>JAZHEH010000630.1:11200000-12400000 GCA_036589455.1 Ateles fusciceps
ATTTGAGAGAGTTCTTCTCTTATAATAAAGGAAGCTAATTTGCCCATTCTGCAGTTGTCAGACAAACTCATTTAAAATATGAACACATGCATGTTATCCCTGAGATTGGAAATATACTTTTTAAACTTTCCTGATACGTTAATCATTAATGGAAAGTATCCATTCCATTTCCACATTCTGCTCATCGTAGTGTGCCTTTACCATGAGAACCAGGCAATGAGACTACAAATCTTGGGGATAAAGTGAGGTTTTTGTTTGTTTTTTCCTAGCCATGTAGAATAGTTGCATATTTTTTCCAAAGAAAGCACCCACTAGCGCCATCAAATAAAATGTGTAGTTGTTTACATCCCAATATTGGTAATTCGTGTAATTTTTAACAAGTGTTACAGCATACAGTTCTGTCTATGGTGCAAATCTGACCCATAAGATTGTCATATTAGGATGAATTAGACCATCATCTATGGGCTGTGATTTGAGCATCCCTCCTCCCTGTGAATTCCACACTGCACAATACGAAATTCATATACTACTCATTCCTTTGGCCTAATGAAATCTCTTTTAAAATGAAAACATATTAACTGACGGTTATAACATATTATCACATTGTGGCATGTGAACACTTAAGGATTAATTTAAGAATTTACTAAGCTTAATATCAAAAGCAGTAACAGTGAAGGGAGAGGAGAATAAGGAAGGAAAGGAGGCAGACATAAACAAATTGGCAATTTACTCAACTGGCTACATCCTCCTAGAAAACACCGTTGTTCAATCACTTGACCCCCACTTCTAGACAGCTCTGTGGAACCACTGGACCTCAGAATAGTCTGTGGTAGACAGGAAGGCATGATTTATCTGCCAGCATCCTCCACTCCTGTTTATCATTGATCAAAGGTCACCAAGTGTCAACTCCCAGAACCACTTCTGAGTTACGATAGTCAGGCCTTCCTGGAAGCTGTTGGAGAAACCAGATCCACAGCCAACAATGTGATGCTTCCTCTGAGAGTTAGAAGTGGTGGCGAATTCTCAGCTCCCCTGCCCACACCTGGAGTTCAGTCAAGTCAGATCTGAACCAAGAAGCCCTGGGGCCTCCACTTCAGCAGACAACACAGAGCTCATGCTGAAACTCAGGTAGGTAGTGGTGATAGGATTCAGACTGTGGCTGCGGAGGCCAGGGTCTCCAGGGGAGCAAACATCCCAGCCCTGGCAGGCAGGTAGAGCTAAGAAAACCTGGAAAGGCTCATTCCAGGGTCTGGGCCTAGGGTCAGGCAGGGTGGCATGTGCCTATAATCCCAACACTTTGGGAGGCTGAGGTGGGAAGATCGCTTGAGGCCAGGAGTTCAAGACAACATAGTGAGACTCCCCATCTCCAAAGAATAAAAATAAAAAAATTTAAAAGGCCTAGTACCAAAATTATTTCTATGTCTATTTTTCCAAATAGACTATGTGCTCCTTGTTGGCAAAAATCCTATCCTGTCATTTATCTTTGTACCTCAGAAGCTAAGGGTAAATTATAGCTTATGTAGACTGAACTAAGCGGCCTTAAGATACATTTGCAAAAATGTTCACTTGATCTACCATTCAGTGGACTAAAATGTTGACTATAATTGTCAAATGGGTTCATCCATCTCAAATGCTTACCTATAGCACTTTTGGAATGGGATTATTTTACTTGAGTCATTATTTAAAAAAAAAAAAAAGCAAGACTCCCAGTATTCTATAATAGTTAAAGGAAGACAAGTTCTGGACTCTAACAGGCCTAGTTACATATTGCATATCCTCAGACAAGTTACCTTGCTAGATTTTGGATTTTTTTTTCTGAAAAATGGGGATGTAATATCTGTTTTATTGCACTGTTGGGACATGTATTGGATTGTGCTATGTCAACTTGATTAGGCTGAGATCTGTGTTTTTCAGACACCTGTTTCCTATATGATTCAATACAAGATTGGGCAAAAAAAGAATCTGCATAAAATTTGGGAGGCAGAAATGAAGCAGAGGAGAGGAGGGGAAGGACAGGCAGATGATGGTGATGGAGTGAGACACAGTCTGCTGGATCCCAGTGGACACTGACTTTGCTCTGCTCCACGTCTAGTTTGTCTTCCTGACTGGTGACTCTGCTGACCAAGCCCACCACTAGATGCTTAACTGTACCCCCACAGGGCAGCATCTTCCCGTGTTCCTCTCCAAGAACTTCCCCTTTGCAATGCATCTTTGGCAAGTGGATGCATCTGTCTTTTCTGATTTCTCTGCAAGCTCTGCATTCCCCACCTGAGCCAGTGCTTCAGGAGAAGTAGTGGCATCTCTGACCCTCCAACATCCTCTTCCAGACTTTCACTTTCCTGGCTCCTTGCAGGGATATGTAATAAACCTGCTCTCCCGAGAAAGCCTGATTTGTAGCCTTTGCTGATTTTGTGGTATAAATACTCCCCGCTTTCAAGTTTACCAACATTAAGTCCCTGAACTCAGAGTTAGGAAGAAAGACACATGAGTATTAGCAGCCCATGCAAGTCAGCTCCAGTGCACTGCTGAATAAGCCCCTTCCACTCAAACCAGTCTGAACTCTGTTTCCCCAGCTGAACTCTGACTCATAGAGGGCGATTAGGAAATGGCAGGTATCGTGCGTGATATAGTTCCTGGCACACAGTAAGTGTTCAACAAATTAAAGTTATCATGTCACAGAAACTAATCCTCCTGTTGTATTTGGATTTGAATCTGCTAAAGACATGGGTTTACTTGCAACCCACAAAGAAAGAAAAAAGACGTTCCTGAAATAGCAGGGTTTTCCAACTAATGTGAGAATCATTTTTATATAGATTAGTACAGGGTTGTCACCTTATTTACAAATTAAGTAAACAAATTCTATTTTCTACAAAACAAATGTGCTTTAAGTAAATAATGGAATGTTTTGTACATGTGGCAGTAGAAGGTTACAATCTATGAATATTGAACAGCAATATTGTAGTTAACATTAAATGGATATCTCTAGAAAAAAAATGTATAGCTACCAAGTCTGTCCAGAAGTTTCTAGCTCTTTTCCAATAAACTTAATAACAGACAAATCCTGTGTAAATTTAAATTTAAATACTGCCTTTCCCCCTCCCCCTCCGTTCTCTTAACTGCACTTTCTGGCTCTGCTGCTGTGGCCACAGAATGTAAATATCCTTATCTCAGCAGTGAAGCACTTTCAAAATTCAAAGCACTTGACATACAGAATTCCTTTTCTTCCTTGGCTTCTCAAACAGCATTATGACTTAGAATTGCTTTTAATTTTAGAAAAGGGTTTTAAGGGTTTTAGGTTTATAATTTTTGTTTCCCCCTGCTAAGAATGACTAAACTAATGCTTATTTTGGAATTGACTGCCTATAGACTATTAAACAGTTAACTTAGGCACGTAAACATACCGTAAAATACTCATTCTTCCTGACCTCCGAATTGGCAAAACTTTTAGCCAGGTGTTACTAAAAGAAATATCCCTCCACTGATTCTGTGCAAATTCTCTTTCTTTCTTTGTCCTGAATCTACTTTATTGCTGATCCACTTCTTTGTTTTAAAAATTCTACCTCTGATGCCACTGTGCTCTGCAAAGGATGCTTTCTTGTATCAGGAATTTCATTCAAATGATAGGGAATTTTCAGTTTCTCCGTCAACAACTGTTCAAAATTTATCTTTAAGTCATCAAACTTACATCTGAGGATCTTTGGTTTCCCTTAAAGTGCACTCTCTCTACAAATAGTGGCTGCCTCTAATAGTCATTCAGAAGTGACTTTTCTTTCTTTGTTCTAATCTCTCTGTCTCTTTGAACTGCATTGTGACAATGGGAAGGATTTTATAAATCCTGGCTTGGATAGAAGGGGGCAGAGGAGGAAAACAACATCTAGGCTATAACCTGAACAAAATGTTACCATTGTTCAGAATTCACTACCTTTATCTTATTTCCTGTATAAACCTATCAAAAATGAAGAACGGGAAATCATCTCAGGCAAGAGAAATAGCATGTGCGAATGCCTGAAAATGAAAGAAAAAATACTGCAATTCAGTTTCAAGAAATTAGGCAAAGATAGCACGGTGGTGGTAGACTTCACAATGCAACAAAACGCAACGTTGTTTTTCTGCCCGAGCTTGGATTGGTGGAGTCTCAGTGTAATCTCTTGCCTGAAAAAGGTTAAGCAGAAGGAACGGAGGAAGGCACAGCAATGGAGTGAAGCTGAGAAATGAGGAAAGGGTGACATTGCTTTCTTTATACTTTGCAAAAGAATGATATCAAAATGGCTGCCTCAAAATGGCTGTACTATACTGTTTAAATAGTTTTGTATATCAAGCTAAGGCTTTGGACTTTGTCTGGCAGGAAATAAGAATTTACTGGATGATATTTAGCATTGAGGTGATATGAGTAAATTTGATTTCGAGAGCAAGACTGGAGTCAAGGATCCTTGTGGCTACTGCCAAAAACCCATGCCCAAAGTGGGAGGAAAAAAAAGGGCAGAGCTTAATAAGAAATTGGATCGTCCTTGTAAGGCTTGGTGGCTGCTTAGGAGTATTCAAAGGTGGTCCTTTGGTGTCTGAATTGGAATATGGGTGGATTTCCACTTCAAAGGGCCATCAGAAGGTAATGTGGGGGAAGAGAAGGAAGATCGTCCTCCTAAATCATCCTTTCCTGTTTACCATAGACTATTCTCGAACTATATGTTGAACTCAGCCTTCAACATATTGAATTTGAGATGCCTATGTGTTATCCTCATAGACTCACCACAAACACATTAGGATGATCAGGCCAACACCAGTTTGCCAGGGTCTCTCTGGTCTTCTCTACCCATGCTTCCTGAGGATCTCTGAAGGTCCCCTCTATTTCTGCCCATCCCTTAAAGAGTGTCACCTCCATATCCTCAGTCCTGTTCTGTACTCCTGCTTCCTACTCTTCTCAAGGGAATCGCCTACCAACCATGCAGAAATGACTCCCAGATCTGCAGCTTCAGTTCTGATTTCCCCTCCTGAGGTCCAGACCCATACATCTAGCCACTTGCAAAGCATCTTCCATCATCTATTTCTCAGGCACCTCATCTCCACACAGCAAAATTTAATGCATCATCTCTCAACCCACACAGTCGCAACCTGTTTCTCTTTCCATATTCTCTCCTTTCATCATGATCCATCTAAGCCAGAAACCTGGGTTGTCATCCTTTCCACTCCCTCCTCTCATGTCCAACATTAACTGGACACCAAATCTTATTAATTCTGATTCCATCCCTCTCTCTACTTCACTTCCCTCCTGTGCTCTAGCCTTAGTGTAGTCACTCCTGGACTTTTCTACCAGCCTCCCACTGGGATCTCTGATTCTTTCCTGGCCCCTTCCCAAATTGTCTTCCTCTAGGTGGCCAGAAGGCTTTCTGAACTGAAAATCCCATCATGCCGCCACCATGCTTGAAATACTTTTACTAATCCTTATTACCCAGAGGATAAACCACAAACTCCTAGGCAAGGCACTAAGTTCTTTAACATTCAGGTTTTGCCCTCTCTCCACCTTCATTTTATAACTCTCCCACTTTGCTTCTCCTCCCCGTATGCCTTGGTGTTCTGTGCTCCACTCTGACCCTGTCCACTCAGGATTTATTCTACATGATTCATCCAGGACACCTTCCCTTATGCCTCCAGGCAGGACTTGGTGCTTTCTTATTCAACCCCCTGCAGTACCTCATGCCTCCATCAATTCTTGCACTCCTCTCATTGGAAGACGTGTCTATTTATTTTGTCCCCCTCTTAGCCTATAATCCCATCCAGGGAAAGGAGCATGTTCTTCTATCCAACATCTGGGACAGTGCTTGGAGCACAGTCATCCTCTAATAAATGTCCATTAAATCAACAAATGAACAGATAAATATAAAGAAGGCAAAGAAAGATTCACTGGTATACTCCTCTTGGAACCTGCCTGTGATTTCTCATTCTCTCTTCTTATGATACAACATTTACTTTCATTGGGAGCTTCCTGACAGCCAATGCAGAAAGAGAAACAATAAAGGGTATGGTGTCCCTGCTCTGAAAAAGAAAAACTTTCACTTCTTTGATAAAGACAAACTTTTTCCTGAATAAATTTTTAAAGGAATTGATCGCATGAGTTCTTGCACAAGGAACATTGAACAACATAATAGGCAGTATCTTTAAGCCGTTTTTATAGAAGCTACAGAAATATCCTTCACTTCACTGTTTCGGTATTAATGGATTTTTTTTTAAAAAAAATATATAAAGACGTAACACAAAAACATGATTCATGAAAGAGTTTTTACTGGGAAAGGCTAAGCTAATGAGCACTACATGTCGATGTTTCTGGTGATCATGAATACAGCTCAGCACACATAGACGAGAAACTGCACACCTATAAACCGCACTTCTCAAATATCAGTTATCTCAGCCAGGCTTCGACAGGAGCTAAATGACAGCCCAAAATTGGATTCTCTGACGAGAGCCTAGAAAACTCCCACTCATTCAAGGGTAGCTATTTGTAGCATGTAAACTCTTGCCAGACTGAAAGGAGAATTTGGCCCAGTGAATAAAAATATAGAAAATAAATGCTCAGAAATTGACGGAGGAGGAGAGGCTCTGGATTGATTGTCCAACCACACCATTTGGTTTTATTGCACTGCATAGAGGCATTCAAAACAAAAAGTTAGCAGTCTAGGGCCTTATCACCGACTCGAATGCATACCAAGGCATAAGAAAATTTCTCTTTCTGTGGCTTTGTGTCAAAAAGCACTATTCACTTTTCCCCCAGCATCTATCTACAATGGCAAATATGAATTAATTAGGAATTAAATATCTAAAAATGGGATTTGGGGTTGGGGGGATAAATTGTCAAAGGAAGGGTAAGATATCTAAATAACTAACAATCCTTCAGAATGTTAAACACAATAGAAGATTTCATTTTAGCCATTTCCCTGCTTGCAAGTAGGAAGCAGAACAGCAGATAACAGTTCAAATCAGTCAGGCATCAGGCTGAGCAGTGCAGCTGCAGACTTCATCAGTTCCAGTTCCATCATTGTTCTAACAAAAAAATCTGAGCATGGCAATGTTGAAATTTGGTTGCAAGAATAATCGTTGAAGGAATTATCAGAATCCAAGAAAGATTTTTGCAATGATGAAAAAAAGAACACACACAGACACACACACACACACACACACACACACACACTATATATATATATATATATATATACTTGCAATAATTATTTTCACATCTAAATTGGCCAACTATTGAGATCCCTGATATAAAGAAAATAAAAGAAATCCAACTTCTAAAATAAAGCTACTGGAAAAATATCAGCAAAGCAGTTTTCCAAAGCAAAGTAAGTGGATGTTGCTTCAGTATATTGATTGATATATAATCCAAACATATTGACTTATGTGTAATTAACAAGAGTTTAATTAATCTGCTGATTGAAAATGTCATCAATCTTATTCAAGTGAATTTTAATTCAAAGATAATATCATTACGAGTATTATGCACAAGTAATTTCATTTAATTAATCATAAAATTTGTTCTCACATATGCCTTTAGCTTCAATAAATCAGAAAATAGATGACAAATTTTCTTTCTAGGAGAAAATTAAAGATATCAATTTGAAGCACTTCATTTTATATTATTGCTTGGTATGTTCTGAAATAAAAATTAAATGTTTCAAAAAATATCTTCTTTCCTTTTCTCTCTGCTTACATGGTCACATAGGATGACAATTCTTTTAGGAGCATTCCTGTATCTGTGAATAAAATTCTCTCAATTATTTTAAAGGAAGGGCTATGTTTTTTCAGAAGTGAGGAATATCTGAGTTTGTTTTTCTGAAAACTTGGCAGAAAAACAAGAATGAGCTACTGAATAATCATTCAAATGACAAGTCTTCATTAGGTTGAATTACTGAGATGAAACTGTTTTAGTAACTGTCATTCTTCTCTCATCCCATATAGCAAGCTAAAATGAGCAAAATACATTTTGGGTGTAGAAAGCAGATCCCCCAAAGCCAATTAATGCTCCCAAGCTAGTAGGATACTAATTAGCAATTATTTCTGCCCAGTGATGCCCAGCATCCTGGGTTGCTGAATTTTCCCCTTGTCTAGGTGAGTATTTTATTTCCTAAACCACCAGAGTACACTCATCAAATAATGATAGTTTTTTTCTGAGGTATTTTACAGAATACATGTCTTTACTACACCAAATGTCCTCTTTCTTCATCCCTGAGAAAGATAAATTGTGTGCAGATAAGGAAAAGCCAAAACAGATATAGGCTTAAGATAGAGACTTTTGATCAATGGCAGTAAGTTATAATTGAACAGTCTGAGAAGGGTGAAAAGCAGTACGAATAGCTGGGTGGAAAGGAGAGGCAGAGATGAAGGAAGAGATGTGAGGAAAAAAAGGGCAGAGAAAATAGAGCAGAATTACTGTTTTCCTGCCTCTCTCTACCAGTGTGAATCACTTTGCAGCTCATACAGTGAGACATAATTAAATCAAAACTCACTTTCCAGGAGCTCCAAAGTCACTCCTTGATCCTGTTGTCTTTAGTAATCAAAAAGTCAAGAGACCATCCGTGGTCGGAGGAAAGGGAAATCCAATTTTAAGGAAATTCTAGTACATTTTCAGGATGTCTAGATTGTGATCTTAATTCTCATTTGCTCTAAGCACAATTTTTCCTAAAATAAGTAAATAAATCCAATGATGCTTTTTCTCCTCCAAAGTTTAAAATACATGGCTGGTATAAAAATATCTTTTTTATTCATAGGCAACAAAGTCAACTAAAGTGATACATGAACGTTCTTAGAGGTTCACTGGTAAACAATGGTCTCATGGCCAGCACATTTTTCTAGTGAAGATTACATAATTTTTACTTGAATTACATTTAACAAGTACTTATTGAGCACCCTTTATATCCAAGGTAGCATGCTTTGAATTATAGGAATATCAGATATTAGTCTCAGCCTTCAAAAATTTTAGAATAATGAGAATGAACGGTAAAGTAAGACAAGTAGATACATTAACAAATGACTCCAGTAGAGGCAAAATAAGGTCGGACCCATAAAAAGATACAAACAAAATGAGGTAGGGTATCAAGGAGGGAGAGATGATACCCGGTTTCTTGGGAAGGATTCATTCATTCATTCAAAAAATCATGTCATACAATCTGCCCATCGGCTATATCCAGTGCCAGAGCCAGTACACAGGGGTGAACAAAATAAGCAGAAGAAAAAAATAATAAAGTAGCAGCTTGAATGAACAGTATGTTTTTCCTTTCAATGGCTTATTACATATCTTTTTCCACATGTACACTAATACTGGACATTGTTTTACTTTATAACAGACAGAAAGGAAAATGTTCTCTGTTTTAGATGGCATTTTCCGGACAACTAATGAAATGAATAATTTTTTCCATTTCTTATATATATCGTTCATTCATATCTCTACTAGGATTTGTCTTCTATATCTTTTGAAATTTTTTTCTCTTTTCTATTTTTTTTTAATCATTTGTAGGGATTTTTATTATCCTAGATACATGTAAGCAGAAAATATCTTCTAGTTTGTCACTTGATTTTAATCCTTGTTCATGGAATATTTTTGCTTTGATGGAGTCAACTTTACCTATCATTTACTTAATTAACTGTGCTTTTTTATCGTTTTAAAGAATTCCTTATCTCAAGTTCACATTTTTCCTATGTATTTTCAAGATATTTTCCCTAATAGATTTAAGTTTCATTTTTCATGTTTTTGGCTGAAATTTGTGTATGGTGTGAAGTAAAAAATCTACTTTCCATTTGTTTTCCTTGCGGAAAGTAATTTGTTTCAACACCATGTATTTTATAGGATACCTTTCCCTCCCCCACTGATTTTGATGTCATTTCAGTAACAAACCAAGTTCCATGCCTAAGTCAGTTTCTGGGATCTCTGTGCTATTCTCCTGATTTACCTATAAATTCTTCTAACAGCCGCATGTTGTTTGCAATATAATAGCTTTGTAGTAGCTGCCTGGTGAAGTGGATACCCGCTTATTCTTTTTCAAACTTGTCTTGGCTTATCTTGCATCCTTTTTTATTCATATGAATTTTAGGAACACTTTACAAGGTATGCAAAACATTCTATTGGGATTTTGATGGGGATTGGGAATGAGTTGCATTTATAAAAAAAACTTTGGGGAAATTTTTCATATTTAATGTCTAGTCTTGCCATTCATTAATATTTTATATCTCTAATTTATTCACATCTTCTTTTATGTCCATCAGTAATATTTGATAATTTTCTCCATTAAGATCTTACATATTTTATTCTCTCAGTTTGAATTTTTTAGTTTAATTTTGTTATTATTATACTTTAAGTTCTAAGATACATGTGCAGAATGTGCAGGTTTTCGAGTATACACGTGCCATGGTGGTTTGCTGCACCCATCAATCCATCATCTACATTAGGTATTTCTCCTAATGCTACTTCTCCCCTAGCCCTCACCCCGCAGCAAGCCTTGGTGTATGATGTTCCCCTCCCTGTGTCCATGTGTTCTCATTGTTCAGCTCCCACTTATGAGTGCGAACACGTGGCGTTTGGTTTTCTGTTCTTGTGTTAGTTTTCTGAGAATGATGCTTTCCAGCTTCATCCATGTCCCTGCAAAGGACATGAACTCATCCCTTTGTACGACTGCATAGTATTCCATGGTGTATATGTGCCACATTTTCTTTATCCAGTCCATCATTGATGGGCACTTGGGTTGGTTCTAAGTCTTTGCTATTGTGAACAGTGCTGCAGTAAATGCATGTGTGAATGCGACTTTATAGTAGAATGATTTATAATCCTTTGGGAATATACCCAGTAATGAGATTTCTGGGTCAAATAGCATTTCTAGTTCTAGATCCTTGAAGAATTGCCACACTGCCTTCCATAATGGTTGAACTAATTTACACTCCCACCAACAGTGTAAAACCATTCTGATTTCTCCACATCCTCTCCAGCATCTGTTGTTTCCAGACTTTTTAATGATAACCATTCTAACTGGCGTGAGATGGTATCTCATTGTGGTTTTGATTTGCATTTATCTAATGACCAGTGATGATGAGCTTTTCTTCATAGGTTTGTTGGCTGCATAAATGTGTTCTTTGAGAAATGTCTGTTCATATCCTTTACCCACTTTTCAACGGGGTCGTTTTATTCTTGTAAAATTTATTTAAGTTCTTTGTAGCTTCTGGATATTAGCCCTTTGTCAGATGGATAGATTTCAAAAATTTTCTCCCATTTTGTAGGCTGCCTGTTCACTCTGAAGATCGTTTCTTTTGCTGTGCGGAAGCTCTTTAGTTTAATTAGGTCCCGTTTGTCAATTTTGGCTTTTGTTGCCATTGCTTTCGGTGTTTTAGTCATGAAGTCTCTGCCCATACCAGGGACCTTACCTATTTTTATCACGGTTTTTTTCGTAGTATGTTTTAGTTTTATTAATGTTGTAAATAGCATTTTGTTCTATATTATTTTCATTTTATCACAGTTTGTCAATTTCTCCATGCAGCTCTCAATTTTGCTTTAATTTGGGGCTATATACTTAGGTTCATGTTCTTTGAGGATTGTTCCTTGTATTTGTATAAATTTTTTCTCTGTGCATTCTCTAGGTTTATTCATCTTAAATTCTATTTGGTCTGGCATTTATATTGCTATGCTAGCTTTCTTTTTGGTTCATAATTGCCTGGTATATCTTCTTTCCTCTGCTTAATTTTAATCTTTCCATATTCTTTTATTTCAGAGACATTTCTTCTAAACCATACATTCACACATTGGTAAACTGCTGCTTAGGTTTTTTGTTATTGTTGTTTGGTTGGTTATTTGTTCGTTTTTTAACTCCTAAGATTCTGCCTTTTAATAAGTGAGTTAAATCTCTGTTTTTGTTTTGATTGCTAAAATACCCAATGTAACAATTAAAATGTTTCAGTTTCAGGCAATAAGCAATCTCAACTGATACCACTTTAACAATAAGGAAATACATTACCTTCATAACCAGTAGTCCAGAGGTAGGACAGATTCCAGGTGCAATATGATCAATGACTCAGTGATGCCCTCAAGAACCTAAATATTTCCACTTCTCTACTGTGCCCCTCTCAGCTTCATCCAAGGTTAGGTACCCTCATGGCTGCAAAGAGGCTGATGGAGCCAAAGGAGCTACAAGCTTCTAGCAGGAGGAAGAAAAAAACCCTCTCCCCTGACCAGGCAGGATAAATTATTCCCCTTCAGCTGTAGACCAATTTAGGACACATTTATCTCCCTCCTCCTCCCCCACACAGCAGAATCTCCAGGACTATGTCATTGTCTGCTTGGCCTGAATTCATCACACACAATAGAACCAATGTCAATATATAGAGTCGGCCTCATTGTTCATACTGTTAGAACTCATTTCTGCCATCATCGCTGGTGTTTTCTATTTGCTATGCTTCATTAATTGTCTTCTCCTGGTTTCTGTTAATTAATCACATTTACTTCATTTCCTTTATTTTCCTTCACCCATTTAAAGTTATACAGCCTGTGTTTGTTCCTTTAATAAGAATAGCTAATTTTTCACATATATGTATATATGTGTATACACACACACACACACACACACTATATATATATATATATATATAGAGAGAGAGAGAGAGAGAGAGAGAAATTTGAATTTTTTCCTTCAGAGGGACAGTTGGTACATATAACTTTCTTCCAAACTAAATCAGGACTTCTGCATACTTAAACTCTCTTCAGAAATCCCTCACCTAACTCCTCTGTTGCTGTGCTATGGTGAGTTTTTTGTTTGTCCGTTTTGATATTTTGGTTTCATCTTGTTTGAAGCATATTATGAGCAATATTACTATTATTCTCATTGATTTTAATGTCAATTTAGATTTACCACCATTTATTCTCTTTGCTTCTTGCATCTCACTTTTTCCCTCAGAATACTTTTTTATTCAAACTAAAGTTTATCATTTCATAATTGTTTTTGATGACAGCAATCCATTAATATTACTGTGGGCAGTACATTTTTCACATTCTAGTAGGCCTAAAATATTTTTATCTTACCTTCACTCTTCTCTTTAATGTTTCAAATCAGTAAAACAGCACATGATACATTTCCAAGAAGCGCAAAATATCCTCATTCTTAAATGCTAGGTTGAGTCAGCCAGGCGTGGTGGCTCACGCCTTTAATCCCAGAACTTTGAGAGGCCGAGGTGGGTGGATCACCTGAGGTCAGGAATTTGAGACCAGCCTGGCCAACATGGTGAAACCCCCTCTCTACTAAAAATACAAAAATTAGCTGGGTGTGGTGGCAGGTGCCTGTAATTCCAGCTACTCAGGAGGCTGAGGCAGGAGAATTGCTTGAACCTGGGAGGCAGAGTTTGCAGTGAGCTGAGATCATACCACTGCCCTCCAGCCTGGGTGATCATCTGAAAAGAAGAATAGATAAATAGATGTTAGGTTGACTCGTTATAAATTTCTAGCAACCCAAATATTTTCCCTCATAACTTTGAAAATATACCCACTACCTTAGGATAACTATTGCTGCTGAGAAGTATGCTGCCACTCTTACTGTGAGATTACAGTTACCCTCTTCATTTTTTCTCCTTATTGGCTTTTAGGATTTCTCGTTATAATTGCTATTCTGCATTTGCACTATTAAGTGTCTAGATGTGGAATTCCAGTATGGATCTACTAGCTCTAATTATTCTACGTCTTAGTCTTCCAATTGGCCAGTTTTACAGTTTCTCTGCCAAAGCACTATGAGCTTAACCAGCCCCAGACCAGTTTTTAAGTTCGTTTATGGCCTCAGAGTTCTTGTATCACACAGGCAGCATACGTTTGGGCCCCAAACCTGTGCAAGACACAGTCCTGGAACTGTGACCCAGCCCTGGTAAGATTATTTCCAACCCTCGTCTGAGGCAGAAGCTTGCTTCAGGCTACAACTTCTGTCTAATAGACAGTGGTGGTTTTTCTTTTCCTCCCTGTAAAAAAAGCGGGGAGTGGGGAAACACATTTGTAGCCCAAAGCCTCATATGAGGAATCCAATTTCTCAGTCTACCCTGACCCAGAGCTTATAAACTGAACTTTGTACCCGTGATGATGTTGAAAACACAGCTGCTGATGCCTATGTTGATGTCAAGACACCCTTGAGCAAGGTGATTTTGTCTCCTACTCATTACTTTGGGTTCCCCCTTTTGATTTTAGCATTGGAGAACTCCCTTCTTGCTCTGAGGTGTGACTTTTTTGAACGTTTTAAATGTCTTGCCTAGGATTTCTATGAATTTAGGTTGGGAAGCATATTTCAGTGTGTTCAATCTACTCTCTTGTCCAGGAAATTCCTTCGTTCTTGTTATTAATGTCAGAAACCTCAGAATCACACAGGATTCCTTCCTGTCTCTCGATCAGTTACAAACCGTTATTTATTCTATTCCTAAAGCTCTTTCAATTTTACAGCCTGTTTTCTAAGTCACCTTTACTGCTGCCAAAGCCAGTTCCTTAGTTCAGGCTGTTAGCTTTCCTGCCCTGACCTGAAAGCTTTCTTTTTAGTAACAAACCCCGGGGTGTGCTTTAACAAGGAAGGTAATATTCCTGTCCCTCTCCCAGCTGTTCTCCTTGATCCCTTCCAGTCCAGTTTGTACAGTGACATGAAATTGAGATATCTCTTTGAAATATATTTTTCTGGTTATAAGAGTTTATTATTCAATAAATAGTGTTGAGCCATTGGTTAGGCTTTTGGAAAAAAAAAAAACTTAGCTTCCAATATTGCACTATGTGCAAAAACAAACTCTTTGATGTTCTAGAAGCTATAAAGGCAATAAAGGAAAAATATAATTTTGAAATTATTCTAGTGTAGAAATTCTTTCCTAAGCAGGAGGCAATACCAAGAAATCATAAAAGAAACTGTCAGATGTACTTTATGGAAATTTTAAATTTCCTTATAGTAAAAGTCAAAATAAAGTCAAAAGAGAAGTGTTCTATTGAAAGAAATTATTAAATATTGATTATGAAAATGACAGAATTTACCATTCAAATTATATAATAAACTTCTATAAATCAATAAGATAAATATGAAAGTCTCAATTTTTAAAATAGAGAATGGAAAAGAACTGGCAATTTATAATAATAAATACAAATAGGCAGTGTTCACAGAAGAAGATTCTCAACCTCATTCAAAAAAAGGAAAATGAATATTTTTAAAATTTAAGTCCAGCAAATTCAAAGAAATTTAAAATATTGATAATTTCCTTCTTTGCAAAACAAGTTCAAGAGGCTATTTTCGAAGTCGTTTTTGACTACATTTTTCAAGATTTTAAATTCTATACTCTTTGATCAAACAATATATTTCTAGAAATCTTAAAGAAATATTCTTATATGGGCACACAAATGTGTGGACAAAATATCTTTGAAGTGATTCTTGTAACAACACTTTTCTCTAAAGAGGGAGTGGCTAAAAACTGTTTCATTCATTCTATGGAATACTATGAAACCTTTATGAAGAATAAGATACCCATACATAAAAGACTCCCAGAACATTATTATTGTGAAAAATGTAAGTCACCAAAGACACAGCATGATTGTATTTGTGTTTTTTAATTAACAAATTTGAATCACAATGTGTGTATACAAATGTATGTATATGTGTGTGTATATGCAAGCATGTATGTGTGTGTGTCCATGTATACATACCCACAGATGCATAGAAAGATAAATGAGGGACCGAACAATAAAACCTATTGGGAGGGAATGTAAGTTGATGGGGAGAGTAATAAGAAAAGCCATAAAGAACAAAGCTGGAGGCATCACACTCCCGGACTTCAAACTATACTACAAAGCTACAGTAATCAAAACAGCATGGTACTGGTACCAAAACAGAGATATAGACCAATGGAACAGGACAGAGACCTCCGACGCAACACAACATATCTACAACCACCTGATCTTTGACAAACCTGACAAAAACAAACAATGTGGAAGCGAGTCCCTGTTTAATAAATGGTGTTGGGAAAACTGGCTAGTCATGTGCAGAAAGCAGAAGCTGGACCCCTTCCTGACACCTTACACTAAAATTAACTCCAGATGGATTAAAGACTTAAACATAAGACCTAACACCATAAAAACCCTAGAAGAAAATCTAGGCAAAACCATTCAGGACATAGGCATAGGCAAGGACTTCATGACCAAAACACCAAAAGCAGTGGCAACAAAAGCCAAAATAGACAAATGGGACCTAATCAAACTCCACAGCTTCTGCACAGCAAAAGAAACAGTCATTAGAGTGAATCGGCAACCAACAGAATGGGAAAAAATTTTTGCAGTCTACCCATCTGACAAAGGGCTAATAACCAGAATCTACAAAGAACTGAAACAGATTTACAAGAAAAAACAAACAAGCCCATTCAAAAGTGGGCAAAGGATATGAACAGACACTTTACAAAAGAAGACATACATGAAGCCAACAAACATATGAAAAAATGCTCATCATCGCTGGTCATTAGAGAAATGCAAATCAAAACCACATTGAGACACCATCTCACGCCAGTTAGAATGGCGATCATTAAAAAATCTGGAGACAACAGATGCTGGAGAGGATGTGGAGAAATAGGAACGCTTTTACACTGTTGGTGGGAGTGTAAATTAGTTCAACCACTGTGGAAGACGGTGTGGCAATTCCTCAAGGACCTAGAAATAGAAATTCCATTTGATCCAGCAATCCCATTACTGGGTATATATCCAAAAGACTATAAATCGTTCTACTATAAGGACACATGCACACGAATGTTCATTGCAGCACAGTTTACAATAGCAAAGACCCGGAACCAACCCAAATGCCCATCGATGATAGACTGGACAGGGAAAATGTGGCACATATACACCATGGAATATTATGCAGCCATCAAAAACGATGAGTTCGTGTCCTTTGTAGGGACATGGATGAACCTGGAAACCATCATTCTCAGCAAACTGACACAAGAACAGAAAATCAAACACCGCATGTTCTCACTCATAGGCGGGTGTTGAACAATGCGAACACATGGACACAGGGAGGGGAGTATCACACACTGGGGTCTGTCGGGGGGAAAAAGGGGAG
Organism: Ateles fusciceps; assembly: GCA_036589455.1. Taxonomy (NCBI): domain Eukaryota; kingdom Metazoa; phylum Chordata; class Mammalia; order Primates; family Atelidae; genus Ateles; species Ateles fusciceps. The sequence continues at coordinate 11,217,076 of JAZHEH010000630.1, forward strand.
GGATAGTGGGGGTGGGGAGTTGGGGAGGGATAGCATGGGGAGAAATGCCAGATATAGGTGATGGGGGAGGAAGGCAGCAAATCACACTGCCATGTGTGTACCTATGCAACAATCTTCCATGTTCTTCACATGTACCCCCAAACCTAAAATGCAATAAAAAAAAAAATCTAAAAAAAATAAAAAATAAATAAAAAGAAAAAAAAAGAAAAGCCAGAAATTTCTCCATATACGTCTAATTTTTTAAATCTTTTTAATAAAAATATAATTATGCAACAATTATATAACATTTTCTAAAACAAAAGTTGAATGACAATTTTGAACAAACACACCAAAAAGGACAAGGAAAATTAATGTCACTTACAATCCCATCGTGACGTTTTGCGGATGAAAATCTCATCACTCTATGCAGTGATCAATGACACCCCAGATCAATGACTCCCTCCCAGATAAACAGCAAGTGCTTTAGCCTGTAGTGCTTATATCCCTGTCTCCTTCCTAGCTTCATGTCCTATTCTCCCCAAATTTGTCACTTCACATCTGACCAGGACTTGAAATATCCTGAATACACCTGCTATTTCTTCTGCCTGAAAAACAATCTCCTACCTTTGTCTGGCTAGCACACTCTTGTTCGCCCTTTATTCCCTTTCTGTTTCAACGTGAAAGTGTTTTTGTTAATGATTTTCTCTCACACTACTAGGTTAACTCCTCTGCTAGGCCATCAACAGTTGAAAGAAGGGATGCCTCAGTGCCTGCTCCTCCTCGCCTACCTACCCAAACACTAGCACAAGAACTGGCTCACAGTAGGCCACATGCCAAATGATGAATTGAGAAACACAAAAATATAAGGACTCAGCAGCAGCTGCAGCAAACGAGACTCAGCTCAAAAAGCACTACTTGCACTACCATGGAACTTGACTGGGTTTCATGACTTTCTCAAGCAACACCTCTCACCTGGACAGCAGAGATGGGGAAAGGGGGGAAAATGCACCAGGGAAGGTTGCCAACAAAGGGGGCAAAGGACAAGGATCCCCATTCACTCCGCAATGATGCTGAGCACATGGTTCAGTGGCTGTTGCGGCTGGCGAGGGAGCCAGAGCTGAAGCAGAACTCCTGGGGGCTGAGGTGGAGGTAGGCTTAAAGGTAAAACATTCCAGAGTATTTTTTCCCAAAGTAAGCAAATCAGTGTTTATTCAGGGGAGAAAAGTCTTCCATGGTCAAATGTTTGGGAAACACTGAATAAAGATAGCGATAATTCTTACTAGTAAAATTTCTCAGAGACTTGAATTTGGTCAAGTGTTTTATTATGGATCTTCAAAAGCAGGGTGCTGTACCAATTTTTACCAAGTGTATTTGACATCATGTATTAGTTTGCTAGGGCGGCTGTAACAAAGCACCACAAACAGGGTGGTTTAAACAACAGAAATGTATTGTCTCCCAGCGTTGGAGGCTGGAAGACCAAGATCAAGGTGTCAGCAAGGTTGTTGGTTCCTTTTGAGGGCTGTGAGGGAGAAGCTGTTTTCCTGCCTTCCCCAGCTTCTGGGGGTTTGCTGGCAATCTTTGGCCTTCCTTGGCTTGTAGATTCTTCCGATCTCTGCCTCACGTTCACATGGTGTTCTCCTTGTGTGTGTGTCTATCTCCACATTTCTTTTATAATGAGGACACCACTCATACCAGATTAGGGGCCTTCCCTACTCCAGTATGACCTCATCTTAACTTGACTAATTGCACCTGCAACAACCCTGTTTCCAAATAAAATCACATTTGGAAGTACTAGGCATTAGGATTTCAACATATGAATTTGGAAAGGGACACATTTCAACCCAAAACGCACAGTGACCGTTTGGCATAAAACGTGTAGGAGAACTGGTATCCACTGAGCTCACTTTTAGTAAGATCTGCCTAGACTAGATTGTGTCACAAGGTTCAGCCAATTGAGAGCTAAAGATAGGGCTCATTCGCTGAGTCCCTAGAAGGTAACAGGCAACCCAAGAACAGTAATATTGTGTAGAAATTTTACAAATGAGAAAACAGATTCCGATCATTCAAGGCACTAGCTAAAAGTGACCAGGCTGAGATTCAACCCAAGGTCTGTCTCACTACCAAATCACCGCTGTCTCCGCTCCAACTAACTGCTTCTCAAAGGAATATGAGCATCATTAAAACGAGATCCTTGTTGTGGAAATAATGGGGTTATTTTTCCACCCCTCACTAATGCCTAATCCATACTGAAAAGTACATGAGATTTGAAACAAAGCAAAGGCACTGATGCTTTCTTCTCATCGTGGAAATAAATCTGTTTAATACATATGAAGCACTCCTGGTTAAATGTTTACCTTTTGAACCCTACACTAAAGGAAATGGTTTCTTGAAGCTCTGGCTAATCTTTTAGCAAACTGTCAAACTAAAAACTTGGGTGCTTCTTGATGAGGATTTTAACTGCACTATTGATTATAGTGCAGCTAGAAACCATTTTCAGACTTATCTTCATATGATTTAATTGACATTGAGAGGTATTTTAATTGAAACGTTAGACTTCTTCAGTAGAACTACCCTTTGTTTCTAGCAAGGCAATCTAGCTTTTATGTTTTTAATCGCCATCTGTTGTTCAATAAATGTCAAATCGTTCCTAATGGTCTCTCTAAGCATAGGGCTGTTTTTTTTTAATTTGCTTTTGTACTCAGTGTTCGTTATGGGCAAATGAGTCCTTGCCGTAAAAGAGCGACATTTCTCGTGGTGCTCCAGTCCCGTTAGAAGGAAAAAGTGATTAGAAATAAAGAGACAAGAGAAATGCTGCTGCCTTTTTTTTTATTTCTTCTCGGCAGTGGAGAGATTTAGAAAGTCTATAAAGATGTTGCCTCTCAGCAGTGCTAGTGATTTTAGCCCTATTCAAACCATTAAAAAAAAAAAAAAAAAACAGAGATCTCCAAAAATCTTTGAGTCACTTGAATTGTCTCAAATGATAGAGACTAATATATAACAAAGGGTTAGCAGAGGGAAATCCACTAGACACAGCCAGGTTCAAGATGTATCAAAGAGCTCTTGACTTCACAAGGCAACAGAGATAGCTTTTTAAATCTGTGACTATTTTGTAAGAACAAAGCAAATTGATGCAAGAACCCCATGACTCAAGTTCCCCCATGGACTCTGATCTGATCCATCTCACTCTCCAGAAGTGAAGGAAGAAGATGGCCACCAACTTCAGACGATGCTCAGTAATGGGTGGGAAGGAGAGAACCTCCCCAGGGTGATGCAGAAAATGATGGAAAGAGACATGAGAGTATTTTGCTTTTCCTCATTAGTTTTCTGACACAAAACATTCTCCATGAAATGTCCTCTTCCAACATTAAGTAACCAAATGACAAATGACACCAGCTCTCTGGAGCCCTGGAGAGCCCTATAGATAATTATATGGCTCTTGGGAAAGGGAGGGGGTGTTTGTGGAGATGTGTGTGTATATCAGGTCACAAGCAGCTTTCTAACCAAGAAGTATGCTTGACTGCATGGATCAGGGTTTACAATATTCTTTAAGGGCTGGGAGAAGTATATTCTAGAAGGTAATTAGAATTGGTTGAAATACAGGGCTATAAATGGGTGACTGGTGAGGTTTTACAAGAAACAGATCATAACTCAACATTCTAATGATTTTTTCTTCGGAGAAGGTCAGCAAAGCTATTAACAAGGGACGTGGGCATGCAGAGTTCTCCATCCCAGACTGTGACTGAACTTTGAACAAATCCTTCATCAGGATTCTGACTCTAATTATCTGGACTGGCTACCTTTCCTCAAAACATGAAGAGGGACTAACTGGGCAGCTGGCTTTCTGATGGACCTTCTTCACTTTTCTAGTTCTCTTTCCCCAGAGGGACAAGAATAAACATGAGACAAGTTCATTTTTTCAGGTGCTATGGCCAAAACTCATTACCATGATGTAAGGCTTTGGGAAACCTAATGACTAGGGATATGTAGGGATACCCTCTCTGAAATGAAAGACAAGTTTTTAAAACAATAAGTTGTTACAAATTAAAGTCCCCCAGACCTGAGTAGAATTTCCCATACAAAGTAGGGAAGATGAGGCTTCATAAGAGTTTCTCTATCAACTGGCCCCTACCTGAGACATGGGTGACACACCAGCATGGACCACAGGCCACAATGGAATTTAGAAGAAGTACTCAACCCCAGTGCTCCAAGTTGAGAGCATGAGGCTGGATAATTTCCAGATAAGCCCGACTTCCCCACTGCTACCTTGCGTTCTTCGTGTTCACATCAACTGGACTGCTCATTAGGTTTAAACTATAGTCAGAGAATATGTTGATTTACTCTTATTTCCCTACTCCCCATCCTTCAAACTCAAAATAGTGCCTGGAACCTCAACAAATACTTGTTAAATTTAAAAAATTACAAACTAGATGATTTCAGAGAAGCCTCAGAGCAGCTTTGAGCTCCTTTCAAATTATTCTGCTCCTCCCCCCAAAATTTTGGAGGTTGGAGAGAAATTCCCCTTGGACTTCTTTCTGCTTTTTCTAGAAAGCCAGAATCTGTCTATCCTTTTGTTCCTCTGGAATCCAGTACTACACCTTGCATGATTGATATAGTTTGGATGTGTATCCCTGCCCAAATCTCATGTTGAAATGTAATCTCCAATGTTGGAGATGGGGCCTGGTGGCAGGTAATTAGATCATGGGGTAGATTTCTCATGAATGGTTTAGCATCATCCTCTTGGTGCTATCTTTGCAATAATGAGTTCTCCTGAGATCTAGCCATTTAAAAGTGCGTGGCACCTCCCCTTCTCTTGCTCCTGCTTTTGCCATATGAAGGGCTACTCCCCCTTTGCCTTCCACCATGATTGTAAGCATCCTGAGGCCTTTCTGGAAGCTGAGCAGATGCCAGCATCATGCTTCCTGTATAGCCTGCAGAACTCTGAGCCAATTAAATATCTTTTCTTATAAATTACCCAATCTAAGGTATTTCTTTCCAGTGATGCAAAACCGTGATCCTGACCCTAAGCCTCTCCTTTTGCAAGCCAAAGGCCAGCGTAACCACCAGAGTCAGTATCAACAAAATCATCCTTCCAGCTGCAGCCTTTCTTCCCCATGCCACCGGGCACGTCACCAAACTAAATGATTTGGCCCCAGACTCTAGAATCAAAGTGTTGTCAAAAGTCAAAATTGTGAGAGACAAGAGAGAAATATGTCTCGGGCCATCATATCTTCCTTACAGTATTATCACTCCCTTAATAATGATTATTTCTATGATGTCCTGTATTATATATGTCTTATAATTGCCCTATGTATGATTACTTATATCCTGTGATGTATAAGTCCATCATTTCCTTTACTTTCAACACTAAATCTTGTTAACATTCATGTTGGACTCAGCTCTTGTTGCTCTCAGTTTCCATAGAAATGGAGTTTTAATAGACAGAGTCCCCTTACCAGGCTCCCTTATATCAGTAGTAAGCCCAGCCTTAGCCCTCAGATTCCCAGGCCCACGGATGTCCTGCCTTAGCAGAACTAAGCCCCTGAGGTCGGCTTAGTTCCTGACACCGCTAGCTCTAGACATTATGCAGTCATGCTCTGGGGATGGTTCTATGTAACCAAGGTAACAATACATTGCCTTAATTACTATTTGAAGATGTTTGTTGTGTGAGGATACCAGGAGAGCTTTTTCAGCACCCTGCTGTTAAGAATTCTAAAGGTTAAGGCCTCCAGTAAACTGTGATTAGGAAAAAATCAACAGAATAACTACATAATCATCCACTATATTTAGTAGGCAAGCAATTTCCAGAGTAACCTGGCATCTCTACCCCACAGCCTTCTTCAACCCCTCAGGATGTCTCCTGGCCAGAACACGTGATGCGTTTCCAGCCTAGCACCTGGAGCAGGACCACGGGCCCCAAACATCTCAGCATCTCACCTAATAAAAGAGAGTCCAACTCCAAAAGAAAAAGAAAGAAAATGACTTACAGTAAAATGGCTGGGTAAGGTACTGCTGGTTCATAAGCGAAACTGTTATATAAAATTCCAGCCAGTCTTTCTTCCCTTAGGTTCATGCAAGATACAGCCCCATTTCTTAGATTGCTGAAAATCTGGTAGCAAGTGTTGTCATGTCTTCCACATACTGTGGGCTCCTTTTCTGTGACTTATCTGCCTTTGAAGAAGTCCCTTTCTCTTCCTTCCAATGCTGGTCTGCTCTCTTCCCCGCCCCTCACTCAAAAATAAAGCTGCTTTTCAGAAAGTCTGTCATGTGACCTTAGTGTGTCCTGAAATTCACTTATGGGAGGAGAGAAAAGATGATTTAATGAGTGCTTACCATGTGCCGGGAATGGTTCTAGGGCACCACATATATTAATCTATTGAAGTCTCACAATCACCCAATGAGATACTTTGCTATTATCTAATTCCCATTTTACAGATGCGAAAACTGAGGCACAGAAAGACTAAGAATCTTGCCCAGGGTCACACAACTAGTAAGTGGCTGGGCCGACTGCAAACTTCATACTCTCAGCCTCTAAACTATTCTACTTTTCAAACACTTTTCATCACCATCAGCCCTCATTTATTAGGAAAGATCCAAGTAGAATGAATGTTAAATCTGGCACCTTAAAAGTACCTTTCAATCCTGCCTGTGCTCTAGCTATACCTGTTTGTAACCTGTGGATTACAGGCACCCAGAAGAGAAGAATGGAGACAGAACAGGGCCAAGCTGGTTTTCTCAGTTATAAAGAGAGACTGTGAGAGCTGCCCACTGGGACTTTCAACCCACTTTTCTCTGCCCCCAGGATTATATCACAATAGAGGGGCAGGGCTCCGAGACCCCTGGTTTCCACCAGACCCTCACACTGGGTGTCTCGGTAGGATTTTAATTTAACATAGAGATTCCAGCTCAAAAAGGTCTGGAAACCACTGGGGGATGGAGCAATCACCCAGGTGTCAGCTTCCTTAATTGCTAAGCCCTTCTCATGGTTGATTTACACAGTTCTGTACTCCCTGGAGAGGCAAGGTAGGCGGGTGTAGACCCAGGGCACATTCTGGAGTCTGTCTACCCTTTACCACCTCTGCAACTGTCAGCTCCCCCTCGCCGGAAGCAGAGAGAGAGCTCCTAAGGGAAAGGGACACACTAGGGAGGACTGTGACTTTAACGTCAGCCCAGATAGGCAAGCCTAAATAATGTCTAAGGGTAAATGAAAATCAGATTAACCTGTGTGAGCCCTTCCAGCAAGCACAAAACATTTGGATATTCATTCCTTCACCTGTCTTCAAAATTCCTTAATTTAGTTACACAGTGTTCCCCTGTGGTCTTTATGCTATTTCTCACCTGCCTGTCTAAGCCTCGTGAAATGCTGAAGACTACCCATAAACAGGTGTGTGTGCATGCGGGAGAGATCTCAGCCAGGCTAGTTGGCTTGTCTACTCTGAGTACCTCTCAGCAGGGCTTCTGTGCATCAGAGAAACGATGCCCTGTTCCCAACATGCATCCGAACTTACAAATTGTATTCAGGGCACTCTCAACATTACAGGCTCTGGGGAGGCAGTAGGGCAGAGGCCCAGGGGGAATCCTGGAGCCAGAATGACGGGGCTGAGTTCACATCCCAGTTTTGTCACTTACAAAGCTGTGGGACCTTGGGAGACTTCCTAGTGGAACCTCTTTGTTCCAGGTTAATCATCTGTAAAATGGGGATAAGAATGGTGCCTAGTGACAGGGTTGTTGTTCTATGCATAAAATGCTGGCACGTGGCAAGAGGTCCGTAAGCATCAGCTATATATAGCTGTGGCAGCTCTTCCCAGCTCCCTTGGGCCCTGCCATGTTGGCCCTTCTCGCTCCAGTAAGAGCGTCCCGGCTGCTGCCGCTGCGGAGTACAGATGCCCACAGTTAAACAGGAAGATCAGTGCCGTCCTTGTTGAAGACAATCAGAAGTTACAAGGTTCCTGGGGGGAGGCTGGCACTTCATTAGGCTTTCTTCCGGCGTAACTTAAAATTGAAAAGGCTGCCTGAAGCATCTTGTGATCGGAACAAATATTCTTCATTCATTCACCCCATATTTATTGAGCACATCTTAAAAATAATAGCCAATGCTGCATAAACACTCCTATGTAAACGCTGTGCTAAATGATTTCTATCTACTCACAACAGCTAATGTTCTTTTCGTTTTGCATATGAGGCTCAGAGAGGTAAGGGAACATGCCTCGGGCCACACAGTAGTGGCAGAGCTAACATGCCACAGGGTGGCCTGTGCTTTCTCTCTCCTCCTCCCTGTCCCCTCCTTATCTGTGAAATGGGAGGCTGCAAATCCTACCTCCTTTCTTGCTAGCTCATAGAAAAGTCCCCAGGCATCTGTCTACACACTGAAACCAGACGGGGAGCTATGCTGAGGTAAGCATTGCTATTTAGCCACACAAAAGCCGGGCTTCAGTTTAAACTTTACACACGAAACCCCTTTAATCTCTGTGCCACCACATTCAGACAGAAGGTGTAAAGAGAGGCTTCCTTGTTTTCAAGCTATACAGATGTCACTGTGATAAAATATTGTCTTGGGTGTGCCTGTCATAGGCATTTTTTTAAATTCCAAGTAGGTATTTTAGTCTGCTTCAAGCAGACATCTTTTTTTTTCAGAGAAATAAAATATTTTGTTTATTGTAATTAGGTTAGTATTTTGTCAACTGAACAATAACACTAGGCCCAAAGTACAGATAGTACAACTACAGAGTATTCAAAAGTTTCTAAAAATATTCACAATGACATCAAGTTACATCTGCCTCCCCTGAGCTCCCCGCCCCCACCAGCACCACTACACACACATACACAGAAAGAATGCAAGGCTGCCTTACTTGGTGATTGAGCTGTACAATTCCCACTCAAACTCAGTGAAAGTCACATAGCTACCACCTCATGCAGTGCTCTGAAAGTTTTATTAATAAAAAAGCCGTAGAGCAAATCCTGTGGTTGAAAGCATTTTTAGCCCAGAGGACCAGACAGGAGGCCCAGAGGGGTCTCTTGAACACAATGTCAGTCAGGCTTTTAGTCTCCAGCACGCTCTGAAGTCTGGCAGGTGCTGTGGGCACCTGGATTCACAGCTATCTCACTCAGCAGGGAAGTCGTTCACTTCCCTAGCTCAAAGAGCACAATAGCTTCCTAGCCCTCTCCTATATCCCCAGTGGCCTCATGAAGCTCTCTGGCCCGAAACTGGGCTGCAATCCCGGCCTGGGTTCAACCGTCTCAGAGCCCATCCCCTGACTGGAGGCTCCATCAGGACCATAAACCCCAAGCTCTCCTCTAGGGGCGGCGTGGCAGGGCCCAGCAGCATGCACACTAGGGACTGGCACACATGGGTCTGGGGTGTGACTCTGCCTTTTGCTAGATTGGAGACCTCAGGCCTGTTTCTGGTCCTCTCTAAACATATTTCATCAAATACTAGATGGTGACAGTAGTAATTACCCCATAGAGCAGTTGTGAGATAAAATACACAAAAATACTTGGTAAATACTCAGTTTAATTATTCTTGGTTTACACCCCCTTTAATGTATTTTGCCTTCTTTTCCTAATGAAATAAGGCCAGGTGCAGTGGCTTATGCCTGTAATACTAGCACTTGGGAGGCCAAGGCAGGAGGATCACTTGAGCCCAGAAATCCGAGGTTGCAGTGAGCTATAACTGCCACTGCACTCCAGCCTGGGTGACAGAGTCTCAAAAAGGTAGATTGTCAAAAAGGTAAAGCTAAAAAAAGAATGAAATGCTTCCTACACAGAATTAGAATTTAGCCTGACTACAGTTAACAATGGAGGGAAAATTCATATGTGGGAAGGGGGCAGGGGGACTCCGAGATTCACCTTCTTCCTGGGGTCTTAGGGCGACGTCCACCGCCAGCACCACTGTTCTCAGGGACTTGTACTTCCCCTTTATGCTCTTGCCCAGACATGTGTTCTCCTCCAGTCCCACATGGCAAAGCAGAGACCCAGCCATGAAATCTTTAGGAAGTTAAACTAATGGCTAAGGGATCAAAAAAAGATAAATAAACAGAAAATAACAAGCAACCAGATCATTCGGTTTACACAATAATAGTTTATCCATTTTTATTTAGTAAGGAGCTAAATGTACATGGAGCTACAAGGACACGTTTAGTCCCTAGAGGGGATGTAGCTCCACATCCTAGAGGGCCCTCCTGAATCTCCACACCCGAGATGACGAATCCTAGCCTACATGCTGCAGTCTTCCCTAGGCTGCTCATGGCAGACATCACTAATCAACCACACCATTCTTCCTTATTGAATGAAGACTTAGCCTTAGTACTCTGGCATCAACTACCAATCAATCAAAGGTAAATCAGCTTTATGATCCCTGCCTCAAACTCTTCAAAGTTATTTTCAAAAAGGCCAAAGCTCAGAGAAGGCCAGGAAATGCTTTTTCATGCCCACCTAAGGCCCACAAGTCTTGGTTTCCTGTCTGAAGACCCCCCTAGCCTCCAATGGAATGACCCACCAGGAAAAATTCATGCCACTGCAGCCAACATCTGCCCACAGAGATATCCTTCTCTATTCACCACTGAAAACCACACATTTATGGGAAATTCAACAAGAGAAGGATTCTTATGGGAGTCTCCTCTTGTAGCTTCCACTTTACCCTCAGATCCAGAATCAACACCAGAGGCTGCTGTAGTACTGGCTGCAGATGGACATCTTCATTATGTTGTCATAAATCTAGCCTGCCGTTATCATCCTCACTGGGACAAAGAAAAGTGCACGCCACTAACTAGTTACAATAATTCCTTTGTCCTCCATGCTATACCTCCTCAAAGTGCCAGAACCAAGGAGGAGAAAATTGTTTTCCCTAAAACTGGGTGAGGACCCATCTAGGAATGTGAAAATTCTGATTTTCAGTTCTGATTTTCAGGGGTACAGTTATGTCAAGGCCAAGCTGGTATCAAGGAAGGCGAGGACTGCTCCTGCCTGCCTTTCCTCGAGTTTTCTTCTTGACCCCTTACCCCTTCCTGGGCTTTACTTGTGTCATTAATTTTCACACCAACTCTGTGAGGTAAGTATTCTTGATGTCCATTTTACAAATGAGATAACTAAGGTTCAGAGAGGTAAAAATTTCTTCCCAAAGTTACATTGCCAGTGAATAGTTGAACAAGGACTTGAAAATGAGACTACACAGCTTCAAGTCCCATGCTCCTATACGTACTGGCCCTACTGTCAGAGCCTTCAAGGCCATACTCAGATCCAGACTGGCCCAGGACCAGGGCCCTATTGCCATCATCCTTTGCCTTTAGGAGTACAAGAAAAAGTCTGAATCCCAAAGAAGGGCTTCAATAACATTGTTCACATAATAAAGTGTTGTGGGGTTGTTCATGAAAATAGCTGGTGATGACCGAATGCTGGATGCCCTCAATGACTCAAGATACCAACTCAACGCCTCTTCAGCCATCAGCATGGTGCTGAGAGGCACGCAGATGACAGACGTGTCTTAAGACTATTCCAGACCAAGGATGCTAACCACAACCAGTCCATCAACAAGCACGGGCAGGTCACCTCTAAAACAAATCAGTTCAGCTTCTTTCACTTCCACTGCCCCATCATCGTATCTCTCCAGAAACTACGGTAACTCTTAAACTCATGTCCCCCCTCATCTACTCTATGCCAAATTCATGTCCACACAGTCATCAGGTTCCCCTCCTTTAAAGCCACCAATGGCTTCTGGTTATTCTTTAGAACAAAATCCAGGCACCTTATGAGATGGCTTTCAAGTTTATACCTGATCTGGCCCCTGCCTGCTCTCCTGACATTTATTTACTTCTTTATCCATTTTGTGTCTGTTTGTCCAAGTAGAAAGTTTGTTGTAAGAAGGGATATTTTTTGTCTTGTATACTTCTGTAATTGCAATATCTAGCACGGTGCCGGCTTTATACTAAACCCACAAAAATATTGATTGGGTATATAAATTAACATCCTCTGTAACATGTAGAGGAATATAAACTCTTCCCTAAAGCAGCTTCCTAGACTTGTCGGTTTTAGGATCTAAAGAAGTATAACGGCCTAGAAACCAGAATTCTTGGGTTTCAGTCATTGCATCAGTACTTTAATTAACAGCATGAGTCTAGGAACATCCTCAGCCTCAATTTCCCTATCTGTCAGTGTTCTTTCCCACAGACAGATGTGATAATTCTACTTACTTAGCAAACTTTATTGAGTGACTACTATCTTCAAAGCAAAGCACTAAACTGGGTACCAACAAGGCCAAGCTGAATCAGACACAGCACTTGTCTAGGAGAAATGCACAGGCTATTTAGAAGTGAAGTGAGAATACATAAACAGGGTAAGTATAATCATCTTATTGTGTGCTCCAACAGAAAACCAATGAAAATACAAAGCACCACAAAGGAGCAGTAGTCATTTCCATTTGACGTTTAGCGTGGAGACCACCCTTAAGCTGGATTTTGACGACAGGTAGGACAACAGGCAGGAGGGTCAAATTACCGCATGGACCACATGCAAAAGGAGGAGGCATCATTTCCAGGAAACAGGAACTAGTTCCAAAACACTGGCTATAGAGAGTTCAGAGAGGTACAGGTGCCAGGTAAGGTTGCACAGGTAGAGCCTGGAGCTTTTATGTTGGTCTAAGGAGTTTCCATCTTATCCTATAGAAGAAGGATTTTAAGCAGAGGCATGACTTAACTAAGTTCATCTTTTAGAAAGATTATTCTGACGCAGCCTGGAGGGTAGATTAGGAGGAAAGTACAATAAAAACAGAGATTGAGGAGGGCACACCATGACAGCAATCCAGGCTAGCAGGGTGTCCCAGAGTATCAGAGAGAGAAGAGGCAGAAGAGTCATGACCACTGAAATATCAGGTAAGTCTTCACTGCCCAGGAGAGTGGAAATATCCAAGCTTGGGTGACCGATTGATATCATTTTTTTAAACACAGGGCACAAGAGGAGGAGACCATTTAGGAAGAAATATACAAAGTTCCTTCTTGAACCTGGGTCCACTTCTGGGAAAATATACACACGGGCAGGATGTTGTGGCTAGCGCTCTTGTCGTTTTGAGAGGACCACCGTAGCTGGGACTCCTTAACCAAGTGGACGTCCATTCCTTCATCTCTCAGCCACGCTAAAAGCAAGTTATGATTGCTTCTTTCCTCATGGGGGTGTAGTGAGGCTTTGTTTCTCTGTTTAAAGAGCTGTGCCACATTCAGATGAAAGGAGCTCTGTTAGGAGCTTAAGGAGACCATGCACAAAGGAACGTTTAAAGGCTGCCTGAAGGGTAAGAGACAGGCTTGCAGGGGGCTCGTTCTGGCTTCATAATTAGATTTAAAGATCCAGAGATGAAAAACAAAAGATACAGACAGCAGAAGATATGGATTATTAGTTCTCTCTCCAGATGGATTAACATTTGGGTTGTTTTTCCCAGATGTGACTGGCCAGGATTAAAAGCCTTCCATGCTTCCTGCAAGGGGACACGTACACGGAGGCAGGGAAGACCCAGGGGCCTCTAAAGAGACAGCTGTCAGCTCATCAGCTCACCATGGGGACCATACTCTGCAGAGGTGCAGAGGCTGGGACCTCAGGCATGAGATGCGGCCTTTTACAGCCCAGAAAGCCACCACCAGTCCCTCCACCGTCACAAAGCCCAGGGGGACTGTGCATCAGCCACCAGCGCCCAGAAGCCTGGAAAAACAGAAAGAAGCTTGGTTGGTACTAAGCACCAGATGGCTCCCTTTCAGAAAAGACTTTCTAAGTGTCCACAACAGCCTTTCTTCTCAGCTAACCTTTGAGGCCGCTTCTCCAGCTGCACCTGGCTTGCACTAGTTGCTCCTCCCCCAGGGGCTCTGTGAAAATGGGTCAGACTTTGTGAGCTCTGGAAAAACAACTCTTCTCCCAGGTTACAAATCTCTGGAAGAAACAGCCCCTTCTGCCTGCATGACGTGGCTTCCTCACACTCGCTCCTCCCCTCCACTCCCCTCTGCCTATTTCCAGCACTTGAGCACTTGAGTCTTACCTATCTTTATGTCCCCAACAAATCACACACTTCCCCCAAAGCCTTCCCAGATTTCCCAGTAGGATTCCCTCTCTCTCTCTTCTCCTGTTGCAGTTTGTTTGTTATAACCTTGAGTTGTCTGCTTGCACTGTAGCTTCTGTGGTTCTAAGTTTCTCTCCCACTGTTGATTTTCAACCCTCTGAGAGCAGAGCTATGTGGAACTCACCCCGGTAGCCTCCAGGGCATGCTACACTGAAGCTGTTCAGTCAATGTTTGTTGAATTCATTAGACTAGGTGAGTCAAAGCAGCAAGTTGTGCTGCTGCAGTGAGAAGAGGCATGTATCCTCAAAGTGATCTGTTTGTACTAGCTGCCTAGATTTCATAACCCAGTGTTATTGCAGGGGGACTTAGGGATATCTGGCAGGAGCCATGGTTATAGGTCTGAGAGCATCCACTGGCCAGACCGGCCAGCAGTTCACAGGGGCAGAGTTGTGCCTCTGGGAAGAGTTCTGGCTCAGACATGGCTTGGTTGAATCCTGGATCCCCTCCACTAAGTTTGAGCCCTGGAAGTAATAGGTGAATCTCTCACTGTCTGATTCTTCACTTCTTCATTTATAAAATCATGTTTCCTACCCTTGCAGATAATTGTAGGAAGAGTGTGAAATCTGTAGGATAAGTACACACTTTGTTCAGTGCCTGCCACCAAATACGTGTGCAACCAATTCTTTGAATAATTCTTTCATTCATGGGAAATATTAACCAAGACAAGGCACTGCCTGGAGGTGGAGATGCCCAACCTATAAACAAGGCTGGTTTTTGCGGTGCAGGTTAGTGAAAATGGTTAGGTGTCAGTGCATCTGTAATCTGAGACATGAGACCTGAATTCTGACCTAGCTCTCTTAGCACCCCAAGAATATACTGAATAACATGTCTGAGTCTTGATTATACCAAGTCAAAGCCATGGATCTCACCATCTCCGCAGGGTTCTTGTGAGTAATAAAACACCACAAGGCTATTGACTGTCTTACGAAATGCAGATGTATCACACAGCCCTATGCTCAGCCCCTAGTAAGCAAGCCACGAATAAGAGTTAGTTTTGACTGTTATATTTTTTTCCTTCTAGACTCTAAGCTCCTTGGAGCCAAGAACCATTTCAGTTTTGCTTCTAATTCTGTCGCCGCATCCTTAACACAGTCTCTGAGAGACAGGCGGTCTTAACGAATGAAAAAAGAAATTAAGGACCTGTCCGGTGTCTTTAAACTCTGAAGCATGGAGACTGTGATAATTAGTAATGTTTACTTCATTCTACTGGCATTCAATGATTGCTAGTCAGACGCAGTGACCAGTTCAAGTCAGAAAGTATTTCAGCTATTGAATCTCTGATTGCATTGTATCATGAATGAAAATCAATCAACATTTTTCTTTTCTTTCTCAATGTAGTCATTATCTCTGTGCAATAATTGAAGATTGGGAGAAATTCTATGTTTCTTCTTTTTTAATGTTGACCAACAAACTTGTGATCTTGAATGCATATGAATAGTTAGTATTTATTAACTTGATTTATAAACTTGGGCACATAGCTTTACACTGGAAATTCTTCAAATTTTCTTGACCACAGGTGCCAATAGACAGAAGACAACCTGAATTCATGACCAACGTGACTTTTTTCTTAGCCGAAGAACCACACTTCTGACCTTGTCCAAATTCATGACTCCAGAAATAAAAAGAAGAGAGAAACGACCATTTTTAATGTGTCCAGCCTTATCCAAAGACTTTGCATTTGGGTTGCAGTAATTTGTGCCACCTACTAAATATTTCTGGCTCTTCTGGGCACATTTCACTTCCCTCTTGAGGTTGGGTTTGGCTACATAACTTGCTTTGGACAATGAAATGTCAGCAGAAGTGATGTGTGTCACTTCTGGGATGAAGTTTGTAGAGTCAGCATGTAATTTGCACACTCACTTTCCCTTTGTCCTGGCAATGTGCCACATCATGACACCTCCTTCAGCCTGGGACCTGATCTGAAACAGAGTCCCCGGCCAGCTCCCTATGAATATGTGGCATCAGCAAGAAATCTTTCATGGTTTAAGGCACTGTGACAGTCATGTGTTGCTGAAGCATAGCCCAGCCAATTCTAACTGTTAAAATATGTTAGTTCTTTAATCCTCATAAAACAAAATCCATGAGGTATATTTTGGGAGGCAATCCTTCACAGATCTCATGCATTCTCTATGTCTTGCAAGTGTGGCAGTATCAGCCTTTGTTCCAATACATCTTCTCAAGGACATGTGGAGAGCCAATAGCCTGAAAAAATGGAAGATAGCATCTTCTGCCAGAGGAAAGGGCAAGCCCGCTTAGTGCCCATTTTAAATTCAGGACACCTAGGCTTGGGGGTCCCTCTTCTTCAACACAGCTCACTCTCTGTACAAGCATACATCAGAGCCATTTGCAAAGGAAACTGATACAAATATGGTGATGTTCATGTTTTGCTATGCCATGAGTAATAGTCCATGTACCTGACCCAAAATACCCATGTCTTCTGCAAGCATCTTTGAAAATGTGTCAGGACATGTTGAAAGTAGGTAAAATCAGGCCAGGTGTGGTGGCTCACGCCTGTAATCCCAGCACTTTGGGAGGCCGAGGGGGGGCAGATCACCTGACGTCAGGAGTTCAGGACCAGCCTGGCCAACATGGTGAAACCCCGTCTCTACTGAAAATATAAAAAGTAGCCGGCTTGGTGGCAGGTGCCTGTATTCCCAGCTACTCAGGAGGCTGAAACAGGAGAATCACTTGTACCCAGGAGGCAGAGGTTGCAGTGAGCCAAGATCGTGCCATTGCACTCCAGCCTGGGTGACAAGAGTAAAACTCCACCTCAAAAAAAAAAAAAAAAAAAGAAAGTAGATAAAATCTCAGATTTCTCATAGTTCTTGACAGTCGATATTAACGTTACCATTTTACACGTGACAAATTGAACCTCAGGGAGAATAAGTTACCCAAGGTCAGGGCACTAATGATTGGCAGATCCCATTTTTCCCATTATTCCACATCGTTTGCCATTTTTAAAAACCCATAAAATACCACTAATTCATTCCCATATTCATTAAGTCATTCATTTATTTGATTAATGTCTATTAACTAACTACTTTACATCAATTACTAAGCAAAGGTACTGTTTTCTAGAGTTCCTTAAGAAGCAGCATTGAATTCTCCCACCATAACTAGTTTTGAGAGTGTCTTAATCTTGGCATGTACTGTACCCATTTTCAACTGCCTTTGCCCAGCAAGCAGATGACTTGGATCGTATAGCAATGAGTCAAGTTTCCCACAAATTTAACATCAGGGGTACATTTTGCCTATTGGTGCAGTGATATGTCCGGGAGAAGAGGCTTAACTCAGCCTCTCTGTCCTTTCCTAAGGCCTACAACAGATGAAGAACCAGCACTCCGCATAACTAAGCTGTAATAGAGTTTTGCATGTCCCTCTACTGCAAAAGCCTCACAGCCTTAGGTCCCAGGAAAAGTGAGCCAAGTCTGATATCCCCCCCACCCACCCTTAAGTCATCCTTTTCTAGCAGGAAATAATGAGAAGACTTGGGGTGACAGCCTTGGGTTCATCTCTTGACTCTAACCCTAACCTATGACTTCAATAATTTGGGTGCAGTTTCTTTCATCTCTCCAGGCTTCCATTTTGTCACCCATAAAATAGGGAAATAGTACCTAATTTATAAAATGTTTGTGAAGATTAATAAATGAGATCTCATGTGTAAAGCACAGTATCTAGCACACAGTAGGTTTTCAAGAAATAACAACTCACATTGTTACCATCATCATTTTGCTTTGGCTGGGAAAACAGAACAACCCTTTAAACAAAATGAAAATTAGAGATTAGATGCAGAGCCACTAGCTGAAAGCCAAAAGGGGAAGACAAAGTGTTATAATCACCTCTCTTGAGAAAAACAATAAATCCAGGCAGCTGTGCTGCTCCTGCTGTTAGGCAACACAACAGGAGGGCTGCCTCTGAGGACTTCTGTCTCAGAACACGTGAGTGTCCATGTACAGAGCACTCTTCAGGTGATGCGGGGGATACAGAGAGGAAGAAGACACAGTCTTGCCCTCCGGGAGTTTATTATCTGCCAATATTGGGACAAAGGAAGAATTCTCCAGCCAAAGAAATCATTCTAATATGGGGCAAACTGAGAAGAGAGACGAACAGGCACTAGGTATTCATGATGAGTAAGCTTTCATTCTAGTGAAGAGGGTTAAGACATTTGGGATAGACACTGATCACTGATGAAATTTCAACACAGACACATGGGAAAAGGGAGGGCAATTAAGGCAAGGGGAAAGTAGAAGTCAGTAAAAGATTGGATCCACGGGAGAACAGCAAGTATTGCCTTTTGGGTGGAAAATGCAATGGAGTAACCAGGAAACAGGGTCTATACAATGGATGGCCTTGAAAGAATGTTTAATCTGGTCATCAGTGAAGAGTGGCAGCCTCAGGACTATGTTTTAAAAAGATTAATTTGCCAACTGTGTGCAGGACATGTTGGAGGAAGAAGAGGTTGGCAGCAGAGAAACGAATTAGTTAGGCATGCAACATTTGGCTGGGCACCCGAGTGTCGTGGTGCATGCCTGCAATCCCAGCTACTCGGGAGGCTGAGGCAGGAGAATCACTTGAGCCTGGGAGGCAGAGGTCACAGTGCCACTGCATTCCAGCCTGGGAGATACAGCAAGACTCCATCTCAAAAAAAATTATGCAACATTTGAGGCATAAATAAATTCAGAGGAGCAGCCATGAGAATAGAAAGGATTCCAGGAAAGGTAAAAAGTCTAGATTCAAGGAAGAGAAGATGGAGAAGAAGCTTAACAATACCCAAGCCAGGTAGCAAACATTTCCTGTACTGGACAAAGAGAAGGCATCAGCAAAGCTTCCCTGTGATGGGGTTGCTGCCCACACACTACAAAGGGAAGCCATGTGCCTGGACAGTCCCCTCACCAGGACCAAATTCATTAAGTCTTTGAGGGTAAACTTCAGCAGTGACTTTCTAGCAAGGAAGAGGTATTATCCATCTAATAGTAGACTAAGCAAAGAACCCACGGTCTTGACTGTTTTGAAAGCTTTTAAATACAAGCATGATAGAGGATGCCATCCCACTGATCAGAAGACTTAGGATTGGATTAGCTGAGGTTTAGAGGTCAGGTTCAGATTTAGGTAGCCTCCAAATCAGTATACACAAGGCTTTCTTAGGGGAGATCCCAAAGGATCCCCAAACCAGAGACATTTCCAACTGTCCTAGGTGCAGCACAGGAAAGGAAGGAAGAGGAAAATGACTCCTGATTGACCAAGGATATTAGTTAGGAATTTGACTACCACTTTCACAAAAACAGCCCAATGGGAAACCTTGGCCTATACAGCTTTGGAGACTGAGCTTTACAAAGCAAAGTGCTGCTCTTTTTGCAGAGCAACTTGGCAGTATAGATTAAGATTCTGACAAGTGTTTGTATTTTGACCCAATAATTTACTTAATATCCTAAGGACATGATCAAAGGTGCAGACAAAAGATTTATATTTAAGAAGTTTATATGAGAAAAATCCAAGTTTAGAAGAAAAAAAGAAGCTTATAAAGTCAAAAAATAACATTAAATAGGGAAAACAAACTAACTTGCAACTATAGGGAAATGATTAAATAAATTATGATATGTCCATGGAATAATTTGTAGACATTAAAAATCATTTTTATTCAATGGGATAAAACCTAAAGATTTGAGGGCACTGTACTCATTAGGTAATGCCACAGTAAAGTTGCACAATTATCTCCCCTTCTCCAAAGCCATGATTTTAAAAAATAAGGGAAGTTGCCCACAAAAGAATGTTAAATGAAAAAAGAAGCCTGCTGAATTATACATACATTAGGAACTCACAGCCGACTAAAATATACATACATTACAATAGGAACATGTGTCTGTAATTATATCTTCTATCAGTCTGTACCCAATGGGAAGAGAAGCAGTCTCTAAGACGTGGAATTGAGGCAGACTTTGTTTCCTTCTTCCTATCTGTATGAGCTCTCCAATTTTTCTGTGATGCATGTGTATTAACAACGATCATAATAATTAGCATTTACTGAAGACTTGGTGTGTACCAGGTAAGGTACTAAGAACTTTACATAGATATCACCTCCACTTAATCCTCATAGCAACTACAAAATCAGCACAATCATCACACCCATTTCACAACTGAGAAAACAGAGGCTTAGGTTATTTGCTCAAAGTCACCTATCTGGGAAACGGTGGAAGCTTGAAGTCAGATCCAAGGGACCCCAGTTCCTCTATATTTAATTACGACATTAACGCTCCCTGATGATCAGTACGTATGTGTGTACTGCTTTCAATTCAAAATTGCCCTTTCTTTATAAAGGAGTACAGAGTGTTCAGTAAAGTAAAGCATGACCTTCAGGAGCTGGACTATGGTTTTCTGCCGAGTAATTCACCATTTATGCAAATGTCACTCAACACCAATAAAAAGAACTTCTTTAAGTTGGGAGGAATGTGGATAATAAAAGGTCAAAGAAAACTACTTTCCATTGCTAGTAATTAGCTAATTAAGTAAATTATGTTAAGTAGTTAACAGGAACTAGTCATTAGAGTTTGCAAGTGGAATAAGAACAAATAGGAATGTGTTTTTTACCTTGAAATAAAAGGAAATGAGAAAAATCTGCCCATTTTCCCCTCGGGGGAGCCTGAGCCTGTTTCTATGATAGGCAGAGCAAGGAATGGGAAGCACATTGAGGCCCCCCCCCAGGCTCCTGATCCAGCCCAGCCTGGCCACCTGTCAGCTGTGTGAAGACCTCGGGTGGGTCACTTATCCTCTCTGGGTCTCAATTTCCTTATCTATAGAGCAAAGAGGTGAGTCTAGATGATGTTTTGGTTCATTTGTAACTCTGATTATCTCTGCTTTTATGCTTCTATGACAAAATCAATATACAGGATAAACCTATATCTGAAAAGGTTAGTCAACTATCAGGTACAGGAATCCAGCATTTTACACGGTTCTTCTGCTATAAAAAGCAGGGTCCCTGCCCTTCTCCCCAGCCTGGAAGCCTCAACTGAGATCCGAGGCTTCGCCAAAGCTTTCTGCAATAAAGCAGCTAAAATAGGGGTGCTACTAAGGAGAAAAAAGTGGAGTCAGGGGAGGGGAGACAGCAGGGTACCCTAGGGATTGCCTGAGTAATTCCCCACCCAGGCTTCCTTTTTGGAATTGCAAGGAGCGTTGCATTCTGATTCCTTTTCCCCTACCCTTTGCCAGCATGATCTGTGAGACTAAAAAGGGTCATCATTCTAGAAATTGCCAAGCTAATTTATAAAATGAGAAAAAGAGTTATTTTCTGTGATGTCGCGTGATTTCTCCCCCGACAATGCAGGCTCCGGGCTGGTGGCGCCTGGCTTGCTTCTGCTCCCCCACCAGTCAATATTCTGCTCACGGTGTTGCACACAGGAGAGTCAAGGCCAAACACAGAGGATGCACAATAGTAACAGGCCAAGAGCCGGCTGTTTTCTGGGGGGACAGATCCTGTTACCCTCATGTTGTTTGCAGATAGCAAGAAGTAGAAAAAGGAGCAGGACTTCTTCAGCAGTGTCTGAAAGACAAACACCTGTGCTAAATCACTACAGGATCTACCTGCAGGAACTTTAAGGAACCAAAACATAACTCCAAGCTGCATGGTTTCTGGTAAACAAAACACTTCCCCTGTTCTTTACCCAACTGTGTTCCTCTGCTCAGCACCCATACAACAATTGCCATTTTGTAAGCCAGGAGCCTGGCCACACTAGGCCCTATGGTATATGAAGTTGGATGAATGGGGCTAGACCTGGATGCTTCATGCAATGAGTATAAAAACTAAATAAAAGGTTGACTGTGGGCATGCTTCCTTGGACAGAAGAGAGCACATTTTTCTCTTCCACAAGCCTCTTCCTTAAAAGTTCTTAAATACTAGAGCTGGAAGACAGGATGAAGATACACCGGAAACTAACATTTATTGATCATCCTATGGGGCAGACATGGTGCTAAAAACTGGAATATATTATATCAGTCAGTCCTCACAACTACCACACTTCATAGTTAAGGAAACTGAGACTCAGAGTGTTCAAGAAACTTGACCAAGGTAACACAGCTCATAAGTTGTGGAGCTGAGAGAATATGAACTCAAGTTTGATTGCCTCCAAAACCAGACCTTTTTACACTAAGTCATACTATCAGCTCACCCATATGTTGGTGCCTGCTTTGTGTGTGTGCACACGTGTGTATGCATGTGTGTGCACGCATGTGTATGCATATGTGTGTGCACACATATCTCCAAAGTCCCTCTCCTACGGAGATGCCAGGACGAGTGATCAGCCTTCACTCTGCTGGTGCAGGAAGCAGATGTGACTGTGTCCTCCCCCACTACTCTGAGTACTTCCCATCACACGACACCCCTACTGTCTGGGTAGCAGGCAAGAACCCACTGAGCAGTTACACTACCACACAGCCACGTCTTCAGCATATTGTACCCCCAGAAAGTTCCATTCAGGCCACTGGCCACAAGTAGTCTAACCCACCATGTCATTTTCCAAAGCCTTGTCGCTGCTGCCAGGCCTGCGGGCTTTAGTGCTAAGCAGTGATCACAACATCAGGGGCCTGAGGAGGCATCAGGGATCCACAGACACTGTGTTCCATTTCAACCTGCATTTTTGGTGCAGTCGATGTCTTTTAGGCTTGCCTTGTTCCCCCCCCTCCACTTGATTCATGTTTCTGCTTGTCACTGAATTGTATGTGAAGGTAGAAGCATGTTGTCTCCTTGCAGCTTCCCCAAAACCAGACCAAAAGCAATGAAGAGAGAAACAAAAGAGACAAAACAGAGGTCCTTTTCCATGAGGTGCCTATAAATAGGGTGATTATATGATTCGTTGTTCAAACTGGAACCTTTCTGAGAGTAAAAGGGGATCACTATTAATAATTATACCAGGACAACAAGCACGAACAGAGTGAGGCAAGGTCTCATGGTTGCCCAGGCTGGCGTGCAGTGGTGAGATCTTGGCTCACTGCAGTCTCGACCTCCTGGGCTCAAGCAATCCTCGCACTCCAGCCTCATGAGTAGCTGGGACTACAGGCACGCACCACCATGCCAGGCTAATTCTTTGTTGTTGTACTCTTTATAGAGGTTTGGTTTTGCCACGTTGCCCAATCTGGTCTCTAACTCCTGGACTCAAGTGATCCTCCTGCCTCTGCCTCCCAAAGTGCTGGGATTATAGACATGAGCCACTGCACCTGACCTACTGTTAATATCCATAAAAAACAAGGGGAAAAAATAGTTTTTTCCTGAGAAAGGATGGAGAAAGGAGGCCCAGCAAAGGCAGGAAAAGGTGTCTCTCCAGTCTTTCTGTCTCCTTTTTCTTTTCATTAAACTGTCCAGATGTTCCTCATCACTATCAAGCTCCACTTTCCTCAAACTCTTTACACTCCTCATTATTCAAACTTTTCAGGCAAGGTTTAAAAAGCATTCTGAATAAATTCTCTTTGCCAAAGATATTTGCATTTTAACTGTGAACAAATCTCTAAGGCAAAGGAATAGCTCTCAGCAGCCTCAGAATCAGAATTGTACACCAGGTGGGCAGAGGCCGCCTCCGTTCTCTTGTGAGGCCCCTTCATAATGAAAAAGCACCTCCCCCTTCTTCACTTTGCCAGAGGGCTTAAAAGGAATAACCCGGCACTCACTCGGATTGAATCCCTAGGATTAACTGGCTCTCGGCTTTGTCGATACAAGGTTAATGAGAGGCAGACGCCGGAGGTGCATGCTGTGCCAAGCTGGCACCCTCACCTATGCAGGAGAGGGTCACAGGACGCACACCTCTCTGCGATGCCTCACAGATGTGGGGGGCCCACTCCAGAATCCCCTATTTCAGTTAGACAAAAATGAAGTTTCTCCCTGTCGGCAATGATGACAGCCATGCAGACCAGAGCTCTGCTACTGGCCCAGTCTGCAGCCAAATGACAGCAGAGTGGCACCGAGAGAGAGCTTCCAGGGTACTTCTTGATTGGGTGCACAGAGTCAGAGTCTACTAATGGCCATTTAAATACCAGTCCCATTAGCTGCTTCGCTGTGGAACTACCTACCAGATGTGTAACAACCATAGTTACTGGTCTGTTTGCAGCTGGTTGTACCTTCTCTGGGCTCATGCCCTATTCGTTTAAGCGGCTGTTTCTCCATCTGCTTAAATGAGAGAACCATGATACAGCCCCAGGACATGCAGTCTCACACACCCCCACAAGATGCCCAGCGCAGGAGCAGGAGGGAGAGCAGTGTCGTGGTCAGATGACTGCAACCATCTGATTTTTATGAAAAACAACATTTAAAAAGAACAACTATGCTATTGCCACCAGAGTATTTTATTTTTCTGCTGGGAGAAGAAAAGCTCTCTGAATGTTTTATTCAGCAGGAACTAGAACACTGTTATTACAAACTTTCTTTCCCAAACTAATTCCCTGAGCTTATGCTGCCAGAATTCCTTCTCTCCAGGGCAGTTCTGCCTTCACTCATTGACTTTTCAGATCCTGCTAGAAAATCTGCTACCCAGGCTCCAGCAAGCAACAGATCATCTCAGTGGGGCTGTAAAACTCAGTGTGTGCAGCCCCACCCAGGATCATTCTGAGAAAACCGATAAACTGCGTGTTATCGTTTGAGAGAATCAGAACACTACCATAACTTATCAGGGTGCTCTTCAGGTGGAGATCAGGGCCTGTAGACGGTCTCAGGGCAGTCCCCCTCTGCACTGTCACCTCCCAAGAGCAGTAGCCTGTCGGCCAAATAACCCCATAATTCTTCCTGGGAAAAATTTCAGCCAGTATTTCAGGGATGATGAACCGGGGGAAATAAGGGGTATGGAATATTCCAAATTCTGGAAGCTTCTGGGTAGTTCTGATACAGGAGATACAAAGAGATTATTTAGACAGATAGTGAGGTTAAAAAGAGTCCTTGGCAGAATTTTCCTTTTAACTGAAAAACCCCAAAAAACGGGAAGAACCCCCAATAGGTTAAAGAGTCCTTGGCAGAAGTTTCCTTTTAACTGAAAAAGCAACCCCAAACTCATTTCTTTTCTAACAAAGAGCAGCCTGAAAACTCGAGCTGCAAACATAGATAGGCAAGCTGGAAGCTTGCATGGGATGAAGGCCTGCAGCTGTGCCAATAGAAAAGGGCTACCTGAGGGCCAGGTATGTTCAGCATGGAGGCTCCATCTTCCCTTTATTTTGTCACCATGTGCACAATAACGAAACAGGCAACATGGTGCTGGCCAGGTAGAGAACCATCTGCATAATAAAAGATTAGGCCAGCTCTCCACACCCTATGCAAATGACACACCTGGTCCAACCAATCTTTCATGCCCTATGTAAATCAGACACCGCCTCCTCAAGCTCATCTATAAAATCCATGTCATTTCACTGCAAAAGTGGAAAATCTGCTTGGGACCCCTCTCTCTGCAGGAGAGAGCTTTTCTCTTTCTTTCCCCTATTACACCTCCACTCATAACCTCATTCCTTGTGTGTCCACATCCTTGATATCCTCAGTGTGAGACAACGAACCTCAGGTATTGCCCCAGGCAACGCGCCCATTCTACCCAGAAACAGAAGAGATTCTTACCCAGAGACAAAAAAGAATTGGGGGGCCTGAAGCTCTCCTAGAACACTCATAGGTCACCAGAGAGAAATTTGCCATGTGGTGCCATGCAACTCTGATGAAGTCTGGTGGAGGAGCTATAAATTGTAAAGCCCAGTTCCCCTTCAAAAGTTAGTTTGGGGCTAGGTGCACTGGCTCACACCTGTAATCCCAGCATGAGCCACTTTGCCTAGGAGGCCGAGGTGGGAGGATCACCTGAGGTCAGGAGTTCAAGAGCAGCCTGTCCAACATGACGAAACCCTGTCTCTACTAAACTAAAAATACAAAAAAGAAAAAAAAAATAGCCTGGTATGGTGCCACACGCCTGCGATCCCAGCTACTTGGGAGGCTGAGGCGAGAGAATTGTTTGAACTTTGGAGGCAGAAGTTGCCATGAGACTGCAGTCCAGCCTGGGTGACAGAGCGAGACTCCATCTCAAAAAAAGAAAAAGAAAAAAAAAAGTTCGTTTGGAAGGTACATTGTTAGAGGAGAAACTTTCCCCCCATTATGGTGGTATCAGGCTAAGCTACCACTGGAATGTGAACATTATAAAGTAAAATGGTGACAAATGACCAGGGGATACAGGAGGTGCTAAAAGCAGCAGCAATGACGAAAACAGGGATTACTGAATGACGCTGTTGTGTGAGGTACTGACTATTGGCACTGGCATCAATTTTCAACCTCTCCTATCATTTTCACTGTGTCACGGGGAAGAAAGATTAAAACCACATTTCCCAGGCTCCTCTGATATAGTTCAGGGTGATTTTAGATTCGGTCAGTGAGAGCCACTTACAATAGATTTGAAAGGTGGAAGGCTTACTGTGGGTAGGATAGGTGAGCACCAGCAGAGATGAGTGCTTGTGGCAGATTCCAGAGTCCATCATCTGGTATCAGGGTGGGGAATGTGGGGGATGACACCAGTGGTAGTAGCAGATGCCGTTTCTTGATTTCTAGGTTGTAGGTAGTGGAGTGACCTCAAAGCCAATTGTTAAATTGCAGCCCCTAGTTGCCCTGCACCTTCAGCCTTTCCAGTGATTCTGTTAGCACCTGATTCTCTATATTAAATCCTTTTCTTCTTGTAATACCGACAGTGGTAAGGCAGACTGGCTGGCTGCTCACCAAGCTATTTTCTATTCTCCTGTGCACCCATCAACTATATGTTTCCCAGCCTTCTTTGCAGCTAGGCGTGACCTATGCTAATGGACTGTGAACAGAAATGTTGGACATCACTCTTAGACCAAACCTAAACCAACCTCTCACCCAGGCTTCCTCACATTCCTTTCCTTTCTAGTTGTGCGATGCAAACGAGCACAGTGACCTTGGAAGCTATATATGGAGATGCTGATAACACAAGATAGAACAAGCCTGGGTCCCTGAACCACTGCTTGAAAGAGAGTCATCTTGGAAGAGAAGCTCTCTCCCATCATGGCAGCACCAGACAAAACCACAAATGGGGAGTGAGGGGAGAAAAGGGTGTTGGGATGAGAGAGACGTTAAAAGAAGCAATGACCAAGGACAAAATGATGAGAGCAGTGGTCACTGAAGTGAGAGAGAAAAACACCCCACTGCTACGCCAAGTCACTGAGACAGTGAACTTTATCTAATAGAGCAGTTAGCAGCTCCAGTTAAAAGATGTTGTTTCTGTTCTTACACTGAACCTTGACAACAGCCACCAAGGTGAAAGAGAAAAATCATTGGTAATATTGATGTAAAAATGTTACTGGGCACAACCAAAAAGAACACATGAGTTGGCAGAATCTAAAAAGAGAAGAGATTTGGTAACTATGTGAGGCAAGTGATGGGTTAATTCACTTAATGACGGCAATTATTTCACAGTGAATACATATATCAAAGCACCATGTTGTATACCTTGAATATGTACGATTTTTATTCGCCAATTTTACCTCAATAAAGCTGGGGGCAAAAAAAGAAGACTTGAGAAAGATGAAGTCACTATAAATTTGATGGATGGAGGTACGGAAATCAAATTCCTTTGATAGTATATAAACCTGGGCCCTATTCATTGTTGTATACCCATCATACCCATCCTCTGCCACCCTCCACATACACTGAGCTCTAGCCAAACCCCTCGGAAGTCCTCAAACACACCACAGGTCTTTCCTTAATAGTCCTCAGAGCAGTCGAGGTCTGAAAAACCCTTCTACTAGCAGAACTTTTGGCTCCAAGAGGTTCAGGGTGCCACCCAAGAAACTTCCCTGTTGGACAAGCTGAAGGCCATCTTTCCCTACTAGACCTTGATTTCAAGGGCTATTCCCCCTGAATGAGTTCCAGGAACACATGCAGATATCAGAGGCAAGTGGGCACATCCAGGGCTACAGATGTGGGGCCTGGCAACTGAAATGACAGCTCAAATAGCATCTTTTACCCATGAGCCAGGCCAGCTGGTCTGTCCCACTGACTAAGAGCACGCCTTAGAAATGTGCCTGCCGTTTATTTTCTGGTGTGTCACAACTTACCCTTTTGTTGTTCCGGAACATTCTGGAGCACAAGAAGCTAATCACCCTCCGTGGCATGACATCTGTTTGAGATGACTGAAGGCTGAGGCACAGAACCTCCCAGCGTCATCCTGAAGGCAGCCCACACAGTCAGAGGACAAAGGATGAAGCTTTCCCTTTCAGTGATTCATGAACAAGAAGAGGAGAAAAAAATAGACTCTTTAGGTTGGTGATATAAATAAACCTTAAGAGGTAAATGCATTTTACTAAAAGTGGAGTACAAAATAAGTACCCATGCATGTTCTGAAAAGGCTGATACCCGTGTTGACTACAGCAAAGCAAGCAGGAAAACATATGCATATAGTGTGAGTCTTATCCACAGGGCTTCATGAGAGCCATCGTTCATTTAGGTTGTCAGTGGACCAAAAGAATGGGAAACAGGTTCGTTTCTGCTGCTCACATTGACCAATCTTTTGGAGTCAAAGCACAGAAAATATCAGCACTGAGGATCGATCTTGCAGTTGAGGACAAGAGAGGGACGTTCTAGCCTTTGGAACTCTTTCCTGCTAAAATGACACCCGCTTCAAAACGTCGATAGCAACAACAGCCATTATGAAAGGAAATGTAAACTTGGATCCCAGTTAGCTTTATATCTTGTCAACCCAACAACTGTTCTGAACCTAAAATTCAAAATGAGAAACACAGATTAAAAACTCATTGTAAAGGGCAGAGCATGGGCCAAGGACTTCCCTAAACACTTTATATACTTAATACCATTTAATTTATCCCACAGGACTGTGAGGTAGGTGGTTTTATCCCATCTTACAGAACAAGACACTGAGTCTCAGAAAAGTTAAGGCACCGTCCCAAAACCGTACCACATGCAAGTAGCAGGACCAAGAGTCAAATCCATTTATGTGTGACTCAGTCCTGTGCTCATAACTGCTCTATGCAGTGTTAATTAATTTCCAGTCTCACCCAGGTAGGGATGCTTGTGGTACATGAGTAAAGATTGGAGAACAAACCTTCAACAAGCCTGATAAGAAAACCTCATGCTTTGGGAGCGCTGACTGGTAGGTTTGATGGTGCACAGATTCAGACCCCTCCCATGGCCCTACAAGCCACTCAGGAACACTTAGAAGAGCAATAGGTCACCACAGCTCTCCATAATCCCCTACCCAACCCCAGGAAAGATAATAAACAATGCAGGGAACCCCAAGAGCACTGGTAATGCCCAATTCCCCTCTAGGGTAATTTGAACCCACTAGTTCTCCTGTTGAAGAAGACAGATTCAAAACCCTATTCACTATATAATTCCACGTCCATGACTTTGGGGAAAAAGCAAACCATAGGTTTAGGAAACAGATCAGTGGTGGCCAGAGACTGGAAAGTGGGGGTGGGAGTTGACTATAAAAAAGCACAAGAGAACATTTTAGGGAGGATGGAAGTGTTTTATTTCCTAATTGTGGTCGCCTTTACACAACTATACACTTGTCAAAACTCATTGAATTGTGCACTTAAAACTGGCAGGTTTTACCACATGTGAATTACACCTTATGTAATTTATGTTTATATTATATATATGTAAATTTCAAACAGGCGCTAGCAGATGAATCTGGAGCTGAAATTCCCATTGTGTAACTGCACTGCGGTAAACCCAGGAGCCTGAATCCCTGAGTCCTTCAACCATCCCAGCAGGGATATTTCCTGCGGGCAGCCACTGCAGGCTGATACACCATGTCCAGTGGGAAAGAGGCTGGGAAGTGAATCTTTTCAGGCAAATGCTTCTGTAGCAGTTCAAATAAGCAGCTGATTGCTAGGGTTACCTTGGCTTCCTGCCTCCTTTCCTGAATCTTCAGAGGTCATACTGTGTACTTGGTAGAAACATTCATCTGGAGAACTGCCTAGAGCCAGATTAAATATAACATGCTGGTTTTTAACTTGTATCTCACATGACATACATGTCTTTATCTTCATATCTTGTTGCATTTTGAAGGCCATACCTGTCTCTACACTCAGCCCTGAAAAGATAGGGAAGAATTTTACTAAAAATACTAAATATTATAGCTGCCATCTGGCTCAAAAAGCTTGGCAAGGATTCAAAACGAGCATTTCAGGAAGACTAACTACATCAATCCAGTTGTCCTTCCAGCTCTAAGTCACCTGTCCATTTACACATTCTCTTTGGTAAAGGTACTTCTCTTCCTGGTACAGCCAGTTAGTCCTTTTGCTTTCTGCCCAAGTCCTCCTGTTTGGGGACGATCCAGAGGCTTCTGATCCATGTTAATAGCTCAGTTGGAAAAGAAACATAAGCCACATAAATGTAGTCTAGCATTGGAAATAATCAGATCAGTCATGCAAATTAATAACTACATAAGGTCATATCCGAAAAGATAATAGGGCAATCTCATACAATAAAAGCTGCCAGAAAGAGTGGATTTTAAAGGGAAAGGAAAACTAAAGAGCCAGCCTGACTTTGGACTCTTATTAAAGTGATTAATATTATCTGTTGTTAGCTATGTGATCTCCCAGCACTGGTGTTTGGGAGGTAGCCATTCTCTGAACATCATAGCAAGATACGGACTACCCCGGTAAGAATTTTTTTTTTTAATTAAAAAGTAAATAAAACAAAAGATGACTTTTTTTTCAAAGCACATTTTAATCATGTATTTAAAAAGGGGGAGTAAAGCATTTAAATGGCCATCCTATAGACTAGACTTGAACATCGAAGGAAAAACAAACAAAGACCACATGATAAAGCCATTTGAAAGCACAGAAGTACATCACGTATACTGGCAAGGTTTCCAACTACTGCACTGATTAGCTAGATATTCTCAGTAGCTTTTCTATATCTCATCCTAGAAAAAAAATTAAATTTTTATTTTCTTACAAGTTCCAGGCTTAAACAAAGGCAAAAATTACATGCAACAATTGATAGGCTCATAATTTGCACATATGCTCCAAGGTCTTCATTATATAACAATAAATGTTAGCACTTTATTGCTCCCCGTCAGATTATCTTATAGTCTTAGAGCCATGTAAATAGAAGTTCACGATGAAATCAAAGAAAATTAATTTTTCTTATCTTATATCTGTTCTATAGAAAACTATTAATTTTTTAAAAGCAGGAGGTAGAGAGGGGGCAGGGGGAATTGGTTAGTAAGTCTGGTTCTGATCTTCTGAGCTGCCTTTGGAAGGAAGTTATGAGGTA
This sequence comes from Ateles fusciceps, assembly GCA_036589455.1. Taxonomy (NCBI): domain Eukaryota; kingdom Metazoa; phylum Chordata; class Mammalia; order Primates; family Atelidae; genus Ateles; species Ateles fusciceps. The sequence continues at coordinate 11,248,398 of JAZHEH010000630.1, forward strand.
GAGGGTTCTACTGACTTTTAGGTAGGTGGACAATGAGAGAAAGAAAAAGAACGCGCCTCATCTGCAGGTCCTTCTGGGCTTTATTTGCAGTGTACAATTTAATGCATAAAAAGGCCTTTCTCCATAAAACTTAGCACTTTACAGATACAGTAGAAGCATGCCAAATTTACTTATCTGCCACATACAAAGCATCATTCCAGGTGCTAGTGAGGAAAAAAAAAAGTTGGAGATTTGGTCCCTCAAGGAGCTCCAGATATTAATCTGTCTAACTGATCCCCAGGCACGGAGGAATTAGTGGGGTTACATGGAAGAGAACTGGTCACTGGGCAATCTTTCCTGTACAAAGAATCCCTCGAAGCCATACTGAGTTATCTTTAAGTTCCTTAATTTCCAGATGCCACATCACAGTAGGCTTCACTAGACCCACAGTGCCCCTAGACCTCTGACAATCCCACCCTAGAAGGACTTCACTTCAGTCGGAAAATGCATCTGAAGAAGCAGATGGCTCCCAAGAGAACCCACCAAATGAAGACAAATATCCTAGGTCTCTAGCATGTAGAACTATGCACCTAAATATTGCTGCAGAACGAACACACTTCTAGAAACCCCTGCAGACATCTAAGAAAGTGGAGAAGACTGTTTTTTCAACAAACATTTTATTTCTCTTTCACCCTAATACCTAAACAGCTTACTGGGGCTTCTGCAGGACAAAAAGATCATAATTCAGAAGGTAACCATCATTATAGACATAAAGTTTCCGGTCAAAAGGGTTATAGTTAATGCTCTGCACCTTTTCCTGCATCTTCTGCATTACAATGTCTAGTTTGCCCTCTTTCCCTGTGTTTGTGTCATAGTAGTAAAAAATTTCTTCTGCTCTGGTGTTCAAAGTACGGGTGGCATACAGAACCCCACATACAATGAAGGCATTAGAAGCAGATGGCTTATAATGCTTGGTATACCAAGTGTTCAGCACCTGAAGTGTGGTGTCATTGAGTTTACTAATCACCATGTTACCAGTGCTGGCTTCGGTTGCATAAATCACCCACAATCCATTCTCATCCACAGCAAAGTCAATATCTTGCCAAGCAACATTCGCATATGAAAAACGGTTATTATAGGCAGCATTAGGGAGAGTTTGAGTCACAGCAACCTGGTTGGTGGTGAGGTTAATTCTGGCAATATTCCTGGTGTTGTACCAGTTGACGTACATGTTGTTGTTGTAAACTGCTGTACCACTACCTTGGCCATAGGTGATCCGCAGCTCTCGAGCATTTGTGTACAATAGCAAATCATCCATTGTGCTGTACAGTCTGTAATACTCCAACAGTCTCCCATCTGTATTCAATGGCGCCACCCAATACAGTTCTTTGTTTCGATGCTGGGAAGAGTGATCCCTACCCCACGCGCCATACTTATAAGAAAACCCTCTCCAGTTGAGCTGAACCACAGACGGTTTGCTGATGTTCACCACACCACCATGACCACAGCTCCCTATACAAACAAGAAGGTAAAGAGGCATTTTTAGAGAAAAGGAATGATGAGGAATACAAATAGTTTAATATCCTAAGCACCAAAGGAATCTATAAATATTTTTCCTGTCAAGGTTCAATAACAACAGTGGTTCTGATGGAGAAGGAGGGCCAAACCTCCTCTTAGTTTCCGTCTCAACCCAAACTCCATATCAGCTCTATGGAGAACTACCTGCTGTTTCCATGGGTGGGCTTTCGATCTAGAAAACAGGAATAACGAAACTACCAAGAACCATATTTAAAAAGTTTGAAAGCCCAAGAGAGAGGAAAAGAGAGACTTAGTAAATTTAATACATTTCTTTCTATCAGAGAGCATTTTGCAAATATTATCTTATTTCATTTTTCTTATAGCAAAATCAAGAAAGCAAGATTATTCCACAATCCTACCCTATTTCTATAAATCCAAAAGATGTTATTCACCAGGGCCAGTCAGCCCCAGAAAGAATTGTGATGAAGGAAAAGGTTTTCCAGGCAAGGCTTCATGCCCTTCCTCGTTCTCCTCTTCCCTGGAACCCCAACTGCACATCCATGCCAGGTACCAATCCTGCTTTAAGCTATTCTCAGAAGAGGACATTTTAAATATAGCACTTCATAGATCTAGAAAGATGGTCCTATAATGGTGGGATTTCACCCTTAAGAAGCCATAAAGTTATTTTGGGGCAACATTGCCTGCTCTCTACCCAATGCACGGCCCATCAATAAATCACTTGTGACCATCCTGCTGCAGAGTTACACGGTGAGTCCACATATGCTATTGTGCCAGAGAATGACATGCAAGCATTTCATCTTTCCATCCTGACACTGTCATTGTCACAATGTGTACAATCGAGTGGGACCAGATTCACTGGTCCACTGAATCTACATTCCCTATAACACTTGGGTAAATGACTCAGTCTGGGCAATCGGCCCTTCACATTGTACTCCCTCTGAAATGCCTGCCATCCCAGGAGTTTATGAGCTATAAAAATAAAATAAAATTCCTCCAGTATTTTTATAATAACTATCCAAAGAGTTGGACACACATTTTCTGGGACCTTAACATTAAAAAAAAAAAAAACCTCGTGAGATGGTTTATTGGATAACAAAGAAAACCCAACTTCAAGTATATTTGAAGTCATATTCCCTCGTCATGCTACTCAGAGCAGAGCAGGTGAGACAGGAAAGGAGCAGAACCTGAATCACTGGATCTGGTTTCAAATTCTTGGAGGGACTCAGAGAGCCATTGAGAAACATGAGGTGAGCTGGAGCCAAAAGCAGAGCTGCAAAGAATTGCCTGAGATTAGCATGGAGGCGGGGAAGGGGGAGCAAAGCCTTTGTCTCTGGGTCTCTGCTGTGTCCAATATGGAAAGACCCATTCCTTTCCTAGCTAAATGCTTTCCCTCCCCACCCTCCTCACCCAAGGACTGCTCAAAGGTGAAACCATTACTAGAAATTCTGTTTTTATTTTTCCAACCTGCTGGGGCTTTTTGGTCCCAGAATTAAATATGTGTTCCTTAAATGCTCTCATAAATCCGCAGTTGCTGAGAAAGCCAGCCAACCATACAACAGGTAGAGAAATGAAACCACTCTGTACCCAACCTCAAATAATTTTGCATATCATTAAGCAGAACACAGTAGCAGGTTTATTTTAATAATGCATGTGCCATTTCATAAATAAAAAAAGCAACGTGTGTTCAGCCAAGAGACAATTCTCCACTGAAGAAATAATAAATAAAATTATAAATTATTATTTCTTCTACTAAAAATGATCTCTCAGATGAATGCTTGTTTGCTTTTGTTTATGAAACAATGCATGAATTATTAAAATAAAGTTAGCGGTGTGTTCAGTTTAATGATAACAAAAACTGTTCAACTTTCCATATGCTACAAACTGGATGTTCTAGTTAAAATATCTTCCTGAGAACTTATTTATTTAACTGAATTTCATTCTGAGGAAAGTCACTTTTTTTTCTTTTAGGTTAGAAGACAAGAATTGTTTGCTTCATTGAATCTTGCCTTCTTGAAAAGAAAATATCCCAAACCAACGGCAACAACATATTTAAGGAAAATTTATGATGCATATAACTTATTCAAGCACCTCCACGAGGTTAAACTATTCTGTCCCTAGATGTGAAAATTTTTAGATATGAAGGAACCAAAAAAAAAACTTTTCAAAAATTATTATTACTATTACTGTTGCCATTATACTAATTGCACTATTATTAGCATAACAGCATTAGTACTATTATTATTGTGACTAATAATAGTGGCTTATCATTTCATAAGTTGACCAGAAAATTCAAATTGCCCAGTATAAATATTAAAATTGTATGAAACTCTTTTTCTCACCTCCCAAACATTCCTAAACACTTTCCTGTTCATTTGCTATCCTCCTTTTATCCTCTATGGGCAAGGATAAAGGGCCATTTTTAGGGCCTTGGCTATGGTAGAAAGGAAGTAAAAATGGAAATGAGAACTCAACATTGTTGCCAGTGCTACACATGTGGCCACAACAATGTCAGACCAGGAAAAATGCTGTGGCGGGCTTCCTCGACTCCTGGCAGCAAACCATCCTGGACACGATACTGAAACTGACAGCCAGCCCAGTGCCCACTGTTCCTCAGAGTCCCCATCCCCCCATCCCATCTTCACTGAGCTTCTCACTACCCTCCCTTATCTCAAACTCCTTCCCAGCCCCTTCCTTCATGTCACGGTCTTCGATATACTTCATTCCAGACTTCATACCCAGTTTCCATCCCAATTTCATCCTGACACTTGGGCAACAACCCATAGCCCAATCATGACCCAAGAATTTTGAAAGATCATTGAATCATTTTGCATTTTCTGGTGGAAGAGAACACACAGCACAGAACTGTTAGGAGCAAAGTGTCCTTTTACCTACTCCACAAGCAAGGAAGCAAAGATAATTTGGTGTTAAGCAGATAGATGAGTTGTTGGAATTTTCTTGTCACTCCAGAAACCACAGGTGTACCTCTCTGTTAGAGCATCTATGGAAGGCAGCCTCATATGGAAAATACTACTAGACAGATTGTAATTGAAAGCCTGATTCCAATACTAGTTGTATAAACGTGAGCAAGTTACTTAACCTTCTGAGCCTCAGTTTCCTCATATTAGAAGAAAAATAGTAACTCTGCAAAACAGTTATGAAAAATACAGAGAAGGCATATAAATGTTACTCAGTAAATGGTAAATATCTCAGTATAATGTTATCGTGTTACAACTGGAGGTTTAGATGTCTCCTTTCCTAGATAGTGGCTTCTGGAGGTTTCTTTATTCATCCTGGTAACCCCAGTACCCAGAACAGGGCCAGCCACACAGTGGCACAAATTATGTTTGTAGAATAAAGGAATGAAAGACTAATCAAATCACCTAAACTCAGCTTACCCTTATTTATAAGACACTAGCCTTCCACCCTGCTACATATCTGCTTTTTCAAAAAGCCTGGTATTTGCTCCGTGGAACATAATTTGAGGAATCTTTATACAAGTGTAGGCTCGGTTGGCACTCTCTTCATCATGCAATTCATTAGATGGCACCATGGCATTCTGAAAATATCTGAGGAAGCCAGAATCATGAGACTTTAAAATATTCTGACTTGGCTTTTTAGAAGTATCATGGTTGGTAGCATTTTTTAAAGCCAATAATTATATGCCTGCAGAGGAAAATTAATCTTAGATCTATTAATGCACTCTCTCAACTGGGCAACTGAACTTTGAGCCAGGAGGAGAATATGATTGACTTATAAGGATGAGACAATTAAAACAATCACAGTCACAAAATGATTAAGACTAAATTGACTCTGAAGTGTTAGATATATGCTGCTCAACACGTGGCTGCTCCCTAAGCCTGGGATTTTAGCAGGTCATTCCATATCTTTCAGAGCCCATTCAATCATCAGCTACTTACTGAGCGTCACTATGGACCAGCATTGAGCATTGCATCCCCAAGCAAAATGGAGATCAACCCCTGAGCACCCCTATCACATTTGGCCTATATGCAGTCATTTAGATTCACAGGCGCAACAGAGACAGACTGAAGTTTTAAAGGAAAAAAGCTAATGAGTAGGAGGCCAATTATTTTAGATTAGAAAGCTCTATGGAATGAGGCAGAAAAGGGTGTTGTTTGTAGCACAAACCAAATAGAAAGCATATTTTATTGAACCTGGGATACATTCACTTGTTCTAAATTCAAGCTGACCACTGGATTAGCAAACTGTAGCTATAAGGGAGGGGGGCCCAGAGAGCCCAGAGTTACTTTAGAGCTGAGACTTGCATACAGTCTTTTTTTTTCTGTGCAACTCTGCAGTGAAAAAAGCAGACAGGCCAGATTTTAAAGTCCCATAATAGTGAGTAACTTTAATTAAAGTCTCCACAGGCTCACAAGTTTGTAGTGCCTGGGGATTTTCCAATTCTGCATTATCAACCAATCCAAACAGAAAGAGAGCAAGTGAAAGAAATTGATTTAAAAACATGGCCAAAAGTCAGTTTAATATAAACATCATAAATATAATATGAACAAAGCTGGAAGAGAGCCAAGTGGCTTGGCAGGGATTCAGGTACAGCCAAGGTTGTGGGAAAGTGAGTAAAAATCTGGGTCCAATTTGCTTAAACAACACAGCTGGGCTAGGATGGATCACAGAAGTCTAAGGGTGAGGGCCTAGGGGAAAGTTCTGGGGAAAAAACAGAAAATCCAACAAAAACAACCCAACAGGCTCACTTGTTTTCCTCCCTGGGAACTAAGCAATGCATTTTCTCCCCACCATCGTCCTTGGCTTACTGCCACCTGATACCCTCGGTCCTGAGCTGATACCCCGGGAGCAAAGACCTTTGCGTTGCACCTTCTGCTCTCTCATTAACTACTTGTGTGGCCTCAGGAAAAGCAGTGCCCTTACCACCCACGTCTTCTCCTCTGAGACACAACATGGCGAAGTTAGATGGCCCTGAGTATTCCTTCCTGCTCTCAAAAGTCCTCATTCTAAGGGATGCATAGAAAATTGTGCCAGAAAAATCTGTTTCACAAGGAAGATCTGCCGGGGGTGTTGGGAGCTAGTTCAGGTATCATCAGGCATTGTCATTGCTTTGGCCTCTGCCTCAGTGAGCCCTCTGTGGTCCAGGAGAAACAGTTCTCATTTGCTACATGTTTGCACCACTAATCCCAGACTCAATTTAGACTTAGTTTATTACAGAGGACAGACCAGGGTCTTTGCCCTAAGCCTCCTCTGCAGGTTGAAAATTTTAAATAGTTGTTCAAATTTATGTCAGCTTCTTTCTGGAGAAGTTGAAAGGCCATTTTGTTCTGGGGCAGGATTCTGACCATTAGAGGACACCTGTCATAGTAAGACAGACTCTCATTTGTAGAGGGAGGGAAAAGATCCGCCTGAACAAGACCAACAGGCTTATATCCATGGCTATACCTATTTAATAACTGAAGGCTTTAAAAAAATCAGTTATTGACAAAAATCCAGAAACACAATCTAAAAGAAAGCAGGTGGCCGGGCGTGGTGGCTAACGCCTGTAATCCCAGCACTTTGGGAGGCTGAAGCAGGTGGGTCACAAGTTCAGGAGATCAAGACCATGCTGGCCAACATGGTGAAACTCCGTCCCTACTAAAAATGCAAAAATTAGCTGGGTGTGGTGGCGGACACCTGTAATCCCAGCTATTCAGGAGGCTGAGGCAGGAGAATCGCATGAACCTGGGAGGCAGAGGTTGCAGTGAGCAGAGATTGTGCCACTGCACTCCAAGCCTAGCAACAGAGCAAGACTCCGTCTCAAAAAATAAAATAAAATAAAATAAATAAGCAGATGTGAGGATTGGAATTAATAAAAATAAATGGGTTGCATGATTTGATGAAAATATACAGTCCTCATTCAGACTAAGATGCTCAGGACCTGCAGAGAAGGTCTCCGTGTCATCAATGTCTCTAAAGGATGGGGCTGAACGCTGTGGCTGAGAGGCTGCCTTCAGTTCACCTGGAAGGGTGCATTGCAGGGCACAGTGACCTAGCATTGCTTTTCTTTTGTTGCAAGGTTTTCACTTCAATTATCAGCATTATAAATAATACCCATTGCCAGAGTGTGAGCGCCAATCATAAGGCTCCCAGCTTTCCAAGCATTGTCTCATTAATCTCCCCACCCTACAAGGCAGGCACTATTATTCTCCCATTTTACAAATGAGTATATTAAGGATCCTTGTTCCTGCAGCCACCCAGCTGGGAAGCTCAGGCCTTTGGGATTCTTAAGCTATGCTCTTGAATCCTACACTCCACTGCCTCTGTTCATGGGTATTCTAGCAGAACACCCAGCTCTGTGCTATACTTGACCCCAAGGAGGATTTATTAGAGACTAACAGGCCACCCTTACCCTCCAAGAACTCATGGTCCATGAGGAACAGCAAGACACACCCGCAAGCACTATGATATATGGGGTCATTCCTTTAATCCTCACTGAATCTCAGGACACACAATATAGCAGGTGCTCAGCATGCATTTACAGGAAGAATAAAGGAAAAATTAAAGAGGAGAAAGAGAAAGAGAGAAGTTGGGAATATTGAAGGCATAAACCTAGCTCATCAGATAAGTGAACCAATCAGCCCTTAAATCCACAGGAAAGTGGATGCCGCACACAGAATCCAGAGGCTTTCCCCTGAGGCCTCTGATAGTGCCTCCATTACCATAGAGATTTTTGTTCCCTGTTAGTAAATGCAGAGAGAATACGTGTAACTTGGGGATTTTGTTTTAAATCAACTCATTGTTTGTGCTCTTCCTCTGTGAAACCCAGAATATGATAGCATGTAGAACACTTGGAAGGAAGGGAATTTAAAACATGGAAGAGAAAACTGAGAACTACAGAAAAAAAAAATCTCACCTTCTTCTTTCACCGTTGCAATCCCCAATCCCTTCCCCGCCCCACTCACAGCTCCTTATGGGATCTGGCATAAGTAGTTTAAAAAGTGGCATGCTTACCTGGAGCAGGAGAAGGATGGACAAGAGGGGCGTTTTCCCGTTTAGAGGCCTCGCACTCTTTCAGCTTGTTCTTCAGAGCCACGATTTCTCGGCGAATGGCAAGGACATTGTTTTTGTCTAGCGTCTCAAGCTTCTCTACCAGGAGAGTCATATTCCTTATCTAAGGAAATAAAAATTCAGAGTGACTTTATATTATGGTGCAATTTCTTTCATAAACATTCCAGGGCTGAATTTGTCATTTAGTGAAAGATTGTGAGAGAATACACCAGAGATTCCTCTGAATGGTTTCATTTGGAAGAATACATTTTATGGTTTAGCGTGAACACCTGTCAGATCTCAGGCGGATGTATGTGACAGGAAGAAAATGGCAAAGATTTTAACAGCTTTAATAATAGAGCCCAAGCTCATTCTCAGCATCCACAAATGTCCATTAAAGTTCACTTCTAATAAAAATTTCCCCAATAAACTTGTGTTTACTCATGTCGTATTATAATTAAGTTTCTAATGAATGGTGAGGGCCAGAGAAAGCTTAAATTCTAAAATACGTAACTAGAATTCTCAATTATAACCCATGTCATGACTGTGCAATTCTCGTTGATGTAAATTACCTGACCATTACATTGATGTGATGATCTCTATCCACAGATCTTAAAAGGCTTCACAGAAATATACAAGAAATTTCTTAAAGGGGGCTTCCAGTTTGTAGAGAACGATTCTAGGTTATTCAAAAGGAGAAACAAACCTAACGAGTTTATCACAATCAGGTATATTGTGGATTTCTAGATCCATGAGGATAAATCTAGACCAGAAAAGACACCTCATCTAGTTTGGCCATGAACAGTTGTTCAAATTTATGTCACCTCCTTTCTAGAGGAGTTGAAAGGGCGTTTTGCTCTGGGGCAGGATTCCGACCATCAGACAATATCTGCTCCTAAGTCAGCACATTCCCAATGTGCTTAACTTACTATTCAAACACAGGCTCTTATCCAAAACAGAACATAGTGACATGGCATGTGGCCATGAGAGAGTAGAGAATTAGAAGTGGGAAGAGAGAGTTTCATTTCTTGGTCCTAGCATTTGCTTACAGTCACCGAAGGGAATTTATTATTAGTTTACCAGGAAGAGCGTTCACTCCTTACCTCCACCTCTAGCTGGTCAACAATTTCTGAGCTTCCACCAAAACTCTCCTTCAGCTGTATGACCAGTTTCTCCATCTCCTTCACTTCTACCTTGATGAGCTCGAAATCCAGTTCAGTGTAAGAAATGGTATCCTTCTCCATGATCTCAATTCGGACAGTTAGGTTTAACAGTTTCTTTTCATACACGCTGATTAATTGGACGTATTCCTTCACCTGAAAGAAAATCAAAAGGTTCAGCCCAATTCCCTGAGTAGCATCACACCATCTTCTTCCACTACTGAGCCCTTGAGGACTATTTGATTCTTGCCAATAATTGTTTTTTGTAAAGAAATAGATCAAAAATATATTTAACTAGATTTTTGAAATCTATCCATGTATAAAGAACTTCATACTCCAGTTGAGGGGGGTAGATTTTACATTTTTCTAGACTAAAAATAATTTTGCTTCAGCATCATCATTTGCAGGTATATTCTAATCTCCATTTTTTAAAAAGCTTTTAGGTTCAGGGGTACATATCCAGGTTTGTTATATAGGTAAACTCATGTCATGGGGGTTTGTTGTACAGTTTCTGTCTCCCAGGTCCTAAGCCTAGTACCCAATAGATATTTTTTTTGTTCCTCTCCCCTCCTCCCACCCTCCATCCTTGAGTAGGCCTCTGTCGTTCTCTACTTTGTGTCTATGTGGTCTCATCATTTAGCTCCCACTTATAAGTGAGAACATGTGGTATTGGTTTTCTATTCCTGTGTTAATTTGCTTAGGATAATGGCTTCCAGCTCCATCCATGTTCCTACAAAGAGCATGATCTTATTCTTTCTTATGACTGCAAAGTATTCCATGGTGTATATGGCCCATATATTTTTAAATCCAGTTTACCATGATGGGCATTCAGATTGATTTCATGTTTTGCTATTGTGAATAGTGCTGCAACGTCCATGCATCTTCATGGTAGAACAATTTATATTCCTTCGGGTATATACCCAGTAAAGGGATTGCCAGGTTGAATAATAGTTCTTTTTAGTTCTTCAAGTCACCACACTGCTTTCCACAATGGCTGAACTAATGTACACTCCCAGCAACAGTGCATAAGGGTTCCCTTTTCTCGGCAACCTCACCAGCATCTGTTATTTTTTGACTTTTTAATGAGAGCCATTATGACTGGTGTGAGATGGTATCTTACTGTGGCTTCGATTTGCATTTCTCTAATGATCAGGTGGTATTGAGCTCTTTTCCTTAATCTCCATTTTAATGTTTGAAGAATGTAGCTCCCCCAGACTAAACTGGTTTGTATCATAGTCTCTCGCCATCTCTCCTCCCTTCAATGTACTTACTCTAATTGGGGTTTCTCGACCTCAGCATTGTTGGCATTTGGGGCTGGATTGTCATTTCTTATGGGGGCTGTGCTGTGAATTATAGAATATTAAGCAGCTTCCCCTGCCTCTTGATGCCAGTCGCATCCACCCACACCCCAGTTGTGACAACCAAAAATATCTCTGGGCATTGCTAAATGTTCCCTGGGGGACAAAATCATTGCCGCCGCCTTCCATTTAGAACCACGGCTCTAAAGCTAAGTATTTTCTGGAAGAGGGAGAAATGTGCTACACAGAATTCCTTCTTTGATCACCATATGCAATTAGTTTTGATCCCTTCTGCCTTTTACAAAGTGGCATAAAGATCCAACCGACTACACAATATGTGAGTGTGTGTGCCCTGCAGAGTGCACATTTCATTAAGTGCACTCACGTTTATTCCAAGAACTGATTATTGCAATCAGACCTGTAAATTACACATTTGTTGCATATATTTGAATGTCTGATTATTAAGTTAAAATACTTCCAAAAATTCCCTTGGCGGTTTAGTGTATAATTGGAATCTCCAAATGGATATTTTAATAAACACAGTTGGTGGTTCTTTCTGTGTCTGATCTCTAAAGAAAATGCCATGGCTTTTTTTAAGGACCTGCTCATTAAAAGTTGCTGGCTTTATATGCTTTTTAAAAATTTGAACAGAAGTGATACTTTCCCCAAAACTACACTAATATCAAGTAGCTGATCCACAGTGCCTGGATGAAGTTAGAGCCAGATGTTGGCCTCTAATCCTTCTAATACCAAAAGCAATCCTAACTTCTGTCGTTTCAGCCCTTCCGCTTAACCCCATTGTGCAAATTAAAGTAGACTCATAGACCACAGACCTAAAGGGCTAGGGCTTCAGGCAAAAAGGATTTTAATGAAAGTTGAAAAACAACCCTTGGCACTGCTAGTGTATCTCCTCAGGCAACTGATGCTCACTGCCATCAGATGTACCATAACTTGGAGGATGACAAGGCTGGGATGATATTTTGGTGGCTATAGAGGTTAAAGCATATATACAGCCGCCCCTCAGTATCCATGGGGGATTGGTTTCAGGACCTCCCAAGAATACCAAAATTCAAGGATGCTCAACACTCTGACAGAAAATGGCACAGTATTTGCCTACAGTCTACACACAGCCAAATACTTGAAATCATTTCTAGTTACTTATAACACCTAATACAATGTAAATGCTATATAAAGAGTTGTTACATTGTATTGCTTTTTATTTGCATAATTTCTGTTGTTGTGTTGTCATTTTTATTAGGTCTTTTTCCCTGAAATTTTTCAAGCCGAGGTTGGTTATATCTGCAGATGCAGAACCCAGGGCTACAGAGGGCTGACTGTATGTATAAAATCTAACAAGTCCCCCTCAAAAGTGCACCGCAGATACAGGGCTGCCAGGTTTCGGCGTCTACAAAAATCAGGCATAAAACCTTGCCTATGGTAAAAATAAATAAATCAATAAGGTGCCAATCCATTACAGAAATGGAAGTTTGAGAAATAAATATGCTTGTTGGCATTTGGCCTTGCCAGCTCTTGGAACAAATGAAACACCCTCAGCTTCTCTGGAACATTTTGGTGGCACATCGCAGCTGTTGTTCTACAAAAATGAGTGATTCAACTGTCATCTCTGCTAAATAAAATGTGGCTCTCCCAGAGTCTCACAAAAAAAGCAAGACATATTCTGGAGTTTTTCCCTATAAAACTGCGTGGCGTGCCTGCCCTGGTGCAGACACAAAATGAAGGGTCTGTGAAGATCCGTTTGAGGAAAAAAAAAACTCAAGGTTCTTCAGCTGACATTTAGAGGAAGCTCAATGGTGTTCAGGAAAACGGCAATCATCCGTGGAGTGAGAGGAGACACAAAAGAATTGGGGGACGGGCCAGAAAGACTTCAGAGTATGAACTTTACTTTTGCTAATTTAAGTAAATCATTCGTATGACCCTTCACATGTATGAATCTGCAGCTTTGGGAAAGCGTGGACCATGCTGAGCGCATGCCAGCTCCTCCCGGGAGGTGTGGTCTTGGGAGAGGCAGCCCGGCTTGCGTGGGAGTGTCCAGTCCCACATCCCTGGCACTTGCTGCACTTTGCACATTTTTAATTCTTCTCGAAAATACAGTCATTTGCTGCATAACAACATTTTTGTCAACGACAGACCCCATGCATGACAGGGGTCCTGTGAGATTATAAATACTGTTTTTTTACTGTACCCTTCCTACATGTAGATACATATGGATACACAAAAACTCATCGCTGTATTATAATTGCCTACAGTATTCAGTACAGTCACAGGCTGTACAGGTTTATAGCCTGGAGCAATAGGCTATATCATATGGCCTAAGGGTGTAGTCAGCTACATCCTCTAGGCTTGTGTAAGTATACCATGATGTTCACCAAGTTAAAATCACCTAATGATGCATTTCTCAGAATATGTCCCTGTCTTTAGCTGACCTGTAGCTGTATTTTGATGTAGAACAGTGGTTCTAAATGGAGGGAGGGTGGCAGTGGTGGTGATTTTGTCCTCGGGAACATTCAGCAATGTCTACAGATATTTTTGGTTCTCATAACTGGGGATCGGGCAGGTGCTATTGGCATCTAAAGGCCAGGGATGCTGCTAGACATTCTAGCAAGAATATGGGTCTAGCCTTGAGGGGCCACACCCTGTATCAACATCTTTACCCTGAAGCTCCTCATCACGACAAGTCTGAGCACTAGATGGCCCATCCATACTTGTCTTCAAGCCACCAGCCCAACATTCACAGCTTCCATTTTATTTTCCTTGTTATACACACACTGTATCATTGATGAGGGAAAAAATTTGTGTGAGGGTTGGTTTTGGGGTGGTTATTATTGTTCCTTATAATAAATGTGGTCTTGTAGAAAGGATGTGGTGCAGCTGGCTAGTAAGCTAACGAATTAATCTGGTTCATGTTCCTGCCAGTCTCTCAAAATCTGTGATTATTACCATGGCCAGACTATTTGAAAATAAGTAAGTTGGCTTTGCAACCTACTACCATTTTCAGTATATGTTTCAAAGTAAATGCAACAGGATTCATTGAGCCTGAAGTGATTGTAAAGACGTATAAAGTACTTTGGAGCTAGATCCACCTAGACTCAAATCTAACTTCAGTACTTAGTGGGCAAATCACTTAATTTCTCTAACCCTCGGTTTCCTGTAAACTGGAGGTAATGATACTAAGCTTACAAGATTATCATAAAGACTGGAGATAATGTACATTAAGTGCCCAGCTAATGGAGGCCCTATGAATTATAGAAATTAATAGAGAAACAGTAATTTCAGTGTTTCTCAATCTGACCTTTTAATTTATTGTATTTCACTGCACAAAATATGGCTCAATCAATGTTGTTTCTTTATGGGTTGCCTTCATGTCTCCTAGGCTGCCTCAACCTTCCCATGCATGAGGATCTGCTAGCAAATGTGTCATATTAAATAACTCACCCCAAAGACCTTAAGCCTCCAGAGAAAAAGAGAAAATCCTGAGCTGCCTTTTGTGCCATCCCTTTCCTAAGTATAGTCACAAAGGACATATTATAAACAACAGAAAGCAGAAAATGCTTTCAGCATCTCATGCAGAGGCAGCTCCCCCGTCTTCTCTGTGTACTGGCAGGTAATGAATCAATGTAAGGCAGTCAAAAACCTTTTCTACTGGCCTGTCCTAAATGGACAGTCTCCCAGGCCCCCAGATAAATGATGATCTGCAAGGCAACCTAGGGGCAGCTGTAATAATTCATCTGGAAATTCAAAAGCCCTCAGCTACAGAGATAACTTTGGATCTGAAGGCATTACTGACCCACTGCATTTCTTCCTGGGCCTACTTGGAGGATACTAACAGCATGGCCAAGAGGAAAGAGAGTTGGGATGATTTTGAAGACTCAAATTCTGACCTGGCTTAACCAGCCAAGAGAGGAATGACCTTGGGCAAGTCTCTTTACCTTTAGGAACTGCGGTTTTTCTGTCCCTACAATGGGAGAGAGAACACCTGGCCTATCTTCCTTAAAGGGTTACTTGAGAGGAGAATAGAACTGGAAGTATCTGAAAAAGCACAAATAAAACTGCTACTATTATTGTTATTATTATCACCTGTTGCACTAAATTGATTATATAAATCTTAGCTAACTTTTTTCTTAGGCCTCAATCACAGATTTTTTTTTTTTTTTTTTTGGAACAGAGCAGCCACTGATTGACGCTTTCAGAACTAAAACTTTCCCACCTATTCTGCACTTCCTCCCTACCTGCTATTAGCAAAGCAGATGCTACCAGCCCCCCATACAGGACTGGAATTGAATGTCCTATCTTCACAAACCTGGCAAGCCACATAGTCTCCCTGAAGCGCATGAGGTTTCAAACTGCCCTTCACACTGCTGCCATGCAAAGACAACATGCAAATCAGTAGTTTCCACTATTTCAAAGCAAATGACTCTAACTGAAAAGATCTTTACCTAGGATTTTCCTCTACTTGTTATGCTTTTATGCATAACTTCTTATCTGTACTTGATTATGCTGGAATAAGGCTATGAATATTAATGGTTGGAATTTATAATTTAGTGCTGTGCCTTTTCCGCTGATTAATTCAAGGACATTTTATTTCTTAAGCAGCTAGGTTTCTAGAGTAGTCAAACACATTTTCCTGGACACTCATTTAAACTTAGAATATTTATCTACCAATTCAGGTTTAAAGTAGGGTCTCAGCCTCATCATAATTTTTGTTTTAAAGGATAACTATGTTGGATGTTTTAAAGGATAACTATGTTGGCAAAGCTTAAATTTCTTAGGAAAACTTATTCTGAATCATGCAGTAAAGCCAGAGCTCCTTGTAAATTAATGGAGTTGCATTAAATAATGCATAATGTGATTATAGCCTAGCTTGCACTTCACCTGTGCAGAAAATAGGAACTTTTCTAATTGATTTTTAACTTGGCTGAAAAGGTGTAAGGGGTCAAAACTAAAACGCCAAGGCCCATTGCTCCAGCCAGCCCAGAGAAAGGCAAACCCTTTACAATAACTTCCTCTGGCTGAAGAAAAAAACAGTAATCAGAGAGTTCAAGTCAGTGTTTTACCAAGGCTGAGAGACCTATTAGTCTTGATTCAAATTCCCAGGGAAGCCTTCAATTTTTGTCTAATGCTGGACACATCAAATGTAATGTTCCTGCTGAGACAATGGAACATAACCATCAAGAAAGAGAGATGGAGGGTGGGGACAAAAGTGGGGATGGTTAAAAGGTAAAAAATGAAAAGTAGTTAGAAAGAATGAATAAGACCTAGCATTCAATGGCACAACAGCGCGACTGCAGTCAATAATAATTGCACATTTTAAAATAACTAAAAGAGTCTAATTGGATTGTTTGTAACACAGAGGATAAATGCTTGAGGGGATGGACACCCCATTTTCCATGATGTGATTGTTATGCATTGCATGCCTGTCTCAGAACATCTCATGTACCCCATTAACATATACAGATACTATATACCAAAAAAGTTAAAAATTAAAAATAGAGACCGCAAGCTTGGGTCTTACTTGGAGAAAATGGGAAAAGAGAAAAGAGACGACTTATTGTCACACACAAAAAAATAAAAAAAGAGAGGGATAGAGAGAAGGAAGACAGCAATTTGTAAAGATAAAAAGAGTTAAAGAAAAAAAGAGAGGGAGGGGAGGAGGATGAGAGGGAAAGGATTTGAAGGAGTGGAAGTGGAGGAAGAGGGGAAAAAGGAGAAAAAAAAAGGATCATCTAAAAGTAAGAAAATACCCAAAAATTTCCCAAAAAAAAAAAAAAAGAATTAACCAGGAAAGGAAAAGACAGATTAGAAGTAATGAATAAGGGGAAGGATTGAGGCAAGAGAAATAAAAAACTGAAGGATGCAGGAATGGAACAGAAATGGAAGAAAAGGAGAAAGAGAAGGGAGATAGCATACAACTAAAGGGAACAGAGGAGAAGAAAGAAAAGAAAGCAAAGCTTCAGGTAAGATCTGGAAGACCAAAGAAAAGCAGCAGCACCAAAAAAAACTACAAATTGCAGGTTGGGGTTTGCAGGGAGAGCTCAAGGCTTCCTTCCAACTGCATGAGTACCGCAATACTATGTGAGGTTATCTGTGGCGTGAACAATCTCCAACCCCCACCTTCTTCCTCTGCTCCTATTTTCCCTGCTATAAGAACTCCATTGGTGTCCTATAAAATAAATGCTAAAACCCCATAGAATAAAAACTTGATGTCTTTGACACAGCAAAGAATGGTTGCTTATAAATCCTAAATTAAAACACGTTTTGTTTTGTTTGCTTGTCCTGATCAAGAAAAAGGAAAATGCTTACTTTAGAAGTTCTTTCTCAAACTTCTCAGAAAGAATATGAGCTGTGAATTCCAAGCGTTCCACTCTGTCCACGGGGAAGGTGGTGTCTGGCAGGGAAACAGAGCACTGGCAGGTCCCACGGTCATCCACAGAGCCGGTGAAATTGGAAGACAACTGTAAATAATAACAAGTTGAACATCAGTAACAAGCTGGAATCTGAGCTTTCTGGCAACTGAAGTGACAAAAACTGGCTTGTCAAGAGCACTTACAGGCAAGTAAGTGGAGTCCAATATATAAATGAATAGAATCATAGAAACAGGCTAAAAGAGCTTTGTTTTCACAGGTGGGGACCACGTAGCATTTAGCCACATCGCCACTTGTTTTATGAAACCACTATGTCAGCAGACTTTATCAAAGGAAAGATTCTCCATTCTTGAGTCTTAAAGGAGATTATTCCTATCTCTTATGCAAGGAAGGGGAAATAAAGAAGCTATGAGACTGCTAAGTTCCTAATTTCAATTCTAGCATTTGCTAGATGTGAAACCTCCTTAATTCTCAGTTCCTTCATCTGTAAAATAGAGATAACCTACTTCACAGGGTTGTCCTCAGTATTAACGGAGTAATGTGAGCCAAGTCCCCGGCACAGGGTAGGTGATCATTTAATGTCACGTTCTCTTTCCCTCTACTGC
This sequence comes from Ateles fusciceps, assembly GCA_036589455.1. NCBI lineage: Eukaryota > Metazoa > Chordata > Mammalia > Primates > Atelidae > Ateles > Ateles fusciceps. Next base: position 11,266,367 of record JAZHEH010000630.1, read on the forward strand.
TCATTTTCTCTTCTTCACCTTCACCCCAACCCCAGTCGAATTCCTTTTCATCAGAATGAGGGAATCACCAAGGATGCGGGCTACAGTGAAAATATACAATGTAAATTCATATCCTCTCATCACCCAGGAAATTGTATAATTAACATCCTTCAAAATGGGAACCAGCCATTTGTTAGAAACTGAATAGTGTATGAGCTTGAAGGTTTTGTGCAAATTTTTCTAAATAAAAGTTTTTTTCCAGCTTACCATTTGCAGAAAAGGCATTTTAAAATATTTGATGTTTCTTTAAGATATTCAGACTCACACTTCAGTGCCACCGCATATTTTTAAATGACAGGTTTGAAAGACTCTGTTTTTCTTTTGTCCCCCTTTGAACTTCCCCCAAGAGGATCTCAGCACAATTAACATTTTTTTATTACTACGGTTGCCTTACAGAGTAACCCTTGGCAGCCAATTGCTGTGGCTTTAATGATCTCAACGGAAGGACAACCCAAAGCTCACCTGTGGACATCAGCTTCAAGGAACTTTTTATGAAACCACTAAGGAGATAGCAATGGTCTTCAGAGCTTGAAGAGATCTGGCCATGTCTTCAAAGTTCAGGTCAGCCAGCTGCAGGTGGTGTCATGTGTCCTGTGCATTTAATGGCTAACAACCTCCATGACGCCTGAACAAGCTGGGTCTAGATGCTTCTATTATAATGAAGACTTATTTTATCAGTGGCCTTGGGGCCAATGAAGGCTTTTGCACCTAAGTTGCTTTTAATTTAAGTTTCCAGATGAGCAGAAAAAATACATATATATGTGTGTATCCAAAAGTCTCTATATGTGTATTGTCAAATTTTATGACCTTGGCCTCAATTTTTCTTTCCAATCACATTCCCACATGGGAAGAGTTCAGGAGTAGGGAGGAGAAACAAGCAGATTTATGTCGAACATGCGGATGGACAGCAGGGCTTGGGTAGGGGGAAGAGTCTTTGCCAGAGATGAGTAAAGACTGGGCAAGATACACCAGGAACCTGTCAGTGAGGCCGGCTTCCCTTGAAACCAGCTTTATTCATTTCTCCAAAGATAGAAAGACTCCAGCTCAAGCATGCCAAGGCTTTTACAGAAAGAACTGACATATCATGGACTTTTAAAGAAACAGCTTATTATAATAATTGTCTAGCAAAAAAACAATATTGCATTGCATTTTGAGAAGGGGAGTTTAATTAGCTGCACAAAACAGGATTGGAGCATTCTCAGAGTTCTCTGAAAAGCTCTGCCAACTCAGGAAATAGTGGATATCATCAAGCAATCACTAGACAGTCAACTAGGAAGCACTAGCTAATAACTTTTAGTCCTGAAGTTCACTTGAAAGACAGGCAAATAATTATGAGCCCTGCTGACAGCCATTCCATCGGTCTCTATTGAACATCTCTGTCCCAATGCTGTGGACACCCCCCAGCCTCCATCCAGCTTATCATCAGCCCAGCATGCTCAGCTGACATCATAATGGTCCATAAGTTTGATCAGTGTCTCCCATTAGAGATATCTGTGCTCCTCGCATTCAAAGACAATGAAGCTAATGGTGATGAGTCTCTCTCTGCGGTGAATGCTCAAACTCTACGTGAATGAAGCATGGGGGAATGGGAGACAAAAAGGAGTGCTTGTCCCCTTGGCCTTTGGAGGAATATGCGATTCCCCCTCGTGTTGGGCAAATAGAACCCTGAGGACCCCACAAGACACCTTATACTGGTAAGTTTTCACTAAGCATGTGTTCAATTAACATTTACTGATGTCTACACTATGCCAGCATCTGGCTTTAGGAAGACAATGAGGAGTCATTTCCTACCCAGGAATCAGGGCCACTGTCACTATGAAAGCCCTACTGGTTTTTTCCAACCAGCCTGGTGGCCTGACAACAAAACACGTGACTCATTGTAGTTCTGACTATACCAGTTACTGTGTGAAGCTGAGCACTGAGCCTTTTCCTAGTCTTGTGAATTGAGAACCCTTCAGAGGCCCCTCCTTAAGAGGGAGAGAGAGTACTCTCAGTGCTTACAGCAGAAGGTGCAACTCACATTTAAGGTGATTTAAGGTTGCTATTGGCTCTAATTAGTAGCCAAGCCTAAGTGTCAGCAAAGATTCAAGACATAAAACAATAGTACTCAACATTTTCAAAGTACAGAAAATGATAAGTTTGGAACTTACTCAATGACAGTTATAAAAGGGTTTTCTATCACCTTCCAAAGAGCTCATCAAGCTGACAGCCAGTCCCAGAAAATTAGGTTTATAGTGAAATTGACTCCTAGTCCACTATAAAAAAAAAAATTGGAGTTGTGATACTGACTCACCAGGGAGAGATAAGTAAAAAGGAAATTAAAATCTCTAAGTACAATTTAACTACCATATCTCATCTACTTTTAAATATTTGTCTTTTTACCAGACTATAGGCATTCTAGATTTTCCTGCTTCTTGACCTATATTTTATTTTCTATTATTATAGCTGATAATCTTACCCAAACGCTGGTTTCCAACTGGTGATGGAGCTTCATAATAAATCATTATTGTTAACCTCAGTCCAAAAAAAAGTGCTAGCCAATTCTGATTATCCTCAGAAATCACTGAGTATCATGAAATAAAATTATGTATCTGATTTCTGATTGCAAAGAATTCTTGTGCCTACTTATGATTCCCAAGCCTCCCTCCTCTTAAAAGTAATCAGTTTTCATCTGGATATATAGAAACCTGCATGTAGAGACATGGTGAAGTGAATGGACAGACTAATTCTGAGCTATAAAACTTGCTAGTTCAGTGGCTTACAGCCAATGACTTCGCCTTGCTAAGCCTCAGTTTTCACATTTCTAAAATGGGACTATTAATTTTACCTACCTCTTAAAGTTAAGTAAGATAATGCATATTATATACTTCACCTAGTCCTGGCATTTATTCGATACACAGTAAATGTTATTGCTGATGTTTCCATCTAGGCCCTATCCAAACCATTTGTTAATTACCACATTTTTAATATCTGTATATTCTGATGGTCAAAATGAAAACAAACAAAGCCTTTTCCTCCTCCTTCTCCCATTTGCCCTTCCATTCAGACATGATCATGTAAGCAGCTACCTGACCTCTGAGTCAAGATCCTAGCAGTGCAGAGAGAGGAGCTTTGGCCCAGTTAAGACTCCCCCACTCCAAGTTACACCTTAGCAAGAATAGCCTAGGCGGTTCTGCAGAGTGAGGTTCCCACCGAAAGGCCCAGAGTGAAATGAATAACTGCTTCTTACCTCCTAACTTCTCATGCCCTCCAGCCTATTCTCCTTTCTTTAAACGAGATCCGAAGAGGACTCATCCCCCAAGGAACTGGGCTCACTGTGCCATCTATGCACTTAGCCTAGCTGTACCCGTCTATTTGTAATGCATGACTTTTGGTTTTGTTTGTCTGTTGCTGCTGTCATTTGGACATGGAAATGGCCCTGAAGATTCCCTGTAAAGAAGACTGCAAAGAATGAACACTCCCCTAGGGAAATGTCTACTAGTAGTAACACTTTGCTAAAGACCAATAACTCCTCCCCTTATTTCTGACACCCATCTGCTTTACAAACCAGGCCAAGAGAAATGGTCAGGGTTTCAACTAGAGCACTGCGGCTTTCACTCCCTTGAGGGCTACTCCTCACCATCCCGGGACCCCGCCGGGCAGCAAATCAATTGGGCAAACTTTCCTGGAGCTGCAACTAACAGAGTCCTTTCCCTAGCAGTTCCCATTCTGGACTGTATATTAGAATCACTTGGGGAGAGGTTTTTAAAAATATCTGATTTCTATACATCTATGAAGGATTTTTTTTTAAGTATAGGACCCAGGCATCTATACTTTTAGAGTTGCCCTGCCCACCCATCCCAACATGCAGCCAGATTTGAGAACTCCTCTAAAGCATAGATTTTCTCAAAAGTCCCAGCTACAGAACTGAGATGTCATCTCTCTTGCTAACAATTTAATTATTTTACTGGCACTTTAATTCATTTCCAGGGCACCTATAGTTAACAAAAGGAGTTGTAAATCTTTTAGAGTGCCCAGGTCTAGCCATGCATGAAATTGTATTCAGGTCCCCCAAAAGCAAGAGGAAGGGAATGAATGCAGCTCATTCAGAATCTGGGGCCTCCTCACCTGGGACACAGAACCTGTGCCACCTGAGCTGCGGCTGCTCGAGTAGCTGGAGCTGGAATCAATGCCTGGGAAGGAGCTGGAGCTAGGGAGTGGGGGGTCCCACATCCCACAAATCCCCTGCAGCCTGGCCGAGGAAGAACAGAAGGGCTAGGAGAAACGAGAGGCCGAGCCTCATCTTGTCCTCTTAGCTGGAGCCTCTGGCTCTGCACAGAGCCCGGGGCTTCTTATAGGGCCCAGCAGGGATTTCCCCCATGGCCAGCATGTAGGAAAAGAGGAAGTGGCCAGGGAACACGTAACCTGCCCCAGGAGGGTCAGGACACCCAGGAATCTGAGTCATGGCCCACACCTTGTCACTGAGGCCCACTCTGTGAGCTGCCCTTAGATCCAGATATCCCCTGCCAAATATTAACTCAAATGTGCTTTGTAAAGCCCAATATATGGTTTCCCACTTAGTACTTCCTTGAAAGAAATGAGATCAAAGTAGCCTTTGTGGATGAGACAGAGCTTGGAGGCTCCAGGGAGGAAAAGCAACCCTCCATCCTTTGCCTTGCAGTGCTTCCAGTGTTCTCCCCCCAGGTTACTGAATGCTACCTTCCAGAGACAGGAAACTCGCTTTAGAGGCTGTGGCTCTCCTCCAGGAGTTGCTGTGCCTCCCTCTTCAGTTCCTACTGCCCAAGTTGTCGTTGACCTGTCCCTTACAATGACTGTTTCTAGACAAAGCTATCTAACAACCCCACTCTAAAGGAAAGACCAGTAATGTTTTGTTCCCTGGCAAACCAGGTAGGACTCTGCCCTGTCAAGCACTCACCACCGTATGCTTCATGCAAGGGAGAGAAAAACCGAAAACAAAGGGATCCTGATGACCCAGTGCCCGCTCTCCCAGGCCAGGGCACTGCCCCAAACCCAGTCAAGGAGGCCCCAGGAGCAGTTTTCTCTCCAGAAAACTTTGTCTGACTTCCGTTGCCCCTGCGCTGCTTCTGAGCTAGCAAGGCATTCAAGATCTCAAGCTCATTCTTCATAAAACTGAGAAATAGGATGCATTTTCTCTTGCCTAGCAGCCCTGACCCTGGACTTCAGGATCCATTTGCCTCACTCAACATTTCACACACCTTTGTGACTTCTGCCTTCTTCCCTGGACAATGACACAGGTGTTGGTCTCAGTATTAAGACCCAGCTCTGAGCTGGGGATGCTGGCTCACTACCTGTAATCCCAGCACTTTGGGAGACCAAGGTGGGAGGATGGCTTGAGCTTCAAGACCAGCCTGGGCAACATGGTGGGACCCTGTCTGTATAAAAAAATGGAAAAAGTAGCCAAGTGGGGTGGTATGCATCTGTAGTCCCAGCTATTCAGAAGGTGGGAGGATCACCGGCCCCCCCCCTGTGTGACAGAGTTAGTCTGTCTCAAAAAAAAAAAAAGCTTTGTCACAATGAGATGGTGGCCTTGGGCATGTCACTTAGCCCCTCTGTGGTTGTAACAATTCCTATATTGTTGGAATTAAATGAAATATTGTATGGGAAGCTACTTATAAGCTTTGACGTGCCATACAAATGTCAACTTTTTCATTTTTTGTTTAATCTCCTAAAGACTAGATCAATATGTAAGATTGTTGGGTTCAAAACAAAGAGAGAAGGTTCATGCCCCACTCTGTTCCCACCCCACCCCTCCCCAGGAGCTCCACACAAACTCTCAGAATAAACACTCTGCAAATGTGAGAAACACAGTCTTAAACCCCTGGTACACTATTCAGATACTGGGGTGGTGGGGGAAGGGGGAAATGGGGGACAGGAAAACCACAAATGGATGAATAGAGAGTAAAGAAGAACAGATAGGGAGAAATGTGGGCTGTAAAGTTCATTGTTCTCTATGGGAAGCAATTCAGCCTTGGCCTCTTTGGTCAAATGTTCTAACCACTTAGATGCCCAGTCCAAGGCAGGGAATGTGTACAGCATGTATGATAATGAAAACTGGGAGACTGAATCCATTATTCTATGATACTCTAAGACTGAATGCTATGAATATGGACATAAGGCGGAGAGTGTATCTCTATCTCCCATCACAATTCCCCTCTTCCTCCCAATTCCCACCAAAGCAAAGGGCAAATCTGTTCTCATTTGCTAGCAGCCTCTGCGTGTGGCTGTAATGAGTCTTGCTTGTACCTTTTTTCAAGGAGCATGTCGGTGCCCTGTCAGAAAGAAAATCTCATTAACAATGGTATAGCCTGTTATCATGACCTTTAAGGGCTCCCATGACCAATTCATTAGAAGACCCCTGACCAGTGGGGTTGCATTGCTGCAGAAATGGGACAGCAGTTCTCCCAAGCACAAATGTGCCTTAGCCAGGACAGAACCACCTCCCACTGTGCTCATAAGCTTCTTTGTTCTTGTATGACTCCAAGGTCTCCAGAATAAAACTTTAATCTATTTGCTGCCCTCAAATGCACAAAAGCATTGGTGATGCCTCAGTCATGAGATTATTAATAATAATGGTTTGATCAGTTTCCCTGCAAATACCTTTGTCCTAAGAAACAAGCAGGCTCCTGGTTATCTGACAGACTCAAAGACAGAAAAAAGTTATCAGAGCTGCAAAGCAAAGTGTATTATTTGTAAAAATGTGTTCTATCCTGGGCTCCTTCTAGAGTAAGGGGTCACTGAAATTCACTTCAGTAATGCAGCAACCTCCACTGACAGTTTGAAAGAAAGCTACTATTTATGCACTTCATTAGGGGACCTCTCCAAACTGTACTTCTAGAACAGTTGCAACATACAAGGAAGACATCCGTGTAGATCTAACTTTAAATTAATCCTCCTGTCACTAAAAGTCAAACATACTGCTTTACTTTTGCAAAAGGGTGTTTACGGGGTATCTGGTGTATGCAAGGGCAACAGAGGCTGTGTTTAGTCTACAGATTCAAAATAGAAGCTTTTCATGGCAATTGACTACATTGTCAAAAACCCTCAAATTTCTTAGCAATATCAGTAATCGTGTGCAAAAGTAATAATCAGCTGACCTCATTTATTTACCCTGGAAAGTGGTCCCTCCATTAACAATGTGTATTAGAGCCTATTCTGTGCAGAATATCAGGCCCTATAATGAGAAGGAAAGGAGAAAGCATAATTTTTGCTAATGAAAATGCCTGGTCACTTCAGGGAATAACTAGGAAAAAACACAAATTGAACCTAAAACCAGTTAAATGAATACTGAGAAATAACTGGATAGACTCCGGTGACGCAAGGTGGGTTGAAGTGTGAAGAATTTGCCAGGTGCTGAGCTTCTTAGGGATGGAGACCTTGGCTTCATTGGTTTTGAATCTCTAGTGCCTGGCCCAGTGCCTGACATTTGGTGTCCAATAAACATTTGTACACTGAGGAATATAGTTAATAAATGAATGAATGCATGAATGAGTAGATTGATTTAATAAGAATTGTGAACGAAATTCTTAAATAATTATTGAAAATTCTTAAAATTAGTGTTAAAGAAAAGGGAGTGATTTCTAAGCAGGAGAAATTACACAAGTAAAAAGAACACAGGCAACCCAGATCCTCCAGGGTCATGATTATGCCCTTGTACCTACAATAATTATGACCCTGTGCCTACAATCTCTATAGCCCACCCTAGTAACTCATACTTGGACTCAAGTTCTTCAGGATATTTCTCAGCCTGACTTGAACCCCAAATCAACATTCTCACTCCCTAAGCATATCCTGTATCAGGAACTACCCAAATTTAGCCATATTATTGTGGTTTAGAAGACTAAAACCCCCAATTACAGAATTTTCAGCCAAATACTTATATTTTCAGTCTGCAGCAAAATCATCCCTGTTAACAAAATGCAGAACCAAACTAGTAAAAATGGCAACTAATGAAAACCAGTGCAAACTTCTATGCAAATACAGAAAGGCAACAAGAACCCAAGTGTTGAAAGGTAGCATATACTAATTAGGGGGGGAAAGAGAAGCTTTATACCCTCCACAGAGAAAGTTTGGACTAAGGAGCCATAACAGTGCCTGAAAGTATTCACCCACCACCATCACAAGGGATGAATGGACTCAGGAGACAACGAACTTCAGGTTTATCTCTGAACCCCACTAGATGGAATCTGCCCAGAGACCTAGAACCAGACTTCCCTCTAAATTCCTCTTGTCATCTCCTGACTAAGCATTGAGGCAAACCTTCACTTCATCCCAACATCGATACCTGGGTTTTCCATATCCCATACCTCTTGGATATTGTAAATCACCCATGGGTTCCTCCAAGGCCAGGTGAGCTGGTTTCTGAAGCCAGAGGCGAAGAGCATCCTCTCATTGCTCATCTGCCCCAATACAGAAGCCTCTGCCTGGCTCCCATCCAAACACCTGAGTTACAGCACCTGGGTTCTCAGTGACACCTGTTTCCTCCATAGTTAGTTGCACACATCTAACCCCCTACACCTCTCACCGTGAGAAAGAGGCAAACTCTTCCTGCACCTATGGGACACTGTCACCTGGAAATTTTAAGTACGACCACTGCAACTATTTTCAGCATTTTTAAATTTAGTCATACCCTCTATTTTTCTGATGCTATTACTTCCCTGCCCAAATATTCTCAAACTCTGTGTTACGGACTGAATGTTTGTGACCACAAAATTCAAGGTTGAAATCTTAAGCCCTAAGTGATGGTATCAGGAGGCAGGGCCTTTGGAAGGTGATTAGCTCACGAGGGTGAAGCCCTTATAAGGGAATTGGTGCCCTTATGAAAGGAATGCCAGAGAGCTTTTGTCCTTTTTCCTCCATGTGAGGAAAAGCTGACAGTCTGTAGCCTGGAAGAAGCCCCTCACTAGAATTTGACCATGTTGACACCCTGATCTCGGAATTCCATGTCCCAGAACTATCTGAAATAAATTTGTGCTGTTAATAAGCCACCCAATCTATGGCATTTTGTGACAGCAGCCCAAACTAAGATACCAGGCAAATGCTAAGCCCCAGGTGGGTGTCAGAATTCTGCACTTAATACTTTGGGCAAGTCAATGGAGTGAGAAGGGCAGAGTATACAAAGGTCCAAATTACTAAGCAAAACTATTAAATATACCAACTTCCTAGCTAAATGACTGAATGCAAAAGCACAGCATGACCTGAACTTTACAACATGGCAGCCACTAGCCCTGTATGGCTGTTGAACACTTGAAATATGGCTACTCCAAATTGAGATGTGTTTTAAGTAGAGAAGACACACGGGATTTTTTTAATTTTGCATAAAAGATGGAAAATATCTCATCAATAATTTTTACATTGATCACATGTTGAAATGGTGATATTTTAGATACACAATTAAACAAAATATTTTATGAAAATTAATTTCACTTGTGTCTTATTTTCTTTAATGTGGCTGCTATAGAAAAATTTTAATTCCATTTGTGGCTTCCATTATGTCTCTACTGCACAGTGCTACACAGAGCACATAGCATGATTAGCTATGATGGAGAAGCTCCTGGAGGTTGCCAGAACATTGGAAGTTGTACCAAATGTCTCTTCCCACTCACAGGAGGTTAGCTAACCTGGTGGGTTGCTGTCATTGGATTTCAAACTTAACATTTCTTCACAAGTGTCAAATGTTACAAAAGTTCTAAGGATCCTCAAGATGAAATTAGACACATTTTACTTCTTATATTAAAAAGCTTATCATATGAGAGAAATGAGAAATATGTCAGTGCTAGTTGGGACAAAGTGAAGGAATTAGGTCAAAAATTACCTCTACAAAAGTAGCCACATGGTGATTTACATGAGCCCACGTCTTTAAAAAGCAATCAATTTCACATAAATTTCTATGTTTGAGGTCCCTTTGTTGGAGAAAGAAATATAATGCCAGGCCTACACTCCCCATGATCTCAGTGAGCTGGAGTGACACCAGAGGCCCCTTTGAGTAGCCCACACTCCCTCATTTGCCACAGTCCCTATCATCCACACCTGGTCTCTTTCCTTTTAGTACATGACCTGTCAGACGTTATAAGCCCTTGGGTATGCAATTACTGTTTTAAGATTTCAAATTTGAAAAACAAGTTTTTCAGAAGCAAAGAAAATTTAAAGGAAAAAAGAATGTAGCAATATGGATATTGCATTTCTCCCCCTTTCATCAGAAGAACAGCATAATGTTAAAAATGTATTACCAAGGATAACATGCCATGTCACTAAACTTGGATTTACGAGTTCTGGAAAACAATCAGAACACAATGAAATGAATTTTGAAACTGCTATTTAAATGGAACAAAATTTAATGAATCATTAAATGAAGCAATGGCCAAACATGTGCAGGAAATTTATGCAAATAAATTTCATAAAACTACCAAATAACTTGACCTCATCTATGATCGTTTAAACATAATTGAAGCTGGCCCTTGCCTTGTCCATCCTGGTCTTTCCTTAGTGCTTCTTACTTCACACCCAGCTATGACTTATTGGTATGACTTGGTCCCTGTGGGGCACAGAGCAAAATAAAAATGTGGAGCCTTTGTTCAAAAATGATTAAGAATGTTAAAACAGTCACAGCAAAGCATTAAATCAAGTGTAAAGCCCTTCTAAAGGTGGGAACCTGCATGAGTCACAGGTGACACATCTATGAAGCCAGCCCTAACTACAGCAAGGGGCAGCTAATCAATTCTGGGGGGCTAAGACAGTCTTCCAACAAGAGGGGGAAAATCTCAAAATGAGACTTGAAACATTATTTTCTCATCTGTATTATCTAAAACTGGGCTTTGCATCGTCACGGTGGAAGAGGTATCCTTTGAGTTGTCACTTGTGCCTATTAAGCAGCACTTGGCAATCAACTGCTGAAACCACGAGGATCCAGAAATATTGGCAGGAGAGCGTTCTCTAATTGAGTCTCCTATTTAAGAATTTTCCATTTCTATTGCTGTGAAGTCTCAGACTTCGTGATGGCATATAAATCTTGCTATTGTGCTTAGAGTTAGAACGACTGCTGCTTTGATGCCATTGTGAGAACATTTACTGAAAAGTTTACACAATTATCTTAAAATATACATGTGTGAAACATTAACCTGAATTTTTTTAGTTTATGGCTTAGTTATAACCCTCTTTTGGTAACCAGACCAAACAGACCAAACACGAGTAGTCTACACCCTGTCTTGACCCAGTGTTCTACCCCCTCCCCAGGTCAAACACTTTAGTTATGCTATACCCGTGCTGGGTTAAGTTTTATTTTGTATGTGTATGCGTATGTCTGTCTGTGTGTGTCTGTGTGTGTGTGTGTGTGTTTTGTGTGTGTGTGTTGTGTGTGTGTGTATGCCTGTGAATATTTGGTTTGGTTTCGGGTCTTATTGAGCTCCCCAATTCCTTCATACAGTGGAGAAAAGAATAATAATTCTTATTTTCTAAGACTGTTCATTTATTTACAAATATTTAATGAGTGTGCCCTATAGGTAAGGCACAGTTCCAGGTGCTTGGGGATACACCAGTGGAAATAAAAACTTTTGCCCCCTTGCATCTGACAGTTTAATTGAGACAGATGATTGATGATATAAATTAAGCAAAATATATAGTATGTTAGATGGTATTAAGTGCCATGGAGAAAAAATTTAAGTAGGAAAGGGGAGTCGGGGAAGGGTAGGCAGCAGGGGTTGCATGTTTAAGTAGGGTGGTCAGGGAAGTTCTCAGTGAAAAGGAGACATTGAGTAAAAGGTATAAAGGAGAAAGGGGAGAAAGACGTGAGGCTCTGTGAAAAGAAATTGTTCCAGAGGAAAGCAAATGCAAAGCTCCAAGACAGCCATGTCACCTGGAATTGAATGACAAAGCAAGGAGGCCAGTATAACCGCCTGGAATGAAGTGGAGAATATTCTGAGGTCAGGGGAGTGCCACATTGCACAGGGCCTCTAAGGTCATTGAAAGGATTTTGATTTTCCTCTGGGTATGTAGGAGCTGGTTGAGTAAAGGAGCAGCATGATCTGATTCTTATGTTCACAGGAACACTCTGAGAGCTCTGTTGAGATAGGAATGTGCTGAGTAGAGCGAAAATGGAAAACCAGCACGGAGACTTCTGAGATATCTCAGGCAGGAGACGGTGGTGGTTCACACCAGGGTGACAGCAGTAGAAACTGTGATGAGACACGGCCACATTCAGGATGAGGCGATGTCAGAGGTGAAAACACTTGCTGTCAGATGTGAAGAAGAGAAGACCCAGATACTCTGAGGTCTTTGCTCTTAGCAAGTGGAAGGATGAGGTTGGCATTAACTGAAATGGAGAAGACCACAGAAGAACGCCCAGGGCATCAGTTTGAGAATGTAAAGTTGGAGATGTTTTTAGACAACCAAGTAGAGGTGGTACATAGGTACTTGGATATACAAAACTGGAATTAAGAGGAGAGATCTAGGCTCTTGAAAAATGTTTAGGAATTGTTAGCTTATTAGTGATATTTAAAACCATGAGACTCAGTGAAATCACGAACGAAGTGAGTATAGCTAGAGAAGACAAGACATCTGAGATCCAGGAACTAGGAGGCTCCAGGATTAAAAGTCAGGGAAATGGCCGGGCATGATGGCTCACGCCTATAATCCCAGCACTTTGGGAGGCTGAGGTGGGAGGGTCAGCAGGAGGGTTCCTTGAGCTAAGGAGTTCCAGACCAGCCTGGGTTACACAGTGAGAGCCCGTCTCTACAAAAAATGAAAAAGTAGCCAGGCATGGTAGTGTGTCCCTGTACTGCCAACTATTCAGGAGGCTGAGTTGGGAGAATTGCTTGAGCCCAGGAGGTAGAGGCTGCAATGAGCAAGGATCATGCCACTGTACTCCAGCCTGGGTGACAGAGTGAGACCCTGTCTCACACACACACACAAAAAAAAGGGTGGGGAGGAACATGGAGCTAACAGCCAAGGAGATGGGGAGGAACTGCCTGTGGGGTCAGAGGAAAGCCAAGCATGCATGACGTCCTTGAAGCCAAATGAAAAAAGAGTTTCAAGTAGGAGAGAGCAATCAACTGTGTCAAATGACTCAACTGGGTCAACTAAGGCGAGAAGACTGAGAATCTACAATGGGATCTAGCAACCTTGTGGGTCGTGGAGACCTTTCATGAGAGCTGTGTCAACAGAGTGGTGAGCCTGGAGGCACAATTCAGGGGGTTTAATGAAGAGTCAGGAGAAAGAAATTGAAGACAGCAAGTGTACGCATCTCTGAGAAGAGTTTTGTTTAAAAGGGAGCTGAAGGTACAGACCAAATGAGATACTGTGTGTGAAAGCATTTTGGAAATTATAAAAGCATTCTGTAAATGCTGAGTATAACTGTAAGATCTGAGACCTGTTGGATACTAAGCATATGGCTTTCAAAATATCAACCAGACTCAAGAATATCTGTGGCCAGTTAGAGCTGCAGCATCTCAAGAAAACTGTGTTCTCACTGTACCCATAGCTGTTCCAAGTAACCACTAAATCATCAGAAAATCAGAGTTCAAAGACTCCTGACAGTGATAAGCAGTTACTAAACTCCTCCTTCTAAGCTCCTTCTAACAATGACCCCATAAAGTACGGGATGAGGAAAACACCAAAGTTTCACACGCAAAGGAAAGGTACAAGTTACTGATTAAGAAAAGGGTTCTTTGTTCTTTTATGATTGCAAAGCTTTCCTTGAAAACGTTCCAAGTTAATCAGTACATCTTGTCTGATTACAGAATCAAAATATTACAAAATGAGAAATTTACCGTAAGAAATGTGTCTTCACCTAGTGCCAGTAAAGATGAACAGCCCTTACGGTATCAGGGGATGTTGCAATTGATCAAAATGAGCATCTGTTCTGTTCAGTTCAGAATATCATGTTAATATTTTATTCCCGGAAATACGGACAAAGGTGCAAAATGTTCCTGCAAGACAGAGCCCACAGGCTTCAAGTGGTGTGTCCTATAGGTAAGGCACAGGGTCCATAGGCTTCAAGTGGGGTGTCCTATAGGTAAGGCACAGAGTCCATAGGCTTAATGAGTGTGTCCTATCTCAGGCTGCTCCATCTCTAGGGGACTCGGGTCTACCGACCACTGACAGCCAGGCTGCCCAGCTCCAAGCACTGAGCACGAGAGGGCCTGGGTCACATTCAGAGCAAAGCAACACGAGCCGAGTCTGAGGTGGGAAGACAGTCACCCAGCCTTTCACATAGATCCGTCTACCAGTTTGTTCATTAACCTGCACCAGGCAACACACTCCATACCAGTGCAGCCTAACAGAAAATAATGCCTTATATGTGATTATAAATTTTAAAATACAAGCCTTATATGTGATTATAAATTTTAAATTTCTTGTTGCCACATTCAAAAGAGTAAAATGAAACAGGTGAAATAAATATTAATATACACTTAATTTAACAGTGTGTATGCCCTAAGACATCATTCCAACAAGTAGTTAATATAAAAAATAATGAATGAGAATGTAAAATTAATTTACTTTGTTCTTGGTACAAAGTCTTTGAAATCCAGGGTGGATTTGACACTTCCAGCACATCTCAATTCAGAGTGGCCACATTTCTAGTGCACAACAGCCACCTGTAACTAGGGCTGACCCTATTGGACAGTGCAGCTCTGGGCACAAGGATTCCACAGGAACAAACCACATCTCTTGTCTTCTAAAAGTGGATAGGCCCTATGGGGTAAAGAGGACTCAGACAAGTAAACAGGGCATTAGAATCACACGCAAATCAAGTTAAAGTTCATGGCCTGCAAGAAAGTAGCTCCCAATCAAATCTGACCCAGTGGGGGTCAGAAAGGCTGCTTCAGGAAGTGAAGTCTTTGCAGAGCCCCCCAAAAGTAACAGGCTAAGGGACTGAGAGGCAGGAAAGGGGTCAAGAAAGTGATAGTGACAGAGGAGCATTCCTGGGAATAAGAGAGAATAGGGTATGCTCTGGGACCTTCAAGTCATTCATTTTTGCCTGACCATAGAGTTTGAAGAGGTGAATAAAAACAAAATCCCCAACGTAAAGCTTGACCAGACCAGGAAGTGCTTTGTGAGCCATAATGAGAAGCCTGGGTTTCCTCCTGAGGGCGTTGGGAGTCCTGAGAGAGTTCTGAGCCAGGGTTCTTGGTTACCCCCTTTTCTAAGCCTGTCTACTCCGGCCCCGTCTGTCACAGCGAGGAATGGAGCCCCACAGAGGTGAGGTGAGCCACTTAGGGTTTCCAACTGGCTGGTGGCAAAGCTGAGGCCAGAACTCCCATCATGGTCATGATCTCTCCAGGCCCTTCCACTGCCCACGTGGCAGGAGCCAGGTGTGTCAGAGCAGAAGGGGAAGCACCGTTGCTCCCCCGCAGCAGGTGGAGGCAACACAGTGATCACACCAGGAGGCGAGGCAAGAGGATGAGGAACTAAACCGCGGGGGAAGGAAAGGGAGAGGCATGGTTGTCCCAGAGAACAAGTAGGCGACCAGGGCTCTGCTCACCTGCCTGAGCCCGGGGGGGGGTATAAAGGGAGAATTGCCATCTCTAGTGAGAAGGGTAAGTGCAAGCAAGACAGGGCCATCAGCCTGGGACCTGCCGGCTGAAACTCCAGGCCTCCTCTGGAAATGGGGGATGGGGCAACCTGCCTAGAAATTCTGCAAGTGAGGCAATTTGCCTGGAATGCACTCATGTTTGTTTTTGTTCTGTTTTTTCTCTTTTCTCTTCTTTTTTTCCCTATGTTCCCCCATTCACAGTACAGACCAGGCACAGGGCCTGAGCTGAGGTGTGCATGGGGTGGGCTTACTCTACCGCCTCTTCCACGCAGTCAGTGTAAGAACACAGCCTGTGGTAAGCATCAGGAGGCCTCATGTTTGTTTTCATATAAAACTATCGTTTGAAATCAAGACAACTGGAAGATGTGCCGCATTTACCCTGTGGCTTTCCATACTCTTCAGCACATGGGGGTAAGACTACCCCAGGCTGAGGTGCTCGGTTCGGCCACCCTGTGAGACAAGCAGAGCTTCTTGAGCACTTCTCGGGGTCAGAAAGGTTATGCGGTTTCTCTAATGACACCCAAGATGTTGGTGGAGAAGCCCGTGTCTTCTGTCTCCCTGTCCTCCAGAGAGTTAGGACAATACCATCAACATCATCACCTAGCTGTTTCACCGCTATGCCTTAACGCCTTTGAGTGTGGCTCTGTTTATAACTACAAGGCTAGCCTTTTAAATGCAAATATTCCCAGGAAGGGTCCAACCTTGAGATATCATCCATTAACAGAGATTAAATAAAATCAGGAATATGACACAGAAAAGATTAATGACCAGGGGCCAGAATGGGAGCCCAGGAGGGCATTGAGGGGCTCTGAGGGCAGAAGGAGGCATGAAAGCCAGCTTTGCCCTCTTTACCGAATTTCCTAGAACCACAGAGCAAACATTAACTGGGGGCTAAATGTATACAAGGCACTATGCCACACCCTGTGGGGTACAAAAAGAAGCATAAAGAATGTCTCTGCCCTCTCAGTGCTTAAAACCTAGCTGGAGAGTATATCAGTTTTCCATTGCTGCTGTAACAAATTACCACAAAATCAGGGGTTGAAAACAATGCAAATTTTTAATCTTACAGTTCTTCTGAGGTCAGAAGTCTGGCACAGGTCTCAATGGGCCAAAATCAAGGTGTTGCCAGGGCTGCATTCCTTCCCACTGAGGGAGGGAGTCCCTAAAGGAGCATCCATTCAATGCCTTTTCCAACTAGAGGCTGCTCACATTCCTTGGCTTGTGGCCCCTTCCTTCACCTTCACAGCCGGCATGGCTGGTGGCACCTCTCACATCACAGCACTCCGACACTGACTCTTCTGCCTTCCTCCTCCACTGTGATGATATCAAGTCCACATGGATAATTGAGGATCATCTCCTAATCTCAAAGTCAACTGATTAGTAGCCTCAATTCCATCTGCAACTAAGTTACCCTTTGTCGTGTAACAAACCATAGCTACAGGTTCCAGGGACTTGGAATGTGGGACGTCCTTGCGGGAGGAGAGAGAGTTGGCACTATTCTGTCTACCATAGGAAGGTTGAACATTCAGATGCAAAATTAACTCTAGCACAAAGTAAGGGCCACGTGGTTAAGTGCAGTGGAGTTCAGGAAGGGAAAGATCACTTCCGGCTGGGTCATCCATCCAGAAAGGCTCTGCAAGACAATGGACTGGTGGCACGCAGGAGATATCAGGATTCCCTGTGAGAGGTGGGGCTGGAGCCCTGTAATCCCCCGTGTCTGTCCCGCTCTAAAGTGCTATGTCCCACAGAAGCAGCACTAGCAAACGTGGCAGGCATGGAAAAGGCAGAACTGCAACTGAGGATGCCTGGAAAATCATGGATTCTCCACTGAGCTGAGTGGCTGGAGATACATCCTGGAGGGCTCAGGATGGCAGGGCAGCAAATGGCACTGCCCCCTAGGCACTGAGTAGCAACTGAAGGTTGACCCCAAAAAAGCATCAGATGATGAGGAAGGGAATCTGGGCATGGTGAGGGATGAGTCAGGAAGGGCAGTCAACACTGTCAGCACTCTAGACAGAGCTACACAGGGAGATGAAGAGGGTGGTGGCGAGGGGCCTGGGAAGAGGAGCGGGCATAGGGGGTCCTCCAGGCAGAAGAAAGAGGACTGGAGACTGGTGGGATGAGGAGAGCTGGGCATGGCAGGAGAAAGAGGATGTTTTAGGAGCAGGAGTCTGAGGTACTGGCCAGAAGCCTGTGAGAAATGGTCCCACTGGCAGTGGAAATGCAGGTTGGGCCTGGGATAGCATTGGGATAGTAGGAGGTATGAGAGGAACTAAGATCTGTGATCAAAAGTAATGTAATAAAGGACAGAGACATGGAGGATAAAGCCAAGGGTGATAGCCTCTTTAGGGCCTGGAAGAGGAAAGAAGGCACTGAAAGAGGTGAAGACACACCCCACAAGCAGCCACTGGAACAGAGACGCTCACTGGCTCACAGCGCCTTATCAAGAGGGTGCGATGTGGGAAACTGATATCAACCACAATGCTTATCAGCAACTAGTCTATCCAGACCCAGCAGCTCACAGAGAACAAAGAAGTCCCCAAAAGGTGAGAACAGGTGGGTCAAAGGTAAAGCTACCTAGCTGGGACTCTGCCAAGGGGAAAAGTTCCCACGAGCACCTGCAGCACCGCTTTTCCACAAGGCCAATCAGGAGGAATTGCTTTCACTTAGAGGGGCTTCCTCAGAGGATGCAGGAGGGGCTGAAGCCAGCCTGTCTGGAGAACTGTCCTGAGCCTGCCAGGCTGAGGCAGGGCCCCTTCCCAGTTTCCCCACAGAGCCTCTGGTTGCTGTTCTGTAACATTTCTTGGGCAACTGTGTATGTCCACAGTCTCTGGCACAATGTCCTCTGTGTAACAGACAAGCCACATTTGCAAGGACAGATGGAAGGAGAGGAGAGAGTCGCTCAGAGTAGTTCCAGCATGGTCTTTCCCCCACGCAAAACTATGCTATAGTGAAAGAAAACAGAATGCATTGTCCCATTATATAAAATTCAACAAAAGAAAATGCAAAACACATGCCTGATGCCAGGAGTTAGAATAGAGGTGGGGCTTCAGGCAGGGGAGAGGGGACCAGGGCAGCAAGAGGAGGGAGGTTTCTGGGAGTGCTGATGCTTTTTTGTTTCAGTCTGGGGCTGGTTACATAAGAAGGCTCATAATGAATTTGGTGAAAATGCATCAAGCTGCACTCTTATGGTTTGTGCATTTTTCTGTATATATGTAATACTTTTATTGAAAAGTTGGCCAGGCACAGTGGCTCACGCCTATAATCCCAGCACTTTGGGAGGCTGAGGTGGACAGGTCACGAGGTCAGGAGTTTGAGACCAGCCTGGCCAACATGGTGAAACCCCATCTCTACTAAAAATACAAAAATTAGCCAGGCATGATGGCACGCACCTGTAATTCCAGCTACTCAGGAGGCTAAGGCAGAAGAATCACTTGAACCCGGGAGGCAGAGGTTGCAGTGAGCTGAGATAGTGCCATTGCATTCCAGCCTGGGTGACAAAGCGAGACTCCATCTCAAATAAATAAATAAATACAAATAAAAAGTGTACTTTTTAAAAGCTGTTGTAAGAGAGGGCTCTGTGTGTCTGTGTGGGAGGTCAGGAGAACTGGATAGGATGAGAGGAACTGATGCCAAAAGAGGAAAGGGGCTGGGTGCGATGGCTCATGTCTGTAATCCCAGCACTTTGGGAGGCCAAGGCAGGTGGATCACCTGAGGCCGGGAGTTTGAGACCAGCCTGGCCAACATGGTGAAATCTGCATCTCTACTAAAATATACAAAAAAAAAAAAAAAAAAAAAAATTAGCCAGGCGTGGTGGTGATGCCTATAGTCCCAGCTGCTCAGGAGGCTGAGGCAGAGAATCACTTGAACCCAGGAGGCGGAGGTTGCAGTGAGCCAAGATCACACCACTGCACTCCAGCCTGGGGAATAGAGCAAGACTCCATCTCAAAAAAAAAAAAAAAAAAAAGAGAGAGAGAGAGAAAGGAAAAACACAGAAAAAAAAAAGCCCCAAACCCCAGTCATCCTGCAAAGGGCACATGCAACTTCTCTCCAAAGGAGGGAATCTGGTTGACAGAAGAAATTGCCAGCTAACCAAGCTCACAAGGCGTGTTCAGGGGTGGGGGAGGCACACCTGAGAGCTCACTGCTTGTTATGTGAAGAAAGCACCACAGACTCCACAGTCAGCACGACAACTGGTCTTTTCGATAGTCAATTTCATGTGTCAACTTGGCTAGACCATGGTGCCCACTTGTTTGGTCAGACACAATCTGGGTGTTTCTGTAAAGGCATTTTTAAAACGTGATTAACATTTACAGTCAGTTGAACTTAAAGTAGACTATCCTCCATAATATGCATGGGTCAGCTGAAGGCCTTAAGAGCAAAGATCAAGTTTTCCTGAAAAGAGAAGGAATTCTACCCAGAGACAGCATCATAGACAGTCTACCTGAGTTTTCAACCTTCCAATGCAATACTGCAACATCAACTCTTACCAGAATTTCCAACCTGCTCTCAAGATTTTGGACTTACCAGCACCCACAATTATGTGAGCCAATTCCTTGTGTATGTATGTATGTGTGTGTTGTATGTATAAATTCCACTGGTTCTGTTTCTCAGGAGGACCCAAATACATTTAATAGGCTGTTTCTCCAGGAGCCCAGATCATCTTTCTCGGGCCTCCCCTGAAAGCAAATGAGGTGAGAAAGCACTTCAGTTTAAGGGCTGCAGCCTGAAGTCAGAAGCTCTTCTTTAAGAGAAAAGAAATCCCCAGCCAGTCCAGGGATCTAAATGCTGGCTTTTTCCTCTTTACACTTATCTCAGTGAATGTCACCAGGCACACTCTAGCTAGCGCCAGTCTGAAAAAGGGGAAGTACCAGGAAAAGGAAATATTGAGAGAAACCTGCACATGTCCAGTTTCTCCTGCTAGGGTTGCTTATGTGACTTTTTCAGAGAGTCCCCAGAAACTCCAAATAAACAGCCACGTTGCTGAACCCACCTAAACTCTGACCCAGTTAGATGCAGCGGAGAGAGTGAATGAAACAAACACAAAGGTTTGCGGGTGTTTTAATCTTCTCCAAACACTGAAATATTGTTGAGATGTTTTATCTTCCACTGCACACGAAGGAGATTAAAAAGCCACGATAAATAGCGTGCTCTCTGGGAGGGAATGCCATACATAGGGCAATACATAATTTCCTGCTTCTGGTACCGTTTTGGATAATTGTTCTGGTAACGTGAAAACAGGAGGAATATTAATTTAAGATTAAAGCACCATTATAAGCTCTGTCACACTGTTAACTTCTTTCAAATGTTCCCCTGAATAATTCCACCTTTGCAAGATGGAATAAGCATACAATTAAAAACTGCATTAAATAAATGAATAACTAATTAATGACTAAAAAGGATCTGAAAATAAAATGGGCCATGCAAATTCTAAACAATAACTTGAACAACAGGCCAGATCTTAATCCTTCAGATATTTGAAGAACAGTATCTGGGTGTAGATAGCATCTCTCTGTAGATGTAGATCTAGAATTGCTGTGTTCTTTGTTCACACGCTGCCCAGGGATAGCTTTAGGTACAGGCACTGCAGGGAACTGAGGGGCTTCAGAGCAAGGCATAATTGACCAACCTGAGCACCACCCTACCTCTCCAACTTTATCACCAATGCCTCCTCTATAATGCCCGAAATTCTACACTTTCATTTGTCCTCTAGCCAGAAGTTCTACCAGGGTGATTATTCCATGGATTAGGAATTCAGTTGGAAAATGCAAATGTTCCCATGGGGGAAATATTCCTGTAAGGGTTAAAGATTGATGGTTCATTAGCACATTGATAATGAATTCCCTAAACAGATTGCTTTCCTCCCAACACCTAATTGAGATCAACCTCTTTGGGGGGAGTGGAATGAGGATGAGAGGAGTGGTCTAGTGCAGCAAAGAAGAATAGTAGGCTGAGAATGGTAAAACTGCTTGAGTGTGGCCTGGAGGAGAGGCATTCTCAGAGCCCAGGTAGCCTAAGAGCATAAGATTCCATGATGAGCCACCATGACATATCCACCAGGGAACTAAGACTTCCAGGACAAGACACATGGGTGAGGAAGAAAGGGAGGAAAATATTGCCTAAGATTGCCTTGATGTGCCAAATAAAATCAAAATGATTACATGCATTTTATTAGTTGAGAAGTTATTAATAATCCAAGACCACACAATAATGTGATAAACGGGAGAGAAGAAATTAAATCTTTGTTTATCTGACCCTCAAATCCATGCTCTTCAACCATACCACACTTTCACACGGCAATATTATGAGTATGGGATGATTGCCCCATTTTTAAGATGAGCAAATCAAGGCTTTCAGAGATTAAAGAAGAGGCTGTTTCCAGATATGAAAACATCAGGCATGTCCAGTAACTGCAAATACTCTGGGTCCTCGTACTAACTGTTAACATGGCAGGAAATGAGGCTAAAATGTTGCAGGTCAGCTGGGCCCAGTGGCTCATGCCTGTAATCCCAGCACTTTGGGAGGCCAAGGTGGTGGATCACCTGAGTTTGGGGGTTCCAGACCAGCCTGTCCAACATGGTGAAACACCATCTCTACTAAAAATACAAAAATTAGCCAGCCATGGTAGTGGGTGCCTGTAATCCCAGCTACTTAGGAAGCTGAAGCAGGAGAATTGCTTGAACCCAGGAGGCAGAGGTTGCAGTGAGCCAAGATCACACCATTGCACTGCAGCCTGGGCAACAGAGCAAGACTCTGTCTCAAAAAAAAAAAAAAAATCTTGTAGGTGAAACTATGAGAACCAGGAAAAACTGCTGATGTTGATCATAAACATATGAGTCAGGCTTCCAAATCCTCACCTCCAGATTCTAACAGGATATTCTGACCTTGAACTAAGTCAAGTTGCCAAGCCTGGGAAAGAGTCCAAGCTACACCTGAAAGCATTGTTTTCACTGCAAATCAGCTTGCTCTAAGGGGCACTGATAAGAGCTGCAATTAACAGCTCTGCTATCAGGGGCCAATTACCAACATAAAATCCTGCAGTTATTAAAATAATCACTTAACTCTGGGAGAGGATTGTGTAATAACCCACTTTGCCAGGTGCCAGGAAAAGAATGAGAACACTGGGATTAAGGAAAGGCCTGGGACTGGCACCCAAAGAATGTTCTCATGAAGGCAACTATAGGCAGGACCCCATGGAAAGTCCTCCAAGGCTAGGAGCCTGCTAGCAGCCTGGGCTGAGTGCCCACCTGACCATGCCTTCTCAGCCAACTACCGCCCCCCCACCCCTCCCCGGCTTCCCTGGGTTCTCAGGTCATCCTGCTACCTGCTCTGCTCCAGCTATTGCTCCACGTTCTAGCTCTTTTCCAGCTCCCTCTCCTCCTTTGACATCCTCCTCTCCTGGCAACTCCACCCACCACGCTTTCCAGACTTGCTAGGTTAGGGAAGGAGTCTCAGCAAGACCCATCTTTCCTTGTCAACCCCCAGTTTCCCCCAACCCACGTCCATCTCCCTAGTCTCTTCTCCCTTCTAGAGCTAATCTCATGAACTCACTCCGGTTCCTGCTACACCTCACTTTTAGCACTTATGCTCTGCAGAGGGTTGTGGCAATGCCTATGCCCATCCATTAATTAAGTTCCCACCATGTTCTGGGCACTGTGGGGGGGCCCAGGTATAGAGTGGTGAACAGAAAGACATCACCTTGGCCCTACCAGTCTCCCATGGATTGTAAATGCCTTTGAAGGCAGGGCCCAAATTGTGTTCATCTATATAATCCTGATCCCTAGTAAGGGCCAATATACTATGCATAGTAGTAGTCCGACAGCAATATCAAAGCTAAAAGCTATAATTACAGTTTACAGAGGTCTTTGATTATAGTCTTAAAGTGCTTAGATGTTAATGACCAAAAAAGAATCAATAGGCTTTCCACTGTAGATAATACATTTGCATCTTAATGAAAACCATTAATCCCTTAAACCTCACTCTCTGACCCTATTCTCCTCTAAGTCCTAATGGTTATCATTTCCGTTCCTGGGAGGCCTAAACGGGTGATATCTGAAGAAGACCCTCCAAACTACACTACATTAATAGTCTTCTACTCTAGGCAGATAAAACTAGGCCTGGGTTGTCCCATCTGGACTCCTCAAACAATAGCTAATAAATAAACCGTGCTGCATTATATTTTTCAGGAATATACAACTTGAAAGCCAAAACTAGATCTAACCCTCAGATGTTTTTCTAAGACTGCACATTGTTTCATAAACTTTGAATTTTACAAAATGCACGTTTCTGTTTGCCACAGGCCTCACCACTCTCTATTACCTTACACCTGGCCCTATTCAACAGACTTGTTACTCACCTATTCCTTCCGCTGGAAACATTTAGGTTTTTAAATCTCAAATAATATGTAACGGTTTAACACTAATCTGTTCCTCAAATAACCCTGTGCACTAAGTAGGGAACTATTATTATCGCAACTTTATGGTGGAGGAATCTGAAGCCCGGGGAAGAGGTGAATGACTTTCCCATTTTTTATTCAGTTTTTTGTGGTCTGTGTCAGCCTGGTTTGGATCATAATGACAATCACCAGTGACTGGTAGCAGTCACCAATGACTGTCTCCAAGGCATTAATGACCTCTAGGGTCTGGATTCTCCTTCCGAGTTTTTAACCTGGTCTCCAGACACCCCTGTAGAGGTACTAGAAATGAGGCTTCAGATGTTCCATGGGTCCCTTGGAATAGCACACAATTTTGTGTGGCTGTGCAATATGCTGAGGGAAATGCCTGTAGTCTCCTCAGCTTCTCTCAGAACATGTAACAGCGGTGTGAGGTAACCACCTGGTTGGCAGTTGTTTCCTGGAGAAGATCTATCACCAGTCCACAATGTGCAAAGCCATCTGGCCGGGCATGGAAGGGTCCCTGGGGTTAGGCGACTATAGTTAACCAAGTAAATGAATCATTATCTGTTCTTGCCAGTAATCCCCTGGCTTATCTCTGCAGCTGGAAGAAGGGGAGTATAACAGGACGGAGCAGTCTAGCTGGCCCTTAGGAGAGTCTCACCTGAAAGGGGTGCCAGGCCCTTTTTGAATTATCTGCCATGAATAGCAACATAAAATATTGCTCAGGAACAGAGAAAGGGGATACAGAGTCAGCAAAATTTATCAGAACCAAAGCAGGTAACGCACTGAAAGTCTCCTCAAGATGGTGTGAGGGGCAAATCTTGAAGGCAAAAATGGCCACACAATACAAATTCAGCAGGCCTCAGCAAGGCCACCAAACGAGCCCCTTCTCCTGCTGGAGCTCCTTCCTAGCCTTTGTCCTCACACTCAAAGTCTTCATGATTCAGCAACCTTCCCTCAATCTATCAACATCAACTCCAAAGAAAGAATGTAAATCAGGTTTCACTAAAATCTTAAAGGATTGACGAAGCTTAATAGCGTCCTACTGTGCTTTTCCCTATGGACTTTGTGTTTTATGGGAATGAAATGTTAAGTCAAAGGAATTAATCTCTACCTGTGGAGTTTCTAACACCAATCCACCAGTGGGTGGGAACAAGACATTTTTGTTGCCTTTGAAAGAGCATCTGGACAGGCATGAAGAAGGGCAGCTAAACGCAGAAGACTTGGATTTATAGTCAGGAGAACAATTAAATTATCTTATATATTGGGTTTCCTATGGGTTTCCAGTTTAAAAAAAAAAAAAATTCCTGGCTGGGCACAGTGGCCCAGGTCAATAATCCTAGAGCTTTGGAAGGCCAAGGCGGGAGGAGGCCAGGAGTTTGAGACCAGCCTGGGGAACATATTACAGCAAGAGCCCCCTCTCTACAAAATATGTAAAACTTAGATATGGTGGTACATGCCTGTAGTCCCAGTGCTTTGGGAGGCAGAAGTGGGACGATGGCTTAAGCCCAGATGTTCGAGGCTGCAGTGAGCTAGAATCACACTACTGTACTCCAGCCTCCAACAGAATAAGACCTTTTCTAAAAAAAAAAAAAAAAAATCCTTGCCTTTAAAAGTGGAGAAAAGCCACTCATAAGCGGGTGTTGAACAATGAGAACACAGGGACACAGGGACACAGGGAGGGGAACATCATACACTGGGGCCTGTCGGGGATGGGGGGACTAGGGGGAGGGGATAGCAAGGGGTGGGGGGATTGAGAAGGGATAGGAGAAATAGCTAATGTAGATGACAGGGGAATGGATGCAGCAAACCACCATGGCACGTGTATACCCATGTAACAATCCTGCACAATCTGTACATGTACCCCAGAACTTAAAGTGTAAAAAAAAAGAACCATAAAAAAAAAAGTGGAGAAAAGTGGTTAAAGCCACCAGGTTGGTATTTCTAAAATCTTTTAGCATCTAAATATATTTTTTTAAATCTATGACTCTATAGCTTTGATCTCTCTCATTCTTATCATGTGCAAACCCCTCCACAAGTCTTGCCAAAATGTCCATGTGCTCAAGACACAACCCAGAAAACTGACCTTTAGGGCTTCACCCTCCCTCCCTGACCAATCTCACCCACCTTAGGCCAGCATTCCAGAAGCTTCAGCGTTCACCCTTCATTAATATCTGTCATCTGTCTGCTGGCTCTAGCCAAAACCCTCGGGGTCATCTTGGATGTTTCTCTTCCCCCTGATCCCCCACATTCAAGCCATTAACAAATACCACTGGTGCTACCCTGAGAACACAACTGGAACCTGGTCCACTTCCTATCACCAACTCCCTGGCTTCCTGCCTGGGGCATCAGCACCTCTGGTCTGGACCAAAAAACAGCTTCCTCCCAGGCTCCCCTGCTTCCATCACTCCACTTCCCCATCCTCAGCAGTCAGGATGATCTTTGTAAAATGGAAGCTTCATCGCATATTTCCCATGCTTAGAACTCACTGCTCTTTCCCAAACTCATACCAAAGCCTGCAAGACATTATATTCGTCCAGCTCTTGCACATTTTTACATCTCCATCTCCCACCCACACTCTGATTCATTCCCTTCATTTTACTCACTGCAATCTGAAATTATCTTTCCTATTATTTATTCAGCAAATACTCATTGAGCACCTAATATCTAGCAATCAAAGCTTATTTCAGGTGCTGGGAATACAGCAATGAACAAAATAGATTTTTCTAAAAGCTGGCCCTTGAAGAGTTCATATTCTAGTGTTTATACATAGGAGAATTTGTTTATTTGTTTATTGACTGTCTTCCCTGCTAGAAGGTAAGCTCCTTGGGAACAGGGACCTTGACAATCTTGATCACAGCTGCATCCCCTATACTTAAAACTATGACTAATTGTAGATGCCCAATAAATATTTATTAAGGGAATAAACTAAAGAACATTTTTTGATTCAAGACTGCCTTTGTTATCTGTTCAGGATGGATATCTGATTACCCTTCACTCTGGAGGCATGGAAAGCCATCCCAGAAGCAACCCATGGGAAGACCCTCCTCACTGGCCTTCATCCCATGCTGGGACACCCTGGGAGGCACTCCTGAGCCCACTTCTGAGTTTAAACAATTGGCCTGACCAAGGAGGATAACTGACTATTCCAAGCCCAGTGTCCAGCTCTGTCTCTCTGCCTTCCTGCAAGCCATGTGGAAACTCCCATCTTGGGGTTTCTGGCTGCCTGGGTCTCAATCATAATTCCATCCTCCCCAGCTCCCAAGATGAGAGGCATCAGAGGGGGCCCTGCCCACGCTAGCCTGGGTAGCATTGGCTCTCTCCTTGGGGTTAATTCCGCAGCACCCACAGTCCATAGAAAGCCCTCGCATTTGAAGTAAACTAATTGAACTGATTGATGTTCCCATCTTCAAACCCCTACTACCACCACCACCCTATAGCCATTTCATTTTGGAGAATGGAAAGCATTCCACCAGACTCTGATGAATGAGAATCTGATTAATAATGATCTCTACTTCACAGAATGGGTTAAAGAAACTAACTGTAGAAATAATGCTTAGCACCTTCCTGTGCCAGAGCTTAAAACACTTCATAGGCAGCATAAATTAATCTTCTCCAAGTCCCCAAGAGGAAAAAGAAGATTTTATTATTCTCTTTTAGCTGCAGAGAAAACATGGAGAATCAGCATTTTCCTCCACAGAGCAGATCTGTGCCCAAACCATGGGGCTGCTACCTCCATAAGCCAAACGCCAATCACTGGACCATCCTGCCCTACCTGGGGGAGCTGCAAAAGAGGAAATCTGGACACCAAACAGAGGTCTAAAGACCCCTCCAGCTGTGGGTGGGAGACGACGTCAAAAAAATCCCTGCAGCTCTAGTGACTCTACCTCCTCGCTCTGTCCTTGGGAAGCACCAGTACGCTCTCCGTGAGATATAACGAGCTTGCATACTGAAAGATTCTTTCTTATCTCCCTGGGAAGGTGGGATACCTGAAGACTGTGTTTTGAAACACATATATTGACAACCAATTACACAGCTCTGCTACTGTGGTGTAGCTCCTTTGTCAGATGGCTCTCCGGGCCTGGCTGTGATCCGCTCAGACCATCTTCATTTTCACTGGAAGTCTCTCTCCCTTTCCAGGCTTGTCAGCAGCTCACTGCCTCCAGGGAGAAATGACATTGAGAGCAGGGGGAGGAAGCAGAAGGGAAGAGTGTATCAGATTTACTCTGGCTTCTGCGGAGAGCTAAGCAGCTGGAAGCTGGGGCGGCAAGAGCCCCAGGAGAGGATTATGCTGGGAAAGCTGATCCCTGGAGACACCTGTTCCACTGTCTGCATCTCTTCTTTCTATGTCAAGTTGCTTCTCCAATATCCCTCAGGGGACAAGTTAGAATGCCCTCCTGTCTGCCTGTCCAGTGCTCCATGTTCTAGCTGCGACAGGTCACATAACTCATCTGAATGTGGTCTTAGGCATCAACGGTTTAATCTGATGGCCCAACAAGGGGTCATTTAATCTGGGCCTCCTGGAAACACAATATCCTAACCTAGAGATTCTTGATTTGGACTGCAGGAATTTATGAATTCCCTGAAATTATAGGCAAAATTGCCTATATATGTGAATATGCACGTTGTTTTAGAGAAAGACTTCACCATTTTCATCTGATTCTTGTTAAGGTTCTATCTCTCAAAAACGTTAAGAAATATATACATACATAAAATCTCCAAAGGAGTGACCCCAAGGAGAAATTTACCAACACTCTGACCTCTATCCAGAAAATGTGGGAGACTTGAGGGACAAGCAGGTCCTTTTGCTGTTCCCTAATAATAGCAGCTAATGTGCATGAGAGGCTTCCCAGGTGCCAGGAATTGTTCTAAGCACACTCTGTTTATAAACACATTTAATTATCTTAGTAGCCCTACAAGAACTATGTAGTTGAGATGATCTATTACTAACCCCATTTTACAGATGATGAAACTGAGGGCACCAAAGCAACACTGGCTTTGAAACCAGCAGCCTGGCTGTGGAGTCCGTGCTCTCAATCACAGCACCACGCATGGCTGGCCGGCTGCCTGCTACACAACTGTAGGCTCCTCCTGGTGGCTTCTCTTCACCCAGGCAAAATTGAACACTTGCCTCGAGCTGCAAAACCGAACTCTGCATACTTACTGTGCCAGGAGAGATAATGATTTTGGCAAATTTTTTCTCAGAAACTATGCACTTGAGATGATCTATTATAAGCAAGTGCTTTGTAGGCTGCATAATGCTATGTACATGTGAATTAGGGTGACAACCATGGTCTACGTTTTGCCTCATAAAGTATAATTTTTAAAACCATTCCAAGCACTATGGGATATTTCCACTTGAACCAAACTGCTTTCTGCTGTATTTGCTGTTGACCACATTTTACACTTGCCAGCCACTCCTCACAAAGTTAACTTAAATGCATAAAATCTGACATCCTTGTTGAGAAGTACTGGGAAGATAAAACTTCGACAACGAGAACATCTGGCCTCACAGCAGCACAGATGTGTGTGCCACACATTTAATGGATTTTGTGTTTTTTCCCAGTGCTCTGCACCCAGCGCATGCTCAAATATTTTGTCAGGATCAGTGGTGACATTTCAGAAGGTTGCATTTTTCCTAATGCTGTATTTCTTAGTTTCAAATTTCAAAATTTCTAATATGATCCAGTAAGATACAACTCAACAGTAATTATTCCTGTAAAAATCCTATTCATCTGACTGAAATTTTATTCCACAGATCTCAAAACTTGATAGACAGAAAAAATACAGCTTCCATTCAATTTGATGATCTATCTTATTTTTCAGAGTTAAAAACAAAACAAATAATAAAAATTAGGCTACAAAAGATCAGAGTATGAGAATAAAATTGAATTAGTCCTGCTTCTCACCTCAGCATTAAATCTATTTTAGGATGGCTTTCAGCAGACTTCTTACTCATAGGTTCATTCATTCATTCATTTAACAAATATTTACTGAGCACTTCCTATGTGCCAGGCACCATCATAGACTCTTGGGCTGCGTCCATAACCAAAACAGGCAGATTTGAACCCTTGTAGAGCTTCTATACTAACAACGGGGTCAGATAAAAACATAATAAGTCAGTGAGTTAGATAGCAGGTTACAAAGTAATAAGTGCTCTGAATAAAATAGACTGGGATAAGGGGGGTCAAGATAACTAGGAGGTTGGGGGGTGGTTACAGTTTTAAATAGGGTAGTCAGAGTGAACTTAATTGAGAAGGTGAGACTGAGCAAAACAGGTGCCCCTGGGTAAGGAGTGTGTCACCCGGATATCTAGAAGAGTGATGCAGGCAGAAACACTAAGGTTAGTGTGCTCGCTGCCTTCAAGAAACAGCAAGACCAAATGGGCCAGGAAAGCGGTACTATGGGCTAAGGTCGGAGGGTGGGAGTGGGTGGAAGAGCACCTGATAGTGTAGGGCACTGTTGACCATTATAAAGGATTTCACTTTCCTCTGTGTGAAATGGGAAGCCACTGGCAGACAAGCAGACCGGAGGCAGGATCTGGCTTTATATTAAAAGCATACTCCCTCTGGCTGCTATGTTAAGACCAGATTATATATGTACCTGTAGGAGTTGGGTGGAGAATCAGGAACAGAAGTATAAAGGTCAATGAGGATGCTATCGAACTTACCCAGGCAAAGAAGTGTCTGAAGCAGGGAGGTAATGGCAGAGAGGGTGAGAAGTGGTCTGATTCTGGAGATCTTTTGATAGTAGAGCCTATGGAATATTCTGATGACTTAGACACAGGATACAAAAGAAAGTGAAGACTCCAGGATGACTCTGAGGTTTTCGGCCTGAGCATTTTATTATCAACGACAACCAGTTCCTCAGTTCTTTTCATAAAGAAGCAAAGAAAGCAATGGCAGGCAGGGATTGGCATGGCTTTAATGGCAGCTATGGGCCGTCCAATGACCAAGGGATCACAGGCAAGAATGTCCTATTGTGCCTGCAGCACCACCCCAGGGAAGGTACCAGCGACCTTTATTCCCTCTGCCCCTCCTCCCTTTCCTGCAGACCTAGGGCACCTTGGACCTAAAGGGTGTCTTAAATATCTAGATTCAGTATTTCTTTTCTTTATGGTGGTATTTGTCCTAACCTTTATTCTTCAAGCTTCCAGGAGCACGTGGAGTCCTGATCTTGCAGAGTGATGAACAGATGTACCATTCACAGTTTCAGAGATGCTGATTCTATTCCTCTTAACTTTCAACTGTCTAGACAGAATGGGTTAAAACACGAACTTCATGAATTAATGGAATATCATAGATTTTTCTGAACATATCTGTAAAACTGGTTGGTGGCTGACATATTAGTTACAATCTAACCCAGGCCCAGAAGTTCATATTTGTTCTTTTTACAAAAGGCACCTCATTAAATCACTGTCTAGTCCGTAACTGGCTTTATTGGGACATAAATTCATTTCACTAAACCAATAAATGTTAATTCTTCACCCTGGAGATTCTAGTCAGTCTGGTTTTATCCTGCTCAAGCTCCTGAGGCTGCCATCAATTACTCATGTTTGGGTTTATATGTCATTATGGAATCACTTTAGCTAGAACTAACGGGAAGTGAAAGGACAATAAAGCTAAGCCTCATTCCAAAGAGAATATACAGAAGGGGGCATTCACCTGAACCCCATTATTCTTTTCTATAAATTAAAATATCCTGGCATTCTGCAGCAGCAATCCATTATATTTAGATTCTCTGCAAAAGCCAGGGCAGGCGAGTGGCGGATACTAATGAAGGCAGCTGGAAGGTCTGGGGAGGCGAACAAGCACGGACTCTGAAGGTTTAGGTTTGAGACCTGCTTTGCAATAACTAAGTGTGACTTTCAGCCAATTACTTAATGTCACAGAAACTCAAGTCTCATCTGCAAATTGAGCACTACAATACCAGTTTCACAAACTAGGGAAGAAGTACATGAGACAGCTGGCGGGTAGAGGTGGAAGAGCGAGTGGGGCCACCTGGCTCAGAAGAGGCTTTCTCTTCCCCCCGCCCCCTCCACTAACCTAGCAGCTGGGGCAAACTTGCTTGCTCCAGCAGCCTTCCATTGTGGTCATAAACAAGAGACTTAACCTCTTTAAACTTCAATTTTCCCATTTGAAAAATGGAACTGATCATATCTATCCTCCATTTTACCCTAGAAAAGTATACTGATAACAATCATCTCTGTAAAACTCTCAGCATCTGACCGGAAGAGGGGACCAATTTTAGAAGAATGTAATGCCACCTGATGCAGGATTCCATTTTTAAAAACAAAGGCATTATCTCTTCAACCAAACGTTCTTTCCTATGATGGAAGGTTTCTCTTTAAAGCCGTCAGCTCTTTTTTCTCCCCCAGATAGAAAATGGCTTCCTCTCTCAGAACCATATATAACTTCAAAAGCAAGGGGGGAAAAAAGCAGAGTTGGCAAAAAGTAGAGGTGAACTGAATGCCTGCACATCCCATTCAGGATAAATTGCCCTTGGTGTAAAACAGTCAGTAACATTTTACAAGGAAAAAGTGCGGATAAATGACTGCAGTCCCAGGACGGTGCTCCTGATGGCTTTTTATAAACTATGCACGCTGCCTGGACGCCTCTGGGCCTGCTCCTCCCACTCCAGAGAGAGTGTGTGAGCAGGGCTTCAAGCCAGCCATGCCAACAGCACCAGCAGGCTCCAGCCAGACCTTGCTCCATCTGCAGGCCAGGGAGCCTCATCTTAGCACCAGTCCTAGAGTCAGACGGAGACCTGGAGTGGTGCAGAGAGCCTGTGTGCCAGGTCTCAAGCCAGTTGCTGAACAAAGCAGGGGCGGCAGAGTAAAATGCAACTGGCACGGGCTTGGAGTCATATTGAGAATCCAGTTCTGCCATTTACGAGCAGTGTGACCTTGAGCTATTTTTTTCTTCTGCAAAATGGAGATTTGCAAAACCTACTGTATCAGTTGTTGAGAGGATAAAATGCTATGACATTATGAATGCGCTTAACATATAGTGGATATTCAATCTATTTTTATCTTTTCACCAGTTACTGGAGTTAGCTCATCTAGTCCTCACTAGAATACCACCAAGTATATTAGTCCATTTTCATACTGCTATGAAGACATTCCCAAGACTGGGTAATTTATAAAGAAAAAGAGGTTTAATGGACTCACAGTTCCACATGGCTGAGGAGGCCTCACAATTATGGTGGAAGGTAAAGGAGGAGCAAAGACACGTCTTACATGGTGGCAGGCAAGAAAGCATGTGTAGGAGAACTTGCCCTTTATAAAACCATCAGGTTTTGGGAGATTTACTACCATAAGAATGTCACAGAAAAACCTGCCCCCGTGATTCAATTACCTCCCACCAGGTCCCTTTCACAACACATGAGGATTATGGGAGCTACAATTCCAGATGGGATTTGCATGGGAACACAGCAAAACCATATCACCAAGTATGAGAAATTGTAAATACGGAAACTGAGGCACAAAGTAATTTACTCGACAGCATCCCATCTGTCTCTGGCTTTATTCCATGTTCACGTACTACACACAGAGCTCACCCTCTTAATCTAATAAACTGAGACTCAGAAAAGTGTATGAATTAAATGCCTTTCCCAAGTCACTCCTCGGATCCAGGTCAAGGCTGCTTGCTTCCAGTTTAATGCTCTTTGCATTAACCTAGATCCTTAGAGATCATTTTCATTTCATGGATAAAGTAACTAAAACCCCAAAGGCAACAACTTGTTCAAAGCCATAGTCCAGATTTTGACAAAGGACCTTGAGATCTTTCAGAGTCCTCTAATGTGTCATAGTGTCCTATGATCTCACAGCTGGTAATTCTTGAATTGATTTATTGAGAACCTGCTAAGTACCAGACACAGTCTCTGCTGTCAAGGAGTTTATGACCAAGTGGGAGAAAAAAACGTCCATAGGCAAGGATACCTGAGTGGCAGGTGCTGTCACAGGGGTAAGCCCCATATGGAAGAGAGTACATGGGAAGCACATTTAATCCAGCCTTCAAAGACTGGGATTGGCTTCCTCAAGGAAATTGGACTTAAGCTAAAGGATGAGTAAGAGCTAGTGAAACAGAGTAAAGAGAGCAGAGTGTCCAGGAAGTGGAAACAGGGTGTCAATAGTCAACGGCTTAAAGAGTGTGACCCATTAAGAAAACTGGAGCAGGAGGAGAACACAAAGAAAAATAAAGCTGAAAATGTAAGCCAGCTAAGGCCCTGTACACTGCTTAAAGAATTTGAACTTGATGCTGTCAAAGGCAGATGTAGCTTATAACAAAATGAATTGCCTGACATGCCTGTGACTGGAAGAGCGGGTCCTATATAACCCAGAAGTAACATCTTTGTCTGGTAGGGTACACTTTCAGTTTCACATCAAGCCCCAGTTCCTACTAATATCGACTAGAAAGAGAAACAATCAAGCCACTGCAAAATGTATCTTGATTTCAATAAACCATTTTGATAGTCCTTCTTGATTGCTCTGTGAGCCAAGATGATGAAACACAGGCTGGAAAACAGTCCTACTCTGTGAATGAATACCTGGCTGGACATTTCACTCAAAGAGTTGATTAAAGGGCTGATGTCTTACTCAAGAAAAGTCTCTAGTACCATGCCACAGAACTTTCTCTCCCTGATCCTTTTTTTTTTTTTTTTTTTGTAACAGAGTCTCGCTCTGTCACCCAGGCTGGAGTACAACGGTGTGATCTTGGTTCACTGCAACATCCGCCTCCTGGGTTAAAGTGATTCTCCTGCCTCAGCCTCCCAAGTAGCTGGGACTATAGGCACACACCACCAGGTCCAGCTAATTTTTGTATTTTTAGTAGAGATGGGGTTTCACCATGTTGGCCAGGCTGGTCTTGAACTCCTGACCTCATGATCTACCCATCTCAGCCTCCAAAAGTGCTGGGATTACAGGCCTGAGCCACTGTACCCAGCCTTCCCCTGATCCCTTTCTTATGGGCATGTTCCAAGGCTTCAAGGCAGAAACTGAAGGCTTATATTTATCAAAAGTGAAGATGACACCAAGATAAGAGAAATACTTTTAAAAGGAATTTAAACATCAATAAAGTCAGACAAATAAAATTAAATGTAGCTAAAACAAATGTAAAATTCTTCATTTTGGCTCAAAGAATTTACTAGAATAGGTGAGAGAATTTAATTAATAGTGGTTCATGTGAAAAAAAAAGTATTTTTGTCAACTATGTGACATGATTGCTAAACAAAAACTAATGCAATTCTTTATTGGAAATAGGAAAGAAGGACGAATGAATGAAATCTCGCCCATATCTCCAGGCTAGTGAAGTCTGAAGGGATGAGGGGTGGTCCCAGTAAGTCATGAAGCAGTGTATCTTTAAGGCACTGAGTCTCCTTAAAGGGATGCCTCACATAGACTCCCCTTGACACCTCCTCTCCCATTCATAGTAATCATCATGTAACTCCTGGGAAGATATGTCACAGAGGCTGCTGTGACACCTCCTGAATCCCACTTTTCACCCCATTAATATTGTTGGCAAAGCAGCTTTGGCTATTACACTTGATGACTTAGAGAAATTATAGGTTCAACCCTTTCTAACTCCTAACTCCCTCCTATGATGCCCTTTCCTGAGAGTCCATTATCCTGCCAAACTGATGCTCATCAACATTTTTTCACATTACAGTGGCTTTCTTTCTGTGGCCTCTTGATCCTGTATGTAAATAGGCCAAACGGATCTTCCAGCCCAGCCTTCTGGACATACTGGACTTGTCTTATGGCTCAGAGTATGAACTCTGAGGGACTTGCCCTGCACATATGGCTTCTCCGCATTAAGATTCTGCTTAGATCAAAAGCGGTCATAACCCAGGTGTGGTTCATGATGATCAACCCTATTCTTTATTTTCTAGATACAGTGCTATAAGCACATTCTCAAACTGGAATACTTACAGACAATGGTGAAGGTCCTAGAGACCACATGTTTGGAGAAATGGCCAAAAAGCTTGGACTATTTGTCTTGGAGAAAAATTAGTGCACATGCAACATTCATCTCCAAACATTTCAATGGTTATACCATGGGGGAAAAAATAATAAGCATATTTTGTGCAGCTCCAACACAAATAATTAGGTTGCCTTTCTAACAATTAAAGCCATCCATAAATGAAATGAGCTGTCTAGAAAAGTAATGATTTTCCAAGCACTGGACTTGTTCCCAGTATATTCCTGAAGGCCACAGGGCAGGAGTCCTGCAGAAACTACTCCTACTTAGGTAAGAAGTTGGACCAGACGTTGAGTTCTTTTCAGATCTAAGGTTTATAGGCTGCTGGATTTCTGCTTAGACTGCAGGGTGCTCTGTGACTCCCATGTAGTACATGGATCCCCTGAATATCAAAAGATAGGCAAGAAGGTACAGGGAACTTGAGTTGGTATTTAGTCTATCCTCCTGATTTTATTACTGAGAGTGAATGAGATTCTGGAAATTACATAATTTTCCTAGATCAACTACTCTAGTTTATATCCTTTATCAGAAAGATTTCCTTTTTCTTACTTCTAAATCTCTTGGCCTGACTTTTAAACCCATTTCTTCTGGCTTTATGCTCAGTGAATATGAAGATCAATCAATCATATCCCTCATTATACCAATTCATAAAACTAAAAATGTAGTGCATAAGGCTTCTTTTTCTAAGCTGAGAAATTCCAGTTCATTTCCTGTTCTCCTTAAGCATCTTTCAAATGATCTTTCCCCCAAGTTTCTCTAAAACTGAGCACAGAACTTATTATGACTCCTTGTTTTCTATAAGGGTCACATGTCTAGAAATTTGACTCTGACATTTCTAAGTGTTTTCCAAATATGTTAAATAATAGTTGTTGGAACACTCATTAATAGTTGTTGTTTTTTAAGTGCTGTATTGAAAAGTAAATTTGAACCATTCCAGACTCAGTAAGGTTAATCAGACTTCTCAGAGCCCTCAATATCCATCACGAATCTCATGGAGAGACATGGAGAGTAGCATCTCCCAAACTTTCTGACAACAAGATCTCTTTCAGAGCATCTCAAAGGCCTAATTGTTCCAGAAAAACAACATTGGAAAGTGCTCTTCTGTAAAACAATGCCTAAAACCCCTATCTACCCACAGAATTCTATATACTGAAAACCTCCTCCATCCACGTAGCCGAAAGTCTTCCTCTCCTTCCCTATAGGAAATCTCCCCAGCCAGGCTACACTCAGTCTCACCTTCCCTATACCACTAATGCTAGCCTTCTCCTTATCTCCAAGCCCAATCCTTTTCAAACTTCAATCTCAGTTTGAGCTGAAATGGTGTAATGGAGTAGTTATGAGAGATGGTGGTGACCAGAATGTCAACCAAGGCAATCCCTTCGAGAGTTAGATGAGACAGCAAGAAGTAGAAAGGTTGGCTTGCCAAAGTCACACAGCCAAACAGAGGAAGTGCTAGAACTAAGACTCCTAGTTCAAGGCTCTTATGCTACACCAGCGGGTGGATCTACTGGCAGGAACTCACTGAAAAAGGTATAGTCCTGAGCCTCCTGAATCAGACTCATTTGAAAGTTAATTTTTTAAAAAGGTCATAAGATATCCTGATAGTCCACCAGGCTTGGGAACCACCATATTCTATAGCACTACCTCCCAGAGTAGGGTCATACGTGTAGTCCAACCCAGCACCTGCTCCCAGTTTATTGAGTCACCTGGACAAGTGAACTTATTTGAGTCTCTGTTTCTGTACTAGTAGAATGACTTGACTGGGCCAGTTAACCTGTAGATCCCTTCCCGGAATTGGATTCTGTCATTTCCAAGTGCTGTCTTAGTTATGCTCAATGGTTACCCATCTATTCTGGCTGGCACTGTTCTCTCTAGCCTCTGAGTCTTTATAAAACCAGTATTAAGGGCTAAATTATAACATGCTATATGATATAGCATCTTAGAATAATATTTTTGGAGTGTCTCCAACGCAGCAGTTCTGCTACAAATGTTATTGCTAATGCTTGCAACAACTCTAAAGGTACTAATATCCCTATTTTAATATAAAGAAAAGAGGTATCTGCAATGTGAAATGGAAATTTCCAAGATCATACCACTTTTAAGCTGTGGACCCGGATTTCCAAACCAGGTCAGCCTCATTTCACACGCTGTGCTCTGTCCACATTGCCAGGCTGCTTTTGAATGTGAGTCATGTTTCGTCATTATAAGTGAAAGCTCTCCTCATCATGTATCCCCCACAACACTAGCACCTAGCTGAGCATCAAGTAAGCACTCAATAAATATTTGTTGACTTGATTAGTGGATTAACTCTCTCCTTCTACCTGGAGCACAGAACACATCTTTTTGATGGGAAAACGAGCTAAACCCCTAGACCATCTGCAAGTTTTCCATTAGCTCAGAGCAGAAAATTACAGCTGTGTAGACCGCACCTGTAGACTCAAGCTTAATTAATAGGCTTATCTTGGATTGAATGAGTCGCAGATACAGTACCTTAAGCAAAAGGCACTGGGGAGCATGTTGATGTGGAGAGGGCATGTTTCATTTCTCTTGTTTCATGCTATTAAAACCATGTTAATGAAAATGCATTATTAGTTAGCAATAATAATAAAGATGAAAATCCTCCCCCTCCTGATCCCTTACAAATGTTGTTTTTCATTTCGAATCCCAAATCTCCAGAGA
The DNA here is from genome assembly GCA_036589455.1 of Ateles fusciceps. Lineage (NCBI taxonomy): Eukaryota > Metazoa > Chordata > Mammalia > Primates > Atelidae > Ateles > Ateles fusciceps. The sequence goes on from JAZHEH010000630.1 coordinate 11,305,005, forward strand.
GAAGTAGGAGGGAGTGTCACAAATCCAGATAATGATCTTGGGTATTACACTGTTCATTTGGAGCTCTGATTTAGCGAAGCTCACAGATGTTGGGGGAAAAACATGTCTAGCCAGAAAACTCTCTGGTGGCCGCCCAGCTGTGGCTGCAAAGAGGAGTGAGTTTTCGCCAACAGAGCTTCACATTCATTTAAATTCAACATTTGACATGCAGAATCACCCTGCTCTAAAAGTAGAAGTTGAAGTGCCGTGACATTAAGAACTGACTCCAGCCTGATGCTCTGGGGGACTGACTTCCGTCTAACCACACAGCTCACTCTGAAGTCCTTGAAATTAGTGTGGCTGATTATGTCCTGCTGTCTTGACCAAACCCGCCTTCATCATAACACGCTTACCATTACACCAGGAAAAAAGGAGAAAAAAAACACCTTTGTGTTAACCACCCTCATGTGACACTTCCTTTGTTCTCTTCCCAGAGCAGTTTAGAACAGGGGAATATTTAATTCACCTTTAGATAATACCTATTTCCCAAATGACAGTCTGAATTCATGTTTTCTTCCAAAATAAATAGACAAGAGGCACCACGGGAAAAGACGCACTCTAGAGAGACAAAACAACTTCAAGGGTGACCTTTGATGTCCTTGGACCTTCATTTTCTCACCTGAAAATTTTTTAAAGGGCATTTGGATCTCAAAGGAAAAAATCTGCTAATTAAATATAAGGCAGAAGGCCAGCTCCTTCTCAGTGAGCCGAGGGTGGTCAGCCCTTGGCTCAGCCTTCAGAGAGCAAGGTGAAATGAAGACATTGCAAGAGGCTCGTCCCTGGGTTCTAAACTCCAAATGAACAAATGAAGCCTGGATTTCAGAAACCCATAGGACACTATTTACAGCACCTAAATGGTCAACGTGTTTTCCTAGAAGCAGAAGGCTTCCTGTAATCTAGTATATGTGGCTTAGAGCTTTGAGGGCTAATTTTTATCACACTAAATGCTGCGGTAAGGCAAAAGTAAGGGAGGTCCTTGTAAATGCAGTTAAAATAATTCATAGGGGAAAAAAAAGACATCAATGGTTAATTTGTCACTGCAGATGACTTCTAACCACAGGTCTCTTAGAAATGCTAGTGTCCTAAACATGTTCTTGGAAATACTAGCCTCCTCACTCCTGAACCCCTCCCCTGCAAATTAATAAATGCATTGGCAAATAGGATTTGAAAAGAGCATTTTAATAAAAGAGGAATGACTCAGAGGTCAATGATGTCAATGAGACAGTAAGGCTGTGGGGAGACCACTGGCCCCCAGCCCCCATCCCTGGGTCATTACTGGGGCCTTGTGACTGCCCTCTTGGACTGCTATTTCCTCCTCACATTCTGGGCCCTAGCCATATTACAAATATTTTAAAAGTCAGCCATCTCATCTAGATGACATTAGTAGGCCATTGTACCAGCAGCAGCATTTCTATAAGCTCATCAAAATTCACCTGTGTCTCGATACAAAATGGGAGAACAAAAGCACTACTGCAGGGTCAATTATCCATGAGAATGCCCAGAATTTGCATTGCACCTTTATTCTAAAAGGGGTTCAGAATCATCAGGGGAAGGCATCTATCTCTAATATAGCTGTGCAGAATGCTTATAAGGGAAAGGAGAGAGAGCAAAATCCCTCCCTCCCTTTGTCTTTATGAACCAGGAAACAAAAGCTCCTAAGAAGAGAGTTGATGTATTACGTCCAAGGTCAACCAGCCCATTCCTTCACCACTTCATTCAACAAACATTTATGGGCATCTTCTTTGTGCCAAGTTCTGAGAATAAAAGAATGACTAGAACTCTGTCCTTTCCCTCAGAGAGGCCCCCAGGCTTGCTGGATGAATAGATTTGTAAAGAGATTGTTATAGAGAGATAGTGAGGCAATAATTGAGATTTATATGAGGAAGCACCTATTTACCTGGAGAGGGACAAAATCCAGTGCAGAACCTAAATCTTAAAAAGCAAAATAAACCAAAAACCAAGCCATCTCTCTCCCAGACCAGTGGTTCTCAGCCCCAGCTGCACACTGGAATCACCTAGGGTGATTTTCCAAGTACTGCTGCCCAGGCCTTGCCACAGATCAGTTGAGTCAAGGTCTCTGGTATGGGGAACCTAAACATTTTCTCTTATAAAAGCTTCTGTGATGCAGTGTCACCTGATAACTACCATATTATCTTAGGCCAAGGCCATCTCTCCCAAAGCATACCATAGTTACCAGATAAATAGTCAATGAACACATCTGCTTCAATGAAGAAAGTAACAAAAGGATGCTTGAACTTGTCCATGAATGTCTTAGTGTATAACTCAAAGGCTGAGGTTCTGCCAACACGATAATGAAGTATAACAGGTGGATTTAGTTCAGCTGGATCAGAATGATGCGTATGATTACATGCAATGACTTGATGATCAGCCACTGTCTGCTAATGAGTTTTTCCCCTGGAAAAGTGGGAAACGAAGAGTGTTGCCCGAGAGAGCACACTGCCATGTGTCAGAGGGCAAAGGCCCTCAATTACAGTGAAATGGGATTTTTTTTTTTTATGAAGTTGATGGTCTCCAGCTCTTAGCTGAGAGTCAATAGATATAGAGGGAAATGGATTCAGGCTTTTGTTGAATTAACTGCTGGCCTTGTAAAACAGAAGCAACAAGGAAGCTGTGCCGTGCTTGGGGTCCACTAAATCAATCAGAAGTTTCCAGCACTCAAGTCTCCCTGACAATGGTGTCTGGGATCAGAACAAACAGGGGCTGCTGGCAGAGGCCTACCTGGTTAGAGGCCGCTAGGTCAGCTGACCATGCCAGCTCAGCTTCTCCTCTGCCCAAGACAGAGTGGAACTTTTCTGACGGAACTAAATCCTCCAAGCCTCATTAAATCACGCTTTAGCACCACATTGTTCGGTCATCGCCGCTCCCAGCGTTGTATGTCAAACCTGTCCCCCCACCGTCTCAGACAATAAAATGTTTTATGGTTTTTCTGGATGATTGCTCCACATCCCTTTTATTTTCAAAATGGCACATAATAAATACCCACACAGAGGGAAGACTTGATTTGACGGAAAACGCTGCACTGGGTAGAGCCAAAAGCAATCAGGCTCACCCGGAAAAGATAGCACAGCCGGTGGGGGTTCTGGAGCCATCTCATGCAAATGTTTCCTCGGCCATTCATGAAAAGTACAACCAGCAGGATGTGGCTCTATGCCCCCAGATAAGTGGCCTGTGACTCAGTCGGTCCAGCTAATTTGGTCCCCCATATGGTCAGTCCCAGCCAGGCTACAATGACTAACCCTGAATTCAGCCAACGCTATCTTGTAGACTATTAAACGGACACATAGATGGCATGCTAAGGAAGCAGGGACACTCGAGGTCACCACAGGAGGGCCAGGGAGCACGTTGTCATTCTCTGCACATCTGTGCCTTCCCTCCAAAGCCTAATCGCGTTGAGTACCATCATTTCATTGTCTGATAGCATAACTGCCATTCCGTCTCAAAAACCCCAATTTAGCTTATAAAGGAGGAACCTGTTATCTATAATCAAGAACATATGGAATTCTGATTCAACTTCAGTCTGATTTTTTTTGAGAGCCCAATTCAATTATTTTAATAATGCATAGGCTTGGGTTTCAATCCAACCCAGTTCAGTCGACTTTTAGAAAATGAAACTTTGATGCCTTTTTGTAAAAATTAGCATTCGACTTTGGTTTTGGGTCCCTAAATTGGCGTGATAGATTCCATTTTGGCTCTGGAGCTTTAGTTAAGTGCTTTGTTACAGTCAGACTAATTATCTTGGATATCAACATGCTTGTGAATTGTATTCTCAATAGCATGATCACTGCCAGTAGGCTCTGCATATAATTTAGCGAAGAGTTAGGGTTGCTTCCCAATTTCAGGGTTACGAGTGGATATCTTTATGCCTATGTATTCAGTTCAGGTGTATTTAAATACTTTTTACTATTATCACTTAGAACTGTGAGGCCATCCTTAAGATAACTTGGAGATGTATGGTTTATCCAGAAAACTGTCTATTTGCTTCCTAGCATTAAATGCAAATGTCAGTCTTTGAATGGTGAACACATGCATTTATTAGTGGTCATTAATGACCATCTTTAATCAATGATGCCACCTTTTTAAGAAAACAAATGAGTCCTGTTTGTCTTGTAAGTAAGAGATAATTCATTAATGAAATTATTGCTCTTCCCAAGCTAGGACATTAGCCAGCGACTGGTAAAATGGACCTTCTTTGCCAAGATCCTATCAGTCAAACAAAAGCAAATATTTCTCTTTCAGAAATCTCAGCTCCAATATAGAAACCTTCTTTAAAGTAAAAGAGATTTGTCTCAAGTAAAACCAGCCACTGGCAGTGTGTTGGAGGAGGGGCAGGAGCCCAGTCACTTGAGCTGCTGGCTTTGTATAGAATATCAGTACCATACCAAAGGGTCAGGTCATTCATAGTTAGCATCACAGGTCCCTTATGCATGGAATACACAGGACAATAAACACCAAACAGCCATCATCACCTCAAAGAGGTAAACATACCTCCCAGGAAGCCCTCAAGAATCTTTCAAGAAATTAAAAACAACAAGTCATATTTGCACAACTTTCCTAGACTCTGCCCCATAATAGGAAAACAAGAAAGAAGCCTGAAAATTCCAGCAGATTGGAGGCCTTGCAAGCTTCCCTTGTTCTGTGGTACATCCACAGGATTTGAGAGAAAGGGAAAGGTTTGTGCTGTTGCACGGGAGGTGGTATTGATGTGGGGTGCGGTGCTGGCCAGCGCAGGTGTGGGTGCCTCCTCTGTGCCTCCAGGTTGCTTGTTATTTCCTTTTAGTGCATTGTGATATTATCCTTCTGTCTTTGTATATTCTGAATATGAGTATTTTGTAAGACATGTGTAGTCTGAATAGAAATTTTTTATTTTGATGAAGTCAATTTCCCCCAAATTAATCAATAAATGTAATGCAATCCAAATCAAAATTCCATTTGGATTTTCTGAGACACTCAACAAATGTAACCTAAGATTTAGGTGAAGAAGTAAATGTTTGTGCATAATTAAGTTGACCTTGAAGAATGAGTGTTTGACCTAGCAGACTTCAGACACTCTTTAAACAGTACTAACAATATGGTTTGGGTTCAAGGACTCAAAAGCAGAATGAATCAGAGATATACAGGAACCTATTATGCAATACATGTGGCATCAAAACTCAATGGGGAAAACAGATGGTTTAGTAGATACTGTTATAAAAACTGCCTGGCTATACAGAGGAAAATAAACTGGATTCTTTCCTAACACTACATACAGAGATAAACTCTAGATGAATGAAAGACATGAATATAAAAGGTAAGAAGATAAAGTTTCTTGTAGAAAACAGATTTTCTTTGTAATCTAGTGTTGGAAAAGACTTCATGAAACTTTAGAAGCATAAACAATTAGACAAAAGAATTGATTAATTTGATTACATTAAACATAAATATTTCTGTCCAGTAAAATAAACCGCAGGAAAAATTAATAATCAACCAACAAAATAGGAAAAGATATTTGCAATGTCTAAAGCTGACAAAAGACTAATAAATAGAATATCTAAGAAATGCCTGTAGGTCAATGAGCAAAAGACAGAAACTATAATAGGAAAAAAACAGGCAAAATATGTGAATAGGCAATAATACAGAAGAGCACTTCAAAAAGGCAACTCACACACGATAAAATGTACCAAAATGGTAATCCAAGAACACAACTTTTAAAAAAAATTCCTATTACTTTATACCTATTAAAATGCCAAAATGGGAAAGGTAAATGAATGAATCTAAGTGTTAGGTGGAGATATTGGAACATAGGAACACTCATCCCCCTGTGGGTAAAGCTGTAGAGTAGTGAGATAAATCAGCCCTACTTACTCAAACTAGACACATGCACTCCCCATGGCCCAGAAAATCTGCTCTTGAGTGTATACCCCACACGGATACATAAGAAGACATGTTCCAGCGTGGACATTGTAGCACTGCTCGGGAAATGGGATTTGGGGCAATTGGGAGTTCATCACTGAAAGAGTTAATACAATTGAGATTACTAACAAAACCAAAAGCTGGATTTTTTGAAAGAACAATATTGACAAAGTAGTAGCAGTATTGAACAAGAAAAAGACAAGGCACAAATATACATTTTTAGGAATAAAAAAGAAGATATAACTACATGCAGTTGATATTTTTTAAATAAATAATACTATACACAACTCTAAGCCAAATAAATTTGAAAACTTAGATAACGTGAACAAATTCCTAGAAAAGTTTCTGGAAATCAAAAACTTAAATAATCTTAAAACCTTTTTTAAAAAATTTGAATCATCCCACACAGAAAACACAGAGGGTTTTGCCAGCAAGTTCTACCAAATATCCAGGGAACAACTAATTTCAACCTTACAAAAATCTACCTCAGAGTTAAGTAAATGAGAAAATACTCCTTAATTCAATGTATAAGTTTGGCAGCATAAGTTCAATTCTGAAATCTGGCAAGGACAGCTTAAGAAAACAAAATTACATACTCAGTCTCATTCATGAACATAGATGTAAAAATCCTAAATAAAACATTATCAAATCAAATCCAGCAACCTGTGAAAACATAATAAGTCACGAACAAATTGGTTTATGCCAGGATTGAAAGTTTGGTTTAATATTAGAGGATCAATTTAATGCATTTCATCACATTAAAAGATGAAATAAGAAAAGGCATGATCATTTCAATAAATGCAAAAAATACTTTTGATAAGATTGTGAATATTTTCAGAATAAAAGGAAATTTTATTAGCTTGATAACAGACATTTACTGAAAAGCCATAAGTCTTCCTGTTCTTTGGTTAGGCAAAGCCTTTTTACATCTAACACCCAATGTACACATGATAAAAAAAAAAAAAAAGTTGGACTTCGCCAAAATTTAAAACTTTTTTTTTCATGTTTTCTTTCTGTCCTCTGTAGGCCAAGAAAAAATTTATCTTTTACAGAAAATCACCAAGAAAGTGAAAAGACAATCCATATGAGAGAAAATATTTGCAAATCGCCTATCTGATAAAGGTTTTCTATCTAAAATGTATAAAGAACTCTTACAAGTTGATAATAGGAAGAAAAATAACCCAATTGTAAAACTGGCAAAGAATCTGATAAACAGTACCCCAAAGAAGACATGCAAATGGCCAATAAACACCTGAAAAAAATGTTCAATATCATTAGCCATCAGAGAAATGCTAAAACCCAGTAAGATGACACTTTACACCCTCTAGGTTAGCAATGATCAAAAACACAGACAATGAAAAGTGTTGGCAAGAATGTGGAGAAATGGAAACCCTCATACACTGCTTGTGGGAATGTAAAAATGTTGTAGCTGCTCTGGAAAACAGTCTGGCAGTTCCTCAAGGAATTAAACATAGAGTTAACATACGACCCAGGGTTTCACTCCTAGACGTATAATAAAGAGAACTGAGAACATCTGTCCACACAAAAATTTATACATAAACGTTCATAGCAGCATCGTTCATAGTAGCCAAAAAGTGGAAACAACCCAAATGTCCAGCAAATGATGAATGGATGAACAAAATGGCACATCCATACAATGGAATACTCTTTAGCAATAAAAAGGAACATGGTACAACATGATGAACCTTGAAACATTATGCTAAGTGGAAGAAGCCAGTCACAAAAGGCCACATATTCCACTTGCATTAAATGTCTAGAATAGGCAAATCTACAGAGACAGAAAGGAGATCAGTAGTTGGCTAGGGCTAGGGAAAGGGGAGTGTTAGCATGGGGAGTAAATGGCTGCTTACAGATACAGGGTTTCTTTTGGGGGGTAATAAAAATACTTTAAAATGAAATTGTGGTGGTTGCACAATTTTGTGAATATATTACACCAAAAACAGCTGAATCATATACTTTAAATGGGGAAATTGCATGCTATGTAAATTATATCTTAATACAGCTGTATTTTTAAAAAGACAATGTACCTAGCATCTATTCAACATTGTACTGGAGACCTTAGGCAGTGTAGTATAACAAGAGCGAAGGGAAGGAAGGGAGGAAAGCTGCTGAATACAAAATCAGTATTCAAAAATCAATTGATTTCTGTCTCCCATCAGTGACACTTGGAAAATGTGATTTTTAAAAAAGATATTCATTCTAATATCCCCCCCAAAGATATAAGGTACTAAAAATAAGTCCAGTAAAATTATGCTAAATATTTACCAAAAAATTATGAAACTCTATTGAACAATATTAAAGAAGAGCTTAAAAAAGGTGGATAGACACCATGTTCATGGGTTGAAGAACTCAATATTGCAGAGATATCAATGGTTTCCAAATTGATTTAGAGATACGATGTGGATTTTACTAAAAATTACCACAGTTTAATTATGGAACTTGACAAACAGATTCCAAAATGCATATGGAAACGCAAAAACCAAAGAGTAGGCAAGACATTCCAGAAGAACAAAGTGGGGGGAGTTGATGTAACACACATCAAAAATTATTATAAAACTATTATAATTAAGACTGCATGAAAGAGTGGAATCTGATTATATAAGGAATGAAGTTTATGTAGCTTGGGCATACTTCTATGTAAAATAATACAAAATTATAAATATTAGATTCAGAATTTCTGTAAATGAGAGATGTTGAAGTGAGGAGGTACTGAGGTTTAAACTTCTTTAGCTTCTGGTAAATCAATATCCAGCTGCATGGTAATGGTGCTGGAATAAACAAAATATTCCAACGAAACAGATTTGAAAGCCCAGAAAAAGACCTGTGCATACATATGGACATTTAATTCAAGACTGAGATATTATTTTAAATCAGTTGAGAAAGGATGAACTTTTTAATGCTAGAATAATTATTAATATTACTCTGGAGGCTTCTTCATACCATAATCCAAAATCAATTCTAGATAATTAAAAATTTAGATGTGGGAGGCAAACACATAAAACAGAGAGAGGAAAATATTGAAAAATTACTGTTATTATCTCAGGGGCAGAGACTTCCTAAAACACAGTATGTAAAAAATACAGAGAAAAAGATTTTAAAATTTGACTATATGAGTACTCTGCTCAGTACATGGGTGAAAGGATCAGTCATACCCCAAATCCCAGACTCACAAAATATACTCATGTAACATGCCTCCACATGTACCCATGAATCTATAAAAGTTGAAATTATTTTTTTAATTGGACTATATTAAGAATGAGTTTGCAGCCTGATGTAGTGACTCACACCTGCAAGCCCAACACTTTGGCAGGCCAAGGTGGGTGGATCACCTGAGGTCAGGAGTTCAAGACTAGCCTGGCCAACATGGTGAAACCCCATCCCTACCAAAAATACAAAAATTAGCTGGGCGTGGTGGCAGGCACCTGTAGTCCTAGGTACTCGGGAGGCTGAGGCAGGAGAATAGCTTGAATCCAGGAGGCGGAGGTTGCAGTGAGCCGAGATCGCATCACTGCACTCCAGCCTGGACAACAAGAGAGAAACTCCATCTCAAAAATAAAATAAAATAAAAAGAACGAGTTTACATCAAGAGACAATATAAGGAAAGTAAAGAAACAAAATACAAATTGAGAGACTACACTTTTCAATATACTTAATTGGCAAAGAATTACTATTCCAATACATAATATTTCATCATTATAAAATGTACTTTTCTTTCATATTTAGCATCTTTCTAATTAAGATGCATCTTGCAATCAACACTGTGTCACAATTTAATTGCTAGTGGTTTTTTTCTTAGTGTAAATGAAATAACAGCACTTCTTACAATAAGTATTCTCCTAAATTCAAGGAAATATACTGTAAAGAACTACAGATCAACACACACAATGAAAGGCCAATACAACTCAATCAAAAATGGACAGAATATTTGAACAGACACTTCACAGAAATGATAATTTGAATACCCTATAAATACGTGGGGGAAAATGCTCAGCCTCATTAGTAATTAGGGAAATGCAAATTCAAACTTTAATGAAATACTGCTTCATACATGCCAGATTGACAAAAATTAAAGTTTTGACAACATCGAGTGCTAGAAAGGATGTAGAACAACCAGAATGTTTAAACCCTGCTGCTGGGAGCATAAATTTGCACGGTTACTCTGAAGAACATTTTGGTTTTTTCTAGCCTAAGACGGATATAACCTAAGACTTGGCAATTCCAGCCCTAGGTTCATACTCAAGATTAACTCTTGCACGTTTGCACAGGGGACACGTACAACGCATGTTCATAACAGTACTGTCTGTAAGAGCAACACCTAGAAACAACCCATGAGGATAGATAAATAAATGTGGGGTAGTCTCAGAATTGGATGTTATACCTCAGTGACACTGAATGAATGACAGCCCTATTTGCTTAGAAGGAATAATCTCATGAACATAATATTGCGCCACAAGGAAAGTAAGTTGCCAAATGCTTACAGTACGACTCCTTTTGTAAACAATGAAAAGCATGCAAAACAAAGTACTATATTATTTATGCTGCAAATAAATCTTTTGAAGCCATGAAAAAGCAAGATAATCCTGAACATAATATTCACAATCATGGTTGTATCTAAGGGTAGAGGGGGAAAAGAAGCATTAGGAAGCAACAATTCTGGGTTTCAGAGATCATTAAAATATTCAGTTTTTAAAACAGGTTGTGAATATACATAAGTTCCTTGTATTGCTAGTCCTTTTACTCTACACTTATTATATGTGTTCCTTTATCATTTACTCAATATTTCTTACATTACAAAAAATTAAGGTCTTTGCATCTAACCCATTTCTCTACCAATATATTGTACAACCCTGATGAAAATCAATCATAAGTACATTTCATTCTCTAATATCAATGGCAGAGCCACCTAGAAATGAATTAAGGCCACTGTGTTCTTTCAAAGAAGGCAGATAGGTCTGTGTGTATACTGGAAATATTTTCTTTAAAATAGTACATATAAGAAATATTTTGGTGCTAAATAGAATAAGTGTTAGTTGTCTAGAAAATTCACTTATGTAGATACATTTGAATACTCATGATGACAGATGAAGTGTTTAAAATAAATTCATTATAAATAAAAGTTATTTTTTTCCACATCCAATGGAGAGCCCCCACTTTGAAAAACACTAATCTTTTTAAGAAACTAATATAATCACCTGGATCTCTCAAAAACTCACGAATATGGATTTCTCAATCCTACTCTCCCCTCTGTCCTTCACCCAGCCCAGAACTCAACTTTTGACAAACATGTTCAGAAAGAAATTTGCCAGAAATCCAAAGTCATAGAACCCTCAAGAAAATTCAAATCATAGAGGAAGGTTTTCCATGGTATAACTGAACACTAACTTTGTGCCATGTTTCATGCAGAATGCTGGAAATGAAACAGAAGGAAAAACCAGACAGGGTCCCCACAGTTAGGAAGCTTAGAGTCTAGTGAGGAAGACAGTCATTAATCAAGGAATCACTCGGATCACAGTGAAGAAGACAGAGATAAACACCACATGAGATTGTGAGAGCATAAAAATAAAGAGAAATGGAAAAGTAGGCATGATCTACACATGCATGTTGTGGAGAGGGGGCAATGAGAGATGGTGGGAAGAAAATTATAGGCAAAAGGACCAAATAATGCAAATATACTACAGTAGAAATTGCACATGGTTTATAATCAGTAATCACACAAAGGAGAAATATGAGACAATAATAATAAGTATACAGTAGTTAAATGAGTAAATAGTGTGTTAAACTATTGAACAAATGACAGCATTCCTTATCTAGACTTCAGTGATCATAACTAATATTTTTATGTGATGGACAATATTTGACTATGTACTTTACAGTTTCAATTCAGGTTATACTTGGGAACATATGAGTATTTACATGGTGAACTCAAGAATAAAATGTAAAACTAATGACCAAAAAATGGTGTATTTAAAATTGGTGGGTGATGTGGTTTGGCTGTGTCCCCACCCAAATCTCATTTTGAATTGTAGCTCCCATAATTCCCATGTGTCGTGGGAGGCACCCAGTGAGAGGTAATTCAATCATGGGGGCAGGTTTTCCCTTGCTGTTCTCATGATAGTGAATAAGCCTCATGAGATCTGATGGTTTTATAAAGGGCAGTTCCCCAGCATATGCTCTCTTGCCTGCCGTCATGTAGGACGTGCCTTTGCTCCTCCTTTGCCTTCTGCCATGATTATGAGGCCTCCCCAGCCATGTGGAACTTTGAGTCCATTAAACATCTTTCTTTTATAAATTACCCAGTCTTGGGTATGTCTTTATTAGCAGTGTGGGAACAGACTAATACAGATTTTATATTATCATACTTAACATCTGAAAGTAATTTCACTCAAGCATAAAAAGCCTAAATTCATTTGTTCAACACTCCACAGAAATACAGTCATTCACGCACTCATCAAATATTTAATGAATGTCTAGTATGTGCCAGATCTATCACATTGTCAGACAAGAGATGTGACAGACAAGAGATACATAAAGATGAATAGATCCGGTGCTCCCCTCAAGGATCTTGCTGTTACATGGTGAATTAGTCAACAAAGAAAGAAGTCACTTGGAAGACAGGAAGGAGGAAGAAATTAGGGGATTTCTGGGTTGATATATCCTTAAAATCTGGCATAATCTAAGATGTGTTAAGAGCAAACAATACGCAAAGAAAAAACAAAGCCAATTGGAAACATGAGGAAAAAACAACAGCTGTTGAAGAAAGAAAACGGAATCATGATACGCTACTTAATTCTGAAGTATAAGATATTCAGACACTCATAATAATGTAATCACTTCATTACTATAACATAAAAAAGCTCTTTCCAAAGGACAGAGAGAAAAGGATTGGGGAGTAGAGTATAAGTGGTAAATGATCACAGTAGAAAGAGAATAAATAATTTCTAAGATGGGTAGACCAATAAATAACAATAACCATACACAGAAACAGCTAGAAAATTTTCAGGCCAGGTACAGCAGCTTATGCCTGTAACCCCAGCACTTTGGGAGGGCAAGGCGGGTGGGTCACTTGAGATCAGGAATTTGAGACCAGCCTGGCCAACATGGTGAAACCCCATCTCTACTAAAAATAAAATAAAATAGCCGAGCATTGTGTGAGGGGCACCTGTAATCCCAGTTACTTGGGAGGCTAAGGCAGGAGAATCACTTGAACCCAGGAGGCAGAGGCTGCAAAGGAGCCAAGATCATGCCACTGCACTCCAGCCTTGGCAACAGAGCAAGACTCTGTGTCAAAAAAAAAAAAAAAAAAAAATTCAAATTCAAAGTGGTTGCCTCTATGAGGTGAGACTGTGAGATGATTGTGAGTGGGGCAATTCATACTGCCTTGTACACTTTGATGTTTTTTATGATATTCATCTATTACAGCTGACCCTTGAATAACATGGGAGTTAGAAGCATTGATACCCTGAGCAGTCAAAAATTCACTGTTTATAACTTTTGACTCCCCCAAAATGTAACTACTGATAGCCCACCATTGACCAGATGCCTTACTGATAACATAAATAGTTAACACATATTTTGTATGTTATATGTATCATATACTGTATTCTTCCAATAAATTAAGCTGTAGAAAAGAAAATTAACAATCATGAGAAAACCATAAGAAAGAGAAAAATATATTTACTATTCATTAAGAGAAAGTGGATCATCACAAAGATCTCCATCCTCATCATCTTCCCATTGAATAACCTGAGGAGGAAGAGCAAGAATCCTTCTTGCTGCCTTGGAGGTGGCAGAAGTGGGAGAAAACTCACATATAAGTGAAGCCATGCAGTTCCAACCGATGTTGTTCAAGGATCGACTGTACTTTGATTATTTTTAAGTGAATGTTGTTTTAAGAGAGACTATTATGATGCAAGGGCTATATAATCTTATAAGCTGCAGCATATCAATAAATAAATAAAGAAGCAATAATAGGTGATCACGGTTTTATTAAGGAGACACAATAGGGACTAGAAGAAAGGATGCATGGGTCCATAAAATGCTGTTTGAAAACTCTGCTGTAGAAATCAGCGCATGTGGGTCTCCAGCTAGAGAAATCTAATGTGACCATTTTCATTTTCACTGAGAGACATGGGATTCCACTCACTGGTTGCTTTTCTGTCTGGTGGGATTTTCTCAGCCCCAAGGCTCTAAGAGTAGCTGCTCTGCTGTATTTCCATAACTGTGTGCCCACTCTGCTCATGAGCTAGACAACTCTGAGGACATTGTCCAAATGTGAAACACACAAGCTGGCATGGCAAAGAGGCTGGCACATAAACCCTGCCACTTACCTAATTTTGCTGTTCTCTTCTCATGAGAAATCACTATATAATCCAGCTCTATCTTCCAAAACTACTATGTAATCCAGTTCTAGCACCTACATTTTGCAGAATGATAAACTCACTAGAAAAACAAAAACATAGGCTTTTTTGGTAAAGTCACTGGATATGTTCAATTGTTATAGAAAGTTCTCCTAGGAGAGATTTGTCCTAAGGACATTTCCTTCTTCATGGAAAGGAAAGCAAAGATAGGCCGATTCTCAAGATGCTGATAGCCAATTCAGCCCCCTCCAGAAAGCAATGCAGTCACTCACCTGTCTTGGGGAAAGGTATGGATTTAGAGTGAATCACTCTCTTGGATTCTACATACGAAAAATCATTTACCTTTGGGTGATTCTAAGGTATCTATCAACTCACTTGCCTTCTCTCATCTATTCTGCTTCCTCCAGGCCCAGAAGCATTAATGGAAAGCTATTGATCATGTTGAGTAAAATGCTGAAAAGGTTACTGAGAGTCAAGGGGACCCTGCTATGAAGGGGCAGGAAAAGCAGCCAGGCTTCCAACTCAATCAGGGATTTATTTTCAGAGAAAGGTGCTATGTATTGACAAGGACTACTTCCATTCTCAAAGGAAGGGGAGGCAGTGGCTCACCTCTGCCCAATGCCAAAACTTCTCAATGAGAGGACTTAATAAGAGTTTGGAAAGTTTTACCTCTCAGTCTCTGTAGCTTTTAAATGACTAGCCAATCTTATTTTAAGTTAAACCCACTGCCTTCCAGTTCAAAAGTCAGCTTTGTCCTATGGATACATGTTGAGGAAGATAGAAAAAGAAAAGGATGAGTCTCTATGGGAGTGGAGGGGCGTCCACAGCAACCCAGATAGGAACAAACCCCCTTCAAAGATGGCAGAGTTTCAAAATGTTAGCTTCTGGGCAGGCAAGGAAGGAAGCTTGACCTACTTTTTCTTTGCAATAAACTTTTTGTTCATCTGCAGTCAAAATGCCTTCCAACACTATCAGGTTAAGTTGCTAGAGACGTTGCAAGATTCCGAATGAGAGGGCATTAAAACGTACGTACAGCAGTCCCTTCTTCTCTATGGTTTTGCTTTCCAAAGTTGCAGCTACCAATAGTGAGCCATGGAAAATTCCGGAAATAAACAACGCATAAGTCTTACCTTGCATACCATTCTGAGTCTCGTGATGAAATCTTGTGCCATTTCCCCTCTCTCCAGTCTGGAACATGAATCATCCCTTTGTCCAGTATTTCTATGCTCTACACACTACCTGCCCATTAGTCACTTAGTAGCTGTTGTGGTTATCAGATTGAAAAAACATGGTATCTATAACTTTGGTACTACTCACAGTCTCAGGCATCCACTGGGGGTGTTGGAACATATTCCCCGAGGATTAAAAAGAAACTGCTGCATAAGAAAACAATTAAAGGAGCAACGTGCTTCAGAAAGCACACGGATGTGCCCAAGTCTTGGTTTCAGCACAAAGCCCTTTGCCCCAGGATGCCTTCCAGGAGGCCCTCTTCTATCATCCATCCTTACTCAGGAAATTAAAACATGACCATTTGGAGTGCCTGGGCATTCCTCATTCAACCAAAACAATTTAAGAGGACATTAGGATTCCCTTGTCTTCTCAAAAGCCGACCAAAATTTATTTTCATTCCCTCACTCATTTGAGTTAGTCATAGGACGCCTTCTCATAGGCACTTCTCGTCACCCAGAACTCTGTCTGCCCTTTACCTGCTCATCCCAGACCTTGCTGACACATCACTTCCCTCCAGGAAACCTAGCCTGCCCCCCCATAAGTTCAACACAAGCACCCCCTGATACATACTCCATTGCATCCCCACACTTCCCCAATGAGAATGATTGTAATATTTGCCGATCTCTCCAGCGAGGCCACACATTTCGTAGCAATCATGTCTGTCAGTCAGGGCCTGGCCCATTGTAGGCATGTAATTAGTATTTGTGGAATGAGTAAATGTGTACCACTGAATGGCACTACACCTGGCACTACGAAAATATAAAGATGAATTCTTTCCCTGAGCTCAGGGTCAGGCAGCTGGGACGAGAAACAGCAAACAAACACATTCCAATTACTATACGCCAGGCACTGTTTCCATTGCATTGCATGTATTAACTCAACCACTGAATTTTCACTATGACCCTACAAGGAAGGTAGGGTAGATGTAGATGGTAGTATATCTACATTTTGCAAATAAGGGGACTGAGGTAGAGAATATCTTGCCTAGGCTTCCACAGCTAATTGGCAGCAGAAGCAGGGTAAAACACAGGTAGCTGGCTTCCAAGTCCAAGTCTTTTAACAACTTTGGCACGTTGCTGAGCTGCCTCTCAGGTCCCCAAATGAGGACAATACACAGTGACAGGCTTGCCCAACATGTGCCTAAAGTGAGGTGCACAGTGCTCCAGAAAACAGGAGGGGAGAAATTAATTCCAGTGAAGGAAATTCTGAGGTCAGACCTTAGCAACTCCCCCCCATCCCCTCACCCTTCTCCCCCTTCATAGATTCTGCAAGCAGCCAATTTTGGAACCAAGTACAAAGCCTCAGAACCAATCAACGCCCAATCAAACTCAGTGCCCAAGATGTAAATGGAAAGCTGAAGACCTAATTCTAATAAATTTCAGCATGTGGCCATAAATTGCTTTGTGAGTAGAGCTGGTAAAAATCCTTTACCTCCCATATGAGAGAAAATAAGCTTGCTAAATATTATGTAATGGCACAATCTGACATAAGATATGTTTTAAAAGAGAGGCCTCTTATCCTGATCCCTATATTTACAGACTTAAAAACTGAAAAGGTTTAAGATGAGGATATTTTTTAATATTTGGCTTTTTCTTATCTTACATGGCTTTGAAAATAAAGTGGCAATTCACGGCCATATGGGTAATTCCACAGTGCGCCTTATAGAGAATAAGAAAGAAGGACTCCTTCGTATTCAGTATTCTTCTGTTCCTGCAGGGCCAGAGCCTACGACCTTGTGACATGCAGCTGCTAATGGGAAATACTAAAGCCTGCTCACTCTCCTCCTCCCTCAGCATTTTGAAAAGACAATAAAAACATTGCTGGGCATCTCATCTCCCCCAGCCCCATCCTATGAACAGCTCATTCTGTCTTTGAAGAGGTCAAGATTTATTACTGTAACAAATATCATTTTCATACTTCTTGGGGATAGGAGTGGCTGAGGGGAACTGAAGAAAGGGGATTCCATAGGGTGGAAGATAAGAGAGAAGCTGAATTCCACGATGGGTAGTCACTGGGTTTGGGGGCCATAATAGGAGTCACTGAGAACAATCATTTTAAGGAAACAGCATAAAATCCAAATTTTTAAATTGAGGTTTTAGACTTCAGTACCTCAAACATTCACTTGTCCTTCCTCTTTAAACTTCAGAAAAAGCAAAAGTGGTACTTATTTTTCTCCTCCAGAGGAGAGTGGAAAAGCCTCATGAAGGGACAAACGTGTACTTGGCAGAATTGCTGCAGAATCGTGATATGGAGAAAGTCAAAACAGAGTAAAGAGGTCAAAATAGAGATAGCACTGGGCTATCCCTATAAACTCTCTTCTCTTTTTCCAGGGTAAGTTTCACTCTCTGAGAATACTACTCCTTTTCTTTCAAAACCCATGCCAATTAAAAAAAAAAAAAAAAACCCTCACGGCTAGCCACGATGGCTCATGCCTGTAATCTCAGCACTTTGGGAGGCCAAGGCAGGTGGATCATGAGATCAGGAGACCATCCTGGCCAACATCGTGAAACCCCATCTCTACTAAAAATACGAAAAAAAAAAAAAAAATAGGTTGGTGTGGTGGCACATGCCTGTAATCTCAGCTACTCGGGAGGCTGAGGCAGGAGAATCACCTGAACCCAGGAGGCAAAGGTTGCAGAGAGTGGAGATTGCACCACTGCACTCCAGCCTGGTGACAGAGCAAGACTCCATCCCCAAAAAAAAAAAAAAAAAAAAATTTCTCTTGTAAACTTTCATTCTAGGCTGTCAGGCAGAGATCACCATGATGCAGTATATAATTACTTTTTTTTTTTTTTTTTGAGACAGGATCTCGGTCTGTTGCCCAGGCTGGAGTGCAGTGGTGCTGCCATACTTTACTGCAGCCTTGACCTCCTGGGCTCAGTGACTCCCACCTCAGCCTCCTGAGAAGCTGGGACTACAGGTGTGTGCCACCATGCCCAGCTAATTGTCTTTAATACGTATTTTTTGTAGAGATGAGGTCTGGCTATGTTGCCCAGGCCGGTCTCAAACTCCTGGCCTCAAGCAATCCTTCACCTCAATCTCCCAAAATGATAGGTTTACAGGTAGGAACCACTGCAGTAGCCTATGGTTAGTTTTAAAGCTTCTTTTCATTGACCAATGATCTAATCATCTCTTTCCTGGTTGTCAATTCATTCTTTTAGAAGTTACTTTTCCCTCAGTGCCACCATCATCATCGTCGTCGTCGTCACCATCATCACCATCAGGACTGCCATTTGCAGAATGCTAAAAGGCATCATCTCCTACGTATGTTGTTTAATTTACGCCTTACAGCAGCCCTCTGCGGCAGACAGTGCTACTCTCATGGAGCTGAGCCTCCAAGACATTGGTAACTTGCTTAAGATTGTAAAGATCAGACCCAGGATTCAAACCCAAGACCAGTGCTTCTCGCATCCTGGACACATTCAGATGGGCTTCAGTGGTATCCAACCCCTCACAGTCTGATGGTGACAGTGGTGGTCATTCAGAATACTGGGAGGGGACAAAGTAGAACTTGGTGTCCTTTTCAGTGTAGAAGAAGAAACACAGGAAGTTGAAAGTTTCCCAAAAGGAAAGGTGCCCTAGCAGAGCTTCTCAAACTTCATTGTACAAACAAATCATCTGGAAAACTTGCTTAAATGAAGATTCTGATTCAGTGGGTCTGGATGGGCCTGAGACTCTGCATTTTTAACTGGCTCCCAGGTAATGCAGGTGCTGCGGGTCTGTGGACCACATTTTGAGTGGCAAAACCCTCAGGAACATCTACTTCAGCCTCCTGCCCAATACACGATTATTCTACACAGGCTCTCCAAAGAGTGAAAAAAATTCAGGAGTAGTGGGGAAGGCTAACGACCCAAAATCTCCCAGCAATACCAGACCTCTGCTTCTAAAATCAAATGTTTCCTATACCAGCAGTTCAATAAGTTCAAAATTTGTACTACGAGTTTACTACGAATGAGAGTTACCTATCTACATTTCATTTTATGTTCCAGGAGTATTGAAATGGGACTAGAAGTAGCCCCAAAAATGCATTTGGTAATGGAAAACACACTGATCCTTAACTTGTGTTGTGACACATGAAGCTTTAATTATTTACCAGTTCTTAATGCCTGATTCATAATTAATACCAGAACGCACTTCTCTCCCTAGCTGCTCCTTGATTGCTGCCATGGCTATGGGATTAGCATATCAAGATCAAATTTATCTTTTCTTAGGAAACCCATGAATATGTATCCAGCTTATTGAAGGAGAAGTTTAGAATGCAATTTGCCAAAGCATTAAGGAACTAATAGAAAATGAAATTGATAACGGTCACCTTCTTAATTTGAATTAATTTCATTAAATTTAAATTAAAAATTAATACAGATGGAAAGTTAAAATGGGTCTTCCCCACACTGACAAAATAGCAAAATTGTCTGCAACTTTTAAAATGTCCCTTGTGAAATGATTAGAAGCAATTCTAGCTTTGTCCACAATAGCATAATTTGTTAAAACATACAGATTGTCCCTGAAATTTTACCTTCTAGAAATCCAGAATAGCAATAGCTCTCATTAAAAAATCCTCTTCTCAGAATTGGAATTAGCAGTCCTGGTGACCCAGCCAATAAAAGCATTTCCTTCATCACCAATTCTTTAGCTATAGGCAAACTGCTTTCACCCTCAGAACTAAATGAAGAGTGAAGCAGATGTTTTAAAGTATATCCGTGACATTCTTACTACGATCACCTTTCCGGGAAGTTTCGAGGCTTTTCTCAACAACAAGTTGAGGATTTAGAAAAACAAACAACATTAATTTAGGCTTCCAGTTTGAAACATGAAGGTGAATTTGCATTTTGAATGTTTGGCTGTGTCTTGCCTACATTTTTAGTTCTTCAGTTCAAAGTCAGATTGTAGAATTTTGAATCTTCTAAGATTTCATTTCAGCAGCATACTAATTCAACATTTACAGACAGAGCCCCAAGAAATAAAAGTGAGCTCATCACTCTGCCTGCCCACGTGGACTTGGCCATATCGCCCGCCCAGCGTCCTCGCCTCTCTGTGCCTTTGCTCATGCCAGGGCCTCTGCCTATATCACCTTTACTCTGGCTTTCATTCCCTCTCCTCTTCTTTTTCTGACAATTCTCCTCTCTCAAGACCCAACTCTAATGCCTCCTGCCCTTGTGAAGCCTCCATGACCCAGCTGCCTGCCACCAACCCTAACAGCCAAGTTGACTGCTCTGAGTCCTCCAGGCCTTCACAGGGCATCTTCATCAAAACCGCACTGTTTCCTTAGGGATGCATCTGCCACCTCCGTGAAGAGCTGAGCACCTTAAAAAAATCAGCACACTTCCTCGGCAATCAGAAATCACTTAATGAATGCAGGTTAAGTCACATAAATGAAAGAATGATTGGCTGAATGACCAAATTGCTAAACTCATTATTTTGGTCATTCTCTTAGACCAGATCGCATCCACACTAGTCATTCCATCCACTGCTCAGGTATCAATGGTTATGATTGGACTGTGAACCCCAGGGAACACAAGATACATTTATAGACCTGTCTTGCACATCTGAAATGTTCAGTATTTTCAAGTGAATGGATGGATGAGTCAGTAATAATCAACCTTCAAACTGCTCAGAACGCCACACCACAGAGAAAAATCGTACAGCGATGCTCCCCCAGGCACATCACGCAGTCCCACCTCACGCCCCGCAGGGCCTCCATCGGAGCCCACAGCATCACAGTTGTGACTCTGAGCTCTCTTCTGGTGCCTTTTCACTCAACAGTGTCCGAAGACAGAAGGCAGCCTGTGATCGCACCACAGCAAAGCACCTCTCCTTGGTTTCAATTCAGATCATTTCATTTTAAACAAAGCTTTCCAGGGCCAAACTGTTACCCAGGGCTGCCAAAGTGAACAGGTTCCCAGCAAATGCTGGCAGTGGTACTGAAAAACAAGAGACTTGGCAAGCATCCAAACAGGAGCCATGTTCTAGTTGTTTAAATTAATGGTGATGTCCATGGTTCTTATCATGCTGCCACTGCCTCTCAGCACCAAGCTGCCCCCACTCATGGGCTTGATGAGCAGTGACTTGACGACTCCCAGAGAGGGGCGGCCTACTTGGATCTTTACTCTGACAGACATCCCTGACAACAGCGCTTTGGGATTGAGCCTTCAATCCCCACCGCTTGCAGCTTGAGTTCAATCTCCAGAGCAAATGTCTGTCTCCTCAACATTAGAGAAAGCTGTGAGGCTCACGGCAACACTACCAGCCAGGCTTGGCCATTCTTGTCCCCAGGCAAGGCAGCTGGAAGACTCTTTCTGAGGCAGCTCTGTGTGTCTGGGGAACAGGATGGCAGAATCACGGGAGCACACCACCACCTCACTCTGAGCTACTGGGTCTGTGGCAGCCCAGGAGAGAGCACTTGTGCTACAGGTACCCATGTGTGCATTATCCAGGGGTACCCAGGGCATCCCTCTGTAGGACTTTTAAGAGCCCTTCCTATGGATGAGGCTAAAAGATCATGATTCTGACAGAGTCTTACAACCCAGTTTAAAGGTCTCCTCCCCTGTGAATCTTTCCATGACCAGCCCACCATCACCAACCTTAACAGCAGAGTGGCCCCTGCTCTTTGTCCTCCTGGTGTTCAGTTCAGGTTCTCATTGTAATCACACTATTTGTTTAGGGGTCTCTGGGAGGACTGAAGAGAAAGCTCTGAAAAGCCTGATCCCAAGAAACATTCACACACTCGTTACCATCAGGAAGTTCAACAAATTAGACCCCACACGCTGTCTCAAGCTTCGCCTTTGGTGACCATCCCCCTGCCTGGAGCCCTACCATTCCCATGTCACCAGCATTTTATCTTGGCCTGGTCTATATAAAAATAATAGTAGAGAAAATAAAAGAGGGATGGGGACAGGGGGAAGGTTCTTTTGTCCTGAAGATGGCCCTGTAATGAATGTCCCGACCCAGGAATACATTGGGATAGTCTCGCACATGACACATGCACTATGACTTCTTCGGCTCCAGTTTCCTGCTACAGAGAGGAGAATGAGCTCATCTTAGTGCGCTGATCAACAAACGCTGCTTAAAGCTTATTATGGGCCAGCACTGTGTGGGGCACAGGAAGGAGGCAGAGGGGGAGAGGAGAAATACAAGATACGGTCTATATTCACATTAGATTCCGGTACAGATTGTAGGTACTGTAGGAGACTAAGGAGGGAGAGAACACATACATAGGAAAGTCTTCATGGAGCAGATGAAACTTAATGAGTCTTGACAAGTGAATAAAATTTAGGTAAACGGGTGCTGATAGGAGAGAGAAGGGTGTTCCAAGTTGGTGGAACAGCATTCACAGATGCGCAGGCTTCACAGGATTGCCTTCCTTCTCACCCTGTCTTGGTGCATTCTTTTCCTAGAGCAAGGAGGGGAGTCTAGGTCTCTCCTTTCTTCCTCAAATTCCAATAGAAAATGATCAAAAGAGGAATCCCAGAAAACTGCTGAGTCATCCTGGCGGATAGCTAATTATAGACCACAATGCTGATCTCTAATATGGAGGGATGAATGTTGGATATTTATAAATGTTAGAAGGCTAAGTCTGGCACACAGGGGCAGTTGGAGCACTTCTGAGGGAGCATCTTGATTTTGCTCCAGACGGAGGCAGGAGCAGCCCTGGGTGTGATTAGAGGGTGACACTCATTTCCTTGTCCAATACGACCAGGTGGCAAGGTGCCAGCACATTTGCTGCCCATCAAGGAGAATATTGGCAGACATGTACTTTTACTTTCTTTCCTAGTAGGTTTGAGGAGATCCATGAAAGTTGAGCATCCTCCTAAAAGCCAGAGCCTCTAGTGTTTCCAGAAGTCTTGCACTCGCACCAATGCAGCAGGGGTCCCCAGAGTGGCGGAGGATTCTGAACGTTCGGATTGCATGTTAGAGAAGAATACAAAGAAATCCAAGTGAGATTCTCTCCTCCAGTAAAAATGAGCACCTGGAAATGAATTCTCTCACACAAACCATTTCTCCTGGTTGAACATTATCAGCCTGTGGACCTTGGCTGGAACTGAGTACCTTCACCATCGATTCATGAAATACAATTATCTGCTGCCTGGTTTCTAATAGCAAACCAGGTGAAAAATGCAACTGTTGGCCAGGCACAGTGGCTCATACCTGTAATCTCAGCACTTTAGAAGGCCGAGGTGGGCAGATCACAAAGTCAGGAGATCGAGACCATCCTGGCCAACATGGTGAAACTCCATCTCTACTAAAAATGCAAAAAGTAGCTGAATGTAGTGGCACATGCCTGTAATCCCAGCTACTCGGGAGGCTGGGGCACAAGAGTTGCTTGAACACAAGAAGCAGAGGTTGCAGTGAGCCAAGATCAGGCCACTGCACTCCAGCCTGGCAACAGAGCGAGACTCCATCTCAAAAAAAAAAAAAAAAAAATGCAACTGTTGTATCCACCGTTAAGGAATTTTGATGCCAGAAAACAGGGGAGCCAGCAGCAGGCAGCTCATCAGACTCCAAACCTATTTTCCCAGTGCCTTTGAGAATTTTGCATATCGGGGTGAACACTGGGTAATTAAACACTTAAATAATCATCGTTGCCAAATCTGAAAAAGAAATGTGTAGCTTTCATGTAAAATTTCCTAAAAATTTTTCGAGTTGTCATGTGGGAGTGGGCTAGAGTGCCCAAGTCAAGAGTCTTGGAAAGATTTTGCTGCCTGTCTCACATCCAAGTAGTATCAAGACCCATTCATTATCTCTCTTCCTTGGTTTATGGGTTTGTAATTCCCACCAACAAGGCTGGGAATATTGGACCCCATTCTGTCTTGAGCCAGAAAGGAAGAAATACTCTCCTGGGAAGCCAAGTGCTCACTTGTGTGAAGTAAATTACCTCTTCTGCAGTGCAAAATGGTTGGGATCCTACAATTTGGGCCCAGGAAAACACTCCCTCGGGAGCAATCTGCTCAGCCACATGTGATAAATTCAGTCTATTTTTAAACTATTCTCTCTGGCACGTCTGAGTATGAGCCCAGGTGAAGACAACTGGCCAAAACAAGTCAATCAAGTTCACTTTTCCCTCTGTTTTGTCTGTTTCTTTCTAAACACCCTATTTTTCCTACACACACACACACACACACACACACACACACACACACACACACAACCTCGTCTTTGTTCCTAAGTCTCTCCTCCTTCCTCCCTTAACCTTTCCCTCCTCTCCCTTTACAATTCTCCCGAGACCCTTCCTTACCCATCTTTGGTCTTCACTTTTCACATGACAACTCCTCTTCCCTGAATCTCTCTTCCTCCCACTCACCTCCTCTAAAAATGAGTCATGGTAAACAGAAAGCTCTGGCTTTTCAGTACAAATAAATAAGGCCCAAAAAAAATCATCAGGGAAAAAAAGAAACAGGATCTCTTCTTAATGCACAGTTTAAACCTTTCAAAGGCTTAATAAAAATTTGGCACACATATGGCATGTGAAGCTTGCATCTCTGCATTATAAATCTGACATCAACTCACAAATATAATGATTTTGGCTCTGTGCCTTTCTAAAAGGAGACAAAATGTTTGCAGTCATTATTGGCATTACTGTCTAACAAGAGAAAGGAAGACTCTAATTATGACTAGACAAATCATGAGCAAGGTTCATTTCATTGCAATCTTGGGAAAACAATGCACTGGGGAAAATTAATGAGGGCAAAGGGTAGATAAAAAGAGAAATGTCTAATTTGCAGAATGTCCTCAGTTGCTCTTCCAAACCAGCTACCCCGGATTACAGGCCTCCTGGCCGTGTTAATGTTCCCCAAACTTTCCCTGCCCGAGTGTTCCCCCTGTGCTACCTAAGGGCTTCCTTGGTCACTCCATAGAGAGGCACCTAAAAAGAACAATGAGCAAATTGAAAAACCTCAAAAATACTCTTAGGAAATTTCATGGTTTACAGGCATCTGGAAGGAATTCTTTTGTCAAAAGAATGCCCATGCCCTCATTTCCTGGTTTATAGATTCCATTTTTCATGTAGCAGGTTTTCTTAAAATAGGCTTGTATGGTTGTTTCTAAGGCCACACTCACATGGGTGGCTGAGGCAGGGAGACCACTTGAGCCCAGGAATTCAAGACCAACCTGGGCAACATAGCAAGACTCTGTCTTTACAAAAAATAATAATAATAATTAATTGGGTATGGTGTCATATACCCATAATCCCAGCTACTAGAGAGGCTAAGATGGGAGAATCGCCTGAGCACAGGAGGTCAAGGCTACAGAGAGTTATGATTGTGCCACTGCATTCCAGCCTGGGCAACAGAACGAGACCCTGTCTCAAAAAAAAACAAAAACATAAATAAAGACATAAACGATAGCAACCACCCCTGGCTTCAACCAGGGTGAGAAGCAAGGGAAAGAAGGAAGGGATGATATGAAGGAGATAGTCAATCCAATGCCCTGCCTCAATTAAATCTTAAAAACTCTTTAGTCAATGGGTAGCAAACGTACAAATACAGAGTACTGCCTCTGAAGGCCTCAGAGTACCCAGCCTTCTGGTAATCTGCACACTGTGGAAACAATCAGGACTTTCTGGGGTCATCATGAAGATAAACATACACCTGCTACTTAATAATCTGCAGATGAACCAGGCCTCTAATTGACTGCCTAATCTGTTCTGAGACACTTTGATATCCTTTAATGAAAACCCAAATGACCAGTGATAATGTCTGCTACCACTCATTTGATTTGGCAAGAAGATGGAGCATAAAATTGTCAAACGTCACCTGGGATCTCACACCTTCTCCCATTTCCTTCAGCCTGGCTTCACTCTGGCTAGAAGACTTTAAGATTGACAACAGAATTTATCCATCAGCTGTCCCAGTAGCTCATTGCCATGGATAATTAGCCACTGGCTGTTTATTTACATGACTTCAATTTGCCTAGGGACCCACAGCTTATTTATTCCAATAACCAGACATTGTGCACCTATATAAATGGGAAGAGAAAATGCATGACTTTTTACGGAAACAGACAGGATTTTTGTTAATAAACATATATGTGATAGTGGTAGATTATAATCAATATTGGACTTGGTGTTTTAGAACTGTCTTCCATTTCAAAAATAATAAAACTGTATTAATTTGAAACTCTAAGGACCAGAAAAAAACTTAAACAGCTTAACTCGCTTTAGAGTGGCTCATATTTTTGCTCCAGAAAGCATGGGGCATCAGGCTGCTGAGGAAAATCAGTTGCCTCCAATCAAGCATGATTTTGAATAACCAGTATTGATTTAATGAGGTTTTACTTTATATCAGCATTTCAGCCAGCACTATTCTAGCTGCACAACCTTCCAAGGTCAAACCCAGAGGTTTGCCCCTTACCTGAGGTGGAAAATAATGAAATCCATTTTCCCCTGGGGAAAAAATACCTATAAATCACATTTTCCACACCTCACGTGGCTGCCGCAAATGGCCCCACTATACGACATGTCTATCTGTCACTCCTTCAGCTGCCTCAAGGAGACTCCGTATCAGACTCTGGGGAGAGGAGCAGCAGGAAGAAAATGACAACTTGGGCATTAGACTGACAGTTGGAGCATGCGTTGTCCTGAAGTGAAACTGGGAGTTCAGGGAAAGACTCTCTAGTATCTGAGGGTTGTAGTTTTTTCCCCTAAGTGAAATGAGCATGAGCTGTGAGAGTTATCAGCCTAAAAATGGGAGAAGCATCTGAATACAAAGGTTATGCGCTAGATGGCTTCTTTACACTGCTCCTTATTTACTTAAGAATAGGACGGTCAGTGGCAATCCTACCATTCTGAATTTCTATGTGTTACCTTATACTGAAATTAATGAAAACATGTAACATCATAATACCAATTGGTGATCTTATCACATAGATTGTAAATTATCCATGGAACTCTGAGTCATTATTGGAGTTGAATTTACGCATCGCCTTTATGGAACTCTAGGGTTATATAAAGATGTTCCTGGAATACAATACACAGATGAGACACTGTGCCCTAAGACAAACGGAGGAGATTTGGAACTACTGCCAAGCCCCCTCCGCAATGGATTCAGACTCCACTTGAGCCAAATATGGAATAAGAGCCTTGCCTCAGAGAATAGATGGGCAGTTAATGCCTTCTGATATTGTAGGATCACATAGGTTGTTTCCAGATTTCTTTTTATTTTTATTTGTGTTTCAATAGTTCTTAAGGTACAGGTGGGTTTTTGTTACATAGGTAAGTTCTTTAGTAGTGATTTCTGAGATTTTAGTGCACCCGTCACCTGAGCAGTGTACAATGTACCCAGTGTGTAGTCTTTTATTCCTCACCCCACTCCAAGCCTTCCCCGCTACCCCCAAACCCCAAAGTCCACTGTATCATTCTTATGCCTTTGTTAACTCCTAGCTTAGCCCCCTACTTACGAGTGAGAACTTATAAAAGTGAGAATATGTGATCGCTGGAAAGCTTTCTCAAGTTCTGCAACATCCTAAAGGCCACTAGAGGGTGCAGGAGGGATGTTGCTGGAGCTGCCCTCTACCGGCGGTGCTGACAGAAAGGGAGCTGTCCAGCGACCCGAGTAAAGAGAGGCAACTCAAGGAGAGGCCAGGTAACTGGAGCTGTGCCAAGCTGTGGTGCCTGGATGCTGCCATTTGGGTGGAGGTGGAGAAAAGTCAGCAAATCCCTACCAGGGAGCTACTAGGTTTGGAGCTCAGATTAGGGGTGGGACTGCAGCCAGCTACACAAGTCCTGTCCTAAGATTGCTGGTACAGGGATTGCTGTTGTAGCCTCAAGAAAATGACTTCTTCACTTTTCCAGACACATTTCCCAAGATTAACATTTGTGTGTGCATTTTTGTGAATTATCCTAAATGATCTACTTTTATATCCCAGCCTCCATGGATGGGTGGCATTATGGAGGACAGTCATTTTGGAACCGTAAGCCTTGGATGTCTCTGACACACTATCCACCACCATCTACCACCTGATGCTGTTTCTTGTCCCTAATTTCTCTTTGCCTTTCTCTCCACCAAAGCCTTCATCCGCATTCACTCATTCTCACTCATCACCCTTCTACTCATTAAGCACCTATTATGGGCTAGAGCTGATTATAGTGGTAGGAGAGAGAAAGGGCAAAGTTGCTGACCTCAAAGAATTCACCATATAACCCTCCTTCTGCACTCCATGGAGGAGGGTGGGGGATAATGTGAAATATAATTTGGAAAAAAAGCATTTGGGGGCCAGATAATGAAAAGCATTAAATATCATGGCAAGGGTTTCAGATCTCATCTCATGGCAATGGGAAGCCATGAAAGATTTTAAGTGGGAGATTTAGATCCAGCTTTGAGTTGCATAAAGATTCGGAGGCTAACCAGTGTTCAACATTATTAGTAATGTGATTAGAATCAAAATGGAATTTTAACCTAAAGGATTGCTGCAGTTGTTTTTGAAGACAACAATTAGTTTTGGGAAGGATTCCTTAAAATTAACAGTCCCTTATTGACAAGAATGAAATTTGGTATAATCTCTGAGGCTAATTTGGCATATCCATCAAACACACAAAATGTTGCATCCCTTTTGACCTGAAAATGGTACTAATCCAATGAGAAATGATAGAAACCTAACCTAAGATAGGGACAGTATGGTTTAAAAAAATAAAAGGACAATAATGAGAAAAGTTTATTCTAGAGATAAAAGTCATAAAACCCTGTAATCAATTGTATTGGGGATGATAAATTAAAGGAAAGATTAAATATGACTTCATGGGTTGTAACCTAGGTAACTCGACCTATGTAGATACTCTAAAATTACAACAATTAGAGCAGAAAGAGGGAGAAATTGCGAGAGCAATTAAAAGTTAACTGTGGACATTTGGGAGCATAAAGCATGTAAGGGGAAATATCTGTGGGACACCCAGATGAAAATATAATTGGATATGAAGATTTCTAAAGAAAGAATTTGGAAGGCATTTGTGATAGCTAAGAAGTGTCAAGTGCAAGAACAGAAAATCAAACACCACATGTTCTCACTCACAGGTGGGTGTTGAACAATGAGAATACACGGACACAGGGAGGGGAGCATCACACACTGGGGTCTGTTGGGGGGAAATGGGGAGGGACAGTGGGAGGTGGGGGAGTTGGGGGAGAGATAGCATGGGGAGAAATGCCAGATATAGGTGATGGGGGAGGAAGGCAGCAAATCACACTGCCATGTGTGTACCTATGCAACAGTCTTGCATGTTCTTCACATGTACCCCCAAACCTAAAATGCAATAAAAAAAAAAGAAGAAGTGTCAAGTGGCGATACTGGAAACCATATTGCAAAGACCAAGAGAATGAAAGGCAAGTAAAGAAGAATCACGGGCAGGCTATAGAGATAAGGTACTAGCTTGAAGGAGAACAGAATCAAGGGAATGATTTGCTAGCATCCAAGAGTTTTTCAGTGGAAGAAGCTTGCAAAAAATCTCAAACCTGCATGAGAGCCCACCCAGTGGATAGAGAGAAGAAAAAGAGAAACTTTTAAAGAGGTTAAGGATAAGTTTATCAGATTTTGCAAATAAAAACTATAATACAAGACATTCTCAGTTAAATTAGAATTTTGGATAAACAATGAATAATTTTTAGCTCTGTACAATATTTGGGACATAGTTATACTTAAAAAGTTGCTCACTGTTTGTCCGAAACCCTAATTTAACCAAGTGTCCTGTATTCTGTCAGGCAATCCTAGGCAGAGCAAACAAGCAGGGGAACGAGGAGCCAAGGAAGAAAGACAAGCCTGGGAAAGGATGTGGGGTGTGTCTGCTCTGAGAAATGGGAGAGAAAAAAAGAAACAGTGAAGAAAAAACTATTTCAGTGTAGGGAGCTCTGAAATCATGTCCTCTGTTTTCTCGAAGCTGGAGGACAGGTCATCTGCAGAGAGTGGGCAAGTCAGAGGTCCGCATGGAGATCTGATGGGGGAGATGTAAAAGCTAGAATCATCAACTGTGGTGAGTGGAAGGGAGTCTCCCCCAGGGAGAGGTCTGCTGAAAGCACTGAGAGTGTGCTGGCTCTGGAGCTGTGCATCTGTGCAGAGCAGTGTGGAATAAAATGAGGCTGAGGGCCAGGTCGGGCAGGGCCTCCTAGGACACGTGAGCAAGCTTTAGATTTTATTCTCATCGGGCAACAGGAAGTAAGCGAGTCAGCAGAGGGGTGTGTGTGTGTGTGTGTGTGTGTGTGTGTGGAGGGGGGAGAGAGAGAGAGATAGAGAGAGAGATAGAGAGAATATCCTCTGGCTGCTGAAAGAATTAAAGGTGGGCAAGAATAGCTATTGGGATACCAATGGGGAGAATAGGATAGTGGTTCAGGAAAGAGATAGAAGCCTGCAGGGGTGGGAGAGTAGTGAAGAGAGAAGATAGAGAAAGAAGGGGCAGGAGGAGAAGGAGAAAGAGGGAGAGAGACAGAAAGAGAGAGAATAATCTAGGCTTAGACTTGGCCATAACTGGATTTGGGAACATGATGAGTAGGAAAAGGGAGGCAAAGGAGAGGTGTTGAAGATAACTCCCTAGTTCCCAACATAAACAAAAGAGTAAATCAAGAACACTGACCTGAGGAAAACCAAAATAGAAAGTGGTATGGCAGAAAGGACACTAAACCCAGCCTTCACGCTCACACTCCCTTAGAACCATGAGGGGAAGTGGGGATGGCATGGATTATGGTGCCTATCTATTCTTGGAGGATCTCAGGACCAAGTGTTTCACATTCACATGTGAACTTTACAACAATTCTACAGGGAGGATGTTCTTCTCCCCCATGAGGCAGAATAATATTTGGGATTATTAACTGATTTTCTGCTTTGCTCTGGATAGTTTGCTTTCTCTTCACCTCTTCAACTGCTCCCAATTCAAGTATCTGGACTAGTCAATACTTATCACATTAGGGGGCAGATGAAACAGGTAGAGAGAAAGGGAAAGAAAAGAAAAGATATTCTGGCATTCCATTCCAAAGATTCAATGTTCTTATAAGACTCAAAAGGACCTTGGACATAGGTTAAATGCTTGAATGAAGTGAAGTTTAAGAGCAGAGCTTTCCCTGGAGACTAGACCATTTTTTTCTGCTAGGGAGAGGGATGATATAATGGGTGTTGCTGAACTCCGGAGAGGGGAACCCTGCACCTATTGACCAGCAGAACCCCAGAGAAGCAGCGAGGCCTCTAGAGAGAAATGTACAGTGAGTCAAAACAATGGCACCTTAGCTGCACCACAGAGATTTTTTATGCCCCAGTGTTGTCTGAAAGCAACAAAATTATTGCAGAGGTCTCGTGCATAACATGAAAGCGGAAGAGAAAATCAGAACACCTAATGGGTCCACATGGACAGGGGCAAGGGGCACCTCAGGGGCAACCTCAATTTGATGGATGACCAAGATCCAGAAGGGTCAAAGGTCACTGTGTTGGATTTTGGTGGACAGATAACAGCAAGGTCAGGACTGGCTCTCCCCAGTGCTTTGAGTCTACAAGACACAAGGAAAAGCGAGAAGGGCCCCTATGTTGGCTGGAATTCAGTTATATCCTGAACAAAATATCTTACATAGATGTAAAGTTCAGTTGTCAAAAAATTTTGAAAGTTATATTTTTGTAAGATTGAGTTATGATACAAGATTTATATCTATTGCTTATATTTTGTAAATGCAAAAACTGAGGCTTGGGGAGTGTTGAACCTTGCACAAAA
Organism: Ateles fusciceps; assembly: GCA_036589455.1. Classification (NCBI taxonomy): domain Eukaryota; kingdom Metazoa; phylum Chordata; class Mammalia; order Primates; family Atelidae; genus Ateles; species Ateles fusciceps. The sequence goes on from JAZHEH010000630.1 coordinate 11,337,231, forward strand.
ATGAGTAAGGGAAGAATGAATCCAGACGCAGGTCTATTTGCTCCTAAGCCAACTTGCTTCCCATTCTACCATAATTCTTTATTCAGGGAGAGCAATTTCTGCCCATCTCCCCCCCAACCCCTCCTTTTTGCAAGCATTGACTTCCCTTACAGATCAGCCTTATGAAATGGGAGTTATGAATAGCAGCCACCAATAGAACGTTTCAAGATCCCAAAAGCTAAGAAGCCCTCCAAATTAGAAATCTTTGAACAGTCAAGTTACTTGGATATGGTGGCTGTCAGAATCACTAGACCAATGAATGCACTAAAAACAACAATTTGCATTCTTAAAGCCCAAATAATGCCACCCGGAGTCAAACTGAGATTTTTATGCTGCCATTAAAGTAAAGTATCCGAAGTATCCGCAGTTCCTCAGGGGAAAGGGAAAACCAAGAGTTCAAAGGACACATTAGCAAGTTTCCCAATTAAATGCCAAGCAGTAATACAACTTTGTTTTAGCACCCTTTCACTTAGTCATTTAATTTTTCTTGAAAAAGGAAAGCAACCCTCGAGGGTGTCAAACCTAATGCCTGTCTAAGTAGACAGAGCTAATGCTTTTTCAGAGGGGCTACCAAGCCATATATCTGATTATGTCTACTTCTGAACAGGAAATTGATCAATTAAGGGAAAAAGAGGTTTGCAGAGCCAAGCACTGGGAGGGGGAAAAAAAAAAAAACTTCAGGCAATGCTCCTGTTGAGAGCTAATGAAAGTTCCACATAAGAAGTTAGATTCCAGATTGGAGGCCATGAGAGTAGTGCTCACTTCAGTCAAGCCAGAGTAAAGGAAATTATTGAAAAAAGATGGAACAAGAAGAGTTTTTGAACTAACTTAAGGAACTGATGTGTGAGCTCATAGTGGGCCCTGAGCTCTGTTGTCCGTGTTCGTCCTTAGAGGGTAGGAGATCGTGAGGGTTTTATGTAATCTTGGTGGGCCCAGCATAGCACAACACAGAGCTGGATGCTTCGGAAATCCCTAGATCATGTGCATAGTCAGTATATGATACGTACTTGCTGATGTAGTGGCCAATTTTCTTAAGTGGCCTTAAGAAAATAGGAAAAGACGCACACATTGACACAGTATGCCACAAAATTCTCTGTGCTATGGAATCAACGATAGCTTGTACTTTGTTCAAACTACAGGAAGCCTAGCGTATCACCTGAACGTAAGGTCAGGGCTTCTGATCCATTTTAAGCATTACTGTCCACCAGCACCTGGTGCATAGTAAGCAGTCGATATGGACCTGTCGAATGAACGCATAGCCACAGAGACCTACAATTATAAGACTAAGAGCCATCTCCAAAGGTCAGTTACCCTAAACTCTCAACACTAATAAACTGAGTGGTGGCACTGCCCCACACCTGAGCAGAGTTGAGATAATAAATGCCAGCAGAGAAAGACAATTAAGATGAAAAGGACAGAAAGGAATCTGTATGTCTGTCTCTTGTGGGAGATCTTTGGGAATAAGATAAAATCTTCCTGTGACAGTTTGAGTATAGCCCTGTCTAGGTAGGGCACTAGGGAGGAAATGAATGTATATTATGGCCTGTGACTCTAAGGCTTTGTTGGGTGTGTCTTTCATAGGACATTCATGCTGGCATTAGCTGAAGCGTCTCTGGTTGTCCCCGTGGCCTTGTAATGAATCAATAAGACTTAGAGCTCTTCTAAAACCACTCTGTCCCTGGCCTCAAATAATCAAATAATTAATTATCTCTCTATTTCCTCATCAGTGCTTCACACTCAAGGAAATATTTAATTTTCCCTAACTGAATTTGTCCTGCATCAAGGACAATTCGCCTGGGTTAACTACTGAGAGACTGACTCTCTGAGTCCTCTCCCTCCTCCTCAAAACAGATGAGCCAGCTGCTCCTGTCTTGGGACACTTGTTCTCATTGTTCTAGAAAGCTAATGTGTACTAAGCCTCAGAGGACGGAAGGTGTTGTCCCAAATCCCAAGGCGAGCTCACATCTCAAGGCTTCTGGTCCTGAAAAATGATCAAGTGATAGGTGTAACATCTGCTGCCAGTGACCCACACATTCCTTTAACATTTCCAATGAAAATGTGCACCAGTCGTGACACAGATCTTAGCAACTGCAAAGAGCACATGCTCATGAAGGGCATTTTTTGCCTTTTAAACGAATTTGTGGGAATGGCCTCCCTGAAGTAGGGACAGGACTCCTGTCACAGAGTCCCACTGAAGCCTGGACTGAATGTGCTGCTGCAGGCCCGCTGACCCCCAGCCCCCCGCCCTCCCACGGTGTGACTGCAGCTCAACAGTTTGTGGCACCAGATGGCAAAGGTTGAGGTCAGACAGATAAAACGTTTCATTGCGCTGAAGAATGGTTAACAAACATGTGAATGTAAATTCTAACACATTATAAAACTGTGGCAAACCAGGCTGAAAAGAGACTTTAGTTATGGCAGGAAATCTGTTTTTCAGCTCCACCCCAGCCCTTCCAGTTCATTACAGGTATTGTGGGGGAGAAAATGAGGTTTTGTGCCCTCTCTTGGCAATCTGTGCCATGCTCTTCTGCCAGATTTGTAATGACTTTTCAATGATGATTTAAGAGGTTTACTGCCTGCAAGTTGTAAAGGCTCTCAGTTCAGCTCTGCCCTCCTCTCCCCTCGAGTTCATCCACTGAGATGTGAACACAGTCTCCTGTCAGCAGAACCAGCATCAGCAACTTTTGATCAAGTCTCACTTCACAGCTCACTCTCCACGTCACAATGCCCTCTGAGGTCACTGGATCAATCTAGCGGCAAGAGAAAACCCCCAGAGCTCAGTGGTTTACACTAGAATTGGATCTATGGCAATTTGTAAACCTCGATGGTGGCAGAGCCACCCCTACTACCAAAAACGAAACTTCCTGTAACCCCGGGGAGAAATTTAAATTGAAACCAACTTTCTCTCTTTAAGCTAGCAGCTGTCACTCAAACACACACACACACACACACACACACACACACACACACTGCAGAAGCCCCTATTGAAATGCTTTGAGTGCCTCTGCCCTCTCCTTTGTTACCCATAGTGTGAAACGCTAGAGGCTGGAGAGCTCCAGGAGAGATACAGGCTTGGGCCGCTGGGAGACATGAACTGCTCACTCTGAGGCTTACTTAGAAATCTTTTCCTCTTACAGGCATTATGGCAAACAGTACAGACTTTCCACAAAAAATAAAAATAGAACTGTCGTACAATCCAGTGTACACCCAGAAGTGTATATCCCCAGAGGGAATGAAATCAGTGCATCAAAGAGACCTGCACTCACACTCTCACTGCAGCATTGTTCACTATAGCCAAGTACAGAAACAACCTAAGTGGCCACTGACAGATGAATGGATAAAGAAATTATGGTACTTATAAACCACGGAATGTTCTTCAGCCATAAAAAAGAAAATCCAATCAATTACAACAACGTAGACGAACATGAAGGATATTACGTTAAGTGAAATAAACCAAGCACAGAAAGACAAATAGTGCAGGATCTCACTTCCATGTGCAATCTTAAAAAAGTCAAATTCACAGGAGCAGAGAATAGAACAGTGGTTGCCAGGGGTTGCCTCTCTTCCCTCTCTTCTCATTAAGATCTTCTCCCTCATGTTAGCTTGTTCCCCATCCCCATCTAACTGTCGCACTCAGAGGAGCTCTAGATTCTAACTGCTCCTGGATAGACAGGGCTGAAATGGAATTCAGAGCGTTGTTAACACATGTCTCTTCATTGGCACCCCAAGTAACCCAGCCTCATAGGAACTTATACAGTCCATATTACACTCCATCGAATGTCTAAAAAAGATAATTTGACCCTCGGTTTTCCCACCTGAAAACAGAAATAGCCAAGCACGGTAGCTCACATCTGTAATCGCAACCCTTTGGGAGGATCACTGGAGGCCAGGAGTTCAACGCCAGCCTGGTCAGCATAATGAGACCTCCTCTCTACAAAAGAAACATTTTAAAATTAGGTAAGAGTGGTGGTACACACCTGTAGTTTCAGCTCGAAAGATGCTGAGGCAGGATGATTGCTTGAGACCAGGAGTTTGAGGTTGCAGTGAGCCATGATCATGCCACTGCACTCCAGCTACAAAACAGAGCGACACCATCTCAAAAATAAAAACAAAAAGAAAATAGGAATGATAAAAATCACCGGAAATGACACTTTGTGCCTATCATTTTTCCTCTAGACACACACGTCCAGAAATCCACCAGGGATGGCTCTCTGTGTCCCCAGGGCCTGCTACAAAGAGTGTGTTTGCTGATGAATTAAAATAATGGAGTGGGCAAGGTCATCTGTAGGTATTTACCACTCCCCATTCCTCAGCAGGGAATGGGGAATTGAAGTGTCAGTCAAGAGCACTTTGGAAATATTTGCCTTGGACTCCCGGGGGACTCCACTGATCCTAGCACCATTTCCAGTAGTCTTCTGGGCAATTGTCTGTTCTCTGCTGAGCTTATTCCTTTTTTTCTGCCACTAACTCAGTATCTGTTCTTACTTAAGACCATGCTCTCCATATTCAGTTTCCTCTTCTGGAAAGTGAAGAAGTAAACAAGATGACGTCTAAGGTCATACTCCATTCTAAAACTTTCCCACTCAACGATTCAAAACACCTTTTAAATATCATGTAAATAACATGTTGCTATAAATATAAGATATGAAAAAGAATATATCTGCCATGTCCAGTGTCAAAAATAAAATAGGTACAATCATTCCACTGGGACATGGAAGAGTGTGATGATGAGCGGGTTTGATGTCACCAAGATCAAGGTGCCTTTTTCCCAACCCTCTCTGCCTTCCCTCACCTAGCAAGCCCTGGGTACCGGGCAAACCCCGTTAATTACTGAAATACATTTTTCTTTCTTTCTACTTCCTACATGTAAAAAAAAAAAAAAAAAGAAAAGTTGAGTAACAGAAATTTCTTAGAGTTGGTTTCTTTTTCTGGGAACCTTCAAGTTATCTTACATTATCTGGAAATGAGGGAGCCAAGAGGGAGGGGAAAATGATTCCTAAGAACACTGAGTCCAAATATTAGCAAAGTTGACTCTTTTACCCTAGAACCTTTGAGTTGTTTGAAAACCCACATCAGAGATGCGGCATTTAGTGTAGGGATTTCTGAAGATCCACCTGCGCCCCGCCCCCGCCTCTGACCATATCTTGTGAACCTCCCACACAATCAGTATAAATTGGTCAAGAAAAAAAATAATAATCCTAGGTTGCCAGCGACAAGATACACAATTAAGATGTGTGTGGCACTAGTGAGGGTTAGAGAGAAAGAAAAGAAACAGCACATGAAGCTGCGTTCACGGTGGAAATCACCTGTAAGAAAGCTTGGGAAATGGCTCTTTCCCATCATGCTAATAATATTTGAATAGAAATAGAAACTTTTCAGCTCTTCCACAAGCAGCTTGGGATCTTCCTGCACCCCTCCTGGTTCTCCCCACTCACCTCCTCCACCGCCACAAATAACTGATAGCAGAGGAATGGTCACTGTGACGGTCTCTTTCTTTACTTTCTTAAGTTCTTTTTCCTCCTTTCTTCCCTGCAAGAAAAAAAAAGTAGGCAAAGGTCAGTGGGAGGGGGTAACTGTCCTTTCAAATGCAAGTCTTAGAAAGCAAGCTTTCTCAGCAGGGAATGGGGAATTGAAGTGTCAGTCAAGAGCACTTTGGAAATGTTTGCCTTGGACTCCCGGGGGACTCCACTGATCCTAGCACCTTATTCCCCCTCGCGTGCCTTGGCTGGGCCCCAGGGCCTCAGCCTGCTGTCTGTCCTCCCCTCTTTGCACTCCCATTTCTCCCTCTGCCTTCCAATGCACTACTGCAACAGGAGGAGAAAGAAGCAGGGCTGAGAGAGGAAGGAAAAAGGAGAGGTCAGGCGTGCTGCCGGGGGCTGGCCTGCGCTGGGGCCGGGCATGCTCTGAGGCCTTGGATAGAAGTTGTCACATGGTGCACTAGCCAACTTTCACAGCTCCTGGAGGATACACTAATATTATTCCAGGCCTGATATAAAGAGAGTATTTCATTTAAAGGTTTGATAGAGCTGCATTAAAGATTCGTATACATGAATGAATTCATAATGGCCAAATGACATATTTATGCCATGTACTTAGTTATGCCTTAGCTAACTCCGTGATTCTAATTTATTTGCTGGTAAAACACCATCCCCGCTGATGTGCTCTGCCGAGTATACTTCTGTCAAATACCTATTCAACAAACAAACAGTGTGACACATAAATAAGAAGCCTATTGTAGAGAATAGCAATGAATTTCACCTTCGTGGAGACAACCGTGAGCTGCTGGTCCTAGCCACGCCCCTCCCAACCCAGGTTGCTCTGTGGGAGCATCTTCAAGAGACGCACCAGGCCTCTCCCTTCTTCCCTACTTCCAATCCCTTAGCATCTTAACCTAACCTTTAGGACTCCATTCCCACCCTCATTCCTCTGACTCATGCCCTTTAGCAGGCAGCTTATTGGCTATAAACATCAACCAGCAGAGCCAGTAATCACAGCTACCACTTACCGAGCACTTACCATGGGTCAGGGACTTAAATTATATAGTTTTTATGCCTTGGGATAATACTGCAAATGTCAGTGGCTCCATTTTGTTGATGAGAAAATTGAGCACTGAGAAGCTAAACATCTTTCCCAAAGTTGGGCAGCAAGGCAGTAACAGGGAGAGAATGCAAGGCCCAGGTCTGTCCCTATGCAAAGCCCATGCATTTTAGAGTACATTATGCTGCCTCTATTGACAGAGCTCAATGGAAAATAAGAATAAGAATAACTAATGGAGGGCTTCCCATGCTCTGGGCATTTTTTTTTTAACTTTAAGCTCTGGGATACAAGCGCAAAACATGCAAGTTTGTTACGTAGTATACATGTGCCATGGTGGTTTGCTGCACCCATCAACCCGTCATCTAGCTTTTAAGCCCCACATGCATTAGGTATTTGTCCTAATGCTCTCCATCCCCTAGCCTCTCACCCCCTGACAGGCCTCTGTGTGTTATGTTCCCCTCCCTGGGCCATGTGTCCCCATTCTTCAACTCCCACTTATGAGTGAGAACATTCGGCATTTGGTTTTCTGTTCCTGTGTTAGTTTGCTGAGCATTATGGCTTCCAGCTTCATCCATGTCCCTGCAAAGGATAGGAACTTATCCCTTTTTATGGCTGCATAGTATTCCATGGTGTATATGTGCCACGTTTTCTTTATGTGGTTTATCACTGATGGGCATTTGGGTTGGTTCCAAGTCTTTGTAAATAGTGCTGCAACAAACATACGTGAACATGTGTCTTTATAGAAGAATGAGTTATAATCCTTTGGGTATATACACTCAGTAATGGGATTGTTGGGTCAAATGGTATCTCTGGTTCTAGATCCTTGAGGAATTGCCACACTGTCTTCCACAATAATTGAACTAATTTACACTCTCACCAACAGTGTAAAAGTGTTCCTATTTCTCCATGGGCTCTGGGCAATTTTTAAGCACTTGAATGATCTCTCAGCAGCATTCTTTAATTTGAATGGTGGACTGCCTTGCTAGGTTGGGGACATTGTCCTGGATAATATCCTGAAGAGTGTTTTCCAACTTGGTTCCATTCTCCCCCATCACTTTCAGGTACACCAGTCAAACATAGATTTGGTCTTTTCACATGGTCCCATATTTCTTGGAGGATTTGTTTGTTTCTTTTCACTCTTTCTCTAATCTTGTCTTCTCACTTTATTTCACTGAGTTGATCTTCAATCCCTGATATCCTTTCTTCCACTTGATTGATTCAGCTATTGATACTTGTGTAAGCATCACAAAGTTCTCGTGCTGTGTTTTTCAGTTCCATCAGGTCATTTATGTTCTCTGAACTGGTTATTATAGTTAGCAATTCCTCTAACCTTTTTTCAAGGCTCTTAGCTTCCTTGCATTGGGTTAGAAGATGCTCCTTTAGCTCGGAGGAGTTTGTCATTACCCATCTTCTGAAGCCTACCTCTGTCAATTTGTCAAGCTCATTCTCCATCCAGTTTGTTCCCTTGCTGGAGAGGAGTTGTGATCCTTTGGAGGAGAAACGGCATTCTGGTTTTAGGGATTTTTAGCCTTTTTGCACTGGTTTCTCCCTATCTTCATGGATTTATCTACCTTTGGTCTTTGATGCTGGTGACCTTCAGATGGCGTCTCTGAGTGGACATCCTTTTTGTTGATGTTGATATTATTCCTTTCTGTTTGTTAGTTTTCTTCTAACAGGCCCCTCTGCTACAAGTCTGCTGGAGTTTGCTGGAGGTCCACACCAGACCCTGTTTGCCTGGGTATCACCCAGGGAGGCTGCAGAACAGCAAAGATTGTTGTCTGTTCCTTCCTCTGGAAGCTCTGTCCCAGAGGGGCACCCACCAGATGCCAGCTGGAGCTCTCCTGTATGAGACGTCTGTCAGCCCCTACTGGGAGGTGTCTCCCAGTAAGGATACAAAGGAGTCAGGGACCCACTTGAGGAGGCAGTCTGTTTCTTATCAGAACTTGAACACTGTGCTGGAAGATCCACTGCTCCCTTCAGAGCTGTGAGGCAAGGACGTTTAAGTCTGTCAAAGCTGTGCCCACAACCACCCCTTCCCCCAGATTCCCTCCCCCAGGGAGATGGGGGTTTTATCTATAAGTCCCTGACTGGGTCTGTTGCCCTTTTTTCAGAGATGCCCTGCCCAGAGAGGAGGAATCTAGAGAGGCAGTATGGCGGCAGCAGCCTTGCTGAGCTGTGGTGGGCTCCATTCAGTTTGAACTTCCCTGCAGTTTTGTTTACACTGTGAGGGTAAAACCGCCTACTCAAGCCTCAGCAATGGTGGAATCCCCTTCCCGCACGAAGCTTGAGTGTCCCAGGTCAATCTCAGACTGCTGCGCTAGTAGTGAGAATTTCAAGCCAGTGGATCTTAGCTTCCTGGGCTCTGTGGGGGTGGGATCCACCAAGCCAGATCACTTGGCTCCCTGGCTTCAGCCCTCTTTCCAGGGGAGTGAACAGTTCTGTCTTGCTGGCATTCCAGGTGCCACTGGGGTATGGAAAAGATTCCTGATGCTAGCTCAGTGTCTGTCCAAACGGCCACCCAGTTTTGTGCCTTAAACCCAGGGCCCTGGTGGGGTAGGCACCGGAGGGAATCTCCTGGTCTGCCAGTTGCAAAGTCCATGGGGGAAAGCGCAGTATCTGGGCCGGAATGCACTGTTCTTCCCGGTATGGTCCCTCATGGCTTCCCTTGGCTAGGGGAATGAAATCCCCTGACCCCTTGTGCTTCCCGGGTGAGGCAACACCCCACCCTGCTTTGGCTCGCCCTCCGTGGGCTACACCCACTGTCCTACCAGTTCCAGTGAGATGAACTAGGTACCTCAGTTGGAAATGCAGAAATCACCCACGTTCTGTGTCGATCTTGCTGGGAGCTGAAGACCAGAGCTGTTCCAATTTGGCCATCTTGCCAGCAGGACCTATTTTTTTTTTTTTTTTAAGAGACAGAGTCTTACTCTGTGGCCCAGACTGGAGTGCAATGGCGAGATCTTGGCTCACTGCAACCTCTGTTTCCCCAGTTCAAGAAGTTCTCATGTCTCAGCCTCCCAAGTGGCTGGGATTACAGTGTATGCCAACAACCCCAGTTAATTTTGTATTTTTAGTAGGGACGGGGTTTCACCATGTTGACCACTTTGGAAGGCTGTAGTGATCTGCTCACTCCAGCCTCCCAAAGTGCTGGGATTACAGGCATGAGCCACCATGCCCAGCCTTCACTTATGATTATAGTTTTATTACAGCAAAAAGACATAAATCAGCACCAGCCAAAGGAAGAGAAATAGGAGGTCTGGGAGGGTTCCAGACACAAAGCTTTGATCTCCTACAACATCAGTGTGTCAATTTGTGCTCACATTGCCAGCCAGGGAAGCTCCCCCAAGCTCTGGTGACCAGAGTTTTTATTTGGGTTTCATTATATAGGCATGATTAATTGAATCATAGCCCTGTGACTGAATTCATTTTTTCCCTTCATCTCTTCCCAGAAGTTGAGCTAATACTGCTGACTCAAAACTCCAACTTTCTCATCACATGTTTGGTCTCTCTGGCACGGTCAGCCTGCATCCTGGGTTGTCTCCTTAGCATAAACTCTTTAGGGGCCCACCTTGAGTCACTTCATTACCATAAACTATCAGGTGTGGTCAAGGGGGCCCACTATGAATAACAAAGACACCCTCACTTGAGAAATTCCAAAAGTTTAGAGACTACCTTCCTAAAACCAAAGATAGAGGTCAGCCATATTCTTTATTATACACCTATAATGCAGAATTTAGGGCAATAGACACCTCTGTACAAATCATATGATCACGTGGTGATAACATAGCCAAAATGAGAAGCCAGTGCTGATTCAATTTAGTGACTGCTGTAGGGCCGATCTAATTGTTTAGGCCATCTTACCTAAATTAGAGGGATCGTACGGCAATCCAATCAGTTTTTCAGGTATTAACTATTAGACAAGTGAGAAAATGATTCTAATTTGCTCTGATCCAGTTGTACACACTTTGCACTATTAATCTTTGTCAGTGGAATCTTCCCAACTTCTCTAGAGAAGGAATCAGAGAATGAAGGAGCCAGAGAAATATCTGAGATCAAGCAGTCCCATGACTTCATTTTACACTTAGGGAAACCATCAACAAATTGCTTAGGGAGTCCAGCCAGCAGACAAACTATGTGACCCTGGGCAGTTCCCCCTCATCTGAGATTTATTCCTTCAAATTTCCCCTGCAGCTCCCATATTTTAAAAATCCAATACACCTTAGAGTTTGAACATACTAAGAAAGTTAAGCCAGGCACGGTGGCTCACACTGTAATCTCAGCACTTTGGGAGGCCGAGGCGGGCAGATCACAAAGAGTTTGAGACCAGCCTGACCAACATGGTAAAACCCCGTCTCAACTGAAAATACAAAAGTTAGCCGGGCATGGTGGCGCGTGCCTGTACTCAGGAGGCTGAGGCAGGAGAATCGCTTGAATCCGAGAGGCAGAGGTTGCAGTGAGCCGAGATCGCACCACTGCACTCCAGCCTGGGTGACAGAGGGAGACTCCATCTCAAAAAACAAAACAAAACAAAAAACCAGGCTCTTTGAGCCTCAGTTTCCTAATCTCTAAAGTGAGGGCATTGAGTGGGGGCTCAATAAATTCAGAAATATCCTCCTCAAGGCAAAGAGGTAACATAACTGATTTAAGCAGGTAGTCGTGAAATGATAAGGAATCATAGGGTTGGGGAGAAATAGAAAAAAACACACCCCAAGGGAAGGCTTCCCCATTTGAATTTAAAAATAAATCAAAATCCTTAGCGCAGGGTTTGTCATCTCTGACCAGAATGGCCTGCCCCGTCCCCCCCCAGCTCTGTGATTCTATGACTGTTTCCCTTAGCATGCTGTTTGTCAGATGGACTTCATCTGTGAGTCAGTCATGCTGAGAAAATCAAGGAAGTGGAGTGACTTGCAAGGAAAAAAGGAAGGGAAAAGTTTAAACTGGGGAATAGACAGTTTTCGCTAGGCAACTGCTAGAACATGAGTTGCCAAACAGAAAAAGGCAAGGGGGCAGGCACTGAGAACAGGGTAGAAGACACTGTTTCTAAATTTCACAGTTTTGCCGTAGGTCATCCCTAATTTAACTTACACTAAACGAGCCTGCTGCTAGGGGCTCCATATTCACAATGGGACCGGCAGCCCTAGGACTGTTCAGTGCACAGCCTGCACAACAGTATGCAGCCACTCTGAGAAACCTGACCTTTAAAAAACGAAGTTCTAGGCTGGGCGTGGTGGCTCACGCCTGTAATCCCAGCACTTTGGGAGGCTGAGGCAGCTGGATCATGAGGTCAGGAGTTCAAGACCAGCCTGGCCAACATGGTGAAACCCCATCTCTACTTAAAATACAAAAAAAATAGCTAGGTGTGGTGGCGGGCACCTATAATCCCAGCTACTTGAGAGGCTGAGGCAGAGAATTGTTTGAACCTGGGAGGTGGAGATTGCAGTGAGCCGAGATTGCACCACTGTACTCCACCTAGGCAACAGAGTGAGACTCCGTCTCAAAAAAAAAAAGAAAAAAGTTCTGGAGACCTCCAGACCCCGGAAGACGCATTCAGCTCTCCCAGACCTAATGCACTTATTAACCCCATTCTCCTCCTTCCTGAACCACCAAGTTTTCTTTCTGCTAAACCTCTCTGCCCCGTAGGCATTTAAACACATGGACTATTTTAGCAAGAAAGGATTCAAGAGAAAAGGAGGGCTCACTGCTCTCCCCACACATCCACACATCCACACCTCCACACCCTCCTACAAAGCTTAGCACTGACGATGAAAGATAAAGCTCCTCCTGAAGATTTCTATTATCTCCTTCCTGAGCTGCTTGGCTCTGGGTATCCTGAGGGAGGAGGCATGAGGCAGGGGCTGCCCCCTCCTTGAGGCATCCTCAGGCCTGATTTGCATAAGTTCCAGTCTCTTGGCCCAGTTTCCGTCCCTTCTCCAAGATCTGCCACCATCCCCGAAACACTGTCTCCTCAGTAGCCTGATCCCAGGCCCAAAAGCACTGAGTGTTTCTCCCAAGAGCGGGAACTGGGAGCAGAGCAACCTTGTGAGGAGTCCCACCTTCTTCCCTCTGAGTGGGGCTTCTCCCTCTGCAGCTGCCAACACTCCTAATGTGATTGTGTGCGGGAGGCCCCCAAGACGGAGCCAGCAGGAGTGAATTAATAATAATTGCTGGCAAGCAGCTCCTGCAGCAAGCAGCTCCTCCCCCCTCAGGGACCGTTTGCCCTTCTTAGGAGAGTCCTCCACGAATGCTTTGCACACTCCGTGTGAACAAAAAGCTTGGTAGTATTATGTATTCTTAAGAGTCCCCTCAATTTCAGGAAAAGTTCATGGCTGGGTGTCAGGACACTGACTTTCTTGGCTGGCTCAGCCACAACTGGGAGGTTAACCTTGAGTGAGTCAGAATCTCTGTAGGTCTTATTTCCATATCTGGAAATAAGAAATCTAAGTGAAAGAGCCGTAACCCTTCCCCATCACCAGACCCTATTGCTGTCACTTAAATTTAGTCTCGGCCGATCCCAGCCCTTCGGGAGGCTGAGGCGGGTGGACCACCTGAGGATTTGGAGACCAGCCTGGCCAACATGGTGAAACCCTGTCTCTACTAAATACAAAACTTAGCGAGGCATGGTGGCATGTGACTGTAATTCCAGCTACTAGAGGGGCTGAGGCAGAAGGATCACTTGAATCTGGAGCTTGGAGGCAGCAGGATCGCTTGAACTTGGAGGCGGAGGTTGCAGTGAGCTGAGATCGTGCCACTGCACTCCAGCCTGGGCGAAAGAGGGAAACTCCAACTCAAAAAAAAAAATGTAGTCCCTCCTCCTGCACCTGGGATCTGGTGCCTGGGGCATTGTTCCTGGCCTACAAAGATGCTACAGCAGCTTTTTCACAGTTGATCTGACCTGGGGCACATGAACCAACAAACAGTCCCATCTCAGGTTCTGTCCTCCCCCACCTCCTAATATGTCTCAATCTACAGGTCTTTGGTCTCTACACACACCCTGTTGGTTTCTCTCTAGGGCATATTTGGGGCTTACGCCAAGCCCTTGCTCTTCCCAGGACCTTAAGCAAGAAAAAGATTATGGTGCCCACCCACCTCATTCCATGAATAATCCAAAATAATGTGCATTTTGGAAAGCAGCCAAAATATATCCTGAAACTTTAATTTTTTTTTCAAGTTTCTGATAATGTTTGAACAAGTTTGTCAAGGCTGTATTTTTTTTTAACCCACTTCACTGAGTCTTCCCATTGGGTGGGGTCCCCCAACCTTGCTTAAAAGGGCTCCGGAGAAGCCCTGCATGTTGGCCCCTTAGCACAGCTGCTTGGAGTGAGTGTGGACACCCGACAGGGCTGAGCCAATCAGAATCTTGAGAGGAACAACAAGTGTGGAGTAAGAGACAAAAAAGCTACAGCCCGACAGAGATTGGTGCTGCTGCTGTGAGGCTGAGGTCAGAATCCCGTACTGGTAAGGATAGTCAAGGACAAGCCAAGTTACAACTACTTACAGAGGAAGCCAGACTAGAGGAGAAGAGAGCAGATGTGCAGACCAGAGACCACGCAGCTCCAGAGAGAGACTCTGTCCCTGCTGACAACTCCTGAGTCCTGGGAAGCTTGGCTGCAGCCCCTGCAATTGAATTCCATGAGATTCCCATGACTGTTGACACTTAACCCCCGTTTCCCTACCCTTGTTACCAAAAGTGCGGTCTGTGGGACAGCAGCATGGGCATCACCTGGGAACGTTTTAGAAATGCAGAACCTCTAGCCCTACCCAAGACCTACTGTATCCAAATCTGCATTTTAAAGAGATTTTCAGGTGATGTGCACATGAGGGCTGCTTTGGAGGGAGTTTCTCTTCCTGTAAAGACACCCTGCACTTGGTAAGCCCCATGCCTGCTGCAGTCTCTGCCACCCAGTCCCCCCTGCTGCAGCCTCTCAGCCCTGGCACTTCCCCAGCCACCCAGCTCAGCACCTAGGTCTGACACCTAAAAAATGCAGCTAGGAGTAAATTAATCATTGCTAGCAACTGAGCCCCGTAGCCAACCAGCCTCTTTCTTGGAAGGATGATCTGCCCTTCCTCAGAGAGTACACCACCACTCTCTGCCTCCCTGACTCTGGGTGGGGGGTGGGGGACTGCTGCCTGCAGTCCCATCACTGCTGGGTTCCACCCTGCAGGGGGACTCTCCAGGCCATGGGTTACTCTTAAGGCCTTGGGTCCTGCCTGGCCTCAGCTTGCTCAGTGGAACCTCTACAACCAGCTTCTGCCCAGTTTCCCCAGCCCCTGGGGCAAAGTGTCCCCCTCTTTGTCAACCCACAAGAAGGTCTTGGGGCTTGGCTGCAAGCCCAATGACAGACACTGGACCTAAGCAGGTAGAGTCCTCCAGGCCCCCATCGACACCCAAGAGCCAAGACTCTAGGCTGCAACTTCTCTGCCTGTGTCAGAGGTTCCAAGATTGAGTGTGGAAGACACTGGACTCATGGGAAGCCTCCTGTGGGAAATGACAAAGAAACACTGTTGAAAAATGCTGAGTGTATGATTAAATAAATTGTTTGTTAAGAGCAGCGGCAAGGAAAACCTAGCTGCACCCCCACCCCCAAGCGGAAAACTACTTGGGACATTCTGGAGTAGGAAAACAGTAGATGTATATCATACACAGGTTAAAACAATTCTTCGAGCACGGGATATGTGACCTTGCCCCCTGAGGCTCCATCGTGGCGAACGCTTTCTAGTTTGTCTGTGATCAGTGGTAAGCAGGCACCAGCTGCCTACCTAGTTTATCTTGGTTCTATGAGAAAACACAGAATGCCTGTTTCTTAATAACAATCACCTGTTCAGAGAGAAAAACTACGTGGGTCAGCGTCTGCTCAAGGCCCTCAGCCTGGACGGCTGTCAGGCCCTGAGGCTCTCAGCTCGGAAGGCCCCTGATAGTTCCACTGTGCTGTTGTATCTGGGTGTCTGCTTAATTCCTTCAGCACCGCCTGGGTGGAGGTCTCTACGACCGAGCTGGTCTCAGTAGAACACGATGCCACACAACCACACACACACAGTTCCTCCACGAAGACTGTCAGAGTGTAGCCAGGAAGCCCAGCCTGCTCAACAGGGAGGTCTCCGTGTCGTCTGTGTGGGTCAGAAGACCCAGTGAAGGAAGGAAGTACCCAACCCTGATGTTCTACCTCGGCCTCCTGCCTTACGCATATTGCCAAATGTGGGCCAGAGTCTCCCTAAAACCACATAACCCTAATCACTTGCATCTCCTATTACTTTTAGAGCCTGCAAACCTTACTGCACCTCATCCCCTTGAAGTTTCACAAGAGCTCCAACTCACTCTAAAGTGAACATGGTCATTCCCCAAATGAGAAACCAGGGCTCAGAGAGGAAGTGGTTGACCCAAGTCACACAGCTTGTTGTGGAGCTGGTGCTCAGACAGAGGTTTTCTGACACTGGTCTACTGCTCTAGTGCTCCAGGCAGCCAAATTTTTTTTTTTAATGTTTCATTTTTCATTTTTGTAGTCACATGGTAGGTATATATATTTGTGGAGTACATAAGATGTTTTGAGACATACAATGCATGATAATCACATCAGGGAGGACGGGGTATCCATTCCCTCAAGCACTTATCCTTTGTGTTATAAACAATCTGATTATACTTATTTTTAAATGTACAGTTATTATTGACTGTAGTCACCCTGTTGTGCTATCAAGTAGTAGATCTTATTTGTCCTTTCCCATTTTTTTGTACCCATTAACCATTGCCACTTTCCTGCACCCCCCCACTACCCTTCCTAGCCTCTGGGAACCATCCTTCCACTCTCTATGTCCATGAGTTCAACTGTTTTGATCTTTAGATCCCACAAATAAGTGAGAATATACAATGTTTGTCTTTCTGTGCCTGGTTTATTTCATGTAACATAATGACCTCCAGTTCCATCCATGTTGTTGCAAATGACAGGGTCTCATTCTTTTTCATGGCTGAATAGTACTCCATCATGTACATGTGCCACATTTTTTCCCATTCATCTGTTGATAAACACTTAGGCTGCTGCCAGACCTTGGCTACTGTGAACAATCATGCAGCCAAATTTCTTAAAAGAGTTGTTTTTCTTGTGCTAGCCCATATTTTCCACCTCTCAATCTCTTCTCAACGCACTCTGGTCATCTTCCCTCATCCTGCCACAAAAACAGCTCCCAAAGTTACGGATAAAATCTGTTATAAATTGACTTATGTACCCCAAAAAGTTGTGTTTGGGTCCTAACCCCCCAGGATCTGTGACTTTGGCCTTCATTGGAAATATGTTCTTTGCAGACATAATCAAGTTAAGATGAGGTCATACTGGAGCAGGGTGGGCCCCGTCTGATGTGAGCGGTGTCCTTATAAGAAGAGAGAAAGGCATGAAGACACACAGAGGAGAAGCCTATGAAGGCCTTGTGAAGACGGAGGCAGAGAATGAAGCAGTGCATCTACAAGCCAGGGAACGCCAAGCACCCCCTACAACCACCTGAAGCTGGAAGAGGCATGGAAGGACCCTCCCACTGAGCCTGTAGAGAGGGCACAGCCCAGCCCACAACTTGATTTCAGGCTTCTTGCCTCTAGAACTGTAGAAGAATAAATTCTTGTTGTTTTAAGCCACTCAGCTTGTGGTAATTTGCTATGAAGCCCTAGAAAACGAGCACAATCTCCTTTTTGTTGGATTTCATGGACAATGTCTATTCCTCATATTATTTGACATCTCAGCAGCATACAGCGCTAGTAACCCTGCCTCCTCCCATACATGCATTCTCTCCTGGAAAAATTGCCCACACATTCTCCTGGTTTGCATCTTCTGGCCACTTCCTTCTCTGTCCCCTCCATAAGCTCACCTTCAGCTATCTGGCTAGCACATTAGATTTCATTAAGGCTGGGTCTGCCCCAGGCCCACTAAGCTTCTCCCTCTTTACTCTCTCCCTAAGCCATCTCGTCCAAGCCACAACTTCATTTACCATCATTCATCAATGACTCCCAGAATCAGAGTCTAGTCCTCTTCCCCTGAGCAATAGAAGCTCACGTCCTACTGCCTATTTGCCTCTCTCTCTTTCTCAGTAGATCAAATTGATTGTGCCAAAAGCCCAACTCCTCATCTTCCCCATCCATCCAGTTAGATTTGATGGAAACCTAGGAGTCATCCTTGACATCTTCTTCTCTTTCATCCTCTGTCCAATCCCTTACCAGATCTTGATTTACTTTAAAAACGTTTCACCTTTCCAATTAGTCCATTTCCTTCCATCACCCTGGCCCCGATGCCAGCATAGCTGGTGACTCTCACTTGGACCCCAGTGACAGCTGTCTCTTCTTGCTTTCCCCCAGCTCCCCCTTTGTTCCTTTTCATCCATCCTCCACCTAGCAGCCAGAGCAACCTCAAAACACGAATCTTACCATCTCTCCACCCTGCTTACAATCTTCAATAGCTTTCCATAGTTCTTAAGATCAAGAACAAATCCCAGAAGGGAACCCTAAGACCTTGCAGAGCACTGTTCCTCACCAGTTTAGAGAAGTTACTTAACTTTTCTGTGTCTCAATTTCCTCTTCAGTGAAATGGAAATAAGAGTGCATATAAGTTTGCCACAGAAAATAAATGAATTAATACATAGGAAGTATTTTATGGTACCTGGAACACCATAAACCTTCAGTAAAAAACATGATTATTATCAATATTATTGCTACCATAATCTGTATTAATATTTCTAACCTTATACTGCAATATGATCCCTCCTTGCTCTCCTTGCCCAGACACACTGGCCTTCTTTCCTGTGCTTAACCATCCTATGCCCCCATCTGCCACAGGACCTCATATGGTTTGGCAGGGCCCCCGCCCAAATCACACCTTGAATTGTAGCTCCCATAATTCCCACATGTTATGGGAGGAACCCGGTGGGAGATAGCTGGGGGCAGTTTCCCCCATACTGTTCTTGCAGTAGTGAATAAGTCCCATGAGATCTGATGTTTTTATAAAAGGCTTCCCCTTTCACCTGGCTCTCATTTTCTTTTTGCCTGCCACCATGTAAGATGTGCCTTTCACCTTCCACCATAATTGTGAGGCCTCCCCAGCCACATGGAACTGTGAGTCCATTAAACATCTGTTTCTTTATAAATTACCCGGTCTCAGATATGTTTTTATCAGCAGGATGGAAACAGACTAATACAGGGCCTTGGCACATGCTTAGCATATACCTGTCATGCCTTCCACCTCTTCGCCAAGTTACTTCCCACTCAACTCGCAGATTTCAGCTGAAGTGTCACCTCTTCAGAGAACTCTTCCCTGACCTTCTAGACTGAAATTAGAATACTCAGCAGAACAACATGTTCTCTTTGTTCATTTATCATTATAATTATACTTGTACTTGAGCGATCATTCCGTTAACATATGCCTCTTTGACTAACCTGAGAGCATGTGAGCACGGGACTCATGTCTGGTTTTCTTGCCATTTATCCCCAGTGCCCTAGCACAGTGACCCTCAAACCTCAAAGAATCTTTGCTGAACTAATAAATGAACACTCTCTCCACCCAGCTCACTACCTCAAGTAAATATCCCCTTCTCTAAGTCCCCTTGGGCCCACAGTGCTGAAATTGCTACTGCAATGAACAGAAGAACCACTCAGACGAAGTTTTTGTGAGCAACCCCGCTCTGTTCCAAGCAATAGGAGGCAAATGTTCTCTGTTCTGTTCCTTCTGTCTGGGCAACCCATTCCAGAAGCATTAAAATCATCTATCATGCTGTTTATCACAACATATCCAGATGCTCTGAGCAATAAAGCCACTCACAATACACAGACATCCCATTTTGGGGAAGATGCTCCCCTTCAAGCCTTCCCCAGGGATGTTTCAGAAAAAAAGAGACCCCCATCTGTCTGGGAAGGGGACCTGCTGTCTGCGGAGCTTCCTTCCAGCCTGGTAGCATATGTCATGGGACCCGCCTTAGGAGCCTGCAGGTAGCAGACCCTGAAGCGGAGCCTTGTCCAATCAGGCTGACAGCAAATTCTGCATTTGTTCAGGGTACTAGCAAATGCCAAGCTCAGGCTGATTTTCTAAGAGTCTGCTGTTCAAAATAAAGAGGGCTTCCCCCACCACCCCCGGCAGTCAAATAAAATAAAACTTTGCAAAGGAGGTTTCTGCTGAGAACAAAATCAACATTCAAAAAGAAAAGTAGCTTCAGCCTCCTGAATCAATGAGCCGAGCCTAACAAGATGAAGTTAATAGGAATTAGTTTAAGGTTCTCCAAGAGGGTCCAGAAAGCCAGCTGAAAGCAGTACAGGGTGGGGGCAAATAAGCCTTGGCAGCAGCCAGTGCGAAAAAGGTTGAGAGGTTTTTGTTGACTCTGCTCAGTAGGAGTCATCACTGTGACACCGCTGCCTAGAAGGCTGCAACAGCATCCATGGAAAGACAGGATCTAAGGAGACGAAAATGACTGTCCTGCTCCCAGCACACCCAGGATGCTGCTCTCGGTACAGGGCACAGAGCATAATTTTCACAGAATACAGTCAAGCTGAACAGCATTACCAAGCTATAGGGACAGTTTCCTGGAAGGCTCACGTTCCAGGTCACAGTGCAAGGGTCAAGGAACCAGGACTACTTGGCCTAGAGAACTGGTGCCACAGAAGAAACAAGCTAGCAGCATTTTAAAACGTTTTCTACAAATTCCATTGAATTTCTCCTTTAAAATAAAACAATTTTTAAGATGGGATCTCGCTATGTTGCCCAGGCTAGTCTCAAACTCCTGAGCTCAAGTGATCTCCTCAAGTAGCTAGAAATACAAGAGTATGCCCCTGAGCCTGGCTCCTCCAAAACATTTGGCAGATGGAGAAGAAACGGCTCTATGTTGATCCCTTAGAGCTAGAGGGGAAGATAGAGAGGGGGAGCAGATTTGAGTTCAATGTAAAGAATATCAATATTGGTGTTTTGTCTTTTATTTTTTAAATTACACACTAATACATGCACAGTGTAAAAGAAAAATTGGAACAATACATACATACACAAAATAAAAAGTCACAGGTCCCCATTTAACTTCCCCACTCGTCCACATTTCACTCTCCCTCCAATAAGGAGTCACACTTAGTTAAAAAAGTGTGTATACTTTCAAGCCTATTGGAAATACATGTATTCACACACACAGTTTGGGCTTGGGGTTCCCCCGTCAATGAGATTATCTTTCACTGTTGGGAAGTTTTGCTGACCAGAGCTATCCAGAGAGGCAATGGGCTGTCTCCAAAGAAAATGAGGCCTCCTCCACTAAATATGACCAAAGATGGACTGTTATTATTAATAAGAGTTCTTAAAGAAGGATCTCAAGCATTGACTAGACCCTTCGTTCTCTAAACATTCAGCTTGAAGAAGAATCACCTTGGGTGCTTTTGAAAATTCAAATTCTCAACCCAAAATCCAGATAATCTGACATAGAAGGCTGTAGAGGCCCCAAATCTGCACTTTTCACAAGGACCCCAGGTCAATCTAATGTGAATCATCAATGGACTCGACGACATGTTAGAAAAAACTTGACCTTGGGGTTCTCTCCCCTGCCTGGGTCTCAGCTTGGACTGGATGGAACTGAAAAGCCCTCTTGCTAGGAACTGTTTTCAGTGAGACCTCAGTAATGTTCCCATATCTACCCAATCAACCTCCTCCATCTGCTTTTCCCAGCTCCTTTGAGCTGGGTGCCATGGCCTCACCTCCTTCTGGAAGCTGAGGGATTCTTCCAGAGGGCATGGAGTAAACTCCTAGCTCAAAAGCAGAGTGAGGAACACACCAAATCTAACTCACAGTCCACCACCCCCAATACCCCAGCCCCCAGGGATCAGTTTTGAGAAAGGCAGAGATCCAACCCTGCTCCAGGCTTCTAGAGAACAGCAGAGCAGGCTGGGACCAGGTGGAGGACAGGCTCCCCACAAGCACCTGTCACCCCATGTGCTTTTGGGTTCTGCACAAACCCTGGCAGTGGAGGCTGGAAATGTGCAGACAGTTTTAACAGTCACATGACTGGGGATGACACTACCATTCAGTGGGTGGGAGCCAGGGAGGTTAAACACCTGGAAATTGAGAGCACCACCATCCACAATGCCAAAATGACTTACCTTACCCCTGGCACCACCCCATGCACAACACCATCAACTGTGCTGTTAGTATCAATGTGAGCTCTACCCCTGGATGTTGTCTCACAATAACATTAACTTCTGCTCTAAAGCAATAGGATCCAGGGGATACTACAAACAAAGGGCAAAGACCCCAGCAGAAATTTAGCCAAAGTGCATGCCCATCAGCAAGGTTCCAGGCCATCCCCTGGCTAATTCAGATACCAGACCTGAGAAATCCTCTTCTGCCAAGATAGCTATTTCCTACTAGGGTTTCAGCTCCTAATGAGGAACTGACCCCGGAGTGACAATGGCTGCTTGTTTCCAGACCATATCTGAGGGTTCATGCACAAAAAGACTTTTCTCACCTCAAGGTGCTCTTGGCTGGTTCAGCAGGAGTGCTATGCACAGCAGGACCATGTCCTCAAATGGTCGAGGCCATTTGCTTTGTCAACTGACAAATGTCATTTATCATTTGAGACAGAGATTGGATATTGGGGCCTCTGGCTGGTGAAAGCTGTTGAATATTTTTTTTCAGGATGGCTTAGCAGAAACTTGGCAAACTGACATGTTTTCCTGAACTGTGAATTTAAAGGTACAGTCTTTCTCTATGGAAAAATATCAGCCAGATATTACCAGATGGCTTAGCCCCACGGTTCAGTTTCACAACTTGTAGCACTGAACTCATGCCGTATCTCTTTTTCAGGGGCTTTGCCAGTATTTATCTCACCTCCTCTCAGGCTAAAACTCCCAGGGGATGGAGACTGAGCTTCTTCCTTCTCCCACATTCCCCGCAGCACCAAGGACAGTGCTAGACTCATACCATACCCAATGCAAATGTGTCCTCTGATTTATTATTGACTGACCATTACCAAACGTGTCTTCACTGTTTCCCCCATCTGTCTGAGTCATGGTGATCCAGCCATGTAAACTGTTCCTCCCTCTCCACTCCCACCCTCTTCCTCGTACTACAGGACACAATCTAAGACCTCTTTCAAAATGGCTTTCCTTGAGTAAGTCCTAATCTTTCTCCTACTCACTTTGTGTTTCCCCTGGATTTAAATGCAGGAAAAACTTAGAAGGATGCATTTACTTAGACATGCTGTACGTATATTGTCTTTTTAACTAGCCTACTGGTTTCTTAAGAGTGGACGTAACATTTGTCTCCTGCCTTTTGATCTCACATTGCAACTTCTACCATGCTAAGCTTGTAATAGGTGTTCATCAATGAACGAAAGACCAAAGGAAGAAATGAATGAATGAATGCTTTGCTTTCATAAGTATATTTTTGAATCAAACTGCACTTTATCGTCTAAAAAGCATTTTGCAATGTTTAAGGTCCTTTCATGTAGACTACCTGTGTGAGGAAATACACAGAAAGGCTGTCCTCCCCAAAATCGCACAGCTAATAACCAGCAGAGCCAGGACTCAAACAGGTGTTCCAATTCTAACTCCAATAATCTTCCTACAAAACCAGACTATCTTAGCAATCCATCATAATCTCAAAAGGTCCGATTTTGATATTTTCTCTTTTTATAAAATTCACGAGCATGAAAAAAAACATTAACTTCTTTGCAGACTGTGTTTAGTTATTAATAATGCTCTGAGTGATTTATTTAGAATTTATTATTTTGAACCATGAACAACAGCCACACATATTTCATTATTTAGGATAGTCAGTTATGCAGTTGCCTAATTAGTATTTTAAGGTTTGTTTACAACTTTTGCAGTAAGAGACTTTCAATGCTGACTCTTCCCTGGGGCTTCTTGAGTCTTTGCATGTTATGGTTACTCTACTTGTCCCTAAGGATTTTAAAGCTTTCTACACGTTAATTCATTTCCATAATCTTCCTGGTACCAAAACGTAATAAAACAATAATAGCTAACATTTATTGAGCACTTACTGCGTGCCAGGCATTGTGCAAACCACTTTACATACATTACCTTGTTTAATTTTCCCTTGACCGCAAGAAGTTAGTACTGTTAATATCCCCTTTAAAGAAGAGAAACTCAAGTCTCCAAGATGGTAAGGAACATTTTCAAGGTTACCAAAACATAAATGCAGAATTGGGATTCAAACCAAGGGTTATTTGACTCCAAAGCTCTAATTACTAGCCCCTGTATTGTAATGACTGTAACTGGAAGCCAGGGCATCTGGATTCTACATGAGCCTCTGCTATTAAACTACAAACTTAAGGCAGGGTGGTATTCACAGAAGGGGTGACATTTGAGCTTGAAGGTGAGTAGGCATTTGTAGCACAGTAAAAAGCACCTCAAGCAGAGGGCAGAGTATCTTCAAAGGCCTAGAAAGGCATGAAAAATATAAGCACTAATGTTGGCAATGCCATTGAGGCTCTACAAAGGTATACCCTTGGGTAACAAGAGATCGGGACCATCCCTAGGGGGTTTCCCCAAAATATGTTTTGCATAGATTTGGCAAGCATGGAGGAACCAAGGAGACAAGGCAAACACTCGGGCATGCCCAAATCTGCCAGGCATAGCACCTCATGCCTATAATCCCAACACTTTGGGAGGCCGATGTGGGAGAATCATTTGAGGTCAGGAGTTTGAGACCAGCCTGGGCAACATAGCAAGATGCCATCTCCACAAAAAATAATTTTTAAAAAAATTAACTGGGTATACTGGCACACCCCTGTAGTCTCAGCCACTCAGGAGGCTGATGCAGGAGGCTCACTTGAGCCCAGGAATTTGCAGCTACAATGAGTGATAATTGTTCCATGGAACCCCAGCCTGGGCAACAGAGTGAGACTCTGTCAAGAAAGAGAAAGAAAAGAACAAAGATCAAATCTGACAAAGTCCCAAGGCAGCCTGATAGCACCAGGCTTCAGACGTCACAGAAGCAGAGTGACCTGGTAGCTTGGACATAGGGCAGAATCCCTGTCAGAAAAGCAGGTCTGAGTCAACATCTTACCTGTTCCTGTTAATGGCATCCTCCTTCCTTTGGAGAAATCGCTCTCCTGTGGTGTATTTCTGTTGAGCTGCCAATCACAGCCCCTCTCCAGGGAATCTGAACCTTGAGCTTTGACAAGCAGGGGAGCCAGGCAATTATAGCTGTCATCCAAGGATTGTTCTCTAGGGGAGTTATCCACCTCCTGAGGGACCAAGACCTGCCCTGGCTTCTGCCCTGCCTGAAGCCTCATTGTTCAGTTACTATTCTTTGCAAGCCACTCTAAAGCCATCCAATAATGGATTCCTGCTTAAGTTAGTTGAAGTCTGTTGCTTGCAGCTAATTAATTCCACTACTCATTGACAAATGAAATGTGGGCCTGATAAGAATGTCCTGTATGATTTGGGGCTGGTCAATTCCAAGATGGCCAATATCTGGAAGTGGCAACTGGGCAATATAATAATCTGCTGGACTTACTCCAAGAGAACTCTCTTGGGAACACTTCTGTATCCAGAAAAACCTAGTCGTACATCTCCTAGAAGCAGGCACCATCTTGCCAGAACATTCCATGCCAATGCTGAAGTTCTCACGCACAGCGGCAATCTTTACTCCCTGCTGCACTTTTTCTCTCTCCATCCTCCTCCCCCTAACTCCATGTTGTCCATCCAAACACTACAGCCTAAAGGTAAGGGATCAAGATGCTTTTTCCTGAAAGTCAACAGGCTGAAGAAAGTCGTACATTATGCCAATCCTTACAACCCTGCGAGACAGATAGAATCGTTACCATTTTATCAAAGTAACACCAACTCACTCAGCAGTTCGCATATTTGGCAGCCAAGGTCCATCTGGGCTCTTTTTGCCGCCTGCATCAGACATACCTTGTGCCTCCTCAGTTTCGGCTGTCTCCCTGACCCTCAATCTCTTGCTTCATCTCAATCACTGCCTTGGCAAACCAATTCCCCAAGGCCTGCTTGGCTCTTCCACCTGAGGTCAACCGGATACATAAGTTATGTCAGGGGTCCCCAAGGCCACCCCCAGGTTTGACGATTCACTAGGTGGACTCATAGTACTCAGCATATATAGTATTCATGGTTAGGATTTACTATGGCAAAAGGACACAAAGCACAATCCACAAAGGAAAGAGGCACATGGGGTGAAGTCCAGGGGAGAGCAGGCACAAGCTTCCGAGAATGCTCCCCCCAATGGAGTCCCAAAGGACTCACTTCATTCCTCTAGCAGTAGGTTGTGACACGACATGTGAAAGATGTCTACCAGGGAAGTGCCTTAGAGACTCAGTGCCTGGGGGCTTTTAGTGGGGACTGGTCACATAAGTACCCTCCGCCGGCACTTTTGAATACCAAGATTCCAGACTCCCAGAAGAAAAGCAGGTGTTCAGTGTAAAGTACATGGCATGCACCCAAAATTTTAGGCATGGTGAGCCATTCTTAGCAAGGAATAGTAAGAATCCTCCTGAAATCTAAGATCCCAGATGCCAGCCAACAGTCAACACTATAAGCAGGGCTTTTTAAGGATTACGATCTCTGGCTTGCTATATTTATTCTTTTCTGCATATGTGTGAATTGGATGAAATGTCACTTCATACCACATGAGCTTAGACTTCTTGAGTGGCTTTCGACAGGGTCAGATAAAGCAGATCATAAATACAGGGCAGTTCTCTCCCCCATCGGGCTTCACTTGGACTGATAGAGATAGCAATGGGAGGACAAAACCTCTTCCTTTCCTCCTTTCAAGGGCTGTTTTGAGGCACGTTATTCCTGTCTGGTCTGTCTAGAAACATCCTGCACGGCTGAGCAGGTGTACCTGCTGAGCAACTGGCTGCGGGGGTTTTGTTGTTGTTGTTGCTGTTGTTGTTGCCATTGTGTGTATATGTGCCCACATACACACCATGAAGCAGTGGCCAACACAGCAACTCAACACCTTGCATCTCTTCCTGTCCTTGCCTGCTTCATGGCTTCATGTCTCTTTTCCTTCATTTCCGTTGCCCTGGGATTGTGCTCCCAAATAACACATTAGCACTTAAGCCTTGTTTCTTTTCTTTTTTTTTTTTTTTTTCTTGAGACAGCATCCTATTCTGTTGCCTGGGCTGGAATGCAGTGGCATAATCATGGCTCACTGCAGCTTCGACCTCCCAACCTCAATCTATCCTCCTGCCTCAGCCTCCTGAGTCCTAGCTGGGAGTACAGGTACATACCACCAGCTAGTTTTTTGTGTTTTTTGTACAGACGAGGTCTCCCTATGTTGCCCAGGCTGGTCTTGAACTCCTAGACTCTAGCAATCTGCCCACCTAGGCATCCCAAAGTTCTAGGATTGTAGGTGTAAGCCACAGTGCCCAGCCCAAGCCTTGTTTCAACCTCTGATTCTTAGGAAACTGTCCCTAAGACACCACACCCTCTTGGAAATATATTGGTACAGTGCCACTTTTCCTTCACTTTACTCTGGCATGAACCACTCAAATAGGCTGAAATGGCCTGGATGCATGCCTTAAAGAAAGGTAAATATACCTCTAGAAGAATTAGATCATCATTCATTTGTATAACAAAGTCCTTACCAAACGCTGGTAAAATGCCAAGCCTAGGGAAAAAAAACAGTGAGTTGGATAGACATACATGGTCCTGCCCTTGACGATCTTGTAGGCTTGCGGAAGAGAGAGTTGATTAAATCATGGCAAAAATTTGTGGTAAGTACTCTAATAAAAACCAGGATACCACAGGAACATGGGATAGGAGACCTAACTTGGTCCAAGGAAATGAAGAAGACTTTTGGAGCAAACAGTACTGAAATGGGAAATGGAAAATGAGGAGGAGTTAGCCAAGGGAAAACCTCAAGGGAAATATCTAGGCTGGAGACATAGATTTAGGAATCTTGTCCATATATAAGTAATATAAGTCATGGGAGCCAAGGGAGTGGTTAAGAAGGTACAGAGAAAAGTGTGTCTGACATTGATAAGGTGCTTTACCTTCTCTCCCTCCTCTGAACTCCCAGGAAATACTCTGGATGGCCAAAAACTTCTCAAAGTCCATAACATTTATCCAACACCTCAAGTGTGAACTATTTCATTTGCATGAGTTTCGTGTCTGCAACTAGGTTGTGGTGACCTTGAGAACAAGGACATCAAGAGCCTTGTCCAGCACTGGAAGCAGAGGTGAGATCAGAATGCCCAATTGTCTAACTGCCCTAATGATTGGTTAGAATCCTGCAATGGGAGAATGCCTTGAGGATTTATCTGTTTAAACCTCCTAATTTCATCTATAAGAAAATGGGGAACCAAAGAGAGATGAAAATTTTCCCAATGTCCTAAGATTATCACACTGTATCATAACTGCCCAGTAATTTTCCATCTCCCTCATTAACCTCTAGAAGCTATATGAAGGCAGAGTTTGTGTCTATCTTGTGTGTTCTTGTATCGCAAGGGCTTAGCGCAGTGCCTGGAGCACAGGAAGTATACATGTTTTGTTTTGTTTCGTTTTGTTTTTGAGACAGAGTCCCTATCGAGCAGGCTGGAGTACAATGACACAATCTTGGCTCACTGCAACTTCTGCCTCCTGGTTCAAGCAATTTTTGTGCCTCAGCCTTCTGAGTAGCTGGGATTACAGCTGTGTGCCACAACATCTGGCTAGTTTTTGTATTTTTAGTAGAGACGGGGGGGGGGTCTCACCATGTTGGCCAGGGTGGTCTCGAATGTCTGGCCTCAAGTGATCCACCCACCTCAGCTTCCCAAAGTGCTGGGATTGCAGGCATGAGCCACTGTGCCTGGCCACAGTACATGTTTTTTGAATGAAGTGTGACTAGAAAGTTAGTTCAGGCAGAACTCAAGCTAGGAAGCATTTTTTCTGACCCTGCTGGAGTTCCATCCAACAACACTAAGTCTCCCTTCCTCATCACGTGCCCAACCAGACCCAGGTTTTGGAGGCTGATATTCCACTCAGTGGAGCCCCAGGCTCAGAGCCTACCCGTGGCTGCTGCTCTAAGTATAAGAAGTATGCAGAGAAAGTGCTTTAGTTCAAGCACAATGTCCAGCTCAGCCTGAAAACTCCACTAGCACTATTGATTTGTGTAGAGTTTTGAAATGGAATGAGTGGCTGATTTTCTCCAAATGGCACATTTCATTCATGATGCATGATTGTAATCGTGGCTGCCTGAAGCCTGTAGTCCCCAGCTCAGCAAAACGGAAAAAGAAATGGCTATTTTCTGGAGTGAATACACTGAAAGGGCAAGAAATCCATATTCATTTTCTTGCCTCTCGGCTGGACTCTATATTTCGCAGGCAGGTGGAACAAAAATCTTTAAATATCATGCTGATCCAGGAAACGCTCAGCAATATTTAAAGAGCTCTGCGTGCCTACCTCATGCCACTCTCCGTTCTCTGCAGGCGGGCCCCACGTCACTGGGCTGCATGACCGTCGTCTCAGCCACCGTGAGCGGGGCTGGCGCCAGACCCCAGGTTCAGATTAACTGGCGCGTGACCTTTACAAACTACTGTAGTATATAGGAATGTTGAATTTTTCAGCAGCCAGAGAGGACTGGCGCTAGTGGGAAGGGAGGAATGGGAAATGACTCCAGGCCATTTAAGCCTCCAGGGGGAAAAAATGAACTCAGCTTGGACTTTAATTATGTCCCCTGCCCTCGGAGGCACATTAAGAAAGACAATGGCCTGATACCATTAATAACGATTCTCCTGCCGTTGTTCGTGATAAATAACTTTAAGAAGGTCTGCAGAATATTTAGATTCCTCCTCCTCCCTCCTCCAGCACTGACTTCCTTTTTCCTTGGCAGGTGGTTGGAAATCCCTGGACCCCCGGTCCACCAGCCTTGGCCTCCTACAGATGCTAGGCTCGGGATGAGGTGCAACCAAAGACTGCTGGGAAAAGAAAAGAAAGAGCCCTAATGTGCCGTATCAGGCAAGCCGTGGGGTGGCCCACTAACTGCTTTTTTATGATTGTCACTTACTGGCTCTGATCTTAGCCCCACTTAAAGAGTGGTGGCAGCAATTGTGGAGGGCCTCAAAGGGAGACTGATTCAAGTGAGGGCAAAGTATTATTGGGAATGAGGTCAAATGGGTGATGAATGGGCCATTATGAGGAGGGGCAAACTGCCATCGTTAGGGATGCCGCAGCAAGCTGGACGTTGATCTATTGTCTGCTCTGAGATCCTCCAACAGGCCATTATGGCTCCCCTAATGAGATTGTCATGCATTTCTTTTTACGTAGCTATTAAAATCTTGTCTACATCTGCTGAAGTTTTCCTGGGGAGGAGCTCGAGGGGGCAGCCAAGGGAAAGATGCTCAATACTTTCCTCTCTTCTGCAGGCTCACACGATATGCCAGAAAGGGCTCAGGTGTGACCCAACAGCAGGCAACACACCTCCCGAGAGTTGTAGCAGAGGGTGGAGAGGGCCTGGGTTTGGAGGAATGTGGGAAAGGAGGGTTTAGGAGAAGGCTTCACAAAGAACACTCCCAATCAAAGGGCCTGCTTGGAATGGCCAGCAGAGTGCCACTCGTCCCATCACTTCTTTCTCACCCCAGATGGCGAATAACACGCTCTGTGATTCTCATTCACTCAAAATCCCCAGACACCAATGTGTGGGTGGTGACCCAGCCAATTTCATTTAATGCCTCTCAATTCAGGCACAAATACTTCATTTTCTTTTCTGTAAGACTGAAGGAGGAAAGATTGGAAAGAAAGCACCCCGACATCTCCATGATTCACCGCCATATTGGCGGTGGGTTCAGGACCATTCAAGGGCCCATGAGTGTGCTGGGTTGGGGTGAGAGAATTACACCAGATCTTGACCATGCTGCCACTCAAAGACTAAGGAAAACCCTGCCTCCGAGCCCAAGGTAACTTGTTTCATGAGAAGCCATCACCAAAGGCCCTTCCTGAGCCTGTCTGCTATGACTCAGCCATGGGTGCTGCCCAGTCCAGCTCTGAGATGGGTGGCATTTGCTGTCCACTTCTCAGGGACAGATCTCAATGTGCACAACTGGAGCCATTTGAAATCAGAATACTTATTTTTATGATTTTTCCAGAACAACAACTACCACTACCACCCAAAAAAAAAAAATTCATTTAAACGTAAGCAGAATGACTTAGAATTGGTACTAAAACATCTCCAAGGGAGGGTTTGCAATGAATACATCTGATTTCTGGAAATAGCTCCACAAGAGGTATGCAAAGAAATTCCCTCTGCTATAATGAGACAATTTGCAATGGGTGAATACATTTTGCTACACAATGCTTCAGTGTCTGGTTTGTTTTAGAAAAACAGGAGCCCCTTTCCCCCTTTTCCAGGCCAAATGCAACACAATAGAGCAAAGCCACATGAATCTATTATGTCTTATAGGGCTTTTAGCAGGAGTATGACTGTTTAACCAGGCAGTGACACGAGAAGAATTACTATTAGACACTCCAGCTGAAAGTGGAGATTTTATTGATTCCCCACACTGGCCTGCCTTTTTATCTTTGATTGAGTAGCTTTCATGAATCCAAAAAGGTAACACTCTTGCATTGAAAGCAGCAGCAGGCAGTCCAACCCGGACTGAAACCATCTGTCAGTCTAAAAGAAAGATAAAGGTACTTCTCAAAGTACCATCTATCTGGCCCCTCTTCCACAGGACATCCATTGCCTACCCCAAGTGCAGAACCCAACCCCTCTGGGTATGGCTGCTGGAGACAGCTAAATCTTGACAAAGGGTTTACTGAAGAGCTAAGCAGAATACACCTTTGTGTAATTAGGACACTAATTGCACGGTGAGACAGGGTAATTATGTCCCCCTTTTTAGGAAAGCAGTTAGTTCTGCACATTTCTACTCTCCAGGTTTTTGTGATCATTATTTTTTATTGTTTCTGAGGTCTCATTTGGAAAACGACTGGATTTTTCCCCTCCGTTTACTAAATATCAAACATGATGTACAAACATCTTTCAATTAGGTGTTCTGTGAGGAGCCTGCTCTCCCCCTCTCTATTTTACACAGGACTCATTTGTATTCATGGGCAAATTAGAATGCAGAAAAGCGTATGAGCAATGTGCAGGTTTACACTTCAGTGAATATTCATAAAGTACCGATTCTCCTTGCAACCATTTCCCTGCAAATGGCCCTCCCACTATGTGTGCTGTGTTTGTCATTCAGGGGCCTTTTCATTTGTTTTAAAGTGCCAGGTTTGGAGACAACACAACTGTATTCGGGCAGACCCTGTGAAAGCCAGAGCTGAAAGGAAATGGTATTTGCATTTCGTGGCACAACAAAGCATGCTAGGAATCCTCGAAATTCACAACGTTGCTGCTCTGGGCAGGTATCAGAGAAATAATCCAAAGTGACAAATGGATCAGGCTGAGGTTGAAGGAAAGACAAGCCCTTGTTTTGCAATACAAGCCTTGCTCTCCAAGCTCCTGCCAGGACAGGGTCCCCAGCACACACAGAACTGGGGTTCTCATTGCCTGTCCCCCAGAGCCCTGTCTTCTCCAAAGTTAGGTCTCCGTGGGTGGCATCATCCTGACAATTCAGACTTTATAAATAAAATCCACTTCTGCCTCTACTGTGTTGCTCAGATAAGATGTAAAGTAATTGCATAATCCATCTCCAAATCAAATAAGCCCCCTCTGTGAAGCGTAAGGAATCAATAGAAAAGGAAAGAATAGGAAAAATTCCAGAGAGAAGCTTTATCTGAATCATCTGTACTCTGGGAAGGAAGCATATTTTAAAACTGGAGTTTGGTGTTTCCAATCCCACAAGTGTCTGCACCTCAGGTGATGAATTGGTTCAACTGGATGGCAGGCTTGGGACACCGTCAAATTATGGGACGAGAAGAGGAGGGCCCCATGTAGAGTAGGGTCCTGAACCCATGGAGCGCACCCTCCCCTTCCACCCCCACCCCAAAAGCAACTTCCTAAGCAAAATCTTCCTCAAATATGATCCTGGCTTTAATGCTTATGGCTTAGCCCTTGCCCAGAAAGAACGTAAAAGCATGAGAGGAAAAAATATAAAAATAAAAATCAGAGTGAGAAGCAGCTACAGGCCAAAAGAGCAGTGGGGTGGTGAGAATGTCATGGACCTTCCACCCGACTGCCTCTTGGCACTCATGGGCATGTGTAACTCCAGATGATATAACCATGGACAGCATTCATGGACTGAAGTCAATGACCTGACTTCCTCTGCGGGGAAAATGCACATGTATATGTTTTCCTGACCCATACAGGTTAATCAGCCAACTAGACTTGCCCCTTGGAGGCAGACATTTGTAGGCTCCTCAAAGACCCCCAGATGCCCCACTACCAAATCCCCGAAAGGAAATAGCTTCCCTAACAGCTGTTACCAATGGACAAAGGCCATCTTTGTTCAGCTGCTCAGACCATGGTGTCGCACCATGCATGCCTTCCAGACTGACAATCCCAGATGTGTGGAGCTGCTCTCTGAGTTCCTGTACCACCCTTAGAGTCATTTTACTGACAAATGGTAATGAAACGGGAGGGAGGAGAAAGAAACTGCAGATACTGAAGCATAAGCCACAGAGAGAAATTCCGAGTACAGTCATCCCTCCGTATCTATGAGGGATTGGTTCCAGGATCCCCTACGAGTACCAAAATCTACGAGTACCAAGTCCCTTACATAAAATAGCATAGCATTTGCATATAACCTACACACATCCTCCCAAGTACTTTGAATCATCTCTAGATTACTTATAATATCTAATACAATGCCTACACATCACTTCATTTGCGTGGATCAACATAGTGCTCAGCACGAGGCAAATTCAAGTTTTGCTTCTTAGAATTTTGCAGAATTTTTTTCTGAATATTTTTGATCTGCAGTTGGTTGAATCCATAGATGCAGAACCCACAGATACAGAGAAATGACAGTACTCAGAATCCTCCAGACTCAAACATGGGCAAGGGGCACACGGATGTAGACAGGCTAGAATTTCCCCTTAGAGATCTTCAGGTCCCTAAGACCTGAATTCCATCAGGGAACAGCAGTTGTGAGGCTCTGTTGGAAACAAAGGGCCCACAGACATTTTCTAGTAAGCATTCTTTTTCCTTCCAAACCGATCAGGAGAAATGAGGTTGCTGGGGTGGAGTGCACTAAAGGAGATTTGTCCCATGCCGTGGAGACCTGCTGTGACCTCTCATGATCTTCAGGTGCCAGCCCTCTCTGCTTTTGTCATCCTCATTCTCCCTCTAACCCCAGCCCAGCCTGGAGTCCATGCTCAGTCACTTCCACAATGAGCCCCCCTCACTTCCTTTCAATCAGGTGATGTCACTCTGCTGCTTGCTCAGGTCCTGTTTTCATATCCCTCCTTTTCCTTCCCTTCCACATAGGTTGAAAGAGGCACTGGTGCATCTACTGCCTCCCCCACTCAGTCTTCTTGTATCCCTTATTGTCTGTCCACCACCCTCATCTCACAAGGCCCCGGAACCATCTCCCAAATGCCATAGGAAAGGCCTTTCCTCACTCATTCCTCTGACTTCCAGGCAGCCTTTGACCCTGCTGACCATCCTAACTTCTTCAAATGTTCTTGGTTTTTCTGCCATTTCAGCAGCCTGGGTGTCCCCCCACCTTTCTGACTGCTCCTTCATGGTTGCTTTCACCAGTGTCTCTTTCTCACTCTCTAAATCTGAGGACCCCTCAAGGTCCGACCCTCAGTCCTCTCCTCTAGATGAGGCTCATTGCCTCATCTCTTTGCAGATGACCCACATTCTCTCTCTGCATCTCCGACATCTGCCCAGAGCCGCAGATCCCCCATTTCTAGCTGCCTCATGGACATTCCCATCAAGATGTTCTAGTCAAACACATTCAAAACATGTTCAGCAGCACATTCAACATCCAGGCTTTTCTGCAGCAGAGATTTGTGTGGACCAGATGCCAGGCAGTGGGCTAAGCACTGAAAATACAAAGATTAATAAGACCGAATCCTTGCCCTCAAAGCCTTCATAATCTAGTGGAGGAGACAGACTTATAATCAGGCAATTCTAAGACAAAGTGAAAATGCAGAGAGAGAAGACACAAGATATTATGAGTACATTGAAGAGAGGCACTTAAGTGAGAATCCCCACCCAGACTGGGGGAAGAGGGAATCTGGTTGCTTTCTCAGAAGATAGGATGTCTGAATCAAGTTCTAAAGAATAAGTATAAAGACATGATTAGGAGGAACTCTAAGAGCATTAGTAGGCAGAACATATTGATAGTTCCTATTGATTGACTGTTTGTTGGCAGTGACAAAGAGAAGTCAAGCATGAGACCCAAGAGCCCAGCACCACCACTCTTCCAGGCACCCAGTGCTCAAGTCTCAAAGCCATGCTGACTTCCTCTTCCCCCAGCCCCTACCAATCTATAGTTCAAGAAATGACACTCTCATAGATCACCTGAGGGCAGGAGTTCAAGACCAGCCTGACCAACATGGGGAAACCCCGTCTCTACTAAAAGTACAAAATTAGCCAGGCATGGTGGTACACGCCTATAATCTCAGCTACTTGGAAGGCTGCGACAGGAGAATCACTTGAACCTGGGAGGCGGAATGGGCAGAGATCACACCATTGCACTCCAGGCTGGGCAGCAAGAGCAAAATTCCATCTCAAAAAAAAAAAAAAAAGAAGAAAGAAATGACACTCTCACGTTTGTCTGTAAAGCCATCCTCACTTTCCTTTCCCTGCCATGTGTTCTTGCCTATCTTTCATTCTACAGCATCCTGACCCTCCTCTGTCCTCAGTAGCCTAAGGAGCTGCTCTTTCTTTTTCCCTCTTTCTCCTTCTTCTCTCTCTCTCTCATCAAACTGCTCTATTTACCCTCTTCTGAACAATCTCACATCAGTGTGTCTCTGCTCAGGCACCTGTGCACCTGGACTGACCTTCTCACCCATCACCCTACCTAAAATAATTCTGTCAAAGTTACAGAATAACATGTATAATATATTGTCTTAGTAAAAACAAGCCCACCTATACTGTTTGTATATGTAGATTTAAAGAAGAGGACAGGAGAGGAGAGGAAAATAAAAGAGGGAAGACAAGATAGAAGAAGGGATAAAAGGAGAGGGAAGGAGGAAGGGAGGGAGGAGGAGATGAATGGAAGGGAGAGAGAAAGGACAGAAAGGAGAAAGTAAGGATATTTGTTTCCCATTGCTGCTATAGCAAGTTACCACAAACTTGGCAGCTTAGAGATATAAATGTATCACATTATAGTTCTAGAAATCACAGGTCCAAAATGGGTCAGCAGGAGAAGAATTCCTCCAGTTCATTCTGGAGGCTCCAAGGGAATAATCCATTTTCTTTCCTTTTCTACATTCTAAAGTCTGCTTATAATCCTTGACTCATCGCATCATTCTCCATCTTCAATGCCAGCCGTGCAGCACCTTCAAACTTCTAAACCTCTCTCTAACTCTGACCCCTCCAGCTTTTTTTTTTTCTTGAGACAGTGTCTCATTCTGTTGCTCGGGCTGAAGTGTAGTGGCATGATCATGGCTCACTGCAGCTTCTACCTCCTGGGCTCAAGTGATTCTCCTGCCTTAGTCCCCGAGTAGCTGGGACTACAGACCAGGGTAATTTTTGTATTTTTGGTAGAGACAGAGTTTTGCCATGTTGCCATGTTGCCCAGGCTGGTCTCAAACTTCTGGCCTCAAGTGATCCACCCACCTTGGCCTCCCAAAGTCCTGGGATTACAGGTGTGAGCCATCACACCCAGCCTTCCAGCTTCCCTCTGACAAGGACACTTGTGATTACATTTAGGGCCCACCTGGATAATTCAACCTAATTCTGCCCATTTCAGGATCTATTACTTAATAATATCTGCAAAGAGTCTTTGCCATAGAGGGTAATATATTCACCTTCTAGGAATTATGATGTGAACATCTTGGTGTTGGGGGGGGCGAGGGGGCATTATTCTGTCTACCACAGGGAAGGATGGAAGAAAGGAAGAAGAAATCCTATGGAGGACTCCTCCTCCGTGACGTCTATCCTGATTTTTCAACTATCTGTTCTCTCATCCAACTCTGAACCCCAGCCACCCTGTCTTCTCTCTCTGTGGTTCTCAGAGAAGCTAGAATTTAAGGTCCTTGAAGGAGAAACTGTCCCTTTCTCATCTTTGTTTCCTCTGCAGCCCCTCACCAGGCCTCGTGCATTACACTGGCTCAATAATATTTGTGGAAATGGATTGAATTGTTGAAAACACAGCTCCCCAGCCTGGGCCTGCCCTTGTGGCCTAGGCTGACAGCCTTGAGATTACTGCCTAATGAATCAAGCTGCTGAGCCTGGCCCAGCTGTGCCTTTCAGAGTGTGTTCGGGTTTGCTTTGCCAAGTGCAGATTATTGCCCCTGTCACCCGCTTTTCAAGACCCGGAGCCGCCAAGCCGAGGCGGGCAGGACCACCTGATTGGAGCAGCAGCTGCAGAGGCAGCCAGCGAGACGTGGCTTCGGCTAGCCTGCCCTGAGTGACGTGAAACATAATGCCGGCCTCCAGAGCTGCCAACCTCAAGGCTGCAGAGGCCCAAGGCAGGGCTGCCACCATTCACCTGACTGGTTCCAGATGGCCTCTCCCCACTCCCGCTCCCACCACCCCTGTTTACCTGGAAGTGGTGATGTTTAATAAAGATGTGGCTACATGTGCTCAGAGGTGGTTGGCGGCCTTTTTTCTTAATGAGCCAAGAATGTACACAGTTCCAGAAACATCAGATCAAGCGTGATCGTGAACACTTAAGAGGAGCCACTCTTCACACAGACACCACAGATGTCTGATTTGAGGGTCCCTGGAATCTGGCCCATAATGAGTCCAAGGGAGGATCCCCAAGGCTGGCACAAGACAATCGGCGAATAGGGCTGCCATCTTTGGACAGGGCTGCAAGTAAAGCCTCATGGCATCCAGGATGACCTGACAAGGAAGCGCCAGGGCAGCCTCTGTGACACTGGACACAGCTCCCAGGATGGAGGAACAGGGCCTCAG
The DNA here is from genome assembly GCA_036589455.1 of Ateles fusciceps. NCBI lineage: Eukaryota > Metazoa > Chordata > Mammalia > Primates > Atelidae > Ateles > Ateles fusciceps. Next base: position 11,374,742 of record JAZHEH010000630.1, read on the forward strand.
GAAAGAGGGTACACAGCTGCCAGCCTGCAGCTGTTCCCATCTGTACCGCCCTCTGATGGCCTCACTTTCCTTGGTCCCCCACAGAGGGCGAGGGGCTGCCACCTGGGATCCCTGCTCCAGTCTCTTTCTGGATCCTTCTCCCCCTGAGAGTGAAGAGAGAAGCCAGGTCCGGGAGTGAGCAGTGTGGTGAGGCTCTTCTAAAAGCAAAACTTTTCCAAGTGTCTGTGAATTATCCATTCATTCATTCACCCAGTAGGCACTGAGATCCTATGATGAGCCAGGTGCTGCCTGGGGGCTGGGAAACAGCTGTACACAAAGCAGACATAAGATAAATAAGATCAATAAGCAAAATAGATAGCATGCAGGATAGCAATGACTGCTGAAGAGAAAAATGAAGCAGAAAAGATGGATAGGAAGTGTGGAGAGAGAAAGCTGCAATGTTAGCTGGGTGCGGCCAGGCACTGGTAGGCCTGCACTGACTTCCCTAAGTGAATGCTTTCAGAATCAGTGTGAATCCATTTCACTTTCCTAATCTCTGAGTCCCACTGCCCCCAAAGTTCTGCCTTCCAGCTTCTGTCTCTCCTCCTAGTTTCATCCCTGCACCACTGTGTTCCTGCTGCCTGGGAATTTGCTCCTCTGGATTTCAGTAACTGAAATTACAATCAGTCTGAGCTGTTTGTAGGAAAGCCAGAGACCTAGTCTGAGTCCCACCCTCAGAGGAGCCAGGTGGTGGCTGGCAATCCCCTTTGCAATAATCCACTGCAATTCCAAAGCAAGACGGAGCTCCACGTATGAATATGCTCATTACAACACTGAAAAACTGGGAGACAGTTAATGTCCAGCAAGGAGAAAAGGGGTGGCTAAAGTAAAGCAGGCCTCTCTCTTAGCTCGATGAAGCCACCATTTCACATTGAGAAATCAACAGGATTTCTCAGCCTCACCGCTAGTGACGTTTAGAGCCAGATGATTCTTCACGGCGGACACTGTGTTGTACGTCGCGGATCGTTTGGCAGCATCCCTGGACTCTGCCCACTAGGCGGTAGGGTTTCATTCCCTAGTGGTAACGACCAAATATGTCTCTAGACATGGCCAGATGTCCCCTGCAGGGCGAGATGACCCTTCAGTTAAGAATCTGTGCACTCTAATTATAAACACTTTGCAGAAATATGGAAAAGATCAATAATAAAAAATTAAAAGAGTGTGACAAAAAATTTCTTCCTAATGAATGAATTTATTTCTATCACCTTACAGAGGTATATACAACTAATTCACATTTTGTTATACTTTTAATGATTTGAAGATCAGAAATAAATGAGGACGGATTGTTCCAGAAAATCTGGAACATATGAGAAAAAAAAAAACAAATAAAAATAAGAGATGTTTTCTTGTATAGAAAACAAATACAGGGGAGAAAAAAAAATCACAATCAAGAAGAAACAAAACCACACACACACACACACACACACACACACACACACACACACAAATGAAAACCCTAAACTATACCTTCTCTATGAATATAATGACATTAAAAACCAGTTCGATTTGCTGGGGGTGGCAGGATTGTGAGTGAATTTTTTTTCTATTTCAATCTTTTCATGTTGTTATGAAGTTGTATGGGAAAGTAATTACATTTTTTTAAGTCTCTCTCTGCAATAACTCTCACTGATGGCAACAGTGATGGAGAGCTGTGTGTGTGATGGGCATCTGTGGGGTTTATGAATCATGGTAGAATTCTGCCCTTACAGCTCCAGGGCAGCTCACTCCTCCCAAAGAACTGTTAGGCATTGAGAGGGACAAGGCTTAGCCTGGAAGATGAAGGAAATGCCACCACCCTCACACAAAATTCCAAACCTCCAGGTGTGACCCTTGAGGTGCCGCTTCTGGACGGAGCGCTTATTAGGACACTGGGACTCTATGCAGAGACCTGCACCTTCCTCCTGGGCTTTCCAAACAAGCCCCATGTTTGTTTCAAGGGGACACTGCAGTCTACTCTTCATGTCAAACCCAAGTGTTCACAAGTTACCTCTTCCCCTTACACATGGTAGCACAGCTGGCTCTGAGATGAAATAATCAAAAAGTCTTTACTAATGGCTGGGGTCACAAAATGGAAAAGCACAAAGCATATAAAAAAATCTAGGTCATCCCTCTAGTACAATACTGCTTATTCCTCTTCAGTTGGGAAGCACCATAGCACTCACCTCCTCCCTTCTCTCCCTCACCTCAGCATGAAAGCCACCACCCCCAACATCCCCCATGCAGGGCGTTCTCCCAGCACTGTCATTCCTCAGAGTCTATAGAGTATGAGCGAAAAGCCAGGGTGGAGTTCTCTCCATCCCCATGGTTTGATTCCTAAGAATCTATCTCTTTCCAAAATGAAAGACACAGGAACAATTTCTCCCTACAGATAAGACCATGCCTACCCAGAGGGGGCTATCTTAATCTCACAGGCCCCAACAAGGCAGCCATGTCAGAACATCCCATGACACAACCTTGACATTCACGTAAAAGAGGCTCACGTGCAGTTACTGGGTGTGGCTACTCTGCAGCAACCTGGCATTATTCCCATATTCGTGCCCATCAATTTCTATCACTTTCTCTGGTACTTTGCAGATACTCATAACTCTCATCCCAACACAGCACCTAGCGGAGGGGAATTGCTACGGAGTGGCAGTGAATTAGCACAAGCAGATAGGACAAAGCAGAGCAGCACAGGACAAGAGTTCAGCACGCCCGTTCTGGAGCCAGATGGTTTGAGTTTAATCCCACCATCTGCCAGTTATCCAACTCCGAGAAAATTAATTTAAATTGTTTTTCAGTTTCTTGTCCCATAGTATGCAGAGTTGATGATGATGATGGTGATGATGGTGATGATGGTGATAGGAGAGTCGTAAGGAACAGTAAAAATAAACCGTGCTGGCTGAGTGTGGTGGCTCACACCTATAATCCCAGCACTTTGGGAGGCTGAGGTGGAAGGATCACTTGAGGCCAGGAGTTTGAGACCAGCCAGGGCAACATAGTGAGACTCCATCTCTACCAAAAAAAATTTTTTTAATTAGCCAGGCATGATGGCACATGCTGATAGTCCCAGCTACACAAAAGGCTGAGGTGGGAGGATCTCGAGTCCAGGAGTTCAAGGTTTCAGTGAGCTATGATCATGTCACTGCACTCCAGTCTGAGTGACAGAGTGAGACTCTGTCTCTATAAAAAATAATAATAAACCATGCAAAGCACCTCGCTTATAGTAATCACTCAAAAACCATTATCGTTAGACAGCAACTGCAACTTCAGAGCCAGTGCAAGCCACTGACTTGTTGAACTCATTTTAGTCACAGTGGCCTTCTCTACACTTAGCTCCTTAGCTGAGAAGTGATGTTACTATCCTTAGTATGTTAAGCTGCCATGAAGAAAACTTTATTACAGTTACGTTTAGACTCTCTACCATGAGCTCACAAAGTATATCACCTAATTGTCACTCAGAGGAGTCCCGTGAGAGACCAGCAGTCTGAGCTGCCCACGGTGCTCTAGTGAAACCCCTGAAATTCACAGTAAGAGCCACACCAGCACTTAGCTGGAGAAGAAATGCAGAACAGAACACAAAGAATATGTTGCTTTGTCTTCTAAAAGAATCTTCTAATAGCAAAATCTAAACAAGCTCCTTCTTCAACAGAAGGAGCTTGTGTTTTACAGCTCCATGTGTTTTACAGCCTTGAATTTTGGCCAATGGTTGACCATGGCCATGCCTGCCCGTACTGTCTCCACAACTTCACACTGAATCATCATATCTATCATCCCGTGACTGTGAGCCTTTGGACCCTCCTTCTTTCAGTGAGAAACAAGTTCTGGGGAAGGCACTAAATCCACATGGTTGTGAAGACAGAAATCACAGCAGGGTCACTCTAGTTGCGGGTGAGCACTGAGCATTTTTGCCTCAGAGTCTTCTCTGGCTTTGCACTTAGGAACAAATGCTGAGTGGCTTTAGTCTCGGCTTATCCATGAAGGCATACGAAATCTAAGATGTGGCCACTTCTGCTTTCTGATTCTCAGTTCCCGTTATTGTTTTGGATAAGTCCTCCCTGCGTCATGTCACATGAGCCTACTAGTGACAGTCACCACATCACGTGATACCTTGCTGCACTTCAGATGCCAAGAGGGGCCATAGGAAAGGTTAGGCCATGCTCCAGCAGCACACTTCCCCAACACTGAGAATGAAGGTGGCAAGAATCTGCTTTGGCTTCCCCTAGACAAGCAGGGGCCCTGGATAAGCATGTAGCACAGAGAGGCAGGTCCCGTTCTATAGACACTCTGCACAATAACTCCATTGAGGGTTCACAGAGAATTTCTCAATTCATCATTTCATTTACTCTTCACACCTTTAGACTTGCTTCCGCTCCATCGAAACGATGGTGTGGGTCACCCACCTGTCAGGCCCTTGGCCTAAGTCCCCGTGGTCTCTAGACTCACCTCTACCCTCCACCTCCAGGGTCACACATGGACTCTGTCACCGATGGGAACTGCTTCACCTCCGCAATCACTCATTCCAGCATCCTACTCCAAGATGACAACCCCTCCAACCACCTTTCTTGTTTATGGGCTCCCCACAATTCACCCACAATCCTGCCACCCCCAGCAAATCAAACCGTTTTGATTTTTTTGTATTTATGTCATTAAACTCATAGAAAGGTATAGTTTAGGGTGGGTGGGTGGGTAGGTGGGTGGGTGTGTTTGTGTGTGTGTGCGTGTGTGTGTGGCTTTTTCTTTTCTCTACGATGATTTTTTCCCCTGCATTTGTTTTATTTTCTTTCTTGTTTATTTGTCAACCTCATTAGGACCTCTAGTTCATTCACCCCCTACGAGTGCTTTTCTTTCTTCATTTCCCTCCTAATCTACCCTGGGACTATAGTCCTTCATGTCAGCAACCCTCTGCCAGAGCCCTCTATTCCCTTGTCCCTCTCTTTTTACCATTCCCATTTTACAAAAGCCCCCATATTTCTAAATGGAGTATTATGGGCATTTTAGGCAAGACAATTCTCTGTTGTGTAGGGCCACTGTGCAGAGCAGGGCATTTAGCATCCTAGCACCTGGGCACTACGTCTCAATAGTGTCCTCCATCATCATAACAACCAAAAATCCCCCGCAACTTCCAAATTCCAGTTGCCTCCAGTCCAGAGCCCTGGAAGACAGAAACTCCCGCTCACCCCCAATTCCCTGGACCACTGTGGCACAGGCAGGGATGGCTCTGTGGGTAGGCAGATGTGTCAGTCAGGATTCTACCAGAGAAACAAAACCAGGGGATACGTGTTAAGACACTGATTTCAAGGAACTGATGTTTGCAACTGTAGGGACTGGCTAGGAAAGTTCAAAAACCACAGGGCAGCCTGTCAGGAAGGTCAGGCTAGAACTCCTGGGCATGAGCTGATGCTGCTGTCCACAGACTGAAATTCTTCTTCAGGGAAACCTGGATTCTGCTCTTAAAGCTTTTCATCTGATTGAATCAGGCCCATCCAGATTATCTAGGATAATCTTCTTTACTTAAAGTAAACTGATTATAGACTTTAATCACCCCTACAAAATGCCTACACAGCAACACTTAGGTCAGTCTCTGACTGAATGACTAGGCACTATACTATAGCCAAGTTGATACATAAAACTGACCATAATGGGAGACCATATAATTTACCATTCAAACTGAGACACTCTTAAGAATGAAAGGGGGAGCTATTCGTCATAATGCCAGGAAAACGATAAACTCAAACAGTCACAGGCAAGTTGAAACACAGAATCACCATATCTACGGGATACCAAAATCTGCCTTACAGAGTCCCCTGTGCCTTACCAGGGCTCAGAGAGCAATAAAATACTCTCCCACATAGTGGAAGGTGTCAGAGCCATTTTATATGATCTAGAAGATTGGAAGGGCCTCGAACTCATGAAAAGGGAGGCTGCAGCATGAAGGCCTGTGGGGAATTCAGTCTAGCATCTTCCCAATTTATACAGCCTAAAAAGCTCTCAATGAAGTTAGCAATGACCTCTACATAACTAGGAGGGAGCAGCAGACAGTGGCAATTAAGGATATGGGATCTGGAGCCATATTCCCTCAATTCAAATTATTTACTGTGTGACTTTGGGCAAGTAATGTATGCTGTCTGTGCCTCAGTTTCCTTATCTGGAAAATGGGGATAATGAGTTACATTCACAAAAATGTGTTAAAATAGTTGTCAGTAACGTAAACAATTACCACCATTACATCAAACAGACATAGCCTATCTCACCTGTCAGCAGCATTTGACCCTGTTAACCATGCCCTCTTTTCTGAAACACTGGTCCCTGGCTTCTGTGAAGCACGCTCTCCTGACTTGCTTCCTAACTCTGATCATTTCTTCTCAATCCACATCCGTGAGTTCAATAACCATTGCCTGACTCTCCAATTTACATCTCCAGGTCAGACCCCGCTTCTAAGCTTCGGACCCTCATTTCCACCTGCCTACTTAACACTGCCTCTTGGATGTCTCAAAAGTTCTTAAGTCCAACATACCTAAGACTGAACTTAAAATCTTTTTTTCCCACTGCAAAACTGGGTTCTCTACATAGTTCTCCGTCTCAGACAGTGCCACCATCATTCATCCTGTCCCACTAACCAGAAACCAAGGACGCTGTCCCTCCCATCTCCCCCCTGCATCTAGTTGACCTTCCAGCTTAGTCAATTTTATCTCCTAAGTAGATATGTAAGAGATCTCAGAAGCATCTAGTCCTCACCTTCTCCACTGCCACCAACCAAGTTCAACATATTGTTATCTTTTGTCCTGACTATTGCAATGCATTGCAATGGCCTCTCAACATGTATGCTGTCTCTTTTTCAACCAATCCTCATCTGTAGACATTGCAGACACACACACACACAGAGTTTAAAAATCTTTTGTCCCTCCCCCATTGCTATGAGGATAAACACCAACATCCTTGCTGTGTCCTGAAAATCCCCCATCTGGTTTGGCCCCAGCTTCCTTTCCCAGCTTCCTGTCATTCTACTCTTCCCTCACTCTCTCAGCTCCAGTCATGCTGGCACTTTTTTCAGCTCCTTGACCAAAATGCACTGCACACGTTCCCACCAAAGGGCTTTGCACATGCTGTTTATTCTACTAGGAACACACTAACCCTTAATGTGATCACACTAACCCTTAATGTAACCCACTCTTAAATGTGATATTTACCTGCTCCAAGCTCAAATTTCTTTTCCTCGGGGAACCCTTCCCTAAACCATTTTTCCACTCCACTCTGTCTCCGCCCTTTCATGTAGGTCAGACTGCCTTACTGTACTCTCTCATAGAGCTATGCTCTTAACCCTTAGGATGTACACTCAATTTGGAATCACACCCTCATTATGGTGATTCCTTCACTGTCTCTGCTATACGGTTTGAATGTGTCCCCCAGAAAGCATGTGAAACTTAATCACATATGCAACAGTGTCTGGAAACTTAATCACTAATGCAACAGTGTTGGGAGGTGGGACCTCATGGCAGGCGTTTGGGTCATGGGGGCCCCACCCTCATGAATGGATTAATGCTGCTTGCAAAAGGGCTGGAGGCTTAAGTTTGATCTCTGGCTCTCTCTCATCCACTCTTTGCCCTTCTATCATGGGATGACGCAGTAAGAAGGCCCTCAACAATGCCAGCCCCTTGATCTTGGACTTCCCAGCCTCCAGAATCATGAGCCAGTAAATTTCTATTTATTATAATTACCCAGTCTGTGGTATTTGTTATAGCAGCACAAAGTGGACTAAAACAGTCTCTCTCACTATACAGTACCCTCCGTGAAAGCAGAGACCATGCCTTATTTTACATTTCTAGCACATAGCATAGTGCCTATGACAGCAGGTAAATAAACAAATGAATAGATGCATGAACAATTCTAATGAGCAGGTCCCAACCACTGCTATTTTAGACTTAGGAAACTGAGCTGGGTACGGGGGAGGTGAAGTGACTTGCCAATGATCACACATCTATTAAGTAGCAAATCCAGGACTCAAGCCCTGTTCTTCAGATGCCAAATCAAATAAAATATCTTTGTCACTACTTGGAGTATTACTTTTTCTGAGAGGCTAGTGTTGTATGACGAATGGTGGAGAAACAAACACCGAAATGGCCTTTGCTCTCTGAAAATATAAGTTCTAGACATGGGCACTGAATTTGTATCAATACACTCAACATAAAAGAATGTCCTTCTAAGAGGCAATAATAAAGGCTCAAAGGATTTTTCCCTCGAGAGTAATGCCTCCTTTTCTGAGTTAAAAATAGCCCCTCTCCTTGGCAGGTTGTGGTCTCTCTGCAGTCCCTTGCTTCGTTTCCCCTGAACCTTTTCCAAGCAGAGCTCCTCCATTGACTTAAAATAAAAAATAAAATAAAATAAAAAAAGCCTTTGAGCTTCCATTAGCCACAGGAGGCAGGAACATGTGAGAAATGGGTAGTTGGTCTTGGAGCAAGCACAGGCTACCAGGAGAGCTGTGTGTGTAGACGTTGAGTTGCCTCAGGCAGTCTGGTGAACTCTGCCTGAGCCCTTTCCGAGTGGAGAATGATATCAGAGTTACTACACGTCCATCCAGAAAGTAACAGAGTAACTTCTCCACCACTGTCTTTTAGAAATGGGCTTATTGTTGAAACAGAAGATTACTGGTGATTTGCAAATGTGGTGTAGATAGAACAATGGCACAGAGGTCAGGAGACCATCAATCCAGTCCTGGTTCCACCTCTAACCCTCTGAGTGGCCTTGGACAAGGCTGTTCTGCTATTAGCTTTCTTTCTGGCAAAATGAGGGTTGAGACAGGATGGCCTCTAAGACACCTGTTCTGTGATTATAATACCTAATATCTGCCCTCATGCAGTAGGTTAGAAATAACATTTCTTTAGGCTTCAAAAAAGGGTATTGATATCAAAATGAATTGTTATAGTATTAAGAATTGAATTAATAAAACATTTTAAAAAGGAATTGAATTATTTCTATTGCTTTTGGGTGAGTTGGAAACTTCCAAAAACTATCACAGATCTGATTTTTTATACTCAGAGGCAATGGGGAAATATGAAATATATATATATATCAGACCCCTTTTAAGTAGTTCTTCCAACTTTCTTCCCATTGTGAAGAAGAAGTTGTGTCCCTCTTCACAACTGTCAAAGAAACCGACTCTGCCAAGCCTTGAGCTCAGGACCTCCAGCCTCTAGAAGCCCCCAGTTTGTGGCGCTTCATTACAGCAGCCCTAAGCAGTGAATACAAGATCCTTAATTAATACAAGTGGTCAAATTGAGGGGCAATCTGCCCAGTACATAGCTGTTTCTCTGGTAACTTTATCTACAGCCTCTGGTAGAGAGATATGTATTAGTTTTCTATTGCTGCTATTAAAAAATTACCACAAAATTTCGTGGCTTAAAATAACACAAATTTATTACCGCAAAATTCTGGAGGTCAGAAGTTCTAAAATGAAAATGTTGGTGGGACTGCATCCCTTCTGGAGACTCTAGGAGAGAATCTGTTTCCTTTCTTCCCCCAGCTTCTAGAGGCTGCTGCATTCCTCAGCTCGCGATCCCTTCTTCCATCTTGAAAGCACACCACTCCAAAATCTGCTACCACATCACATTCTACCGTCTAACTTTGATCTCCTTCCTCTCTATTATTAGGACTTTATTTTTTTAATGAGACAGGATCTCACTCTGTCACCCAGGCTGGAGTGCAGTGGCACAATCATAGCTCACTGCAGCCTCAAGCTCCTGGGCTCAAGCCATCCTCCCGCCTCAGCCTCCCAAGTAGCTAAGATTACAGATGCATACCCACCACACCTAGCTAATGTTTTTAAAAAACTTTTTTGTAGAGATGTGGTTTCACCACATTTTCCAGGTTGGCCTCAAACTCCTGGTCTCTGCCTCAGCCTCCCAAAGTGCTGGGATTATAGGCATGAGCCACCATACCTGGCCTCTTACAAAGACTTTTGTGATGACATTGGGCCCACGTGAATAATCTAGGCTAATTCCCCATCTCAAGATCTATTATGAGTTAAATTGTGTTCATCAAAATTCATATGTTGAGATCTCAACTCCTAGTACCTCAGAATGCAACCTCATTTGGAAATAAGGTCATTGCAGATGTCATTAGATAAGATGAGGTCATCTGGAGTAGAGTGGGCACCTAATCCATAATTACTCGTGTCCTTATGAGAGGAGTAAATTTGAACACAGACAACTTACATACATGAACACAATGCAAACGTGAAGGCAGAGATTGAGACGATGCACCAACAAACCAAGAAATGCCACAGATTTCCAGCAAACCACAGCAGCTGAGAGACAGACAATGAACTGTCTCCTTCACAACTGTCAGAAGAAACTGACTCTGCCAGAGCCTTGACCTCAGGACCTCCAGCCTCTAGAAGCCCCCCGTTTGCGGTACTTCATGACAGCAGCGCTGAGCAGTGAATACAAGATCCCTAACTGAATCACATCTGCACAGTCTCTTTTGCCATGTTAGGTAATATATGCACAGGTGATATACACACAGATTCAGGGGGACTAAGATATGGGCATCTTCAGGGGAGGTCATTCTTCAACCTACTGCAGTATGCCAGGCAGCCATTTTATATTGTGTGACCTTGGCCATAGCTGACTGAATCAAGGATTCAGACCTAAGCCAATGGAAAGGCAATCCATTGGTTTGTCAGTGACCAGTCAGACTGGCTCCCTGAGACCTGAGCCAAGGAACACAGAGACTGTAAATGGTCAGTGGATGGGTATCATGTGAAGTCGGTGCTAGACCTGGCACCATGGCAAGACCTACATAAGCCATAGTGAGCAGAGGAAGCCAGGCAGAGAAATGGAACAGAGGGCAGAATAAATCAGCAATGTGGGGGCCCCAAACTCCAGCAGAGGTGAGAGTCTGAGAGATCCCCATCAAAGTGTTTACTAGCACATCTGCTCACCTTAGATCCCATGTTTTCACCTCCCCCACTTCTTATTTCTTGACCAGCAAGAACTAAAAATTCCCATTATGGAGTCAGGAGAGCCTCATCTCTCCCACTACCCCGCAAACACCAGTCTCACCACTGGTTCTCTTCAGTGGATATACTGGGTTGAATTATGGCTGCAAAAGATATGTTCACCCAGAACCTGTGAATGTGACCTTATTTGGAATAAGGCTCTTTGCAGATGTAATTAAGAATCTTCAGATGAGATCATCCTGGATTAGGGTGGGGCCCTAAATCAAAGGACAAGTGTCTTTAATAACAGACAGAAAAGAAAAAGAGACCTAGAGAAGATCGCCACGTAAAGACAGAGGCAGAAGCTAGAGCAATGCAGCCACAAGTCAGGGAACACATGGGACTGCTAGCCTCCAGGGGTGGCCAGAAGGTAGAAGAGACAGAAAGAATTCACCCCTAGAGTCCTCAGAAGGAACACAGCACTGCCAACCCTTGATTTCAGATTTATGACCTCCAGTACTATGAGAAACTAAGCTTCTGTTGATTTAAGCCACCAAGTTTGGAGTAATTTGTTACAGCAGCCCTGGGAAACTAATACAGTAGGTAAAACAGCTTTCAAAAGCACCAGAAAAGAAACTTAGGGGAAGAAGAAAGATATGGAAAACTTGAAGAATCAACCTGTAGGTGGGCAGACAACATCAGTAACACGGATACCAAAAGTGGTCAGCCAGGCCTGGAGGCTGTGAGCCAGGCCCTGCTGCTTTCAGGAACCTCCACCAGGAAACAGTTCATCCATGGATATGAAGCCTCCAGCCTCTGGATCCCATTTGCTCACATCTCTATAAACTCCTTCAGCAGATCGCAGGCTCCTTGACTTGAGGAACCACGTCTTACTCTACTTTGTGTCCCTAAAAGAGGACTACCTTCCAAATGCAGTTGTGTCTCAGTATCTTGTTCATATGGTCACCAAAGTAATGTTTCTGAACACAAACTTCATCGTGGCACTTCTTGACATAAAATCCGACAGTGCCTACACCCCTTTCAGTAGAGAGAGGGAATACATGGGTGTATATGTACTCTATATCCAATTCACAATATTGCTAAAGACTCACTTGGGGAACTTGTTACCAAAACACTCCCTCACTAAAACTGTCAGACCCTCTGAATGGGCATCTCCAGAGTTAAGGCCTGCGGTAGGGGGTGGGGAGGAAGCTGTTTTTCCTTCTTGTTTCATTATTCTTGTCCTCCTTGATAAATCCCCCCCACTCTCCAACATGACTAATTCATCATCAAGAGAAACTGGACACTGCTCTACAGAAATAAGGGTCAGGATGCTGTTTGCCACATTCTTTTTAATAGCATAAAACCGGAAGCAACCCGGCCAGGCGCGGTGGCTCACGCCTGTAATCCCAGCACTTTGGGAGGCTGAGGTGGGTGGATCATGAGGTCAAGAGATCGAGACCATCCTGGCCAACATGGTGAAACCCCATCTCTACTAAAAATACAAAAAAAATTAGCTGGGCGTCGTGGTGTGTATCTGTAGTCCCAGCTACTCAGGAGGCTGAGGCAGGAGAATTGCTTGAACGTGGGAGGCAGAGGTTGCAGTGAGCTGAGGTCACGCCACTGCACTCCAGCCTGGCGCCTGGTGAGGGAGTGAGACTCTGTCTCAAAAAAAAAAAAAAAAAAAAACTGGAAACAACCAACATCTCCATCAACTGGGAAACAAATAAAATGAGGTATTTACAAAATGGGATTTTATGCAATAGTTAAAATAAATGAGGTTTATCTATCAACACGGATAGACTTCAAAAACAAAGTTGAGGGGGGGAAAAGCAAGACACAGAATAATGTGTGACATAGTATACTACATATATGTGTAAAATGTGCTTTAAACGATCTGAAAGGATAAATACAAAATGAACAATAATTGCCTTAGATGAGGGGTATAAAGAAATGGGTTAGACTAAGTATGATGATTAAGGGGACTTTAAGTGAATGTGTAGTGTTTTTTTTTTTTTTAAGGCTAGAAAAAATAGCAAAATGGCAACAGTTTCTAATTCTGGGTGTTAGGAATACAGCTATGAGTATCTATTAAATTACTTTTTATACTTTCTTGCACTTCTTAAGTTCTCAAAATTAAAAGCAAACTATGAGCTCCTGAAGATGACATACAAACTCTCTGGGATCTGATGCTTGCCCTGAATCCTCTCCTGTCCTTCTTTTCTGCACACCCTGTATACTCCAGTCATATCAAAATACTTCCTCTTCTCTACACAATAGTGTGACCAGCTTCCGTGACTTTGCACATAGTCATGTATGGCCTGTCCTGCCTCTCAAGATCCCCACGTCTGCTAGCAATGTTCTCACTCGTCCTTGAATGCCAGTTCTACTGCCACCTCCCCCATGAAGTGCTCTCCATCCTGCTCAGAGCCAGGTGCTCCCCCTGTATATCTCTTAGCACAGATCTTACTCCTTGGATGTCCAGCATCCAGCCTAGTGCATGAGTCGCAGTCTCTACTCCATTGAGTCCATCCGATGAAGGAAGGAATGAAACAGAGCATATAGCTGATTTTCTATAAGCAGGACTTGTTTTTACACATGAAGTGTCAATTAAATAAAACAAAGCTATTTCAGGGGCATGAAGGCTACTTTTCCTTAGCTCTTGTGCAACAGATAAGAAATTTTATTTTAAGAAGGCTGAGGTAACCATCTTCAAACATATGAAAGGGTTTTGGATGGAGAATTGAGAACAACTGCTCCATTTCCACCAAGCACTGAGATAATGTGCTTTAATTATAGCTGGAAAGATACTGATTAGATACTGAAAAAACTTAGGAGCAACATACTGTAGTGGGAGCATATGGTTTTGGAGTCATACAGACCTGACTACAAAACCCAACTCCTCTGCTCGATGACTGTCTAATTTTGGGCATGCTCTTTAATCTCAGTGTCCTCATTTCTAGAAAGAACATAATAATACCTACCTTATATGTCCATGAGAGATTTAAAAAGTGGAATATGGCCGGGCATGGTGGCTCACACCTGTAATCCCAGCACTTTGGGAGGCTGAGGCCAGTGGATAACCTGAGGTCAGGAGTTCAAGACCAGCCTAACGAATGTGATGAAACTCCTCTCTACTAAAAATACAAAATTAGCCAAGCATGGTGGCACGTGCCTGTAATCCCAGCTACTCAGGAAGCTGAGGGAGACGAATTGCTTGAACCTGGGAGGTAGAGGTTGCAATGAGCTGAGATTGTGCCATTACAGTCCAGCCTGGGTGACAAGAGTTAGACTGTCTCAAAAAAAAAAAAAGCAGAACAGGTAAAGCCTTTGGCACACAGTAGTTACTTCCCCTAAATCAGCACAGAACTAAAACAGAAAATCCCTCTTGCAGTTTTTGAGTTAGATTGAACATCAGTTGTTTAGTAGAAACCTAACTTAAAACAAGAGGATGGGTTCCAGGACCTCCATGGGCCACTGGATCCTTCATGTTTATTGTGTAATAGAGCATTAAGGGCTGCTCAGGGAGAGGCTGTTAGACTCCCTCTGTGGGAATTAGCCTGTCCAGAACAAGGTCACAATTTGAGCTACATGATTATCTTTGTGGCCAAGTATTCTGCACCGGTGTTTTTATTTCATCTCTTTAAAAAGAGATGTCACTTGTGGTCCTGATAACAGCCTGGGCTAAACTGTTTAGCATTTTCATTTTAAAAGGTGATACTTAAATTGTCTTTTTAAACTTTCATTGCAAAAGATGATAGTTAAACTGTCTTCCTTCCTTCAGCCCTAATATCCACACCTTCCCCGTTCCAGCCCTCATAATAAGGTCTGGGATTGTGCTTGAATTGCATTTCTCCTTCTTCTCTTCTCCCAAATAAAGACTTGCTCAAGACTCTTTCAGATTTATTTCTGTTCCAGTCTCTTCATCCTTGCCCCTAGAAGAGGCGACATCAGATCATGATCTCTTCTTATTTTGGGGATCATGAACTAGGAAATGAATTTATGCTATTATCCTAGCAGCCTCCATTTATAATGAGATCAGTCTTTAATTTACCCTACTCTAAATTGAGAATATATTTCTTAGACAGTAAGATTAGAATTCACCTCTAATTGGGAAAACATATGATCCAGGATTAACAGGTCTAGCAGAGCTAGACTGACAGCCTAGATTGGGAATTTGAGTGACATCTGCTTTAAATCCTACTGTGCCACCCACCCCACCCCATCTTCCTCCTGCCCTCTGCTCTTCCATTTCTCCTCTCCCATCTCCCCTAAGCTGCCCCTGGTGGAACAGCAAAGAGGTATCATTCCACAACTCTCAACGATATGTTCCATAATGAATACAGCTTTGTCCCCATGGAGTCATGGCACTGTTTATGCTTGCCTTCTCAAGGAGCAACAGAGAGGGTGATTTCCTTCATAGCATGTGACAGAGTTCAAAATGTAATGAACAGAATGTCTTAACAGCTCAGTAAAGGCATTTTGTAAAACACATGGAACAAGTAATTTTTAAAAACTCAAAATGAAGATTCAATTCCAAAGGGAGGAATGCCTTTGGGTTTTTTGACAAAGCAAAATATTCTAAAATTCAATTGTTTAATAGGGTTTTCCCCAGAAGCACTAGCGCATATTAATTCTCATTTCAAGGCGGCATGTTTATTTTAGTTCCAACCTACTTTCAATGGTAGGTAATTAGGGAAACTAAAAGTGCATATCTTATTGCTTAATTTAGAGTCTACTACTGTGTTTCTAGGTCTTTCTCAGGATATATTTTAATGACACAGAACAGTGAAAGATTTTTATTCAACTTTAAGTGCTTGAGAAAAGCAGAGAATAAAAGCCAGGTTATATATTCTGGTTTTTAAAAGAAACTTCCTATTATTTTAAAGATCAGCTTTTGCATGTGTAAGCTAACCTCTCCTGTAACAAACTTCACTGGAAGTTCCCAGAGCTCCAGACAATTGCTCCAGTCATTTCTCTAAAGTCTGGTACTTGTCATACGATTCCTACCACTGTCACCAATAAAAATTGTCTCAAGTGACCATCGTGGAAGCCACAAGTGTTCACGGAGTATCTTTGGATCTAAAGGAGGCAAGAGTCCATACCAGGAGCAGGACCAATTATACAGAATCACAAACTCCCAATGTTGGCAGAGACTTAGAGGAGTACCATCCAATAGAAATACAACATAAGCCACATATGTAATTTCCCTTTCTCTATTAGCCACATTTTTTTAAAAATTATGCAATTGATTTTTAACAATGTACTTCACTGAACCCAATATTTTCAATATATTATTTCAACATGTAACTAATATAAAAATTATTAATACAGCATTTTACCCCTTTATCATACTAAGTTTTCAAGATCTAGTATTTTACACATCTCAATTCTGCCACTAAATTTTTGACGGTTAAAGTGAAATATCTGAGTGTGATGGCTCACACTTGTAATCCCAGCTACTCAGGAGGCTGAGGCAGGAGGATTACTTGAGGCCAGGAGTGCATGACTAGCCTGGGCAACATAGCAAGACTCCAATTTCTAAAAAACAAAAACATTTTTTATGAAGTCCTATCAGAACAATAAAATACACTCAATAGAAAAAAATTTTTTACACTGCTACAGTTTTTAAATTTTAATTAGTTAAAAATTCATTTTCTCAGTTGCACCAGCCACATTTCAACTACTCAGCTGTTACATGTGGCTAGGCTACCTCACAGCACAGACACAGGTCTTGTAGTCCAAGCTGACATCAGGCTCTAAAGCCTACCAGCAATGAGGCCCCTGCTCCTCCCCCAGAGGCAGCTCAGCCAGTCGTGAGCTCAGGCTGTTAGAAAATGTTTCCTTTGTCTTGAGCTGAAAACTGCTGCCCTGTCCTTTCCATCTTCAGACCCCAGGTATGTTTCCCAGAGTCTGTCCCCTCCCCTGTGGGGTAATGAGAGAAATCCCACAGCCCAACCAGCCCCAGGGCTCCAGCAGCCCAGACACTCCCAGCTGGCTCTCCTGAGGTCTCCTTCCTACAAATCTGTCTGCCCAAAGGGCACCACATCCATTTAAGAGGAGTCAGGCTCTTTGAGAACTCGTTCTCATTGCTGTCCCCTTAATCAGGACAGAGGGGAGGTTGGACCAGAGGAGCAGTTATTAACAGCTTTTCCCTGAGGCAAAGTGGCTCTGCTCACACTGGGCTCACACCATAAAAAGAAGCTGCACAGCACTGACCCGGAATACAGGGAAAGAGCCTGCAAAGCACTGAGCCCTCGGTGTCTGGCAGCAGATGTTTTCAGATAGGGCATTTCTGGGGAAAAGGTGAGCAGAGCAGGTGAAACTGGTAAACTGTGATACACATAGAAATGCTAGTTGTACATGAATGGGATCCTAGGATAAATGCTGCTAGCATAGACACCTTACCCCGCTCCCATCAGCATCCTCACCTCATTCCATACCCTCACCCCCTGTAACTCGTTTTAAGAACTCAGCCTGTGTCCCAGATTTTTACCTGTGCTTGTATAATCCCATATAGCCCTTTATATACACATGCACACGTGGAGTTTGAGCAGCTTGTCATGGTCCGTTTTACAAAACAGAGATCTTCTTATGCACGCTCTCCTGCACCTTGCTTTTCTCACTTAACTCTCTTTAAGCTGGATGAGAAAGCAGAGCATTCTGACTCTATTTCCCACTTATCCCCATTCTGCCCCTAGCCTGGTGGGCTGGCAGGAGACAGACCACAAGATCACTGGAAGGTATGCACCTCTGGCAACATGTGCTCTGGGGCTCTGCTTATCCTCGCTGCCAAAGCAGGACTGGCTCCCTTGGCAAAGCAGAGGAGAGATCATCACCAGGACTCCGCAGGCTTCAAAGTGGCTGGGAGTGCGGTTCTTCACATGTCAGTCAGCCTGGCCAGCAGCCCCACTTCCCATGCCCCGCCCCCATCCCTCATCTTCAGTGCTCTGTGTTGCAGTACACACACAACTTCTCCCCATCCCCAAGATTCAGGGAGCATCCAGGAAATTGAAATTCAAGCCACTAATTGAAAACCTGGCAGGTTTGCAGGTGTGACTGGAGTTCTTCACACCAGGTGTACTGAGTTGAAAGGAACAATTATGCAGCGGGTCCAGAGAGGAGCCCTCATTCATCTTGGAAATCGATCACTACCCATTTTTTTGCTCACCTCCCTTCTCCCATCCCTGCCCCCACCCCTAAGACCCAGGCAGCAGTGGTGCCCCTGGCACGAGCCAGCTCTGTCCTTCAGCTTCACTTGACCTCAGGGAAGGAATGAACTACATTCTCCAAAATGTTTCCTGCACTGGTGTCTGAAGTACCCCCCCCGGAAATGATGAGGAAATGTTTCCTTCATCCATTTTTAATTGCGGCAGATTATAATTACATTCTTTGGGAAATAAATACTTAACCACCTTCCCTTAGATGTTTTTTCAGGCACAGGGAGGACGGTGATGTAAAGCTTTCAGTTAATAGCTTAGTTTATTCTGGTGTCATTTCTTTTATTTCCTTTCGGCTTGTTATTTATGGTTTAAATTTTTTGCACCCCGGTGCTTGGCCTGCTTTCCTCAGGAGGATAATTAAGAAAAAGAATTTGGATGTTCAGGCATTTTTTACCAATGGGCTGGAGGCAGCAGAAGTGTTTGGGGAAGAGAGGGAAATGTGAGAGAAAGGAGCAAACACCACTGCAGTCACCCCCAAAACCTCAAAATAAAATCCAGTATTTCCCTAAAGTGCATTAAGGTGTTATTCTCATCATTTGGGAGGGCACAACCCATTATCCTAACACTCAATGGATTCTGTTAGACAAACAGCTAAGTGACAGGACTCTTGCATGTGAATAAATTACCATAGAACTCCTCAGTGACCAAACGGTCCTGTAATTGCAATGGAATAGAGATTCTCTAAAGTGTGTCTGCCCCACAGCCAACCCGATCTTGTCTCACGTCTGTGAGCCTGTAAGACGAACGGGATCAGAACAGAAGCCAAAATAAAACTGAAAGAACGCTGCTCCCATTACACAAAGCAGTGAGTGTTTAATTAGATAGGGGCCATGAATTGCAGCCTTCAAAATAGAAGGGAAAAAAAAACACTTTCTCCATGAGTGACTCCTCCTACCCTTGAAGACAATCATAATGAAACTGACAAATACACCTCGAAGGTCAACTTCAAGAATCAAATCGATTTATTTAATAATTTAGGAATCACTTCCAGCCATCTCTCGCATTAAAATCTGAGGGGCCATTGTATTCTCTATTTCCTCGGCTCCTTTCCTTTCTCTTAGTTATGCCTCACTGCCTTTAATAAATAAGTAATACAGAGGGAAGAAAACACTTATCTGGAGTACCTCGCCTTTGCCTTCACGCTGCAGGGCTGATTCTTTTCTACCTGGAAATAAACGGAGTCTGGAAAAATCTTTTCTCCCTCAAAGGCTAGGTCAAGAGGGTTAGGCCCCTTAGTATGGTCGTAGCAACCCCGGAGCCCAGGGCACTGCTCAAGCCAGGAGAAGAGCTGCAGAATAAATAACATGTTAAGAGAATCTCGGAGAAGCACCGGCTCGTCCCAAAGGCTGAGCGAGTATGCACAGGCAACTCTCCGGCTAGCAAACGGCAGGAAACCACTGCAGCTAGTAGGGGAATTCCAAAAGCATCAAAGTAAACTGTGATCATTTGAGAGTTTATGACTCAAAAGTGAGGACTGCTGAACCCAACCGCAGTTATATTTCCTCATGATGCTTTGAAGAAAATGGGAAAGAGATTGCTATTATACAGTAGGTCTCAGAAAGCAAACTTGCTGATGGAGCAGGAGCGCAGCCGACTCAGCTACGGCTCCTCCCTGCTCTCCGACTCTGGGCAATGCATTCCTCCTTCTCGCCTTGAAGCCACTGGGGATGTGGGGTCCCACAGAGCTGCTGATCACCTGCAGCAGGGTGAGATCTTGCTCCCTGCAGAGCCACCCTAATGGTAACATGGGAGTCATACTGGTCATGGACAACACTGACTTCATCCACCACCCTCAGCCTCCAGGATTGAGCTGCAGGCACAAATAACATTCATTTCCCAGCTCCTGTCTGAGCGCCCTTCCCTCCACCTGCCATTTCTACTATTCACAGATCATTCTCCAGCTTTCCAGGGTTACTCCCCAGTGGAAAGCTGCCCCTCTTCTTTCTCTAATCCTGGTCTGTAGCTACTCTAATTTTTTTTTTTTTTTTTTTTTTGGCCCTATAGGCATGAAGCCTTGACCCCAGGAATTCTCCCCAGACCTGGAGGACATGCATGTCTTGCCAGTGATCATCCGATCTTATACTGTCTTTCTCCATGCCTGTCTCCACTTGCCAGACTGAAAGCTCCTTAAGGGCAGAAACAAGCCTTCTTGGTTTTGTATTCCCATACCTAGTATGGTGCACAGTAGGTGGTTAAGAGACATATGTTAACTAAACATTGAGGGAAGCTGAGTTGGCTCACTGCTGACAGACATGGGGCATTTGCCACTGGTTTATGGCATAAGTTGTGCTTCCTGGGTTTTTCAGGTGGGAGAAAGAGAAGGAAGAGGGAAGCACAAATGTCTGTCTCTCCTGGAAACCAGAATCCAGAGTCTTCACCCCCGCAGCCACTGGGAAGGTAATTTATCCCTGCCAGGAAAACATGGGCACCAAGCCACGTAGCAACTTCTCTCCCTCCACAAATTAATCATGATTCCGGTGTTAATTCCATAAATAATTCATGAAGTCAAATATAAAAGTATCACAACACTCCCATCAGCTATACTGCGCAGCACCATACGCAGGAGAAATTTAAACACAAACCTGGAAGCTTCTCCGGTTTGCAGGAGAGTTCTGACATGGCTAAATGCACATTAAATTTAGCCAAATGCCCTTTTAAAATAAATATTCATTGAACACCCTGTCTGTGCTAGGTACGATGCTGGATGAAACTGAATAAAGGACAGTCTCTGCAGTAAAGGACACAGTCTCTCCCCCTGCAATCAAGAAGAGGAAGCCAGAAAACATCACAGAATGTTAAACGCTGAGCAGACAACACAGCAAGGTTGTATATATAGCACAGTGGTTACGTCTCTGTGCTGTGCAAACAAACCTGGATTCTAATATCAATTCTTAGCTATGTACCCTCGAGCCAGTTAATCTCTCTAAGCCTCAGTGTCCTCCCCCTGTCTCCTCATCTGTTAAGTGGTATGATGACAGTAATAGTATCTATCTCACAGGGTTGGCCTACAGAAAGAAGGCAATTAATGTTGGAGCTTAACATGATTAGCACTGCAACATTAACATTACAATATATAACACACTCTCGGGGAGGCAGAAAAGGTTTCTTGGAGAAGGTTTCAAAGGCTGCCTGGGGGAGAATGAGAAATGTGGGAAAAAAATAAAAGTTCCATATTTTGTTAGGCTTAGTACAAAATCAAAGTGCAGGTTCTGTTTTTTTTGTTTTGTTTTGTTTTGTTTTTTTTAATTAAGACTTCAGGCAACCTACAGAATGGGAGAATATTTTTGCAATCTATCCATCTGACAAAGGGCTAATATCCAGATTCTACAAAGAACTTAAACAAATTTACAAGAAAAAAACTACCCCATCAAAAAGTGGGCAAAGGATATGAACAGACACTTCTCAAAAGAAGACATGTATGCAGCCAACAAACATATGAAAAAAAGCTCAACACTGGTCATTAGAGAAATGTAACATCGAAACCACAGTGAGATACCATCTCACACCAGTTAGAATGATAATCTTTAAAAGGTCAGGAAACAACAGACGCTGGAGAGGATGTGGAGAAATAGGAACACTTTTACACTGTTGATGGGAGTGTAAATTAGTTCAACCATTGTGGAAGACAGTGTGGCAATTCCTCAAGGATCTAGAACCAGAAACACCATTTGACCCAGCAATCCCATTACTGGGTATATACCCAAAGGATTGTAAATCATTCTACTATAAAGACACATGCACACCTATGTTTATTGCAGCACTGTTCACAAAAGCAAAGACTTGGAACCAACCCAAATGCCCCTAATAGACTAAATAAAGAAAATGTGGCACATATATACCATGGAATACTATGCAGCTATAAAAAAGGATGAGTTCGTGTCCTTTGCAGGGACATGGATGAAGCTGGAAACCACCATTCTCAGCAAACTGACACAAGAACAGAAAATCAAACACTGCATATTCTCACTCATAAGTGGGAGTTGAGCAATGAGAACTCATGGCCACAGGGAGGGCAACATCACACACCAGGGCCTATTGCAGGATGGGGGGGTAAGGAGAGGGAGAGCATTGGGAGAAATATCTAATGTAGATGACGGGTTGACAGGGGCAGCAAACCACCATGGCATGTGTATAACTATGTAACAAACCTGCACGTTCCGCACATGTACCCCAAAACTTAATTTAAAAAAAAACTTCCAAGAGAGTGACAACAGAGCATTAAAGCAAGTCAAAGTCCTTCTAAAAAAAAAACACTGGGCACCTGCAAAGGTCATAGCCCCAGATGCTGTCCCTGAGAGAAGGCATGCTCCCTATAGTCCCAAGCATGGGATTGGTACTTGCACTGCAGGACAGGTGGTTTTGACTTCCTAGAGACCAAATTCTAAGCCTCAGCCATCTTACAAATGATGTTTCTGACTGAACTGCAGCATCAGAATTCACTTTCAAATTCAAGGTAGCCAGATAATCCAGTTGCTAATATCAGGTTGTGTGCACGTATGTAAATGACATAAATGCACCTCCGTTTCCTCTGATGCTCTCTGTCATGCATAAGGAAATGCATGAGGCCACTTCCCCAGGTCCCTTGCTGGGTCTTAGACTCCTTAGGGGGGAAAAAAATGTCAATGGAAATCGCCAAGTCTGAGAATCAGGACTCCTGGGTACCAGCTCCAGGCCCTCCACTCAGGGCAAGTCACCTTGTGTCTTCAAACACCAGTGTCCTCACCTGTGAATTGCAGAGATAGAAGCACTGATCTCTAAAGTTCTTTCTGGATAGACTATTCCATATTTCTGTGGAATAGCAGCAGGAGAAAGAAATAAAAGCCTGCAAAGCCAGAGTAAAGTAATAATAACTTTAAAACAAGCTCTATGCCTGCTGATTTTTTAATATACCATTTCTTTTCTGGAAAAAAAAAAAACCATATTATGCAAAATAAAACGCTGTTGAAAATTCCCATAATGTCCCCGTGTGTGTTTCATTTAGCAGGTGTGGTGTATTTCACGCCATGAAGGCTTTGTTTAATAGAGGCTCTGAAGCCCAATCACTGATAATACTCTTATTTAGACCACTCAGCATGAGGAGCATATATTTCCTGTACATCATTGGCTGGTTTATTGCTTAAAACATTTGCATAAAGCCAAACAATTATCCCCAGGGGTTGGATCACTTGCTCCTGCTTTTCCTTACCTGAAGTTGCCATCCTTCAAACCCCTTTCTTAGAATCACCTCCCTGGAGCTCAATTGTGAAACTATCCACTGAGTAGCAAAGCCCAGGAACTTGGGCACATTCCCAAAGGCTTCTTGGTCGAGGGCTTTCTTCTCTAGAAACTCACCTAAGGGATCTGGCATCTTAGAACAGTGGTTCTCAAATGGCAGTGTGCGTGGGAATTATGTGGAGGGCTTCTTAAACACAATTTCGGGGCTCCACCCCAAGTTCCTGATTCAGGAGATCTGGGGTGGGGCCCGAGCATTTGCAATTCTAACAGATTCCTAATGATGCTGATTTTGCAGGTCCCAGAACCACACTGTGAGAACCATGGTATTTAAAAGAAAAATATTAATTGTATCAAGGTCCTAGCCAACTCATAAGATAAAGATCTAAAACACAGTCGGGTAAAAGCTTGCCTTGCTAATGAATGAAAGGCAGGGTTCTTAGAAATGCTCGAAGGTCAGGCCTACCCTAAAGGGGGACTCAGGATCTTCCAGTTAGGTTTCCACCTCTACGTAGAGAGATGACTGTTTTCCTGATGGTCATTCATTTCTGGATACTGTGGGGCACTGGAAGGGGAGAACCAATGACTCACTGCTCACGGAAGTCTTCGGTCTGCCATGAAAAGAGTCTTCACTCTCAGCCTCCAGCATAAACACATTTCCCCAAGGTTGCGCTGCTTCCTAAATCCTTAAGCCAGCAGCAGCAGCATCACCTGTGAGCTTGTTAGAAATGCAGAATCTTAGGCCCAATCCAGATCTACGGAACCAGATTCTGGCTGGATTTAGCAAGATTCCTAGCAATTTGCATTCACATTAAGGTTTGAGAGGCACTTCTCCAAGTACCGTGGGGGATGGAGAGAACACCTCTGACACCAAGAAGATAGATTTCCAAAGGTGAGTCTCCTTCTCTTGTGATTTTAGCCTGGTTGGAGTCTAACTTGAAGAGAGAAAAGACATACACATACATTAACACCCTTCTGCATCTGCCAATCCAGACCTATTGTAGCCAGGTGTGTTCTTCAGGTCTACGCCTGAAAAGGAGTTGAAGTTCAGGTGCCTGAAAGTGCCAGGTAGCAAGTAATCAATGCATGAATCAGGCCTAATGTAAGACAGGAGTGGCTGATGACGCCTTTGACCAACTGGAGAGTGCATTCTCTCCTCAAGGTTTTCAGCTTCAAAATTTTGAAAACACCGTGCTTGCCAAAGAGAAGTGTTAGTAGGCTGGGCTGCAGGGCTTCGAGTTTTGATCCTTGAACTAAAGTGTAATAGTATTAGCTAAAACGTATTGACCACTTACTACAAGGAGACACTGTTACCATTAACCCCATTTTCTACTTGGGAAAACGGAGGCATAGGCAGACCAAGTAACTTGTCTCCAAACCATGCAGCTAAGGAAGAGCAGAGCTGGGATTTGAACCCAGGTAGTGTGGCCACAGGAATGCACCTCCTGTAGCAAAGGCCACTTCTGTGGGGGAAGAGTGGCACCTGTCCTGAAGGTAGGTAGAAGCGGATTCTATTAGAAGAAACCAGAGTTGTCCGGTGGTCTTAGATGGAACAAACATAATTGATCACCCAAACTGGGATGCATTTGAGACTAAAAGTGGCATTATTAACAACTATGTACGGACAACAGGTATATGCCAGGATGGTCCCCAGCAAATGGGGAATGTGGGAGGACCCACAGGTGAGCTCTCTGACTGGACCAAGGGTTTAGGATGGTCTCTGCCATGCAGAGGACAGGCGGGGAGCCAAACAGGGAGCAGGCCCTGAGTGGAAGATAAAAGAAACTACACCTGGCGGATCACCTGAGGTCAGGAGTTCGAGACCAGCCTGGCCAACATGGTGAAACCCCTGTCTCTACTAAAAATACAAAAATTAGCTGGGCATAGTGGTGGGCACCTGTAATACCAGCTACTCAGAGGCTGAGACAGGAAAATCACTTGAACCTGGGAGGCGGAGGTTGCAGTGAATCAAGATCGCGCCACTGTACTCCAGCCTAGGCAACAAAGAGTGAAACTCCGTCTCAGAAAAAAAAAAGAAGAAATCATGCCTGAAAGCAAGACCATCTCACTGTTAGGGGTCCTTTCCTCCATTTCTGCCTGTTTTTCTTTTGTTATCCTCAAACTCTAGTAAAGACTTGTTAAAGTACCTCTGACTCACCCCAGCTGTCACCCAAGTCGTTGGACAGAAACCCCCAAGGAGAAGCACAGGGCATGGAGCATGGCCCACTCTTCCCTGTCTGCCTCACAGAGACTCCCCTCTGTTATTATCCACAGAGGATAAAGAGGAAACTTGACCTAAAATTACAATTCCCTCTTAAAGTCTCTGTAGCCAGGACCCTACCCTGGAATCTATGACCCTATCCTAGAATCGTACCTTGATCATTTTCAAAGAGTCTTCACATGCCTTTCTCATTTTGCTTTGGCCACAACATGGGTGACAGGTTACACTAACTCCATTTTATACACGAGGCTCAGACAAGAGCAGTGAAATCAGCCAATTCCGAAATGGAGGGCAATCAAACCTGATGGAAATCAGGTTTGATTGGGCTGGTCCGTTAACGGAATAATTACCATTTCTTTCCTTGAGGAACTCTCACAGTGACTCTTGGGTGTTTCCTCTTGAGTAAATAAAACGAGTAGGGGAAGCATCTTTGTTTCGCGGAACTGGGTTTGGGCGGCAGGTCCACATAGGAAGCAGCCCCTGGACGGTATCCAGTGTGGGCTCAGCCTCTGCCTCTCCCCGGCTGCCAGCAGCTGCCCTTCCCCACAGCCCCAGCCATCCAGATGGCACCAAGAGCCTAATTGCCATTGTTAGTACTCATGGCTCATTCCAAAAGAGGAGAGATGAACAGGCAGGAGAGAAAACAGGCCTTCTCTCTGCAGAGCCACCTACTGCCTGTGTTTAATACAGATGAGCCTCTAACTCTCTGACCTCTGTGTCCACAGGAAAGCACTGGAAGCCCCTTTTTGCTTCAGGAACCATATGGAAGCCATTAGGAAGGCTGCCCTTGCCACTTATTGGCCCAACTCTGCCGAAGAGACATTAGCCTCAAAAATTAAAAAGCCTGACAAGACCAAGTCGTGGTGGACATGTGGTGCTTCTGGATCTCTTCCACAGCACTCTGCTGAGGAGCCTGTAAACTGGAACAACCACTTTGGAAAACTGTATGTTATCTAGTAAGGCTGAAGATATCCATTTCCAGCAACCCAGCAATTCCACTCTGAGGTGTGCACCCTATAGCAATGTGTGCCAGGATGCACAGATAGAATGTTGAAAGTAGGCTAGGCACAGTGGCTCACGCCTGTAATCCCAGCACTTTGGGAGGCTGAGGCAGGTGGATCACCTGAGGTCAGGAGTTTGAGACCAGCCTGGCCAACATGGTGAAACCCCATCTCTACTAAAAATACAAAAATTTGCTGGGCATGGTGATGCATGTCTGTAATCCCAGCTACTAGGGAGGCTGCTGAGGCAGGAGACTCACTTGAACCTGGGAGGCGGAGGTTGCAGTGAGTGGAGATTGTGCCACTGCACTCCAGCCTGAGCAACAGAGCAAGACTCCATCTCAAAAAAAAAAAAAAAAAAAAAAAGTTGAAGGTAGTATCATTCATAATCACCACAAACTCCAAACCACCTGTATGTCCATCAGCAGATTAGATAAGTAAGTTGTGGTAAAAGCAATCAATACCATTACCACTGTTATTATATGAAAATGAATAAACATAATATTAAGCAAAAAACAATAAGACAAAAGAATATACACTGTAGGATTCCACTTATATAAGTGATGACTGTTCAAAGTCATCAAAATATCAGAATTATCCAGCCACACACTGTAATGTTTAGGGATGCACTTGAGTGTGGTCAACATTAAGGTAAAGCAAAGAAACTATTACCAGAAGTCAGTACAGTGTGGCTTATTCTGGGAGAAGAAAGGAATTGTAGAGGGGGGATGAGGAGTTACTAAGGTTCGGGCAATATTCCACTTCTTGACCTGGGGAAGGTGGCTACCCAGTGTCTGCTTCTGGATGAGGATGCCTTTGTGTATTATTCTGTTAATATGTTGTTCCACTTCTCACACACACACACACACAACAGAAAATGATAAGAAAGGCGGTTCCCCAGGCCTGATGGCAGCTGCCCCCTACTGGAACCCAAGGAAAGTGCAGGTTCAGAAGACGTATTTGGTGGGTGGGAGAGGGTGTTGAAAGGGACACAAGAGCTGTTGTGGCCTCAGAAAAAGTTGTACCCAAATCCCTTTTGGAATGTTTCTTAAAGTTTTATTCATGAGTTGTTAAGCACTTTGTTTAGCAAATCGGTTTATCCCAACCAGCTCTGTGGAGGTGGCAGATGGCACTAAAGAAAGCGTCCTAAATGCAGCGGGGATCTGTTTGCTACCCTCTGCTCAGGCCTGGGCCACTGTTCCCAAGGCTCAAAGAAGCAGTCAGAGAAGGAGGGAAGGGAGGGGGGGAGAGGGGTTTATCGGCAGTCTGCAGAGTCTGTGGGGGATGGAGAGAAACATGGTATTTACAAGAAACAGCAGCCTCAGAACTGAGCCTTTTCCTTTGCTGGACAGCCCCGCAAATGCACACCAGTACTGAAGCCTGGGAAACCCCAGCTGCTAAACATAACCGCTGGGGCATGGGCAGGGGTGTGCAAGAGGCAAAAACATGGGGGCATTAATTTGGATGAAAATCCAACAAGGAATTGTGTAAGAGTGAGGGTGAGCACCAAGGGGATGGAATTCTTAACTCCTTGATGCAGTCAATAGTCCCATCTGGTCCTTCTGACTGTGGGAGAGAGTCTGCAGTGAGGCCTTTTCCAGGCCCTGACAATTCATCTGAAAAGGAAAAGCCGGCACAGACATTTCCAAGGGCTTCAGTCCTGAGTGGGACAGGAGGGAAGTGAAAACGGGACAGTAAGACGGAGCTCTATTATTTAATATTTTGTAAAATGGCATAATGGGACTATTCGTTAATCAGGTTAAAATGCGATTTTTCTCTGTGCCTCATGTTAGTGACAACCCAATTTAATAAAAGAGCAGGCACTTGTAAGAGTCTTTGGGTCTGTGCTTTTAAGTGACACTTTGCATCTCTTACCTTTTTAAATTTGAAAATGTTTGGATTTTCCTGCTCTAACAAAGACCTCCCCCACAGTTCCTCAAAGATTGTTTCAGGGACTTTGGAAGCCATTTCTAATTTGTTGCCTTGAAAGAACTGTCCCCAAGCCCAAGGTTTCAGGCCAGGCACAGTGGCTCACACTTGTAATCCCAGCACTTTGGAAGCCTGGGCAGGAAGATTGCTTGAGCCCAGGAGTTCAAGACCAGCCTGGGCAACATAGTGAGACCCTGTCTCTACAAAAAAACTGCTTTAAAATTATCCAGGCATGGTGGCATGTGCCTGTAGTCCCAGCTATGCAGGAGGATGAGGTGGGGGAGATGGCTTGAACCTGGAAGGTCCAGGCTGCAGTAAGCTGTGATCATGCCACTGCACTCCAGCCTGGGCAACAGAGTGAGACCCTGTCTCAAAGAAAAAAAAAAAGGCTACAAGAAATAGGTTACCTATAACTCTCCATTATTCCCCAAACATGTGTTAAGTGCTGACTAGATGCCAGGCCTGTAGTGCACACTGTACCTCTCGGTGAGCTGACCTCTGTGGGGAAGGAGAGTAAGACAGTGTGATTTGGGGTGGTGAACACTCTGATGCGTGACGGCAGGGCATGCTAGGCATGTGGAAGGGGCACCTCACCCAGGCTCAGAGGCTCAGGGAAGGCTGCCCAGAGGAGTGACGTGCAAACTGATATCCGGAGGAGAAGCAGAAGCTGGCCGGGTGAATGGCAAAGGCCAGCGGTGTTCCAGGTAGAGGCAACGGCCCATGCAAAGGCCTGAAGAGAGGAGAAAGATGGCGTGCCCAGGCTCAGAGCAGGGAACTGAGGAGTGGGGGAGAAACGAGGCCCAGAAGCAGGAGACTCCAGATCATGAGGGACCTGGAGGCCATCGGAAAGAGTCAACCTTTGTTCTAAACTCATGAGAAATCTCTGAATGGTTGAGAACAGATTTCTAGATTAGAAAGATACCATTGTGTGGAGCTTGGATTAGGGGGAAAACAAGACAGGCATCAGGAAGACCAGGTGGGAAGCTTCCTCTATATCCTAATGTGAGATAACAGTGAGTAGAACCAGGAAGTGAGGCTGGATGGGGACTGGGGACACAGGAGAGGAAGGGCTATGCCTATTTTGCCTCACTCCCCCTGGTAAAAGAAAACACTTCAGAATACATTAATTTCCAAGACAAGCAATCAATCACTTTCTGTTAAGTGTGACTGTGTACCTACTATGCACCAGCATGGAGCAGTGCATGGACCATTGCTTCAACAATGCCGAGAAGCCGCTCAGCAGGCATGACAACACGGCACCATTCCAGCCTCATGGGCAAGGGCTCTGGGGTCAACCTGGGTTTAAATTCTGGCTCCACTTACTCTCTATGTGACCAGAGACATGGTATTTAATCTCTGTAAACTCATTCTCCTCTAAATAAAGTAGGAGAAAAGTGCCTGCCTTTTAGGTTTGTTGGGAAAATTAATTGGGATAACACATGTAAAGAGTCTGGCACAGTACCAGGCACAAAATAGTTGTTCCATAAATGCAGCTGGTGCTGCTGGTGGTGGTGATGGTGGTGGTGGTGATGGTGGTGGTGGTGGTGGTGGTGGTAGTGATGGTGGTGGTGGTGCTGCTGGTAGTGGTGATGGTGGTGGTGGTGATTGCTGGTGGTGATGGTGGTGGTGGTGATGGCTAGTAGTGGTGATGGTGGTGGTGCTGCTGGTGGTGGTGATGGTGGTGGCGGTGATGGTGGTGGTAGTGAACTTTTTGGCATTGCTTTCAATTCTACAAATCCTGTTTTAGCATAGCCGGTAAATCCTGTGTAGACATGCAAATATTGTTCCCTGCATTTTTCCTATGGTTGCTGTGCAAGTGAAAGTCAATGCTGTGGTCCCGAGTGCCCCGCCAACAACATAGCACAGTTCAAAACAACACTGATCAGACACCTACAGGAGTGGGGATGCAGTGAGCTGTGAGATGCTGCCAGCATCAGTATGGTCACCTGTAGATGGTGACAATGACATCTCTGAAAAAGATAACTCTTTACTCTCAGATTCCATACCCAAGAAGATACACAGTGGGTCTAAAGAGCTTCACTGAGCAACACAAGGGTATAAACTGACAATGAGAAGACCAGGAACACACCCTGGATTGCAAAAAACACGACATGCATGGAGCTCAAAACATTCTCCTGTAACACGTTGCTGAGAGCTGCCCTGAACGCTGTTGCCTAGGCAGCAGAGCATCCAATGATGGACTGTGGAACAAGGAAATAGGAAAACAGACCAAGAAAAATGGCATGACCTTTGGGAGACTGAAAAGCAGAATGAGGCCAGAGCTACATTTAGCTCCACACTAAACCTACGCCTTATAGACGGAGAGTGTCTGACTTTCTTCTGGGCACCACTATCTGCTTTTTTAATTTTTTTCTTTCACTTTGCCAACAACAGGTCAAAACAGAATCATCCTCAAGTGCTCTAACACTGAAGCGAATCAAGCTGCAACTCAGCCCCATGGTGCTGAAACCATATGGAAGATGGATATAATAATAGCGAGATAGTAGAAAATGTTTTGAGATTTTAAGCAACGTTCTCGTGCCCTGCAATACCTTCAGTCCTTCTACCCACCCCTTTCTCCCCCAGGCAGACACTTCAGCATCTAGCACTTATAGCCTCAGAAAAGGAATGGCACAGCGGAATCACTGAGAGAAAGAAAAAGTCAATTCCTGATGTGGGAGTTTCAAATCTGAAACTCACAACTGAGTTTAAGGTGAAGACTTTTGCATTCCAAAAGCTTAGTAGAAAGCTATTGTTTTAAGGA
Organism: Ateles fusciceps; assembly: GCA_036589455.1. Classification (NCBI taxonomy): domain Eukaryota; kingdom Metazoa; phylum Chordata; class Mammalia; order Primates; family Atelidae; genus Ateles; species Ateles fusciceps. The sequence continues at coordinate 11,406,045 of JAZHEH010000630.1, forward strand.
GTTCAGTAGAGAAGATGGGTGCAGTCAAAGGGGAAGTGAAGGTAGCTGGACACTGGTGTGTATCCCCACCACACCCCCTGGTAAGTGCTGGTGGAGAGGGCCCCATAAAGACCCCCCCCCCCCCCACAGGGATTCTAGAGGATGTGAAGCTTTCCAAGGGAAGGCAACAAGAAGTAAGGCAGTGGCCTGGATGGCTGGGTAGGGACTGAGGCAGGCGGACTCGAGAGAGCCTTGCAGAGCTCCCCTACTCCCGGCATGTGGGGGAGCAAAGAGATCTTCCATGTGTCCAAAAAAAGAACAGAAATAACCAAGTAAAAGACACATTTGGAGAGGCCTTGCTGATGAGAGGAGAAAATGCAACCACCATCTTTGCAGACAGAAGCCCAGAGAGCTGATGGGAACAGAAGGGAGGGGAGAGCAGGAGGTCACAGCTACCAAGAACCAGACCTCCTCCCCAAAGAATCAAGTAGGCTGAGATCCCGAATTGAGTGAGTTTGAATTTCCCCTACCTGGCAGAATAGAGACTTAAGAAATAAAAGAAGAAAAAAGCAAGAAGTCACAGTACATTTTTGCACTCCTATATGGCAGGACAGAGTGCTATCCTCCCCATTGTTATTAATGAGTATGATAGCTGCCTCTGGTAAATCACCTACTATATGCCAGCCACTGAGGGTGGCACACTGTACCAAGCCCTGTACAAAAATTGCCCTCGTTATTTCTCCAAACAATATTCTGAGGTGGGATATTATTCTCTCACTTTTAAAAATAAGAAAACTGAAGCAGAGATTTGAGTACCTTGCCTACAACCTCACAGTTATTAAGCAGCTCTGGAATTTTACCCAGGTCTTTCTCTACACTGGGGCATAGCCAAGTGGCTTTTGCTTGACTAATAGACCTGGCACAACCATAGACAGCAGGGATAGAAGGAGGTGCCGAAATTAACATCACACAATGAGGCATACTGGCAAGGGCTGTGTTGCCACCCTTTACTCACATAAATGAGCTGACCGCTCCATGGGCGAGCACCCCAGTGACTCAGCATCAGTGAAACGTGTTCTTGCCAGGATCGGTGATGGATTTCCCGTAACTCCTCAAGCCCATGCACACATAAATGTTTGCACACACAGTAAACCCGGGCAGGGAGGTGTTAGCCCCGCCAGGCTCCAGATGCCCCTTGACACCACAGCCTGGCCCAGGACCAGCTCAGACACCTGGAAGGACAGACCCAACAGGAGTTTTGTTTGTGTTTTAAGAGATATCACAAATCCCTGTTCAATATGCATTTAGGGATGATTTATCATTTGCTCAATGAGCTGATAGCTTCCTGCACTCTTTGATTTTAGGCCTCTCATCCTGCCTGGTGGAAATGATGATGGCAAGGCAGCAAGCCCTGTCACAGGCTGGGAAGGAGTTATTTCAAACTGGCAAGGAAATAATCCTGTAAGTAACAGATTTGAGCTAAAAGCAGAGTTTTGCCCTAAACAGAGTCATTTATATAAAGTCATTGGCTTCCATCATGCACATCCTCTCCTCCCAAAGAGTAGGATTCCAATCAGGATGTGGTTTTCCCCACACAAGGATATTTGAGGACCATCTGAAGGTTGCAATTCAGATTGCAAGCATTCAGTGCTTAATTGTCACCATAGCTAACAGCAAATCCTTTTTTCTTCCAAATTAAATCCTCCCTTCTAAATCCTAAAACCAATATCTTCAGTCCTTTTTACTTTTTTTATTCTTTGCACATCAAAATCCATATTATGTTGATTCTCCCTCCCCAGTAATCCCCAAAACTGTCCCTTCCCTGCTCCCTAGTTAAGCCCCGCATTCAAGTATAAATCCATTCCTGTAACAATCGATCCAGCCTCTCTAGCATGGCGCGCCCAGACTTTCTGCTTCTGTGTTAGTTTCCCTTTAACTTTTTCAGTAGGGCCCATTTTATCTTTCTCTAGTACTGCAAAAGCCCAGATAAGCAAAAGACTCATTTGTTTAAAAAGGAAAATATCTGAATCAAATTTGATATGGTCTTTCACCTTTACACCTGTTCTGGACCTTCCTGCCTCAGACTATGGATTCATTGTTGATAAATGAGATACATTTTCTTCCATTGACATAGCACTCAGTAATACCAGGGCACTATTGAGCACCTGTTTTGTGCCACACATGAACCCTGCATGATGCTGGCGATATAAACGTTTTCTTGCCAGGACTGGCAGTGGATTTTCTGTAATTCCTCACGCCCATCCACACATAAGCACACACACAGTATGTCGGGGCAGGGAGGGGTTTTTAGGCCTACATGCCTCCAGGGGCCTCCCTGCATCCCCACTTGAATGCATACAGTCTGAATTGCAACCTTCAGATGGCCCTCAAATACGTCAGCATGCAAGGAAACACCTCGGAATTGGAATCCTACTGTCTGTGAGGTGAGAGTGTGCATTAACGGAAGCCAAACATTGTAAATGATACCACTTAAGGGATACAAAAATAAAAATAATAAAACACAAGCTCACATTTAACGTGCAGAAAATGGGCATGTTCACAACAACCCATAAATACTTCTAACTCCAGCTCTCAGCTCAGGAAGATAATCTTTCTCACTTCTTTGTACTTCCATAGGAGCACTTATTCACAATGAATTGTCATTGCTGGATAACCTACCTATTTCTGCCACTAAACAATGAGTTCCTTGAAAGCAGCAACTGCTTTATTCGCTGTTGAGTCCCCAGTATCTGCCACAGTGCTTTGTACCTGGTAACAAGTACGTGCTCAGTGACTATTTCTTGAATAAATGAATGAATGAACTAATTAGTGAAGCGCCATGAGAACAAATAAAGGTGGATTAGGAAAGACTTTAGGAGAGGTAAAGCCTCAGCAGTGCAAAGGCTTGGAAGTGTGAAACTTTTTCAGGCACTAATGGAATGGCAGGTAAATGAATGCACTGGAGCACTGGACCAGTCAGCTGCAGGAAACCAGGCTGGACAGCAGGTAGGGCCGGGCTGGGAAGAGCCTCATGTGCTCAGGAGGTTGGATATAATCCTGTGCAATAAGGACCTTGGTGTTCTGTCCTCCCGATGTCCTCCAACCCTCTCAAATTACTCCTTCTCCTTCTGGTAAACATATCAACATATAGCTGCATTTCATTCAGGAGAGGAAAGTGTGATGGAAATAGAATTTCCTGAGGTCCACTCAACAACAAAATAACCCAAACAACAGAATTTAAAAATAGACAAAGAGCTTAAATAGCCATTTCTCCAAAGAAGATATAGAGATGGCCAATACATATCTGAAAGACACTCAACATCGCTAATCATTAGTGAAATGCAAATCAAAATGACCAGATACTACTTCACACCCATTAGGATGACTACTGTCAAATAAACAGAAAATGGCATGTATCGGTGAGAAGGTGGAGAAATTGGAGCTCTTGTGCGTTGTTAGTGGGAAGGTGAAATGGTAATACCACCATGGAAAACAAGATGATGGATCCTCAAAACTTTAAACACAGAATTACTATATGATCCAATAATTCTACTTCTGGGTATATACACATCTACCCAAGAGCAAAATGTGGAAACAAGCCAAATGTCTCCAATATGATTAGATAAACAAAATGTGGCATATACATACAATGGAATATTATTCATCCTTATCAAAAGATGAAAGGAAAGGAAGGAAATTCTGATACATGGTACAGTGTGGATGAACCTTAAAAACATTATGCCAAATAAAATAAGCCAGACACAAAAGGACAAATATTGTATGATCCCACTTATGAGGCACCTACAAGAGGCAAATTCATAAAGACAGAAAGTAGGATAGAGGTTTAGTGGCTCAGAGTAGAGGAAATGGAGAATTATTAGTTAATGGATATGGAGTTTCAATACGGGATGATGAAAAATATCTAGAGATAGAGAATGGTGATAGTCACACAATATCAAGAACTTAATGCTGCTGAAATATACACTTCAACGTGGTTAAAATGATAAGTTTTAAGTTAAGCATATTTAACCACAATAAAAATATTAAAATTAAAAGTTTCTAAGGCCAGGCACGGTTGTGCACGCCTATAATCCCAGCACTTTGGGAGGCCAAGGCGGGTGGATCGCCTGAGGTCAGGTGTTCAAGACCAGCCTGGCCAGCATGGTGAAACACTGTCTCTACCAAAAATTAAAAAATTAGCGAGGCATGGTGGCAGGCTCCTGTAATCCCAGCTACTCAGGAAGCTGAGGCAGGAGAATCTTTTGAATCCCAGAGGCGGAGGTTGCGGTGAGCCAAGATCTCGCCATTGCACTCCAGCCTGGGCAACAGAGTGAGACTCTATCTCAAAAAAAAAAAAAAAAGTTTCTAAGGCCTTGTTTTTTCTTTGACATGGCAAATTTGAGGGACTGGGGAGCATCCCATGTTCACCAAATATCCTCATTTTCTCTGCCAATTATAATGCTGGAACATACTGTTTTGGGTACTTCCTCTGTTATCCACTAAACCTCTTCACCTCTTCAAATTCTTAATGAATGTGAGTCTTTCCATGACACATTTCAGTCATCTTCCAGCTTTGAAGGGCTTTTCAGAATTCAGTGGGCTCAGAGGGGAAAACATAGCACCTCTTACAATTAGGTTTACCTGTTTCCCACTAATGATTTTACCTAAATTATCCACCTAGGATGCCAAATTTTTAGCACTTAGTGTTTTTGAATACATTAAAAGAACTGTCTGCAACCCATAAGTAAGAAGTGTAATTTGCTTACCTATAGGTGAGCAGGGGACTGTCCCCCCACCTCCGTGACCTCCTGAGGGAAGGTTTTTACCAGTTTGTGAGAGAAAGAAAATGTCTGCCTCTTGCCCTCAAGAAGTGCCATGTCTGGCCAGCCTCCTTTAACAGCCAAGTTACCCTCAATTTCTTGAAGGGATGGTGTTTGGGGCAGGCAAGAAGGCAAACAGAGGTACCCTCAGGGACCACTGCACAGCACCTGTGGTTCTTTACACTGAATATTAGTCAGTCATAGGTAATCATTTGAAACATTAACTGATGTTCGCCAGTATTTCCCATAATTGCAATACTTTCCGCCACTCAGGCAGATGAGAATTCTGTTTTTGTCTCCTCGGGGAAGGCCTGACATAGAAGAAAATGAGAGCAATAGTTTGAGAGAAAAGAGTTTTGAGCTTCAAAAGCCTAGGACTTAGGGCATAAACAAAAGACTTGGAATAAAATGTGATCAGTCAGAGCCAGTTTTTCCTGTTCCTGAGAGCCAGATAAAGTTTGTTCCAAATGAGGAAACGAAAAAGAGTAAGAGGTTTAGAAACCTCTAAGCCTCTGAAAAGGGCTCTGTTCCCTGCCCCTGCCCAAATCAACCCACATCAGATACCCCCAGAGAATTCCATGGTCTCCTTCGCCCATGCCCCAGGAACCCAAAGATCTGGCAAGACCACCGAGTGCCCACCATTAGCTGAAGACAGGAGCAGTAGAGGAGACATGCTGGGTTGCGTGTGAAGGTGGAAGGTCTTGGTCAGCTCTCTGAGTTTCCTGTGGCCCCAGAATGACCAGGGAGCAACAGTCATGAACATGTGTCAGGAAAGCAGCTAAAGAGAGCCACGCTGGGAGAAGACATGGTTGGCACACATTCCCAGATGCGATCCAGATGGATAAATAACTGGTCACCACCTAAGAACAAGGATGTCTTAGCAAGTGTATGTGGACAGATGGTAACTCAGAACCAGAAAACCCTCCTCTACCACCTTCTGTGAAGGATACAAAGCCCCTCCACCCACCAGCCCAAGCATGGCCCCTATCCCAGGAAAGGGAAAGGAGACTCTGAATTCATTTAAATTAAGTTTCTGCCTCTTGGTGCAAGAAAAATTCAAATAAGAGATTCTGAAGTGATGGAGCTAACAGAGTAGTTCCATCTCTCAGAAACCTGAATTTGTGGTCTCTGATTCACGCCTGCTACATATGAATGTGTGTGTTGCTTGTTAATATCCAGTGAAGTCATGTTTGACTCAAGGGTTAAGTTCTAAAATTGGCCCATGAAGTGAAAGCCAATTGTATATTCACAATTACCCTTGAAAAACTCTTAATTTACTTATAAAAATAGAGTACTGTGCCATCATTCAATAAATTCAAAGCAGCCAGCTTTTTCTCCAGCTTTGAAACAGATTGATGGTTTCTATTTTCCAATTGAGCACCAAATATAGTAATTGGCTTTTGTTTAGAAGTATGTTCTTCAAAAAAATAAGTATTTTATCCTAAAATGCTAAAGTCACACACATGATTTCATCACACAAAGGAACCAAGACCTAGTAAAGAAAACAGAGTCCTGTGTTCCCATCTCACTTTAGGGTACCCTCTCCTGAGGGGAAATGGAAGGAGAATCTGACCCACAACTTAAATTGTCATTTACTCCTTCTCAGAAGGCCTAATGCTGAATTCACATGGATGAGCCTTCTCCATATCTATTTTGTGTGGCCTGTGTTAGCAGCACCTTTAAACCTAACTTATGTAGGGGTGATAACAGAGGCATTAGAACCACAGCACTTCCATCTTGAATAGGGGCTGGGTAAAATGAGGCTGAGACCTGCGGGGCTGCATCCTGAGGAGGTTAGGCATTCTTAGTAACAGGCTGAGACAGGAAATCACAAGGTACACAAAGACCCTGCTAATAAAACAGGATGCAGTAAAGAAGCCAGCTGAAACCCAGCAAATCCAGGATGGCTACAAAAGTGGCCTCTGGTCATCCTCACTGCTCATTATATGCTAATTATAATACAGTAGCATGCTAAAGGAAACTCCCACCAGCACCATGACAGCTTACAAATGCCATGGCAAAGTCTAGAAGTTACTCTATATGGTCTAAAAGGAAGAGGAATCCTTAGTTCCAGGAAATTCCCACCCTTTTCCCAGAAGACTCGTAATAGGTCCCTTGTTTAGCATATGATCAAGAAATAACCATAAAAATAACCAATCAGCAGTCCTCGGGGCTGCTCTGCCTATGGAGCAACCATTCTTTTGTTTCTTTGCTTCTCTAATAAACTTGCTTTCACTTTACTCTGTGGATTTGCCCCAAATTCTTTCTTGTATAAGATCCAAGAACCCTCTCTTGTGATTTGGATCAGGATCCCTTTCCAGCAACAGTGATACTTATGTGAGATGAACATTCTGGAAACTGTATATCAGCTGTGAGTTCACACCAACCTTGAGGTGAGACTTATGACTTCTTCACATTCACCAAAAGACCCACTCACTCCAAAACATTCTCCAGACATGTTTTCCTGAAGGTTTTGCAGCTGAGTCAGAGGAGGGGTTTATATCACACACAGCACAGCTCTATGTCAAATATCCCCATGAATGTCCCTCCCCAGCCTGACAGCCACCAGGTCCTCCTTCCTTCATCACCATCCCTGTCCAGCATTTGGCCCTCCAGGGTCCCATCTTTCATACCCATTCTTCTCCTTCCCACAGTTCTCAATCTCTCCACCTTTTGCATACAGACTTCATCAATTCAAACTTACATTCTCCCCGCCATCAAGCCTTTTAACAAAAAGACACCCCCACCTACCAGAATCCACTGTCTTAAAAGGTAAAGGAAAATGGGTAACCTTTTATTTTCTATTACACGTCTATCACACATTAGCTCATAAATACAATCTGAATTTAATTCACCACCTTGACAGCTACCACTTACTATTGAGCTAAATATGCTAGATGCCTTATATTTGTTATTGCAGTTACTTCCTACAATAATTCCTGGAATGGTCTCCTATTCACAAACAAGATACCTAAGGATCAAACAGTTGAAAGTAAAGTCTTATGTCCCAAGTCACACAGCTCAACCTAAAGTCCGCAAGTTTATTTACCACACTAGGCTGCCTTCGGCAAGGGAGAGTAAAATGGCTTTCTTACCCAAGCTTCTGTTTCATACCAGATTTGTCTAGGCAGCCAAATTTTCAGATAACCACTCTGGAGTGATAGCTAAAGACACAACCACATAAACCAGGATGACAGTGCCCAAGAAGAAAACTATAACAAACACTGTTAGCCAGCTAGTCTAACCTCATCTACACACCTTCCAGTTAGGAGGGGGCTACCTGACATAATTCTGACCCATGAGATGTAAATGGAGGTCACTGCATGGGGCTTCCAGGAAAGCTCTTCAGAAGAGACACGTCAAGCCTTCCCTCATCTTCCTGCCTAAAACACAGATGCCATGCTCGGAGGTGCAGCAGCCGTCTTGTGCCCAGAAAGACAAAAGCCACTTCCTGAGAGGATATCATGGAAAGGTAGAAAGAATCCTGAGAATATGGCTGAGACATATTTCAATTCCAGATCATTTACCCTGGTCTAATGGATGGAAAAAAAAATACTCCTTATTTCCTGAAGTAAGCCTTTCTGTGACTTGCAGTCAAAGGCATTTCTAACAGATCCAGTTCTCTCTGCACTGCTTTACAACTGATGAGTGGTCTCTTTCCCACTATCAGACACACCTCAAGAGCACTCGCTAGCCAAGCACTGGCCACTGTCTGCTCTACTCAAACATCGGTCTTCACTTTTCAGATTAACAAAAGTCAAAACTGTCCTACCTGGGGGGACAGAGTGGAACTTAGCAAATATTACATCCGAATGAATCAAAATTATACAGGCTGTGCCCTGGTGGAGTATGTGATTAAAGGGACTAAAATAATCATCTGCTCATGGGGAAAGTTCTTTTCATATTTTCATAAATTTTGTACTTAATGACCAACTCTTTCTGGGTAGATGGTGTCTCTGCTTAGTCCAGCAGGGGCCCCTGATGCACAGTGAGATCTGAAAAGCAGAGTTACGATTGGAAAGAGAAATGCTGCTGTGTCACTTTCAAACCACTAAATGGGTTCCCTAATGATTCTGGGCTAGGAGTTTTGAACATCTGAAAACCAAAGGAGACACCGAGTCTGCTAAAAAAATAAAAAAATAAGCAGGTTGGTGGTTGGCAGCCAGTCCCATGTTGAATGCCAGTGACGGGCATCTGACCTGTGTGGCATCCCCTGCTGTAGGTCAGATCCCCACCAACAATAACCCACTTCCCACTAGTGTTAATAGGAACGCCACCCGTGAGCATCAGGGCTTGCCACATTCATCCTCGCACTGGGCACAGAACAGCCCTCGGCCTTTCTGGGCAAGCCAGACAAAGAGCATTACAGGACTTGCTGCACCACAACAGGACTGGACGTATCAAAAATTTAGACATTAACCCCTATTTACAACATTTGTTCACAGCATACGGCCGAGAACCTTTTCAGTAAATCACTTGAGATAAGCTGTCTGGCCCCAAATAAAAGATGTTTGCCAATTTCTTGGTAAGGCAGAAGAAGAGCTCTTTATCAAAAGCATATTAGCATATTTTGCCTCATTAATAACTTCACTGCCGCATTAATTTGCCTAATTATCACATTTGGAATTCAACATGGTATCTAATTAATTCCGAACCCAAAAAACAAATCCAGAATTATAAAGCACACTGACATGCTCCCGCCTGTGCATTCCTTCTTTCCTCTGTGTGTGTGTTTTGTAAGCAAGTGTGTGTGCTCTCGTGTCTCCTCGGTGAGATCATATTCTTTATTCTGTCTCATGCAATAAAAATCCATTATTTTAACACCACTTTTCTTCTAATGAGGAGATTATCTCCAAGGCCTAGGAGTTTTTGTTTTCCAAGTCATCTTCAGGCCTTTCTTTCATTTCCTTTGCTTTCTTCTTTATCATGGGTCTTTCCTAAGATTTAAAGGAATGCAGGCTTTCAGAGCCAAAAGGTCTTGACTTTGTGACATAAGGAACTGTCATCACTTTTCTCTATCAGTCAACACCTTCTGTAAGTAAACTAAGACTGTCCATATTTTTCCCTCTAGAGAAAGGTCCTCCTAACCAATTTTCAAAAGCCCTGAGTAAACGTTAGATGGCATTATCAAAAATAAAACTCAAAGCATATCAGCTGAAACTTCCTGAAGGGTTTGAGCTCTTGACAAAAAATGAAACTGCAGAAAACTTTCATTCCTGGGCTCAGACCAATATCACTCTCCACAATATCACTCTCCATTCACCCATGCGCCTCTCACTTCCCACAAGGATATGTGATGGTGACAATAGACCATAGGCTACCATTACAGTGGAAAAATACAGAAAAGACTTAGATCTGCATGACATTGAAGGGGGTTAAAATAGTTGTTTAAATAAATGCTCTCTCCTCTATGCCAGCTTTGGGGCTATTTTTAAAGTGTAGTTAAAGTTGTGGCTAAAGCCAGATCAGGTCAACGTACTGGGGATATCCAGATTTTTTTTTTAATTGTACTTTAGGTTCTAGGGTACATGTGCAGATCATGCAGGATTGTTGCATAGGTACATACATGGCAAGGTGGTTTGCTGCCTCCATCCCCCCATCACCTATATCTGATATTCCTCCCCATGTTATCCCTCCCTACCCCCCCCCCCGTCCCTCCCCTAGTCCCCCACAACTGACTGCAGTGTGTGATGCTCCCCCTCCCTGTGTCCACGTGTTCTAATTGTTCAACACCTGCCTATGAATGATACCATGCGGTGTTTGATTTTCTGTTCTTGTGTCAGTTTGCTGAGAATGACGGTTATTCAGATTTTAAGAGGCATTGTGAAACACCCAATGGGAAATGCAGCTCTAGCAATCTAAGATGGAAAACGTGGAGCCTGCCATCTTCAGTTAATGCCTTCTAACTCAAAGAGCAGATATTTATAGATTACAAGGCCTCTCCTGCTATAGGTCAGATCCCCCACCAATAATAATCTACTTCCCTTGGCAGATAATTTTCTATATGAATGTGTATTTCAAATACTCTTAAACTAGAAGCCTACTATATTTTTTTCCTCTAGACTATACTCCTGACCAAGAATAGTCCAAATCCAACAGTTCAAGCATGAATATCAGCAATGACCAAGAATAAAAGATGTAGTTGCCTTGTGAGTTGAGTTTTTCCTTCTAATACATGTAGCATCAACATGATTCTGAAAGCACTTCCAAAATGCCCAAAATGAACAGCCTTGAAACTAGTCTAGCAAGCATCCACACTGCACAGGCCATGGTAAAAGGAAGACCTATCTAGGTCTTGCTATCTTATCTTGCTATCCTAGCATCAGGAGTAGATCACAGGTTTCTCAATATGAAGACAAAGGCCTAATGAAAACATGAGCCAATAAACATTCAACAGAAGAATGAATCCATTTCAAGCTAACCTATGAAATAACATCATCATCATCAACACTTTTTTATCCTGGAACTGTCAGACTGCTCATCTGAGTCACTGACCACTCCAGCCGCAGAGTCTGCCCTTTACCAAAGGAAGGATGTAACAGAACCAAATATCTGCTGGACCCCCAGCCTTATTCCCACTGACAGACACAGGCTTTGGCTAAACTATCAGTAAAAGAAGGGAAAATGCGTTAAAGGCTCTCTCGTGCTCCTCTGAAAATAGGCACGAATCCACATCGTAAACCTGCCACACCATCAGGAAAGATTTACTGCCTATTCAGGAGACACAGATGCCCAGAATAACAAGGGGCCAAGGTTAAATAGCATAAGCAAGGAACTGTGTGAGCAGCTCTGGCCACCTCCTGCCCCTGCATCCTCACTTCTGTGAGCCCAGGAGGCATGGAGTCGCTTTTCAAACCTCAAAAATGTTTCAAAAAATAAAAAAACCAAAAGCATTTTCTTAATCCTTCATGCTCAATAAAGACTGTACAGACATAAAATCCCTCATTTAAATGCCTGCAGTTTTAATATAAAATGTATTATACAGGAAAAAGATTTTATTACCATTAAATGCTTGCTGCAATCCAACAAAGGAAAAAACTGACCTTGATTCTAAATCTTCTGCCTTCCCCCACCAACCTTTATTATCCTTAGTGTTACTTACTGAACATACTTTCATTATTTTGCTTCCTTTTTAGAGAAATAATGATTTTTCCCTGGAAGGTTAGAAAACGTGCATTGTTTTCTCAAAACAATCCAACAGACTGCTTTGTAAAGAAATGCTAATACAAGAATAACTTCTGCTCTGGAAACCAAAAAAAAAAAAATCCCTCTATCTTAGAAAATGGTAATGGCAATTGGCTTCCTCTGGTCTTGCAGATTCAATTCAGAGAACAAGTAGTAAGGCAAAAGGAAAGTGATATCTTAAAAACAAATCCTTCTGGAATTTATACTTAGAAGATCCTTAGGAAAAACAAAAAAAAAAGATAAAAATCATCACTCTGTCTAATGAAAATAGTCATTACTAGATGTAAAACCAAGACAGCAACCATGACATCACTAGGGTGATGTATACCTGTCAGTTAAGGTTTCAGAGATAGCAAATGGCACACTCAAATTGGGCAATCCAAATGTCTTACTAAAGTGGCCAATTTATAAACGTATGGGCAGTGTTTAGTGAAAGCACAAGGGACAGTGCAGTCCCCAGGAGCTAGCAACAGCAGGAAGCTGTTACTCCCCCAAAGCCCAAAGGGTAAGGGGAAGGAACAATTATTAAAACCTTGAGGGCACTGCGAGGAGAAGGCCGCCTGGCAGAAGCTGTGGCATTCAGCAGAGAACCAGAACAGAGGGAAAACCGGGGATGTGAATACTTGATGAAGTAGTCATTAGAGGTCAGTCTGCCAGGCATAGAGCAGAGTGGAGAAGAATAGAGAATGGATCTAGGAAGGACAAACAGAAGCCATCCAGCACATGAGGGCCAACAAGTTCAAACACACCAACAATAAGAAAGAAAGTAGAAACTTGATCAAACCAATCATTAAGAGCTTCATAATAAGAATGGTGAATTCACATAAACTTCCAACATCAGACAGATCCAGATTCAAATAAAGCCCAGCTCTGCCAATAACTGCACGATGCTGAAAATCTTATATACTGAGCCTGTTTCTTCCCCTATAAAATGGGGATAATACCACACAAACATTCATGAATCATACCTAAGGTAGAACCAAGTACTTACCAGACTCCCGAAAAATACTGGTTCTTCCACCCTCCCCACTCACACTCCTTTCCTTTCTACAGAGACTTTTAATGGAACTCAGGTTATAAAGAAGAAAGAGGAGGAGAGTCTAGTCACATGACTTTGTGGGTGCAGACACAGCTTGGTGTCACAGCACTGGAAGAATCAAGAACACTTCATTCCACCACTAGTTTCTGTGATTTTGTCCAGCAACCTGTTGACCTGGAGTGACCAGATAATGAGCCTGGAGTGGCCAAACTCAAAGCGTTGCAAGACCCTCTCCTGCATCATGTGCTCTCCCACTCTCCGTGGACAGCTCCTCGTGAGGGTGGAATTGCTCTGGGCCTGTCATGTGCTTGGGCTACAGTGGGACTGGCAGATCTTCGGCCTTCTGCACCTTCTTTTCCTTTATTCACCTCGAATCAGAAGCAAGTGAGCACCCTAACGGGACTGACACCAGATTGTGCACAAGTCCCTTCTAAGAACCTAACGCTAGGCTCTTTGCTGAAGAACAATGTCTGTCTGTTTCCATTGTCTTCTGAGAGACTCTCCATCTCATTCCTCAGGGCTGTTCCCCCTTCCCCCAGCACAAAGTTCGCTACCTCTCTAGCTTTTGTGAAACATGAGGAAAAAACTTTACAGCTCTTCTGCACTAAAATGTAATAACTTTCTCCACACGGCTGCACAAAGGATTTCTCTGGGAACAAGGGACCAAGTTTCACAGTTGTATAAATATAAACTAAAGTAGAAATCCATCTTGGAGTCTGCAGGCACACAATCAACATTCCCATTTTTCAAGAGTCTCAAGGTCATTCTTCACTATGTGTTCTTTTGGCTTGGCTTTAAAATTAAGCTGGTTAAATAATTCATGACATCATACCCATTAAAATATGAGTATTTGCTACCAAAGGAAACTGCCTTTTTTTTCCGTTCATGGTGGAAGAGACCCAGACAAGCCCCCACCTAGGAAAGCAGTAACGTTCTGCAACAGCAAGTGATGAAGTTTCAGAGAGAGGCTTGCAGTTTCATCTGCAGTTTTATCATGAAAAGCCAGTGCCATATGCCAGAGGAGACAGGTTAAGCCTCTTAAATGTTCCTGACAACAATGAGCTTTCATTTGTAAAAAGTAAACATCTGCCTCCTGGGGAAATAATCTACAAAACAATGGGGATGGTTATTTGTTTGTTTGATTTATTGTGACTGCGCTAGGGGCTGGGGAGTTTCAGACATCCACGATGTGTCAAAATATGGATAATTTCTTTAACATTAAAAAAAATTTGAAAGCTTTTTTTAAAGACATCAAAGAAGAACTCTGCATGCTATAGATATTTACAGAGAAAAGCTGATGATTTCAAAGATTAGGAAATTGACGACCAGAATTCAGGCATTGGCTCTGCCACTACTAGCAATGTGTCTTGGGCAAATTATTTAACTTCTCTGGGACTTATTTTCCACATCTGTAAATAAGGGTCAAAATGGACTCTATTCTACTAAGTCAAAGGTTTATTCTGAGACACTGATGATTCACGACTTTAGAAGTACTTTTTAAACTGTACAGAAAAACAAATGTTAAGGTGGTGGTTGGCATTAAACAGACAAAGGGGACATTTTCGCTCTACACTTTTAAGTCAATGGGAAAATTAATTACCTAAATGGAAAAAGACATTTCCTCTTACTTATGAATCTTCCTTGGAAATGTCTGCATCCCCCAGCTTTATATGGCTGAGTGTGCAGGTGACGATGATCATCTGACTGTCCCCTGTTAAAAGCAGGGACTATACTGATCACTGGCATGGCTTGGAAGAAGGAAAGGTAATCGGCATCGTTGTCATTACCATCATCATCAACCCCTATGGTCTGCAAACATCCTTTTGGTCATTTTTTAATTTGATACCCATGAAAGCTCTAAGTGGGTATTTTTAGGCTTGTCTACAAATGAAAAAACTGAGATTCAAACAGACTTTAGATTATGCCTAAGTGGCATGGACAGTATTAAAATCCAAACCCAAAGTAGAGAAAATAGTAATGACTGTCCCCTTCTTTTTGTGCCCTACTGGTCCCCACACAGGCATTTAGTGTGGCACATATAAAAGCCCTCTTACCTTGCTTGCTGTCTTTCTTCCCCTACCAACTGCAGAAGAGTCTTGAGTAAGAGCCAGTCGCTTGATCACTTTGAACCCCTAATCAATCCCTAACACAAAACTTGGCACATAGAGGCACCAGAAAGGATTTCTTGAAGGAATGGGAAAAGAAAGTGAAGAATAGAAGAGGAAAATGATAGTGGTTTTGTTCTCTTTCCTTCTTTTCTTTCTTTTTTTGCTTAACTTGTAGAAAATTCTCTCTACTTCTGAAATTCCTTAGGCTGTGGGAACAGGCCCCTCTCTTGGGCTCAATTATGGAGTCCATAGTTGGAAGAAAGCCAGTGAGTGCAACAAGATTCAGGGAGGCTCCAGGCATGTGCAGCTGATTGGGGGAGGCAGTACAGAAAGGGGAAGTACAGCAAAATGCCTCCAGAAATCATTCTAAGAACCATCCAGGGAGATGCGTGCCAGAGTGTGACCAAAGCTATCTACTGTATTCTGGACCCAGACCACACAGGACTTCATCAGCTAATGCAAGCATCCAGCACTAAATACGGAGTTGGAAAAGTGAACAGCATGGATACCACAGTGTTGGTTCAGCGTGTGCTGTATGACTCGCATCTTCAAACAGATAATCAAATACATCTGCACTTAATGACACCTCTAAAAGAACAAAATGAGCTATCTTAAGCAAATCATTTTTAAAAATTTTTTTTTACATAAAAGCTTGCTGTAGACCTAACAAACTGCCACTAGCATATCCCTTTCCTTCTACTTCAAAACTAGGTACCCTTCCCAACTTCACCAACACTCCATCCCCCAGATTTACAACCATCATACTTTTTTTTGCCTTAAAAAGTTTTTAATTTGGGCCGGGCAAAGTGGCTCATGCCTGTAATCCCAACACTTTGGGAGGCCGAGGTGGGTGGATTACCGAAGGTCAGGAGTTCGAGACCAGCCTGGCCAACATGGTGAAACCCCATGTCTACTAAAAATACAAAAACTAGCCAGGTATGGTGGCACAGACCTGCAATCCAGCTACTTGGGAGACTGAGGCAGGAGAATCACTTGAACCCAGAAGGTGGAGGTTGCAGTGAGCCGAGCTTGCACCATTGTACTCCAGCCCGGGCGACAAGAGCGAAACTCCATCTCAAAAAAAAAAAGTTTATAATTTGAAGATATCAAGCATATGCAAAAGTAGCGGGGCGGGGGAAGCATAATGCACTCTCATGTACTCATAACCTGTCCTCAACAACAATCATCTCATGGCCAGGCTTCTCTCACCAATAACCCACCCTCCCTACCATCTTCTTCCCTGCATAGGATTATTTTGAATCCAATCTCAGACATCATATCATTCCATCCATAAATATTTCAGTATGTATCGCCAAAGATAAAAGCTCATTTTTAAAGCATTTCTGGCACTATTTTAAACCTTCTTCTTTATCCTTCACATCTAATTTATCAATAACTCATAATAGTTATTTTTCTGTCATGATGTTTCCCTCTTGTTTGTTTGTATTTCTGCAAACCTCATCCTGATTTTAGTTCTCAGCTTAGAAAACTGAAAATACCTCCTACTCGGTGTCCTGACTCTAAGCTACAAGCATCATGTGTTAAGTAGTCTTTAATATTGTTCATCAATACGCTCTTATTATGCCTTGTTCAAGAATCCATGGTGGAGACCTCTGGTTCCCATTACCGATATTAGACTAATCCTCTTACTAAAAGAAACTTGAAATTAGACATAGCATATGAGGCAACTGTTCTCACAAATAACGTACAAACTCACAAAACTGATTTCTTCAGAGATAGGAAATTGACAAGTTGAGCTTCCATCTCTACACCAAGGACAGTTTCTCAACACTGTGGTAGTAAGCTGGAGTCCAAGCAGAGCACAGCAGCCCGGATGAGCTAAGTAGGCAGAGACCGTAGCTTGAGGCAGTCGAAGTAGGTGGAATCTATGAGGGCACAAAATTGAGGGAGCTACACAGAGGGGTCCTCAGAAGTCCCTGTGGGGGATCTCCACAAGGGCTTAGCCAAGGACTGAATTGTACATGTGTAGGGAAAGTTTAGATAAGGCTACTCAGAATGGGGTCACTCTGGGATTGAGAGCCAAGCAGAGATATCACAGGATAGATAAGCTTTGCTGGGAGATGTTGGAGTTCCAGCTCTGCAAGAGGGGGAAAGACCTCAGCAACACTTTGTTTACAGCCCAAGCATCCAGCTGAGACACCAGAAATGCCACTACTAGAGAGTAAGAATCACACCCCAGAGCAATGCTTAAAATAGTCCTACCCTACCAAAGTTTAAAACCAAGCTTTCACAAGTTCAACATGCCAGAAAAAACACAGATTGGAGATTGAGTCTCATGAGTTTAAAGGGCTTTGGAAACACCTTGGGATTTCCATGGCACTTCCTAAGAAAGCATACAACCAAGTTTATACAAGTTCAATGTGATCGATTAGTCATTCTACTAACCTACTAAAACAAAAATAAATGGAGGAATATCAAGATTCAGTCTCTACACTGATGTATTCACAATATGCAGTATATAACCAAAATTGACTAGATGCACACATACACACATGTGAAATATAATGTATAATAAACAGAAAAAGCAGATAGTATAAACTGACCTGGCTGTGTTCCATATATGTAATTTATTAGACAAGCTATTATAAACATATTCAAAGAATTCAAAATATGTTCAAATTATTTTTAAAAATTCAATCTTTTGGGGTTTCTTGCTTTTTGGTTTGTTGGGGTGGATTTTTTTTTTCCCTTTTATTCCTGGCAAGCAGTGAAAACTAGACTTTAAAAAAAAAATTTAGAGATAGGATTTTGCTGTTGCCCAGGCTGATCTTGAGCTCCTAGCCTCAAATAATCCTTCTGCCTTGGCCTCCCTATAACTGGGACTATAGGTACATGCCCAGTTTTGAAAATATAATCTTAATGGATGAAAAGATATAAGCATTCAGCAGAGATAATGGAAACCTTAAAAAAATGGAAACACTAGGATGAAAAGTACAATAACTGAAATGAAAAATTCACCATATGGGCTTTCAGCAAAATAAAAGAGGCAGAAGAAAAATTCAGTGAATTTAAATATGAATCAATAAACATCCTATCTAAAGAAGAGAGAAAGAGATTATATAAAAATGAATAAAGCCTCAAAGACCTAAGAACAATATCCAACAGTCAAACATACATAATTGGAGTCCCATAAGGAGAATAAGGTGATAATAGACCAGGAAAATTATATGAGCAAATGGATGAGCTGTGAGACAGAGCTGAGCATCCAGGCATTGGAGTAGCCAATTAAAGCAAGAAGCCAAAAATGAAAGAATTAAGCATTTATTACTTACTGTGATGATATATGCAAGAGGCTAAAACAGGAAAACATCGACTGCCCTTTGTTTCATTATTCCCTTGGAATGGTATACCTGTTGAGGCTCAGGTGGGCCAGAGCAGATGTAGAGATGGTCTCACTGTAGACAGAGCCTCAAATAAAAGCCCACAGCAGTTTTATGAACCAGGGGGTCAGGAGGAGGAGCAGGGGGAAGGGCTAGAGCAGAGAATTGCTGGGTGTTGGGTCAGAGTGGGGAAGAGCGTCTTCAAGGTTTCTTCCTCTTCCCTCCTTAAAGTCGCCTCAGTACAGGTGTCTGAGGAAGACTCTGCACAAAGCCTCAAATAAAGAGACCTAGGAATGTAGATGCTAGCAATGAAAATATGCAGGCCAGGTGCAGTGGCTCATGCCTGTAATCTCAGCACTTTGGAAGGCCAAGGTGGGTACATTGCTTGAGCTCAAGACCAGCCTGGGCAACATGGTGAAAACCCATCTCTACAATAAGTACAAAAATTAGTTGGGTATGGTAACATCTGTAGTCCCAGTTACTTGGGAGGCTGACATGGGTGGACAGCTTGAGCCCAAGAGGTGGAAGTTGCAGTGAGCTGAGAGCAGTCAGCACTGCGCTCCAGCCTGGGCAATAAAGCCAGACCAAAGAAAGAAGAGAAGAGAAGAAGGGAGGGGAGGGGAGGAGAAGGGAGGGTAGGGGAGGGAGAAGAGAGGAGAGGAGAGAGGGGGGGAGGAAGGAGGGGTGGGAAGGGGGAGGGGAGGGGGAGGAGAAGAGCCTGACTGGCCAGGGGGGACCTGAGTCCTTGACTTTGGCTCCTTTCAGGGACTGCAATGCACTGTCTGTGTGCCAAGTCTATGTGAAGAGGGCAGCTTTCTCCATGATGCCTGCTATGCAAAGTCTTCTGAATTTGGTCAGGCCCAAAAGAATCACACAAGTGTGTTTAACCAGAAAGAATAGTTGAAAATGTCTTGCATTTGGTTGAAAACTTTAGCTTATATATTCATGAATCTCAGTGAACCTCAAGCAGAATAAATATAAAGAATATTACACCAAGTGCTTCCTTGTCAAACTGTTGAAAGCCAATAGTAAAGGGAAATTTTGAAAATAACCAGAGGAAAACAGACATTACCCGCAGGGGAACAATAATACAAATGATGGTTGAGTTATCATCAGAAAAGGGGAAACTTTAAAAAGAAGGAGGAGGAAGAGGAAGAAAGGCAGAACAAGAATGAAAATAAATAATCAATTAAAAAATAAAAAAATTTCAGAACAAAAGTTCTCTGAGGACAAAATAAAATAACAAAGATGAAGGCCAGAAATCAAAGAAATCACATCTTTAAAACATTGGAAAGGAAAAAAAACGGTCAACCCAGAATTTTATATCCAGCAAAAATATTCTTTAAAAACCAAAGTAAAAAAAGACATTTTCAGACAAAAAAAATTAATAAATACTGAGGGAATTTGTAACGAGCAGACTTGCACTAAAAGAAATGCCGTGCCGGGGGTGATGGCTCATGCCTGTAATCCCAGCACTTTGGGAGGCTGAGGCAGGCAGATTGCTTGAGTCTAGGAGTTTGAGACCAGCTTGAACAATGCGGCAAAACCCCATCTCTACCAAAAATACAAAAACGTTAGTCAGGCGTGGTGGCACGCACCTATGGTCCCAGCTACTAGGGAGGCTGATGTGGGAGGATTGCTTGAGCCCTGGCGGTGAAGGTTGCACCTCCGGCCTCAGCAACAGAGCAAGACCCTGTCCCAAAAAATAAAGAAAGAAATGCCAGAGAATGTTCCTAGGCTTGGGAAATGATACCATATGGAACAAAAAGAAAGAAAGAGCACCAAAACTGGTAAATAAGTGGGTAAACATAAAACGTTAGCTTTGTTTCATCTCATAATTTTCTTGAAGAAAACTATTCGAAGCACAAACAGTAAGTGTGAGGTGGGATTTAAAATTTCTGTCGAAGTTAAAGACGTGACAAATAGAACAAGGCTGGAAGAGAGAAAAATGGAATCATCCTCTTGTAAGATTACTGATTTGTGAAGTGAGAAATAGGGAGTTTGAATTTTCAGGTTTGAAGTAGGAGGAAGTAGGAAGGGTACCATACTGACTGACACCTGACAAAATCACTTACCAAAAACTGAGTGTGACTCCTCTCCAGGTATTTGATTTGACTAACGATTCCTAAAAAGACTTGAGACCCACACAAAAAAATGGTTATCTCATAATAAAATGGTAGGCTACGGTGCTTGAATTTTGGAGTAGGAATCTCTGCTACTACCCCCTTAAGTCATCTAGCACAGACAACTGCCTCTTCTGTTGGTGTATATGACCAGGCCTGATTCTAACTTTCAATTTGCTACAATCTTCAACTTACGAGAACCTCCTTTTCACCCCAGTATCTGAGATATATAAGAATATGCTTTAATTTTTATATTTTACTGCGTATTGTCATGTACTCTGTTGCATGTCATATCTTGAGTTACGTTTTACTATAATGTGTTAATGCTGTAACAAAAAATACCATTTTTAAAGAAGAAAAAGATGCATATTGCATGGTATGTTATCTTTTAATCTATCATATATTATTGTACCAACTATTTTAAAATATGGCATTTTCTATTACAGGCTTGGGGAAAACATCCATAACAGAAAATCAGCAGAGAATAGAGCAGTCCTGAAAGCCAGCACAGTGAAAAGGAATAGAGGGAATCTTCCTCAATACTTAGAAACTAAGCCCTTTAGCTGGTCAACATACCAGGAAGGGATAACGTTATGATGATTAGTCAGTATTAATTCAAAACTTGAAGCCAGAATGAAGAACTTGCAACAGCCCATACCTATCAGTCCAATTTGCCTCTTTTGTCTGCCTCCTTCCCCCGACTACCTCACTCCTTTTTCCCTCTGCTCCTCACCTATTTTACCAGTCTCTTTCTTGTCATTCTCGTGGGTCCCCTAAATCATTTCTCTGAGCTCCCTATAAACTTTAACTCCATCCTCCTCTGGGGCCAACCATTATTTCCTAGACCCTGTCAGGCCCAAGTTTGTAATGCAAACCCCTTCACAGAGACCATCTCATCCTACACACATAAATCTGCCATCATGAAATAAAGATTAAGGCTTTAGTCGTGCCACTTTATTCTCTGTCCCTGACTATAATTTGGGGCTGGTGAATTCTAATAACAGTATATTGATGCCTTGATGTGCTTGTTGCCCTGATGGACCAGAGAGCTATAAACATCTCACAAACAGCCCACTTGATTTTGCTGGCTCTTGAATTCTCCAGGTGTCAGGACACTAGTTAAAATAATTTCAGACAGCCTGAACCTGTTACCACTTCAGGCTTCAAGCCTGGACCTTTGCAAATCAGCCAGCAGAGTGGGCGGTTTACTATTCCCACATTTTTAAAGTTTCTTCTGATAATATTACCCGAGTGGATTTTATCTTGCTAAAAGAGCGTTAGGTCGGTGCTGATACATCTGACAGCTGCTTTCCTTCATTGTCCCCCAGGTGTCAGGGCAGTCAATCTGGTCACTCTCCCATCTCCATGCTCCCTTTTCTTTCACTGCTTCTGACTGCTGCCTCTGATTTGCCCTCTCTTCCAGCACCCAGAAAGTCTGAGGTGAGGAGAGGGTGGGCAGGCATGTCCTTTCCAATCTGTGCCTCTTTGTGTCTCTTTTCTGTGCAGTGTGTGTACACCCATTTCTAACTCATTTTTTCTGTTTGGTCAATAATTCCCTCAAATTTTTATAGAGTGCTTTCTATGCACAGGCATTGGGCAGCAGCAAAATATAGAGCTTATACTCAAGTGGAGGCAGGAACAGCAGACATGAAACAACCGAATCGACATTACAAATGTGAGAAGTGTTAGATGGGAAAGATACTGCAAGGGCATGCACGTGATAACTCAGCCCAGTCCGGAGTGGCAGGGAGGGCTTCTATGAGGCACGATTTTGAGCTGAGTAGAACTTAAGGAGCAAAATGGTTAAAGGAAGAGAGGCAGAGCAAATTGGAGGGGCCAGGCCAAGAGGTGGAAAGAAATGTGGCCCTTTGGGGCCCTGGAAGATACCTCCAGGGTGGCTAGGGTGCCAGAGGAGAGTGCCAGCAGATGAAGGTGGTGCAGTGGACAGGCGCCAGTTTTCGCAAGGCCCACAGGCCATAGTAAGGACTTGGGGCCAATCTGAAGTGTAATGAAATTTGAGAGATTCCCAGTCATCCACATCATCAATTACAGTCAGCTCTATAACCAAAAACCAAATCCACAAATATTGAGACATTGTTCAATCTCTAATGCCATTGAAGGCAGAGAAATCTAAATCCTCCAGCAACTGCAGGTCTGAGGCTCTGCTGTCCTGCCTGGAAATGCTCCTGGTTATAGCAAATTAACTGAGACAGCACAGTCAGCTGCAGTCCTGGCTAAATGGGCTGAGCGTGGTCCCACCTTAGCCAGAGATGAGGCTCTGCCTTCATGCCATCATAACCTTCAAGAGATCCAAGTACCCGGCTCTCTCATCTTTGGGCACCTGTAAATGTGCTGGTGCTGTTCATATATTTGGGGCAGATGGGGTATTGGGCAGAGTCTCGAAACACAGATGAGCATTGCTCCAAATGTGAGCACTCATTGGACAACAGGCTTGATGACTAAGAATGGGTGGTCCTCTCTGGGTAGCTGTTAGAAGGCCTCAGGCTGCTCAGCTTCCATGCAGCAACCTGGGACTAGCCACCTTGCTTACACAAAGAGGCTGCCATTTCTCAGCCTTGCTTTCTGCTTGATCCCATGTCCCCCTCTCTCTAGCCTGCATGTCTATGTCAGATGCCTTCCAGGCACTCCTCCAGTTCCACTCTCCCTTCTTCTCCACCAGCCTCCATAATCCAGAAGTTTGGCCCAGGTGCACCACATCAAGGAGCTCCCCTGCTCTCCAGTTTCTAGTTGAAATCAGCTCATGGGCAGCACTAGCGGGAGAACAGAGGGAGAGAAGAGAATGTGTTTTGGGTTTATTACTTCAGCTGTCTCCCTAGGGCTCACCATGGGCTGACGATCCTCAGCCAAAGGTCACTGCTCCTGCGAGATGGGTCTCTCCAGACAGCTGGCCTCACTGGCTCCAGGTACTGCTCCCTCTTCTCTTCCCTCAGGCCTAGGGGTGGCAACAGCTCCTGGTGCTGCTAACCCTTGGACACTGCACCGTCCCTTCTTGCTCTCCCTACACTCTGCCTGCATCGTTGTAAATAACACCTTTATTAAACTCAAAGTGCCTATTTTGGAGTGCCAAGCTTCCCTCCCCAAACCTAACAGATATAGCACGAGACTCAGAGCAGAGCAATCTCAGCATTCTAATTCCACCTTGGGCCAATGACTACTTGTTTTACGTTTCTGGAAGATTTTGATTCGGATTCCCTGATGACTGACCTATGTAGACCCTCGAACAAAGTGAAGGAATTTGGCAAGTGTGGAGGAAAGAGAAACATGTGGATGATGTTTAGCTCCTCCCCCTTTCTTAAAAGGCGCCACCTAATCTGTGTCCCCCCACCCGCACCCCCCCACCTCCAGCCACATTGGTCTCCTTACTGTTCTTTGACCACACCAGGCACAACCTGCCTGTTCCCTGTGCAATAGTCTTCCCAGCAAAATCCACGTGGCTCACTCCCTGGCCAACTTTAGATCTTTTCAATATCACCTTTGCAACTAGGCTTCTCTGCAATCCTGTTTAAAATTGTCCCCACCCCAGCATCCCCTGCCCACTTCCCTGCTTCACGTCGCTCCATACCACAGGTCACTTTCTAACATATTCTGTAAGCATTTATTTTGTTTACTGATCATACACACACTCCCACACCATCACATGAAGGTTCTATGAGATGCTCCAGGAAGTCTGGGACTTTGTCTGCGTGGCTCACTATTACATTCCTAATAATCAGAACAGAAGCTCACCTGCTATTTGTTGAACAAATGAAATCCGAGTTCCGGGAAGGGATGTGTGGAAGGGAAGTGGTTGCATTATTTTGGTTCCGAAACTTCCGGTCTCTGGGCACAGTCCCTTTCTGCCAAGTCCCCCTTCAGTTAGGGTCCATGCCTCATCAACAGCATTCTGCAGAACAGGGAAGATGAGCTCTGCTGGGTGGTGCCACATCTTGTCACATCCAGTTTGGCTGCATTCATGGGGAGGTGATGGGTCATTCCTTCCTGTCATGTCTCCATCTCAGAAGCTGAACTATGCACTGGAAGAATAAACTTTCTCTTTACCTGGGAAAATGACCTCAATGATCCAGGAGGAAGATACGCACTTGGAGCAGATACATCCATTCACACTCTATTCGTTTTGAGAGCTCCTACTACATGCTAGGCTTTGTGCCAGAAGCTGAAAAAGCAATGAATAAAATATGGTCCTTTCCCTCCAGGTGCTCTGACATACCATGCTGGACTTCTACAAGGTGAAAAGATGAAAGGCATTCTCTTCTGTAACACAGAATCAACACATTAGACTTAGCCACCATCGTGCAGTGCTACACCACTAAATGCGTGGGGAAACTTTCACACCAGGAGAGCCAGGCCTTGGCCCTGCATTTACAGGCTCTGAGAAATCGGAGATACGGTCTACTTCAATATCTGAGACCCAGAAAGTGAAAGCCCAAAGTCTGGGTGAGTTACCACCACATTCTGGGACTGACAATGACCACAAACTCCTTGAGGTAGGGACAAAACTCTTGGGCTCAGCACCTGCAGAGTCCCTCACAAATAAATTTGAGTGAGTGAAAAAAAGGAATGAATGAGAAAAAATGAAGGAGCTGGGTGAATTAAAGTCACAAGTGGGTCCGATAGTCAGCATATCTTCCATCACTTCTAAACTGTAATAGCTATGCTCCCAGAGCCTGCAGGTGTTCCGGATGCCCACTGAAACTGGTGGGCCGACAGTCAGGGCCGCAAGAGGGGCTCAACATTAGGAGAACAAGCTCAATGGTAAAGATTAGAAACAGAGAACAAATCAGTAAATTTAGTTCAAGATTAGCTATTTGGACCCTCAGGTGTCAACCGAACATTGATTATTCATTAGATAATGTAATTTCACTCAACAAAAAGCACAGCAAGAGCCCTGGGTGGTTTTAAACAGCAGAGCTGCCTATTTGTACCCTTTGCATTCATGTGCTCTGTGAGAACCTAAATGCAGTTTCTCAGGAATAATGCCCAGGCACAGCTTTTTAAGATGCTATCAATCTGGCCCACACACATCACTCTTTTAGGATTTCCATTAAATTGCAGTAACTGTCTCCAGGAGGTGAGACGTCAAGAACCAGCATCAAGGATGCAGGCTCCAGGATGACCAAGGGGTGAGGGGCAGGTCACGCGATGGCCCATGCAAAGGATTAATTCTCTGAATGCTGGGCTCAGAGGCCCAAGAAGATGGGATCAGACTTAGAGATCTGCACAGGCCACCTCCCAGCTGTTGCCGGATGTCTCCATCGTTCAGGTGGGGGCTGATAAAAACTCTTGTCCCACTGCATCGAAGAGTAGCACCAGGAATAAAAGCAACTAGATATGGAAATGACAATTTAATGTGCAAAGCAGATGTGTGCTGTTTCTGCCATTTCTTGGGCATATGTAAAACGTACAGGGTGTCAAAACCTCAAAACCACAGCTTTAAAATGCAGTACCTGTTCTAATTCAGTTCAAATTTCTAAAATGATGGTTGGCACGGTCGTCGTGCAATCAATCTGAGCAAGCTTCTGTCAACTCCTTTGCAGATGCTTTCAGTCCTGTGTATTTCCAGAAAGAACAGTACTTTTCTGTGAATAGTCTGCCAGCTGGTCTGAGAAAAGCAGGTGCAGATCTTTTTTAAATACCATATGTACTTGCATGCTTTCCCTGTACTTCCATACTCCCCTCCCTCCCCCGCCACAATTTTGAGAAAGGATTGTTTTGGTTGTTTTATTATTTTTTTCTTCTACACAATTTTCCCCAAGACTACTATGGTCAAAATCAACAGATATAAAAACAATAACAAGTGTTCACGCTAGTCATTTTAACTTCAAAGCGGATTCTTAACACTTTGTACATGACACTCGGTTTGTTTGAGGATCTGTCTAACCCAGGAAGGATGGCAAAGGCTGTTATGGAGAAGGAAAGAGGAAATTGGTCCCCCACCTCCTAGGACCTGTGTAAATGGTGGCATCCCATTATCTCGACAGTGGGCTAAGAATGGCACTGTGCTGCTCAGTCCCTGGGATCCTGTTTCCCAGAATCACCGAGGCAAGAAGCTGGCTGCACTATTTCTTTGTGGCCTCGCCATCACTGCCGTCCTGCCATTGCATTAGATTTTTCCATTTTGGGCATGAGCAAAAATAAAATCAGAAGACCCCAGCAATCTTTGATACAAGCCTAGAATAGAAACTAGAGAAATAAACAGCTCCAGTGCCTCACTCATCACTCTTGCAGGTAGAATCCTATTACATTTAAAAGTGTCTTTTGAAATTCTGATTAGCCTGAAGCCTTTGAAAGCAGATAGTTATGCAGCAGCCCATCGATAAAGCAAAATTCTCTTACTATCTGACAGCTTTGCAGCCTTCTGACCCTACACCTTCTGGAAATCTTTCGTCAGCCTCCTGCCCATAATCAGATGTTTTTGAGCTCACCAAGGTAAAGACCCTCCATCCTTACCCCACGGAGACTCATGAAGCTGGAGGCAGAGGGCAGAACCAGTCATGTTAGGAAAATAGTTACATAAGTTGATCTGAGAGAGTACACAGCACCAATATAAATGCAACCAGAGGGACACTGACTTCATTTACTTATTGATTCAACAAATATTTATTGAGCACCTATTGTGTACCACGTACTCTGCTGGCTTATAAGGATACAATGGTAAGAAAACAGACACTGCCTTCTCAGGATGTACAGCCTGGTTAGGGAGACAACATTAATCAAGTAATCCCATAATCATCGACAGCAGCTGCTTAGGCCAGAGCAACACAGCAAGGTCTACAGGGTCCTGAGAGTGTGTGGTAAGAGCTCTGACCTAGCCATGGGAGCCAAGGAAGACTTCCAGAAGAAGCAACATTTGACCTGAGTTCCACATGGTGAAGACATGAAGGAATGAAACCAGGAGAGCCTTAATAATGGAAGTTGTTCTAGTCCTACAGTTCAATCCAACCTGGATAGACTCAGAACGCCCAGTATTCAGCAAGCTGCCTCACTCAGGCCAAATGTCTGACCTGCACAGGACCAATGAGGTCTCTTCTGTCGTTTAGTATGTTCTGAGAATTTATTCTTGCTCAGATGCTGTGTTGGCCCTTTGTGCATATTATCACGTCCATTCCTCACAGCATCCCTGGTGAGTCAGCAGTATCGCTATCACCATTCCATAAAGAAGAAACTAAGGCGCAGAGGGGGTAGAGCAACATGTCCAAGGCCAACCAGCAAGTGAGAGTCTGTGCCAGGATGTGAAGCCAGGTCCAGCAGCTGTAGAAAGAATATTTTTGAGGCTGGGTGTGGTGGCTCACCGCTGCAATCCTAGCACTTTGGGAGGCCAAGGCAGGTGGATCGCCTGTGGTTCTGAACTCTGTGCGCCTCACCCCACCCTTTGCCATCTCAGAGCAGAGATTCTGTTTCAACTTCCCAGGGTAGCAATTCATCCTTCTGAAGGCTGAGATGTTTCTTCTTTAGGTCTCACCAAAATTACTCTTGTTTGAAAGTAGGACCTTCCTCCCCTCTTTATGAAATATAAGCCACAATTTGCCCACAACTTTTTCATTAAGCACCACACACATACACACACACACACACACACACACACACACACACACACATTTTTTTCAAAATTTATTTAGGTTCAGGGGGTAAATGTGCAGGTTTGTTAAACAGGTAAATAGCATGTTGCTGGGGTTTGAGGTATGAATGTTTTATTCACCCAGTTAATAAGCATATACCCAGTAGGTACTTTTTGGATCCTCACCCTCCTCGTTCAGGTAGGCACTGGTGTCTGTTGTTCCTGTCTTTGTGTCCATGTGTACTCAACGTTTAGCTCCCACTTATAAGCAAGAACATGCAGTATCCAGTCTTCTGTTCCTGTGTTAGTTGGCTTAGCATAATGACCTCCAGCTGCATCGATGTTGCTGCAAAGGACATTATTTCATTTTTTATGGCTGCATAGTATTCCATGTACACACACAGCTTTAAATGCTTGAAGACAGAATGTGGGCACCACACAGCTTCCTCTTCTTCAGGAATAACAACCCCATGTCCTCTGTAAATGGAAGTCTGTACCTAGAAGCAACAACAGGATTGCTTGGAGCAAAATAAAAATGAACAAGGTCCTAGTGGGGTCAACTACGACATTCCAGCAGCTGTGAAAAGAATATTTTTGAGGCCATGCACGGTGGCTCACACCTATAATCCCAGCACTTTCAGAGGTCAAGGTGGGTGAATCTCCTGAGGTCAGAAATTCAAGACCAGCCTAGTCAACATGGTGAAACTCCATCTCTATGAAAAATACAAAAAATTAGCCAGGCATGGTGGTCCCATGTGCCTGTAGTCCCAGCTACTCAGGGGGCTGAGGCCGGAGAATTGCTTGCACCCGGGAGGCAGAGGTTGCAGTGAGCCAAGATCATGCCATTGCACTCCAGCCTAGGCAACAAGAATGAAATTCCATCCCGAAGAAAAGAAAAAAGAATATTTTTGGAGGCAATAAAAGAAAATGTTTTTGAAGTTGGAGCCAAGTTCCAGGGTTTTTCTACAACTCTTTAATTTTCAGTTACCCCATCATTCTTTTTTATCTGCATGAGACTCCCAGATCCTAAGAACTGAGCTTCTGGATCTCCCTAGGAATGCAGCAGAGTCAGTCACTGGAACACATGAAACTAAGTCATCAGGAGGATTGCTAAAAGAGTGCAGGAGGATTGCACAGCTTCTTCCAATATTACTGATTTCAGGGACAGGTTCTGACTGACAGTCAAAATTTTTAAAAGGTGGTAAAACTCAGTGTATTCACATTTACACATTGTAAATCTCATTAGAGATGTGTCGGCGTGCTGGGTTCCAGTGTGGAGAGCTGGCAAGGCCCTGCTGCTGGCTAACGTGGCATGCTGCCAACCCCAGACCTGTCACATGGACCAGAAGTCAGTTGCACCAACTTTCACTGTACGCTGTTCACCACCTTGTGGGTCACACAAAGATCAATCCCAAAGTTTTGTTTGTGGCCTTGACTAATCAAGATGGATGGAACATTCTGGAAGGTATTCAGGGTACAGAATACTCCTGAAAGAAATGCACACGTTATTCCTAGCTGGAGCTCTGATCCCATATTCTTGAATAGTCTCCTAGTCTCGTCAGCTGGGCTTAACCACGCATGAACAATCTGTGCATCTGGATTCGGTTCATTTGCTTATGCTTTAGCATAACCAACATACAAGCTTATTTCTCTCATGTAATGCAAGTCAGAGAGCTCACGGGGCGGCTCTGTGATAACAGGGACTCAGGATCCTTCTAGTTTGTTTCTCTGTCATCCTCAGTACATGACTTTCACTTCATGGGTCATGGTGGCTGCTCTCATTCCGGCTATCACATATGTATTCTAGACCAGTGGCTGACAAATTACAGCCATAGGTCAAATCCCATCTTCCACCTGTTTTAATAAATAAGGTTTTATTGGAACATCGCCACGCCCATTTGTTCACATATAGTCTCTGGCTGCTTTCGCAGCTTGATAACAGAGTTGACTAGTTGCAATAAAGACCATACGGCCCACAAAGCTGAGAATATTTACTATCTATACCTTTACAGAAAAAGTTTGCCAACTCCTATTCTAGATGATAAAAATAAAAAGAAGATCACAGCACCCCAGGCCATTTTTCCAAAAGTCACATATGACAGTTCTGCTTACATTTATCGCCAGAATTTATTCTCATAACCGTACCTGCTGCAGGGAAGACTGAGAAATGTGGTCTTTATTTTAGATGACCATGTGCCCACATAAAATTCAGGGTTATCTTTCTACAAAAGAAGAAGAAAGGGATTTGAGGAGTCACTTTGTCCTCCGAGAACCTTTTTAGTGCCTTAGACTCAGAACAGAGACAGGGTGAAGGGCTAACTCTGTCCCTTCCCTAGGTCCACGGATTGACTTTGTCCCTCTGGGTTCTAGCGCCCAGTCAGGGTTCATGGAAACAGAACCAAGCAAAGTCGAGTTCCTCCCCCAGTGACTACGGCAGAGCTGGCCCAAACAAGAGACCCCTGCCTCCTCTGCCTTGAGCCACTGCTGGGTTCTGCTTGCCTTTAACAGAAAGGCTCACCTCTGAAGGAAGGCAACCCAGGCCCATGTTACCACATCATCGACGTGGGAGGGACAAAAAGCAGTGCAAACAGGGATGGGTTGAGAGACAGAAGCAGTAAGTGTCCATCAACAGATGAATGAATTTTTTAAATGTGGTATATATACACAATGAGATACTATTTCGCCACAAAAGAGAATCAAACTATGTCTTCTGCAGTAACATGGATGGAGCTGGAGGTCATCAAGTGAAGTAAGCCAGGCACAGAAAGTCAAATATTGCATGTTCTCACGCACAAGTGAATGCTAAAAAACGTGAATGCATGGGTTTAGAGACTGGAATGATGACAACGAGACTCAGGAGGGAGAGGGAGTGGGGGAGATGACAAATTAGTCAGTGGGTACAGTGTACATTATTCAGATGATGGATACCCTAAAAGCACTGACTTGTCCACTATACAACCTAGGCATGTAACAAAATCCACATGTACCTCATAAACGTGTACAAATAATTTATTAAAATTCAAAAGTATTTTAAGAGACAGAGGCAGAGAGAAAGAAGTGTAAGAGAGAGACCTGGAGAAAGATTAAAGGTAGGTATAAAATTTTGTTTAAAAATCCAGGTGGGAAAAAAATAGTCATCACTTTATTTTCTTTACTAAACCCAGCTGTAACCCACCATCCTGCTGAGCTAGTCAGAAATTCCTTTCAGTGAGTATTGAGGCCTCCTTCCCCAGATTCAGGCAAAAGTCCCAGGAGCTTCTGTAGTGACACCTCCCCCCACCATCAGTGAGTCACGGCAGGTACTCCGGGACACCATATGGTCTCTTCAGGTGAGGCTGGGAGTCCCAGAAAGCAAGACTCCCTAGAAGCACCACTCCTTCCCAGGCCTTGCCCCTCCCCCAGGGCATGGCACTACTGTTTCTTTCCCCAACAAAGGGAAAACTCATAGTACACCCTCATTCATACTCCCAGAAGCTTACCCCTTTCTCTCCTGCACCTCTGGCTCTTCAAGCAGCTTCTACTCTATGTCCAGTGAAAATCCTGTAATTAAAGACTATCTGTTGGAATGGAAGGTAGTAAGAAAAAACATAAAACTTAATATTTTATAGCTAAAAAGGCAAGTAGATAGATGTCTATCTATAAATCTAGATACAAAGATTTAAAATCTGTCTGTCTCCCCTACCCTGTAGCCCATTTGCATGTCTCTGTGGATCCCTGTAAATCTCGACCTCAGGCTGGATTTCCTCCTGAAAGAGACTGTGGGTGAGTGGAATGATTGGGAGGTTTGGGCAAGAGGAGGCCATCTTGAGCGCCCCCTGGAGGCATGTCTCCAAAGAGCCTGAACCTGCTCTGATAACCACACTAAATTTAAGCCTATCCTAAAAAATCATGTATGTGGAGGTCCTTGTTGCCAATGGAAACTGGTGTTTGCCAAGCGTAGGAAATAATCAGGCGCCACTGATGAATGGAGTTAGACTGGGGCCTGTAGCGGCCTCCTCAGGGGGGGATAAGCAGAGTTAATATTCAGCTCACATGCACAAGTAATGTGCTAATTGTTAAAATACTCAAGTACAGTTACAGTGCGTGGTATAAATCACTAGTACTACCCTAGCCTCTCCCCCAGTTATCTCCTCAGCTTCCTACAATCCAGAAATTAAAGAGTTAATGCTTGGCTCAATGGGAAGCCTGCAGATCCTGCCCCAAGGCTAAGGTCAGTGTCCATTCTAATTGGTCAGTGTCCATGACATACCGGTTGTTGAATATCTTGAAATAACTCTAGATGATATGTTTTAAATGGGGAGGAATAAGGGGTAAGGTAAGGCTTCACTTCAGGGGTCACCATGCACTGATGTGCAGGCTGTTCACTGCACAAGTTCTCCTGACTGGGGAGTCAGCGGGAATTCCAGCCTGTGTTCTGTTTGCCAAGCCACGTGTCCCGGTGTGGGACTGCATCTACCCAGAGGAAAGAAGACTTGTTCTGATCTGAGTAGAGGCGCCATGTGTTCTAGCAGCTGGCTCACTTCAGAAGCTCTTTCAAGCTTCCAGGCCTGGGTGGAAGAGGGCCTGACATAGGACAGGGGCCATAGAACTGGAAAGTCAGAAATAGCTTCAAGAAACATCTGGAAGCATCATACAACCCTAAAAAAGAACTGATAGGGCCAGGTGCAGCGGCTCACATCTGTAATCCCAGCATTTTGGGAGACCGAGGCAAGTGGAACACTTGAGGTCAGAAGTTCAAGACCAGCCTGGCCAACATGGTGAAACGCCATATCTACTAAAAATACAAAAAATATCCAGGTGACGTAGCACATACCCATAGTCTCAGCTACTCAGGAGACTGACACAGGAGAATCGCTTGAACCCAGGAGGCAGAGGTTGCAGTGAGCTGAGATTAAGCCATTGGACTACAGCCTGGATAACAAAGTGAGACTCTGTCTCAAAAAAAAAAAAAAAACTGATGGTTAGAGGAGATGAGGGAGAGTGAAAATGTAAACCTGCTTCCTATCTGAAGTATTGAAAGACTCTGTGATGGTGACAGAAAGAGAGATCAGAAAAAAATTATCAGTTAGAGAAATGATGTGATGAATTTTGTTTGCTGCCTACTGAGTGGGAAATTATAGCTAAGTATACAAACAAGATGCCCAAGTAAACCAGAGTCGGGGGGAGGGGGGGTCAAGGCTGCCGAGGGAGAAGCTGGGGTTCTGCACATCGCAAACCTTGAGGGGCACTCCTGTTTCTTTCCCAACAAAGGTCCAGTGAAAATCCTATAATTAAGGATTACCTGTTGGAATGGAAGGTAGTAAGGAGAGCAGACAGAGTACCCAAAGAGCCCGTGGGAGCAAGAAGGTGGAGAAATAGGGCCGCAGCTTCATGTAATGGAAAGCACTTGGGTTTTTGCACCATTAGAATTGGATTTCAGTCTTTCCCTGCTACTCACCAACTGAGAGCACTTGAAGACATTAACTTCTCTGAGCCTTGGTTTCTTTGAAACTTACCATAATAATACCTACTTTACAGAGTTGCTAAGAGAATTAAATTAGGTATGTGAACTGCCTAGCAGAACGTGTGGCAAAAAGCAAGTGCTCGGACACCCGTTAGCATCATTAGAAGTATTATTGCTATTATTATCAGCAGAGGGTTGCATTTTAAAAAGCCTTCGTGAGCACCTACACAGCAGGATAGACCACTTGCAGAGCCAGCCAGGACAGGTGAAAGGAACGTATCAGTGGCAGACTTCCCAAGATCTGTCCGAGGAGGATGCCCCTTTCTCCAAAATTTAATATATGAGTGTGATTCTGATCAATGACATGAGCTTATCTGTGTATGAACTAGAATCACCTTCAAGCCGGGTCTGGCAACAGGACAGCTGAAGGCTGGGAAGCAGTGACGCCATAACCATAAAGGCCCTTGATGGAGAAGAAAGATTCAGCAAAGGCTTAAGGCTTTGGCCAGCTGGAGTCAAGCAGGGGTGGCTGGGAGGCAGCCAGCCTTGTCTTAGGGAGCTAAAGTCAGTCTGGAGGCTCTCAAGGAAGAGGGGTCAAATGTTTCCGGTTATGGAACCAGGAGAAGGCTGAACAGTCCAGGTGTCATCCCCATCTGCATCTGTGGCATCAGGACTTTCTAGTAGTGCCGTCTAAGACCTGACCAGCCTTGAGATGCCCATGTTGAGTTAAATCTTTGACACAGAGCCTGCCCTCCCCCGCCGCCCCGTCCTGACTCACATTTACTAAAATTAACCAAAAGGAGTCTTCAGCATGTGTGCAGGGCAGGGAGTCAATATCTGTGCCCCTGATACAACTGAGGGAGATGTTATTTCAGAAGAGCTGTGAGGCCAAGACAGTCAGGTGAATATAGTATTCATTTCTCTTTGGAAATAGGTAGGTATAAGTGATACATAAAACAATATTTGAACACAGAATTTAAAGAATCAGAGGAGGCGCAGGGTACCATCCTGGTCTCCTTGTCTAAACACTCTAAGTTGGTTAAATGAAGTGGATAATTCTTACCCTACCTGTCTCAGATTAGAGGTGAGGGTTCTGTGATATAAAGAATACAGGTCTTTTATGAAGTGTAAGGCATTATATATATTAGGTCATAGTGCTGACGGAGATGCTTAAACTAAAGAGACATTAAGCTAGTTGTGCAGAGACAAGTGTGGGTGGGAGAGAACACAGGAAAGAAGTGGCTTGGGGTAGCTGCTGAAAGGCAAGTGGGAGGCTGGGGCTGAAGTCCATGGGAAAGTTTTGATGCCCTTGAACTATGGGGTGGGAAACAGTGGTAAAGGGAAGAAAGGAAACACTCTGTTTAGCTGGGGGATAGAAGGCGTTAGAGGCTGGATATTGGTTAGACAGGAGGGTGTTCACTGCTTCACACCCTGCACACATGCTGAAGACTCCTTTTGGTTAATTTTAGTAAATGTGGGTCAGGAGACAGGGGGCAGGGCAGGCTCAGTGTCAAAGACTGAACTCAACACAGGCATCTCAGCCCCATGGGCTGGGACTTTAGTCCCCAGCTCTTTTGGATACTGGTGGTTATAACTGAGCTTTGAGGGTACACAGCAGCAATTATTATTGCCCTATGTGTACTCCTTGTGAGAAGGAAGGGGCTGTCACTTGGCCTGAAACAGCCCCTTCCTTCTCACAAGGAGCTCACCACATCATCTCCTCTCCTTCTCAAATGAATTCCTAGAATCTGACCTCCTTTCCTGGGCAAATCTCTATCTATAACTAACCACCTTACACTAAAGTTGGTCAATGATGTGACTGTCTTCCCCCACTGACCATCATACCCTAGAGGGCAAGAGCGTATACTCCAGTGCCTAGCACTGTGAATGACATGTAATGAATTAAATTCTCTTGGTTCAATTCTTCCTAAATACCATTCACGATCCCTTCTGCAAAGATTACCCTGCAAAAAATATTTGTTCTTCAGCCTTCCCTAAGTGTTAATATTCATATGAATGTTGCTCTCAGTATATATATTTTTTTGAGGTGGAGTCTCGCTGTGTCACCCAGGCTGGAGTGCAGTGGCATGATCTCAGTTCACTCCAACCTCTGCCTCCCAGGTTCAAGCAATTCTCCTTCCTCAGCCTCCCAAGTAGCTGGGACTACAGGTGCATACCAACATGCCTGGCTAATTTTTTGTATTTTTAGTAGAGATGGGGTTTCACTGTGTTAGCCAGGCTGGTCTCCATCTTGTGACCTCATGATCTGCCCGCCTCGGCCTCCCAAATTGCTGAGATTACAGGTGTGAGCCACCACGTCCAGCCTGCTGTCAGTATTTGTTTAGATGTCCTGAGTACTTCTGTCCATGTGCTTGTAGACTTCTACAAGCAGGTGGTTTAACCAAATTGTAAAGCACTCAGCAGGCCTAGTTCCACACTCTGAAAGTTGCTTAGTAAAATGTTTTTGATCTTGGTGGTCGGTGGATGGTGGTAAAAGTAAAAGCCATTAGGACTGTAATTAATGAAGACGCTATATGCAAGTTTTCCCCAAGCGCAAGTGAGAGGACATGTAATCCCATTACCAATACTCGATCTTTCACTCTCAGGAGATTTCCCCGCTAATTAGTCTGAAACTGTAATTTAGCCTATACTTGAAGGAATGTGTCACATGAGGACACTTCTAATATATTTCTGACCTTCTTTGAATTTAGAGGCACATATACCATTGACCAGCATTCCTCCCAATTGCCACTTTCCTGCCACCAGAAAAAAAAAAAAAGAAAGAAATGATTTGTCTAAGACCTGAGAAGGGAAGGCAAGCTCAGAGTATTTCCTAGCACTCTGCTTGTCTAAAGGTTGTGTCCAACTGTCCTCCTCTGTTTTCTCAAGCCTTCCTGACCAATGAGCTTTCTTCTACATTTCCAGGACTTTGAAATGAACAAAGAAATGTAAGCAGAAGTGATGTCTGTCACACTTGGGTGGAAACTTTAAAAGCCAATGCACAACTTGTTCCATACCCTCTCCCTTCTGCCACAGCAAGGAGAAAGTTCCAGATTGTGGCTGCTCAATAAGCCTGAGTCCCCGTGTGAGGACAGCACATAGCACATCCCCCAGCCAATTCATGATGGACATGGAGAGTAAGAAAGAAAGAAACTTTGCTCTTTGAAGACACTAAGACTTGGGGGTTGCTTGCTACTGAAGCATAATGTGGCCCATCCTGATGGATGTAATCATCCTATGTTATGGAAAGCCTATCCCAGACTTAAACAAGTTATATTTGCTATTGCCCCCTGTATTTTCTCCTAGAAGCCTACCTGCACAGTTGACCCCAGTGGGCAGCCTTTCTAGTCCTTATAGATTTTCGTCGCACCTTATTCCTAGAATTCCCTCTCCAAAATAATCTACTTAACAACACTCCACTCCTGGGGAAAGCCACTCCATTCCTCCTTTTCCAAAAGTCCAGCAAAAGCCTCCACTGAGGTTTGATGGAAAGGTGTGTAATCTATCACACATCCTATATTGTTCCCTTTCTCCAGCTCCCAGTCCTGAAGGATGCAGGGCCCGGCGGGGCCCCCTGGCCACTGAGGGAACAGGAGTCACCCAGTCGCTGTGTTCTGACAGCTTGTCACATTATTTTTCCCTGTGGGGGCTCTGCTCCCTCCATCTAACCTTCTCCTCTGTCCCCTGAGACCAGAGGCCTCTATACAAGGCCCCCGAGGCAAAGCAAAGCAAGATTGATGCCCTACGAACGGCCATGCCCGGGAGGGCTTGCGGTTCAATGCATAGAGCAGCCCATTCTTCCCCATTTCAGGTTCTCACACTGGACACCAAAGTGGGAGCTGAGAGCCAGGACAGCAAGAATTCAACCTTTGTTCATCCTCCGAACACAACTGATCCACCACACTCCCCAGTCTCCCCAACACAGGCCCTCGTACCTTGCCTACTTAAAATCTTTCTAAAGGTATCCCAGGCGCTTTGAACAGTGGAGCTAGAATCAAAAGTTGATTCAAAATGTTTAATTGTAGCATAAAAAACCCCACTCATTTAAATATTGGCCAAGGAGAGGCCCATCTCCCATTCCCACACCCACCGATGTGCCTTTCCCACTTGCCTCATTAAAGAAAGTGGTGTTTGAGGGCCATAGGCTGGGTAATCCTGCTACAGAATCATAAATTAGCATGAATGCCAATGGTTTACTTGCATCCCCAGTCCCCTGAATGTGCAGGTAAAAGCCTCCTAAGGGGTCAGGCCAAGAGCAGGGCTCTGGGACTTCCAGGGGCTGTCAGGCAATACATATAAAAATTATTCATCTAAATTCCCTGAGAGGTTTCATAGACCAAAGCACCTCTGAAGGACAAAGAGACAACTGTAAAATTACCTGAAAATAAATGCTTCTAAAGTGGTTGGAAGGAATCCAGGGTAAGGGGAATTCGAAGGCCAATAACTAATCCATCAGCTCTTTTTTTTAAAATCCCACATCTGGACTTTTTTTTTCCAAGGCCATAGCCTGTCACCATGCAGTTTATCAGCTGTCACTCCATCTCGATTGTGGGTGACATGAGATCAATGGTCTAAAACTGCTCTCAGATCTGCAGAGAAATTTATAACACCAGGTTCCACCGTGTCCTGGCTGGGCCTGGGTCCCAGTGTTCTGAGGCAGAGGCTGCCATGCAAACTTCATTTCCATTTCAAAAGTGGATTGTGACCCACTTAAAGCAAGTGAGTTCAAGCTGTCAGATGTAAAGGAAGACCTAAGTCAGAAGTCTTCTGCACTTACAGAACAATGACTTTGAGAGGGAAGAAAGAAGATTAGCCAATGATTAAAATTCTCTCTGCCTAGAAGAGGCTGCAACGTCCTGCTTTAATTTCTTTTAAGTCATGTGAGATTTATTAATAACAAAACCCTAAATTTGTCCCAACGTGTTTTAGGCTCTGAGACTAATTAATCCATCCAGTTTATCTAACTATAGAACTCCTGCATGTAGTTTAAGCACAGATTTGTGGTTCTTCACTGAAGGTTTGCTTCATTACCCACAACCTCTTTTTCCCCTATGAACTCTGTAGTCTTTCCTAATTCTGCCTCAAAGTTCCCAAGTACCATAAACAAGGCCCTAGGAACCCAGACCACATCTCGTATATCACACCCTTCAGCCAAAAGCCTCCAGGGAAATTTTTAATTTCTCCCCAACACACACTGAATCCTTGGGGTCATAAGGGAAACATCCCTAGGCCATGGACAGCTGTAGAACCTCCCACTTCCACCCCACCATCATTTTTCATGGACAGATGTCCAACAGAAGATACACTGAGGTGCCACTAAATTTGCTCATGGTTGAACCCAGAGAAGCCTCAATTTACTGAGAAAAAGTAAATCCTCTCTCCCACCACCATCCACCTGCATTCTTCTTGGAACTAAACTCAAGAGGAGGCTCCCAGAAGGAACTGCATTCTCCAGATGACTGAAGAACACCAACCAGCAACTCCTACATCACTTGCTTCAGCTCCTGGATAGAGGAAGAAGGTGGAGGGGAGAAGGTGGGGATTCACACAGTAGGAAACACAGTCCTCAGAATCAGCCTATAGATGAGCAAGTGCCACCACAGTGCACTCTTCTCTCCCCTGAGCCTCTTGGGATTTGGCCTTACCAGTCACTCACTAGTCACCATTCCCCAGACAGCCACTTAAGAGAATTACCCATCGCCTTCCTTCCAGATCAAAGTTTCACCAGTGCAGGCTTCTTTCTCCACTTCCCCTGTACCTGATTTTCTTTCACTTTACCCTGATGAGCCTATTTACATCGGGGTAACATCCTTCAACACTCTCCATTGCCTTAAGAGTGAAACACGAATGCCTTAATATGGTACACAAAGCACCCACATGCTCACCCTGGCTTTCAACACTTCTCTGTACTCACTAAGTCCTTTCATAGAACCTATGTCCCAGCCCTGAGATCTTTGTGTCACTTGCTGTTCTTCCTGCAAGGAATGCCTTTTTCACCTCCACCCCTACCTTCTCCCTTTGTACCCCAATGAATTTCTACTCATCCTTCAAACCTCAACAAGTGTCACCCAAAACCTTTCCCTGA
Source organism: Ateles fusciceps (assembly GCA_036589455.1). Classification (NCBI taxonomy): domain Eukaryota; kingdom Metazoa; phylum Chordata; class Mammalia; order Primates; family Atelidae; genus Ateles; species Ateles fusciceps. Next base: position 11,445,744 of record JAZHEH010000630.1, read on the forward strand.
GTACTCCCATTTCCCTGCACAACTGGGCCTCCCTCCTCTGGGCTCATACGGTCAGGCAGAGCATAACTATATCACTATTCTTAGGCCCTGTGCCACATGTCCAGGTATTCCTCTTCCTCAAGAAGTCGCCTGTGATCAGCAGCAGTGTGGGCTGCACTTCTGCACCTCACAGCACTTCTCACACCCATTTGGGTGTGAAAAATTTATCTCCCCAGCCTCAGGGATGGCAGAATCTAACTTTTTATTTCAGGACACTTTTACATTTATAGAAAAACTGTAGAGATAGTCCAGAGAGTTCCCATAACCCCACATTCCCTGTTACTAACATCTTATATCACTCTGGTACCTTTATTACAATTAATGACTAATATTATTATTATCTAAAGTCCATATTTTATTCAGATTTCCTTGGTTATTCTCTGATGTCCTTTTCCTGTGCCACAATACTACATTTAGCCATCATGTCTCTCTTTTTTTTATTTATTTTTTTTCTTTTTACTTCATTTAAAGATTTGCTTTCCCTAAGTGTGTTAAAATATGCCCAGAAATGAAATCACTTTGGGAGTTTTAGCTAGGTTTAAGAATTCCTATATTTGAGCTGGAATCCCTTCAGGACACTGTCTATAATGAAAATATCTCTATTATAACACCTTCATCAGGACCCAGGAGAGAAATCCCAACTAGGGAGAGAGTGGCATCTGGTGTGATGCAATAGATTGGTAGCATTTTGAATGGTGGATGTTGGCATCTGGGAATTTTTTGTTAATTTCCCTAAAACCTTTCCAAGAAGCAAGGGTTAATTAGCCATCTAAAGAATGATCGTCTTATTTAGCCCTCTTAACCATGGTGGAAACAGTCGCCATCATGTCTCTTTAAGCTCTTCTTGGCTGTGACGGTTTCTCAGATTTTCCTTGTTTTTGATTATTTTGACAGTTTTGAGGCATATTGGTCAGTTTTTGCAGAATATCATCCTTCAGTTTGGTTTTTATCTGATGTTTTTCTCATTATGAGACTGAAGTTTTGTGGTCTTGAGGAAGATCACAGAGATAAAGTGCCATTTTCATCACATCATACCTAGGGTGCCTACTATCAACACCTGACCAAGGGAGTGTTTGACAGGTTTCTCCATGTAAACTTAGTCTTTTTCTCTCCTCTTCATACTGTATTCTTTGGAAGAAAGTCACAATCCACATAGTTCATACTTAGAGAGTGGGAAATTATGATCCACTTTTTTGTGGGCAGAGAATCTACTACATAAGTTGTTTGATAGGCTTCCTTCTGGTAGATTTGTCTCTTCTTTCCCATTTATCATTTATTTGTATCAGTATGGATACTTTATATTTTAATCTCTGTTTCCACACATTTATCACAAAGTCTGGCACTTAGTAATTTTCAATAATGTGGGTTGAGAGAATGAAGGTGTTACGGACTGATCTCCGAAAACTCGTAAGTTCAAGGCCTAACTCCTAGGACAACAGAATCTGACTATATTTGGAGCTAGGGCCTTTAAACAGATAATTAAGATTAAGTAAGATCATAAGAGTGGGCTCTAATCCAATATGACTGTTGTCCCTTTAAGAAGAGGAAGCGATACCAGGGGGCTCGGCACACAGAGAAAAGGCCATGTGAGAACACAGAAGGCAGCCATCTGCAAGCCAAGGAGAGAGGTCTCAGGAGAAATCAACCCTGCTGGCACCTTGATCTTGGACTTCCTGCCTCCAGAACTGTGAGAAAATAAATTTTTGTCGTTTAAATCACCCAGTATGTGGCGTTTTGTTATGGCAGCTCTAGCAGAGTAATACGGAAGGGGGGTCAAACACTTTTTGTACGTCGGCTCAGTATAGGCCAGCAGGGGGTTACCTGCTGCTCCTAGGCATTTCAGAAGGGAAAGTCCCCTGAAATATTCTGCTCCTCCAGAATTATGGGCTCCTGTCCATTAAATATCTGTATCTGTAGGTGGTTTCAATCTGAATACATGGCTTTTATAGAAATGAGTAGGGAAAATACTCTACTGAGAACTCCTTTTTGTCATCATCTGATCTCAACTAGTGAGTAAGGTACCAAACGGTTCTGAAATGACACGAGGGCATGAAAATTGCTGGAACCCTCATGAAACCACCGTCTCTTTCCTTTGGGATCTATATGCCCATCACTATACTCATTATTTCCAGGGAGGAATGAGGCAACTGGGGGAGACAGTTGTTACTAAAGAAGCAGACAGAAAATGGGAGAGTTTTTTTTCTTTCTGAACAAATCCCTCACCTATAAAATAAGAGGTTTAGATTAAATAGTCTTTGATGTTTATTCCCCATGCTTTAAAGGAAAAACTAACATGTGTTCCTAAGCACCTGATATTATGTCATCTTACACAGTCTTAAAAACTACCTTGCAAAGTACTATTATTATATCCATTCTGCCAATAAGGGAACTAAGATACAGAGAAAGGCTGAGTGCAGTCGCTCACGCCTGTAACCTAAGCACTTTGGGAGGCTGAGGCAGCAGGATCACTTGAGGTCAGGAGCTCGAGACCAGCCTGGCCAACATGCTGAAACCCTGTCTCTACCAAAAAATACAAAAATTAGCCAGGTGTGTGTGGTGGTGCACACCTGTAATCCCAGCTACTCAGGAGGTTGAGGCACAAGAATCGCCTGAGCCCAAGAGGTGGCAGCTGCCTTGAGCGAAGATCATGCCACTGTGCTCCAGCCTGGGCGACAGAGCAAGACTCTGTCTCAAAAAACAAAAACAAAAAACAACAAAATACAGAAAGAAAATAATTTGCACAATGTCACACAGCAAATCAGTGGTAATGATAAGATTTGAGCCCAAGCAGGATGATTCCAGATCCTGCAGTCAACAGCTGTGTTCTGCTTCCTATCAGGTAAAGTAGGTCTCCCAGAAGGTCCTGACACACAGAACACACAAAATGATGAGTGGCCCAAGATCTGGAAATGATCCAGGGTCTGTGAGCATCTGGCACTGGAACCAATCCAAAATCAATGTTTAAATAACAGTTACCTTCACCCCCCAAATTGTCTCATTGTCTGACCGCTGAATTTGAATCAGGGATATGGAGAATGCTGCTCTGTGGTTTACCATACAGTTTAAAAGTCACCATGCCAGTACCGACCACCCAATAAATACACGGAGAGAGAGATAACTTTAAAAAAAAAAATAGAGTAAACATTTGGAGTGTAGAAAACAGCTTGGTTGCATTTCTAGAGCACCAAGCCCACTAAAACCCAGAGGCTTCAGAATTAGATGAGATTTTTGCAAAATGTGTTTTCACTACAAAAATGACTTAGATGCCCCGAAGAGCTTCCTCTGTTCTTTGCTTGGCCGAGCACTTGCTGCAAACTTCCCTGAGGGGTTTGTCCAATGGAGCAAGGCTGCAGGAGGAAAAACCAGGGCCCTGGGCTTATTTTTAAAGAAAAAAAAAAAAGTAAAAGGTTAAAAACATAACCCCTCTCTTCATCCATCCTTAGAATTACACTTTCCAGTGCTAGTTCCCTCTCCTGGTAGATATAATCCTAATTAAAAATAAATTACATTCTGTATAGAACTTGAAATGGACAAGATAATCCTATTACATATGAGAATATATCCTGATTTTCTTTCCCGCTAAACTGTGGGAGATATCAGATCAGCCTGAGCCCCCCATTGTCGCCTCTTTGAAAACTTTCCTAGAGCCCTAATCCGTCACGTGACGCCCGTGTCAATCTCGGTGTTTGCACGCGAGTTTCACAATGCCGGCATTAGGCTCGGTAACAGAAACCCAGCTTTGCGGAGCCCGCAACATTTGCATTCCGAGAAAACGCCGGCCATTGTGGAGCTGTTTGTTCTCAAGATTGCGAGACAGTTGCCGGTGAAGTTGCTAAAACCGAGAGAAAGGGGCTCCTTTGAGCCTGCCCAGACCTTTTGGTATGATAACAAGGCGATTCGAGCGGCTTTTGTGGGGCCGGACCAGCGCCGGGGCGGGCGAGCTCCCCTCCTTTTCCCTACTCCTCTCCAGCGCCACCTCCCCCGGACATATTTTCCTCCCCGGGGAGTTGCTGCGGACGTTGATGCACTATTTTAAATCGTATTTCCATAATCAAACGGCTGCCCGCGGCCGGCCCGGAGCTCACGGTGCTCGCGTGCCTTCACACCTCCACTGCCGGCACGGAAAGGCCTGTGCTGGCCAGCCGCGGCTGGAGACTCGCGGCTCCCTTCCCCGGCTCCCCCTCCCCCGGCTCCCCCCCTCTGGCTCTCAGCTTCTTGGCGCCGCCGCCGTCGTGGCTACTTCCGAGCGACAAAGACCTGGCCGCGGACAAAACGCTGTGGACCTGCTACCAGCCGCCCTATACCCCTCCTCCCGCCTCCTGGGTTTTGCCTGCCCCCCACTCCCCTTTCCTTTTCCCACTTCCAAGCACGCCTCGGTTTATTTCAGCCTTGAGAATGAGCATGCTGACGCGAAAGCGCTTTGAGTAGGAATTGCAAGTAGTTCCGAACCTCTGGCCAAGCCAAAAACCTAAACTTGGACAGCTCATGGCGGGGCTCCCAAGTCCAGCCCAGAACTGCGAGGTGCGGGGGGAGCGGGGGCGCTGGCTTGAGGTCCGGATCCCAGCCACTCGCAGCCGGGCTGTGCTCGCGGGAACAGCTGAAATCCCTTCCTCTGGGACTCCGGCCCCATTGCCTTCCTCCCATTTTCCCCACCTTCTGGGTCCTCCGCCCGGCAGGAGCAGCGCCAAACGGGGCTGACCTGCCCGGGTTACGCCAGCGGAAGCGCCGAGGCCGCTGTCCACCAGCCGAGTTCTGAACCTGTTCCCGTTTGGGCCTCCAGGGAAAGAGGGATGAGGAGAGACGACGTTAGCCTAGGGACGCTAAAGGTCAGCAGCCGGCCCCAGGCTGGGGTGGGAGTGTTGCGGGGCTCGGAAGGAAAATAGAAAGTTCTTTTAGCTGCGTGTGACCCCCGCCCCGGAATATCTCTTGGGCAGGGACAGGGGTAGGGCAAGATATTAAATGGCACTTGGGAGGTGGAAGAAAGCAGAAGAAAGGTCTGCGATTTGGGCTCCTGTAGGGGGCGCTCCTCCTTCCACGTTCCCGCGCGGCTGCAGATGCCTGGCCTTACTGCTTTTAATATTCCCAAGGCTGTAAGGTACAAGACGGGGAGAAGGGAACCGAAAGACACACCGCTCTGAGGAAGCCTCCAGCCACACACCGTCCTCCTCCCCAGTCTCATAAGAGCTTTAATTTATGCATGGCTGGGGCTGAATTTTCTGCTCTCACAATTCCAAGCACCTCTCTCATCCCCCACCACCCAGCTCCCTGCTTGGTCACCCTACTCCAGGGAAACTACTGATCCTCTTATGAAAAGACACCCAAAACACACTGCTTCGAGTTTGAAGGAAAGGAAAACATGGATAGGACGCTGACAGCAGGACTAAAATCGGGATTCTGAAGAATGTTTACTGAATGCAATCTGCTTACCAAACCCATCACCTAAAAAGAAAAATTTTTTCCAGTGAGTGGCTTTTGATTTTTACCTTTCCTCCTTCGTGTGTATTTGCATAATCTGCTCAATCAAGCCCTTCAGAAAGAATCATTAAGAATTCGTCTTTTTCCAGATCCCAGCTCCATCTCCCTGGCCTTCAGCGATGGGAAGGGGCTATCTGTGGGGCAGCGCAGTGCCCAGCCAGCCCCAGTATCCGCCCAGCCCAGAGTTTGGCAGCGCCGAAGCTCCACACTTTCCTAAGCAGATGGTTAAGTTCCCCTACGTTCGTGCCAGGTTTCAACGTCACGCTGTGATTTTATTCTTCTGGAACCGGACGAATGTTGCTTCCCAGAGTGGCCCTATTAGAACAGAAAGAAAATCCTCTAAATAGGCGGAACAAGGCATCAGGAGGAAAAAGTTCTCTAAATGCACTTTAATACGAGCCGGGTATTGTGTGGAATTCAGCACCCATCACCGTTTAGCCGGAGAGTTATGGCAGTGATTGGGGGATGAATAGAGGAACATAATGGATACATGTGGCGTTTGCTCATTATATTCAAGTTAGCCCAACTCCGCTGTGGAAACTGTTCAACTTTCTCTCCCCTTAGCTTGTCACAGTGAAATAATACAGACATTGGGGCCTCCAATGGGATCGCCTGCCACACCATTCTATTTCCACTGCTAACGAGGGCTTCATAAGCCTTTGATACAGTCTGATCTTGAAACCTTTCCAAATCTCCTCAAGCTTATGCTAAATCCTATTTGGAACTTTTTTTTCCTTGCCTGCTAGCGCCCAAGGCTTAAGAAAGCCATTTGGACAGTGACATGCATACTAACATATTGCGGGGCTCTTTTCCGAAAGAGAAGTGGCAGCTCTGATCACCCGGGCTCACAGGAGCAAAACACAATTGCGTAAACAAATTTGAATAAAATCAATTTTCCCTTATACTTCAGGCTTCTTAATCGAGAGGCTATTCCAGGCACCGTAGGAAGCTAGGAGAGAAGGAAAGCAGAGCCTCACTCAGCAGAGCAAATCTGTGGGTAAGGGGCTGCAAGGCTTTGGAAGCCCTAGAGGTGCAAAATGCCGAGTGTGTGTGTTGGTGGGGGCTGTGGGGAAGGGGGAATCTGGAGCCACTGGGGTGAAACCCCAGCGTGTTCGCACTTAGTTTTAGCAGTGGCACGGAGGGGGGGGCAGGCAACAATTAACAAAACCATCCGCTCCTTTTACTCCTGGAGTCCTGTGCCAACTCCTCTACATGCAGGGTGCCGACAAGAAAAGGGGGAAAAGCAAAAGGAGTTAAAGAAACAAAAGAAAGATTTCCTGATTTTCCTTTTCTGTTTTCCCCTCTAAGCCTTTCCACATTAAAGGGATTGTCAGAGGCAGGCGGAGAAGCGACGCGAGGGGGAGGCGGCCATTGGCTGCCCGGCTCGGGTGATTAGCATATCGGCGGCTATAAAGGCAAAGGCGGCGCGAGGCGGCGCAGCTTCTGTAAGAAGGGAGGGAGAGTCGCAGGTTGAGGGCGGGTCCGCGCGTCCTCAGAGCCCGCCGGAGCCGCGGAGCTGCAACCGGCAGACTTCTCCCGCACAGGGCTCGCAAAGGGCGTGATTCCGAGAGCCTGAGACTCACGCCCGTACCTGAAAACCAGAGAAGACTCTCTGCCTTAGCCTTTCGGATAGCACTTGAGGCTGGAGGCATGAGTCCTGTGAGGCGCTGGGGCAGCCCTTGCCTTTTCCCCTTGCAGCTGTTCAGCCTCTGCTGGGTGCTCTCGGTGGCCCAGAGCAAAACAGTCCGATACAGCACCTTCGAGGAGGATGCCCCCGGCACGGTCATCGGGACCCTGGCCGAGGACCTGCATATGAAAGTATCAGGTGACACAAGCTTCCGCCTGATGAAGCAATTCAACAGCTCTCTGCTCCGGGTGCGCGAAGGCGACGGGCAGCTGACCGTCGGGGACGCAGGCCTGGACCGCGAGCGGCTGTGCGGTCAGGCCCTGCAGTGCGTGCTGGCCTTCGACGTGGTCAGCTTCTCACAGGAGCAGTTCCGGCTGGTGCACGTGGAAGTGGAGGTGAGGGACGTCAACGACCACGCGCCGCGCTTCCCCCGGGCCCAGATCCCAGTGGAGGTGTCCGAGGGTGCGGCCGTAGGCACGCGCATACCCCTGGAGGTGCCGGTGGACGAGGACGTGGGCGCCAACGGGCTGCAGAGTGTGCGTCTAGCCGAGCCTAACAGCCCCTTCCGCGTGGAGCTGCAGACGCGCGCGGACGGAGCTCAGTGCGCTGACCTGGTGCTGCTGCAGGAGCTGGACCGCGAGAGTCAGGCCGCCTATAGCCTGGACCTGGTGGCCCAGGACGGCGGCCGCCCGCCGCGCTCCGCCACGGCTGCCCTAAGCGTGCGCGTCCTGGACGCCAATGACCACAGCCCGGCCTTCCCGCAGGGCGCCGTGGCCGAAGTGGAGCTGGCGGAGGACGCACCCGTGGGCTCCCTGCTTCTCGACCTGGACGCGACCGATCCCGACGAGGGCCCTAATGGCGACGTGGTGTTCGCTTTTGGCGCCCGCACCCCGCCGGAGGCGCGCCGCCTATTTCGGCTCGATCCGCGGTCGGGCCGCCTCACCCTGGCCGGGCCGGTGGACTACGAGCGTCAGGACACCTATGAGCTGGACGTGCGGGCGCAGGACCGCGGACCTGGGCCCCGCGCTGCCACCTGCAAGGTCATCGTGCGCATCCGCGACGTCAATGACAACGCGCCCGACATCGCCATCACCCCGCTGGCCGCCCCAGGGGCGCCGGCCGCCTCGCCCTTCGCAGCTGCCGTCGCCGCCGCTGCGCTCGGGGGAGCGGACGCTAGCTCGTCGGCGGGAGCCGGGACGCCCGAGGCTGGCGCCACCTCGCTGGTGCCGGAAGGGGCGGCGCGCGAGAGCCTGGTAGCTCTGGTCAGCACCTCGGACAGGGACTCGGGCGCCAACGGGCAGGTGCGCTGCGCCCTCTACGGGCACGAACACTTCCGGCTGCAGCCGGCCTACGCGGGCAGCTACCTGGTGGTGACCGCGGCGTCGCTGGACCGCGAGCGCATCCCCCGAGTACAACCTGACGCTGGTGGCCGAGGACCGCGGCGCGCCCCCGCTGCGCACCGTGAGGCCCTACACGGTGCGCGTGGGCGACGAGAACGACAATGCGCCGCTCTTCACGCGGCCAGTCTATGAGGTGTCGGTGCGGGAGAACAATCCGCCCGGCGCCTACCTGGCGACGGTGGCAGCCCGGGACCGGGACCTGGGCCGCAACGGCCAGGTCACCTACCGGCTGCTGGAGGCCGATGTGGGCCGCGCCGGGGGCGCGGTATCCACTTATGTCTCGGTAGACCCTGCTACCGGAGCCATCTATGCGCTGCGCAGCTTTGACTATGAGACGCTGCGCCAACTCGACGTTCGCATCCAAGCTAGCGACGGTGGTTCCCCCTCAGCTTTCCAGCAGCGCCCTAGTGCAGGTGCGCGTGCTGGACCAGAACGACCATGCGCCGGTCCTGGTGCACCCGGCGCCAGCCAATGGCTCCCTAGAAGTGGCAGTGCCTGGGCGCACCGCAAAGGACACGGCCGTGGCCCGTGTGCAGGCCCGGGATGCAGACGAGGGAGCCAACGGGGGAGCTGGCCTTCGACCTGCAGCAGCAGGAGCCTCGCGAAGCGTTCGCCATCGGCCGCCGCACAGGGGAGATAGTGCTCACCGGCGACCTCTCGCAGGAGCCACCGGGCCGCGTGTTCAGGGCGCTCCTGGTCATATCCGATGGCGGCCGTCCCCCGCTCACCACCACCGCAACCGTCAGCTTCGTGGTAACAGCAGGGGGCGGGCGCGGGCCGGCTGCGCCTGCCAGTGCCGGAAGCCCGGAGCGTTCCCGCCCGCCTGGCTCTCGGCTCGGGGCGTCGGGGTCGGCGCTGCAATGGGACACGCCACTGATCGTCATCATCGTGCTGGCCGGGAGCTGCACACTGCTGCTGGCCGCCATCATCGCCATCGCCACCACCTGCAACCGCCGCAAAAAGGAGGTGCGCAAAGGGGGGGCCCTCCGGGAAGAGCGGCCCGGGCGGCGGGCGGCGGAGCCTCAGCTCCCGGCTCCCCGGAGGAGGCCGCCCGGGGAGCCGGGCCCAGGCCCAACATGTTCGACGTGCTCACCTTCCCTGGCAGCGGCAAAGCGCCCTTTGGCAGCCCCGCGGCGGACGCGTCTCCGCCTGCGGTCGCCGCGGCCGAAGTGCCGGGCTCAGAGGGCGGCAGCGCCACTGGGGGAAAGCGCCTGTCACTTCGAGGGGCAGCAGCGGCTCCGCGGCGCGCACGCCGAGGTGAGGCCTTCCTTCGGCTGGGCGCCCCCCCTCCGTGCTCCGCGGACAGGCTGGGGGAAGGGAGACTGGAGGGGGTAGGGTGGGCGCGTGCAGGTAGACACTTAACCTGTGGCACTTGTTTTTTCTTTTGTTTGTTTCTTGTCCAACCCCTCCCCCCACTCCCATTCCCCTATTCCCTGCTGCAGCCCTATGGTGCCTCCCCCGGGTTTTGGAAAGGAGCCGGCGCCCCCCTGTGGCTGTCTGGAAAGGACACCCATTCAACACCATCTCCGGCCGGGAAGCAGAGAAGTTCAGCGGCAAAGACAGCGGCAAAGGGGACAGTGATTTCAACGACAGCGATTCCGACATCAGCGGGGGACGCTCTGAAAAAGGATCTCATCAACCACATGCAGAATGGTGAGGACTCTTCTTCCCGCCAAATTCAGCATTCGTCCCTTCCCTCGCCTTCACCACTGCTTGCCTACCCTCAATCTCGGTTCCCACCCACTTCCCTCTTCCCCACTTTTTCTCACTCCTCCAGTTGTGGATCTGGGCCTGCCTCATACAGTGAAATTCAAAATGCCAAGTCGAGGCAACTCCAGCTCTTGAATAAAGTACACCCTCCTCCTCTTAGGCAGCATGGGTGGTATTAGCCATTAAAAAGGGGGTTCTGCTTATCAATTTTTTTTTCACTTCCAGCTGAAGAAGCTGGACCAGCTTTCCATTAAGATGGCTTTACAGGAAGCAATGTGCCTTCCACTCTTGAGACATGGTGTCTGTCTTTATGTGCACAGGCTTTCCTTTCAGCTGCTCTGACCCAGGCTAACGTTCTGAAGATGGAAGCCTGGGTGTGTATAATCTCAGGAATAATCAACATGCTGTTTCCTTTTCCCTTTCGTGTTAGGACTGTGGGCATGCACCGCTGAGTGTAAGATCCTGGGCCACTCTGATCGCTGCTGGAGCCCATCCTGCAGCGGGCCCAACGCACATCCCTCGCCTCACCCACCAGCCCAGATGTCAACCTTCTGTAAGAGCACGTCCCTGCCTCGGGATCCTCTGCGCAGGGACAATTACTACCAGGCCCAGCTGCCCAAGACAGTGGGGCTGCAGAGCGTCTATGAGAAAGTACTGCACAGAGACTATGACAGGACAGTCACTCTGCTCTCCCCTCCCCGTCCAGGGGAGGCTCCCAGACCTGCAGGAGATCGGGGTACCCCTTTATCAGTCCCCCCCCCCTGGCAGGTACCTGTCCCCGAAGAAGGGAGCCAATGAAAATGTTTAATCCCATGCTGCATGTCTTCACACATCTACAGGTCACTGCGAGAAGCCCCTAAGTTATTGACCGGTTTCAGTGTTGTATATATAAATATGCAAGATGTGCCTTAAAATGAAGTTGTTGGAAGCTATTTCCAATCACATTGGTACTGTTTGGTATTTGCAAACAAAAACGTAGTTAATGTAATTTTTATGAAATGTGTGCAGTATTTAGTTTTTCTTATCATGCTATTGACTTTAATTTCACTTGCAGCTTGCTGTTTTCTTAGTGTTTTTAACCTGTACATTGTGTAATGTAATGTTTGTATATAATGAAATTTTGTTATATTTTTATATAATAAAAGCTAAAGTGGACATTATTGCCAAAGGAACTGTCTGGAAGACAAAAAAACAAAACATGTTGGAATTCACTGAAGTTTATCTTTCACCTGAAACAACCTAGTGTTTGAGAGATTTTGCCTTGCCAAGTATAACTTGTATATCTTGACTCTGTGGTAGATTTCAAGTTCAATGTTATTTAATTACATTTGGTTTTCTGTAAACCGTGTCACTTATAAGCACAGTAATAAAGGATTTGTCATGTGTTTGAAGAATCTGCTAATTGCTTTTCGTGAAGTTGCCTATAGTCAGACATTCACAAATAATTTGAGTACCAGAATGAAATCTTCTTTCAAGTGCTAATTATTTGGGCATTATTAATTTTCATGACAATATTAAACCTGTGGGATTTCAAGTATTGCAAAATGTCACCCAAGTATTAAAAATGTGTTGATTTCATAAATTATGTGCATCTCCATATGCATTAGTCTATAAAATCCCTGCTCTCATTTATTCACTAAATATTTATTGAGCATCCACCAAAGAGTGAAGAAAGCTAAGTTTGGGTTGTTCATTCACTAATTAAACAAGCATCCGTAGAACTTTTACTGGCTGCTGGTAACTCCTCCTCAAGCTGGAGCTTGAGGTGAAGAGGACACAGTCCCAAGGAGCCCTCAGCTTATTCGGGATGTTAGTATCAAAAAGACTAACATCTTAGTCTTTTGGAATGTAACAGGTTCCCACTACATTCTGTCCTACTTCCTCTTTCCTTGCCTTTGTCTGGAGTCAGTCTCCAAAGTAACTATCAGCACTATCCCACTCAAATTTATGGGTGAAAATGACACAATGTTTCAGATTCACTTTTAAATATTCTAGAAAAAAAATAGGGGGCTAAGTGAAACAAGTTTGATTTGATAAGATATTGATAACTGTCAATGCTAGCATGTGTGCATGTGAGGTAGGGAAATTTCACCAGTCTCTCCATATGTTTGTGTTTGAAAATGTACATAATGCAAAGTCTTAAAAGACTCGAATACCATGCCTATGTCTTATCCTCTATGCATTTCATTTGAAATTAAAATGATGATAATCATAATGAGACCTAACATTTACTGAGCAAGTCTTTGTGTGAGCAGAGCTCCTTATCAAGCATTCTGCATGAATTATCTCATTTAATAGGGAAGTATCATCAACTTCATTTGGCAAATAAGGAAACTGAGGCACAAAGAGGTTAGATAAAATGCCAAAAATCACACAGCTAATAAGTATCCAGGGTGAGATTCAAACCTAGGTTATTCATCGCAAAAAATAAAGCAACAAAACAAGTTTTTTGTTTGTTTGTTTGTTTCTGTTTTGGTTTTTGGGTGGTTTTTTTTTTTTTTTTAACGTGAAAGAAGGAGTTAGGTAGAAAAGTCTCAATGCGTTGCCTTTACCGCATGATTACTGTTTAGCCCTTTATATGTGTGAAGTGCCTGTGTTCCTTTAATACTAATTATAGAGTGTGCAGCTCTGTAATGAATAGAGGAGCCCTCAAAGCTGCCTGTTGAAATCATAATTGAAATCGGTGGTGGCTCCGAGTTGAACAGCAGGGTAGATACACACAAGTGCTGCACCACCCACAGCCTGTGCAAAGGTTCAGCGGTTTCTGCAGGCAGCGGAGCCGCACATGCGCCTGACAAGCTCAGACGGCCCAGACCATGGATTCCAAAAGAAAACATTACGGCTCTAGAGCCATGATGGCCAGGCTCCAGGGAACAGACTCCCAGGTAGACCTACCATTATAACATCTAAAACTTTATTCTCGAGCCAGTCCCATCAAATACAAAACAGAAGAATGATTGATCCCACTGCAGTCTAAAAGCACCCAGTCTCCGCATATGTTTGCTGCTTTGTCCCTCAAAAGTAAAATAATGTTATTGCCATTATTTTATTTTGTACTGTGCAAACTATTTCATTACTCCAAATATTTGGGTTTCAAAACCTCTGACTTCACTATCACTTTTTTCCCTGGGAAAATGACCACTATCAGATCTTGTTTTGATTTGGAACATTAAAAAAATTAAATACAGGCCGGGTGCAGTGGCTCATGCCTGTAATCCCAGCACTTTGGAAGGCCAAGGTGGGAGGATAACAAAGTCAAGAGATCGAAACCATCCTGGTCGACATGGTGAAAACCCGTCTCTACTAAAAATACAAAAATTAGCTGGGCGTGGTGGCACGCACCCTGCAGTCTCAGCTACTCAGGAGGCTGAGGCAGGAAAATTGCTTGAACCCAGGAGGCAGAGGTTGTGGTGAGCCGAGATCACGCCACTGCACTCCATCCTGGGCAACAAGATCGAAACTCCATCTCAAAAAAAATAAAATAAAATATACAATTGCAGTCCTTAACATTGTCTGCTTAAACAAAAAAGTTGGGGGCATGGGGTTCCTCTATGGGTCAGCAGCAGAAACTCTCCAAGAAATAGGAGCTGTGTAAGGGAGGCTTTTCACTTTTCTCCAGAAATGTTTACTCTCAATCACATTTAGAAGAAAATATATTGCTTTATTAAATTAAATGAGATAATATATATACAGAATACTTGGCACAATTCTTGGCCTAGAGTAAGTTCCCACTACAGCCTATCCTACTTCCTCTTTCTTTGCCTTCTTCTGGAGCCAGTCTCCACAGTAACTGTCAGCACCGCCCCACCCACTGAGGAAGACGAAGTAGACCCAGGATGCCCAGCCTTGCTCTGATTCTATTTTGCTGTCTTCACTTCCTCCACTTTCACCAAGTAGTCCAGAGCCTCATGTGTAGCCAACACTTTACAAACAAGCATGGCTAAGGTGAATATCATCGGCAAAATCATAAGCCTTAGAGGTTTGTGATTATAACACAAATACCTCTCTGGAAGTAGAGGCCAACAACCCTTGGGCACCTTAGCAGTGAATACTGGGAAATGAGAAAGCCCTTCGGGAAGGCAGAGATCACCTCAAGAGAGAAAGCTAAAACCAGACTTTACCTATTTCACATTTTTGTCTCTGGCCCCATTGACTTGGATGTTCTACACATCTTCCTATAATAAACATCTATAAGGAAACCACTTTAGAAAGTTAAACTGTTCATGGTTTCAACATCTATTGAAAAATGCATTCTGAAATGGAGCAAAACAGGAGGCATGTCTCTAAATAAAAATAAATATATATATAAAAAAATATATATATATATATATATGCATACAGAGAAAAATATATATTTATAATCAGGATGAGTTTCCATGCCATAATTAGCTAAATATCTGGCTTATTTCACTTGGCAAATATAAGCTGTTAGCATCTAAAAATTCCATTTTAGAAGACAAGCATATTCACTTTACTACTGAATATCCAGTAATAGGATACTTGGAATGCTGTAAGCTCTGAAAGCAAACTGAAGCAAAGAAATACAATACTTGACGGGGCACTGTGCTCTGCAACAACTCAGAAGAGCTTTGAAATGCTGTCTTGGTTTTCAACAGCTATGCAATAACTCAAAAGGGTGTTTATTATTCCCTTTCTTCAGAGAGAGACAATCTGCGATGAAATTCACCAACAGGTTCAAAGTCAACTAATAAGTGAACAGCAGGTAGAAAGAGACACCAGGCTATTTTAAAAGCCATCACTTAAACCACCAGATTAAATGTGCAGGGGGGGAAAATCATTCATTATCAAAGTCAGGATTTGTTCCACGAAATCTGTTTAAAGATTTTCAAACATGTCTAACTGAAGCCTGCATAGTTTAATATGGAATTAGGAAAATTCCATTTGCCAACCCAGTGTGACACTTTGCTATATCACAGACACCTCCGACTCAGGATGCCCAAATGAAAGCAAGCCCTCTTCTCTGCCATCACTATGGCCAAAACTATCCCTCTGGCAATTATTTTAAACTCAATAAATGAGACTGCAAATTTTAGACCAAACTCGAAAGGCAAAAGTCATTTTAAGACTCTAGCCTATTTCTTACTCCCGATAATCCAATCACTCATCAAGGTCTATTAATTCTACATTCCAAATATTGTTTAATTGTCCCTTCACTTCATTGTAGCAGATATGATGCTCTGTCCACGTCCCCACTGCTGACCTCTGAGTCTACCTCAGCTGCAGTGGACCGTTCCGGTTGCACTATGGCAGTTTCCATCTCAAGCACCCATCTCTGCTGCTGCAGACTTGAAGGTTGTTCAACCTCTGCACAAAGCAGTCTGGAAGTACTGAGACCTGCAGAAGCAACCCTCAACCATTGAGGGATAGGAGTTGGTGGTTAAATATCCCAACTTTTCCATCTCTCAGAAGAATCACTCTGAGCTGTGATTTGCAGAGTTCCCATGAGCATCCCCCAGGGAACATAAACCTCAGTTGCCCACAGCAGCAGCCCACCCAGTAACACCACCTTTACTGGCTTCCCTGCCTTTCCCTGCTCGCTTTCCTTACTGCCTCGCTTGTGCTTCCTGGGATCACTTCCCAGATAAGCCACCTGCACTCAAGTCCTTGTTTCAGTGCCTGGGTTCAGGAGGGCAGTCCAAGTTAGGATGGCTGTATAAGAAAAATAAGGGGATTTTTTTAAAGAGAATACTGTGTTCCAGGCACTTCACCAAGCATTTTATGGGTATTATCTCATCTTTATACTTGCAACTGTACATTAAACCATCTTATATATGGAAAAAACAAAGCTTAGAGAGGTAAAGTAAATTGCCACAGGTCACACACCTAATATTAGATGGAGTTGGAATTAAAATCAAGATCTGTCTCAGACTAAATCATACCACTGTATTCAAGTTTCATTGCTTCTTTTTGGGTTCCAGCACAAATCTCCTATCTGCTCTCTCTGTGTCCACTGCCCGTCCCCTTCCACTCCATCCTACACACTGCTGCCATAAAGATCTTTTTCTAAATGTCAGATCTTGTCACTCATGATTTCACATCACCTTTAGGTTAAAGTCCAAGTTCTCCCTTTGTGCCCTGCCTCCCTCCTCAGCCTCAGTCCCACTGCTGCCTTCTCTCCCATGCCTCTCACACACCTGATGCTTCAGCCAGAAGAATTACTTTGTTTCACCTCTCATTTCTGATCCTTCCTCCTGGAGTGGCATTCTACTTCCTCTCCCACTCTCCCCACCCACACTTTCTCTTCTCTGACCCATTCCTCTCATCCTTCAAGACTGTTTAAGATTCACTTTACTAGGAAAGACTCTATGCCCTGCCTTTCCCAACCCCCTCTTCCAGCCAACAACCAGACAGGCCCTGACCCTCTGTGCAGCTTCAGCACAGAGCAAACTGAAGTCAATTGTTGCTTCACTTCTCTATCTTCCCTACTGGCTCATGAAGTCAAGGACTGTCTGTGTCATTCAATTGAGTATCCCCAGCACCAGGTACACTGGCTGGTATATAATCAGGATTCAATTTTAAAAAGCGCTTGTTGAATGCAATGATTCCCTGAGCCAAGCACAAAAGGTCATAGTTATACACCATAGCCAAGAGACTACATCCTCTAGTCACCTTATCTCCCCCACAGGGTCTGGGCTAAAGGAGTCTCCAAATCAGACACAACCAATCAACTCAGCAACTCATCCACCCCAGCTAGTCTAGGAACTGGAGTGCTGAGAGGATGCAGGAGCGACACTGGCCCTGACCAAGTCTAAGTCACCATGGAAGGTCGAGCCTTCCCCCTTTCCTCCCCTAATGCAGCAGGATCTTTTTAGACCCAATTTAAGAGAGGCCTAGAAGTTTCTGGGGTGTCTCATGTATCTAGAGATTGATATAATCTAGTCCATTTGGGTACCTAAACCCACGTGGCCAGAATAATCTAGATAATTGTCAAATTTCTACTTTGTTCTATGCAAACACAGCAAACCCTAAAGTTGATGAAAACATCACATTGTTTTCTTTGTTAAGTGTTATTATTTTGTTATTTTATTTGGCCAAATTTTTCTTCCTATCAATTCTAGGGAAATAGCAGTAGAGGGGTGAGGATTTGCTTCTAATGAATGTCACTAGATCATCAAAGAAAGTGCTGGGCTATGAGGGTGGGGGTAGAATCCCATTTTTATTCAGCAACTAACTTTCTGCCACCATTTAACCTCGTTGTGATTCATTCTGCTTATCAGCCCAAAGTCCTTAATCACCACCCTCACTGAAGGTTGGAGAATGAACTAATGAAGATGTTTAAGTGCCTCCTGGAATGCTAAGGACTCAGTCAGCTAAAGAAATCCAATGTCGCGATTCGGTCCCTGGTATTCCTCTCTGTGTCTGTGGTGGTGCATCTCCCAGACTATGTCTACAAACAAGAGCTAGTAAAAATCACATTCTACATCATCTTGATTTTTTTTATATATTTTTTTCTATTTTAAATAAAGACGGGGTTTCACCGTGTTGGTCAGGCTGGTTTTGAACTCCCGACCTCAGGTGATCCGCCCGCCTTGGCCTCCAAAGTGCTTGGATTACAGGCATGAGCCACCACGCCCGGCCATCTTGATATTTTTTAAGTACTCATATGGAACTCTTAAGCATCTTTATTTTTAAAAAATCCTTCAATTCCTCAATTTTAGATTATTGTTTTAAGTCAAATTCCTGAAAAACACAGTCTGGGATAGGGATTCTTGTGAAAATCATTCATTGAGGAAGCACTCACAGAAATAAAGAGAAGCAACCAGGCTCTGTGGCTTATGCCTGTAATCCCAGCACTTTGGGAGGCTGAAGCAGGAGGATTGCTTGAGGTCAGGAGTTCAAGACCAGCCTGGGCAACAGAGCAAGGCCCTGTCTCTTGAGAGAGAGAGACAAGCAAGCAGGACAGGGTAGGAGAGAAGCTCAACGAATGGTGGTCTTTGTATCAGCCTGGCCCCATCCAGAGCTCTGGAGCACAAATTGGTCATCCGTTGAGGCAAGAGGCCAGCTTTTTAATACCCCACATCAGTCACTGGCCTCTGGATGGGGGAGCAGTGGTGCACTGCATTACTCCCATGGCAAGAGGACTCCACGTTTGCTTAATGGCAATTTTCTGAGAAAAGAGCCACCATGAGCCTTTTGTAGCCGCTGCTCTTAATAGCTAGGAAGGAGTTCACAGGTTCTTTAGGTGCATGCATGTGGTGAGGGCCCCAGTGGAGTCTAGTCTAGCAGTGGTTTTCAAATCACAATCACCTGAAGGGACTGTTAAAACACAGACTGCACTGGGCACAGTGGCTCACACCTGCAATCCCAGCAACTCAGGAGGTTGAGACAGGAGGATCGCTTTAGCCCAGGAATTTGAGACCAGCCAAGGAAACAGAGTGAGACCCCATCTCTAAAAACACACACACACACACACACACACACACACACACACACACACACACATACACACTGCTAGACCGCAGCCCAGGAGTTTCTGATATAAGTTTGGGATGGGATTCTTTAATCGACATGTCTAACAAGTTCCCCAGGTGATACCAATATTGCTAATCCAATGACCACCCTTTGAGAACCACCGCACTGTAGAGATTGATTGTGCAGTGTTGGGCCAAGATACACCTTCTGACCTGCTATGATTTGGTCAGGTTTTACCCAGCTCTAGAATATAATCTTCAATCACTATCTTCAGAATGTTTGATTCTGTTGTCAGAAAGTGGTCCCATACAAACCCCAAGACAGGGACCTTGGATCTCACACAAGAAAGAATTCAGGGTGAATTCATAAAGTGAAAACAAGTTTATTAAGAAAGAAAAGGAATAGGCCGGGCACGGTGGCTTACACCTGCAATCCCAGCACTTTAGGAAACCGAGGCGGGTGGATCGCCTGGGGTCAAGAGTTTGAAACCAGCCTAGCCAACATGGTAAAACCCCATCTCTACTAAAAATACAAAAATTATCCAGATGCAGTGGCAGGCACCTGTAATCCCAGCCACTTGGGAGGCTGAGGCAGGAAAATCGCTTGAATCTGGGAGGCAGAGGTTGCAGTGAGCCAAGATTGCACCATTGCACTCCAGCCTAGGCAACAACAGCAAAACTCAGTCTCAAAAGAAAAGAAAGTAAAGAAATAAAGAATGGTACATTGGTTGCTCCATAGGTAGAGCAGCCCCAGGGGATGCTGGTTGGCTATTTTTAAAGTTATTTCTTGATAACATGCTAAACAAGGGGTGGATTATTCATGAGTTTTCCAGAAAAGGGGCGAGCAATTCCTACCACTGAGAGTTCCTCTTCTCCCCTTTTCAGACCATATAAGGTAACTTCCTGACATAGTCATGGCATTTATAAACTGCCATGGCACATGGCACTGGTAGGAGTGCCTGTTAGCATACTAATGCTTTATAATTAGGGTCTAATGAGCAGTGAGGACAACCAGAAGTCACTTTTATTGCCATCTTGGTTTTGGTGGGTTTTGGCCAGCTTTTTTACAGCAACCTGTTTTATCAACAAGGTCTTTGTGACCTGTATCTTGTGCCGAACTCCTATCTCATCCTGTAACTTAGAATGCCTAATCTCCTGGGAATACAGCCCAGTAGGTCTCAGCTTTATTTGATCCAGCCCCTATTCAAGATGGAGTCACTCTGGTTCAAACTTCTCTGACAACTCTATGCTTGTCACAAACACAAAGAGCAGGCATAAAACCCCTGAGCAGAGAAGCGGTAAAATGGTGAGTGTGGAGGTTACAGTTAAAAAGGCAGGGCCCTTGTCTCATCTACCAAGGCATCATCAGCACCGCTTCCTGCCTCCTCCCCTTTCCCCCACACCCTCCTCATCACAGCACTCAGATAGGAGGTGCAGGAAGAGGCAAACAGGGCATGGAGAAGTCTGCTGATAAGCAGCCCCTGCTGCACACAGATAGCCAGGCCCCCTCTGGAGTGCCATCCACAGCTCTGAGTGGTACACCTTGTTGGGGGACACAGAGCAAGTGAGGCATGTTCAGAGAGGAAGGATTCAGAGATGAGGGGACTCATTGCAATAATATTTTCTGAGGGAGACCTGGTAAACAATCCATAATGATGTAAGATATTCATCTTGCATCAGTATCTTGGGCTATCTCTAGAGGTGGTAAATCCTTGTTACTGGAAACTTTCAAGCAAAGGCGAGACAATCAGCTGATGGAATGAGGTGGGAGTGGAGGGCATCTGGATTGGAGGTTGAATCAAGTGTCTCCTAAGTTTCTTCCCAAGCCTATTAGTTGATGACTTTAATGGTAATTTTAGGTGTCAACTTGGATGGGCTAAGGGATGCCCAGATAATAAAACATTATTTCTGGGTGTATCTGTGAGGGTGTTTCTGGAAGAGATTAGTATTTGAATCAATAGACTGAGTAAAGATCTGCCCCTTAACAATGT
The DNA here is from genome assembly GCA_036589455.1 of Ateles fusciceps. Lineage (NCBI taxonomy): Eukaryota > Metazoa > Chordata > Mammalia > Primates > Atelidae > Ateles > Ateles fusciceps. Next base: position 11,466,418 of record JAZHEH010000630.1, read on the forward strand.
AGGTGGACATCATCCAATCCACTGAGGGACTGAATGGAACAAGAGTGTGGAGGAAAGGCAAGTTTCCTCTTATTGAGCTGGGACATCCATCTTCTCTTGCCCTGGGACATCAGAGTACCTGGTTCTTACACCAACAGACACCTCCCTCACCCCATACTCCCACCTTGTTCTCAGGGCTTTGGTCACAGACTGAATTATGTGACCAGTTTTCCTGGTTCTTATCTTGGAAACAGCATATTGTGGAGTTTCTCAGCCTCCATAATCACATGAGCTGATTCCCACAATCAATTTCCTCTTGTATACCTATGTGGTTCCATGTATCCTGTTGGTTCTATTTCTCTGGAGAACGCTAACTAGTACAATGACTTTATGCAAATTATTGGTGCATTCTTCTTCCATTTTCTAGATGTTCTTGGGATCCTGTCCTGCTTTACCTGATTCTCAAATGACAGAAAGTTTAGCACTCTAGCTCTTATCCCAGTTGGTTTGTAAGTGCCCCTCAATTCCTTCCAACTTTCCGGAAAGAGTCAGAATAATTCCTGGTTCCCTGGTTGGATGCTTAGCTGATCTGGGAGACTAAGGCTGTTATTTTCTCCTTTTATGGTATAAAGCCCAAGTCTTGCCCCTGTGAAATTGCCTTTGATATGTTGTAAGGTATTTTCAAAGCCACCTTGTCACTTCTAAAATATACCGCTCACAACAGCCCTAGGAGAGCAGATGAGAATGAGCGGCCCATCATACAGAGAGGGAAACTAAGATTTCGAGATTATCAGAAGCAGGTGGCTTCCCAGCCCCTTCCTAGGCCTTCCATCTTACCTCTTTCCTTAATGCTCATTAAATGCAGATATTTATCCATCATGCTTCTCCAGACTTATAAATTCACTGTAAATCATTTAAGAATTGAGTCGCCGGGGTTGTGTTTTGGCCAGCCTCCCGCATTCATTCATCCCAGACTCACGTTCTAGAATACAAAGGCACTGTGATTCATTTCTACTCTTCAGCTTCACTAATCAGAGAAGCCCACTGCTCTTGCCACGCACTGGGTGATATAACGGAAGTTTCTAGGTTGAGGGCATTAGATTCAGATGCAGCTAAAGAGAAATGTCAGGCGATCTGATTTACTGTAGCTGTGGAGATGTGGGGGAGAAGAAAAGCAAAGCAAAACTAGGTTGTTTGTGCTCTCTCTTGCTCCTGAAGCTGTAGACACAGACAATTGCCATTTGCTTGACCAAATCATCCGTGTGGGAATTGCTAGGCTTAAGTAGCCCAACCAGACAAAAGGAATGTGCAGGCCCAGACGGTGCATGGGAAACCAATTTATAATAGGCTTCCAGCCCCCCATGAAATGTAACAAGATCCAGAAAATTATAATTTCCAGAACTCCTCTTAGAAAGAGTCCTGTGTGGCTGGCATTTTGGGAAGGGGGCCTCAGGCACATCAGGGTAGAGGGGAAGTTGGCTGTTAAACTGCCTTCCAAGGGGCAACTATCATAAATTGTGTTGCTTTTTGTTTGCTGAGTGGGCAGGCGAGTTTGGGGAAAGCTGAACTGCTGGGAGGAGGAAAGGGTAATTATCCTCCTCTGCCCTTTCCTCACATAGCGCTCTGCCATTCTTCAAAATAAATGTGAAATCAATATTTAAAGAATATAGGCTTAGGGCACTAAAATCTTACTTATAATGTTTTAGTTCTTTTATTTAAATAGATCTACAATGAACATGACAAAACATTAATATTTGTCAATTCTGGTTAGTAGGGCACACAAGTGTTTGTTATATATTTGCTTTTATTTTCAACTACCACAAAATAGTTCTGCTTTGAAAGATCACTCCATTTATTATCTGGCCCCGGGCTTCCATAGGTCTTTATTTTGTAATATAACACTGTACCCATTTTCTCCCCTACCTTCCTACCCCCAGCTGAGCACTGCTCTGGATAGGATAAAGATCAGTGTATAAGTGGTGACCATGATCACAGACTGAAGATATCTTGATCACATGGATATCCTCGTCAGAGAGAAGCATATGAGGGTCTGGGATGACAGATGATGCCTCTAAAAGCCCATCTCTTCTCCAGAGACCACCTCAGTGTCAGTGCCACCATTCCCATTGAGCTGATGTGAAGAGTACAAGGCAGTGTTTATGCACCAGGCTTGGTACTAGACCAGGATCTGTCTCTAAGAGGGCGCTGACAACATAAATGAGCATCCTCCCTGGCACTGCTTGTAGGCACCTCTTTAAGGATGTTGACTATATGATGTTCATATCCAGTCTAATACGGCCATGCTCCTGTGAGTAAACATGATCTCTTCATTTTGAAAGGTCTTATCCTTTCAACCACCAAATATCTAAGGAAGAGACAGAAAGGGGGGAATTCAGATGATGGCTGATATGGTTAGGCTTTGTGTCCCCCACTCAAATTTCATCTTGAACTGTAATCCCTAGGTGTTAAGGGAGAGACCTGGTGGGAGGTGATTGGATGGTTCCCCCCCATGCCGTTCTTGTGATAGTGAGTGAGTTCTCATGAGATCTGATGGTTTTGTAAGGGGATCTTCCACTTTCACTTTCCACAAACTCTGGCCTGCTGCCATGCAAGCTGTGCCTGCTTCCCCTTACAGCCATGATTGTAAGTTTCCTGAGGATTCCCCAGGCATGCAGAACTGTGAGTCAATTAAACCTGTTTTCTTTATGAATTACCCAGTCTCGGGCAGTTTCTTTGTAGCAGTGTGAGAATGGACTAACACAGTGGCCTCTGGGTAGATCAGAGAGGGGGATAGTTCTCAGTCTATTAGGTCTGGACATAAAAGATTCTGGATAGGCTTGCAGTAACTCTGAGGAGATAGAAGGTTAAAGCAGTGTTTCTCAAAGTGTGATCATTGGACTTCTGGAGATTCTTTAGAATCTTCTGTAAGGTCCACTAGGATAAAACAATTTTCATAATAATGCTAAGATGTTATTTGCGTTTTTCACTGGGTTGACATTTGCTCTGTTGATACAAAAGAAATAGTGGGTGAAACTACTGGTGCCCCTAGCACCAATCAAGACAAGAGCGCCACACTACTCATCATTGGATTTCTTGCACTTACAGAAAAAATGAACTTAAGAATGACCTTGATGAATCAGTCATAACTTTCATTAAATCCCGACCATTGAGTATACGTCTTTTAACATTCTGTATGACAAAATGGACAGTATGCAGAGAATACTTTTGCTGTGTTCAGAAGCACTATGGTTGTCTCAGGAAAAGCACTTAGCCCAGCTGTGCGCGTGGCTCACACCTGTAATCCTAACACTCTGGGAGGCTGAGGCGGGAGGATGACTTAAGCCTAGGAGTTCAAGACCAGCCTGGGGAACATGGCAAACCCCAATCTCAAAAAGAAAGAAAGAGAGAAAGAGAGAGGTGGGGAGGGAGGGAGAGAGAGAGAAAGGAAAGAAAGAAAAAGCAGAGTTCTCTGCTGGTGATGGTAGTAACACATGTGAATGTTTCAAAATTTAGTTGATCTACATGACTCAGTGAATCAATATTTTCCAAGTGGCCAGTGGATGATGTAACAAAGTCAGGCATAGGTAAATGATCTGTTTAAAGTGCAAGACAGATCAATATAACAAGAGATGAAAAGTTCATTGATATGGATTCAGATTCCAGGGCCACTAACCTCTAAAATACTACCACTTGTAAAGTTTTGGTATAGAGGATCACAAAGAAGGCCACGATTAAATGAAAGGCTAGTAAAACATTCTTCCCTTTTCCAACTATATATCTATATGATACCAGATTTTCTTCATATACTTGAACCAAAACAACATATTACAACAGCTTGAATACAGGAGCAATTATGAGAATCCAATGATCTTCTATTTAGCCAGACATTAAAGAAATTTGCAAAAATTTGTAAAATAATGCCCCTTTCTCATAAAACTGTTTTGAAAATATACTTTTTTATAGTAATTATATTATTTTGTTAATATGCATTGGGTTCATCATTATTTTAAATTAGTTATTAATATTTTTAAGAATCTCAGTTTTAATTTTAATACAGTAGATATATAGGTATAACCTTCATAAACAAAAGTCTTTTGGGGTTCTCAGTAATTTTCAAGAGTGTTACAGACCAAAAAATTTGAGAACTCCTGAAGTAGAGCATTATGAGAAAATTAAATTAATAAATATTATATATAAAGGATGTGTCTTATAAAAACTGCCTAGTTATAATATTAACAGCCAATATATATTTACTATGTGCAGCACTACTATAAGTGTTCATGTAACCCTCACAATACTTCTGTGAGGTAAGTACAATTATCTTTTTAAAGATGAGAAAAGTGAGGCACAGAGAGGTTAAGTAACCTGTCCAAAGTTAAACAGCTAGTAACTGGTAGAGTTAGGATTTGAACCCAAGTAGTTTGGCTCCAAAGTCTGGGTTCCCAATACTTATATTGTCAGTACCTGTTGATGTTGATGTTAGTCATGGTTAGCAATGGTTGTAAACCAGATTCTATAGTTTCACATGCTATATTTATTTTCCTCTTATTATTTTAGGCCTCTTTACAAGGTGTTATTTAACATTCCAAATTAGTTTCAAATCTGCCATGGGATGTTAAGGGACTGGAATAAGGGATGGTATTAATGGAGAAAGCAGTACCACCTCCCATTTTTTTGATGGAAAGAGAAATTCACAAAGAGCTCAAAAGAATAAGAGCTGGAAAGTCCAGCTGTCCTTCCTCATGCAGAGATTTCACATCTATAGTCAACCTTAGGGGATTCATATTACCTTTGTTAAGGAAGTTGGCACCTTCCCTACATGTGGACCCCAGCCCTCAAGAAAATGACAATCTAATTGAAGGGGATAAAACAAACATATGAAATAACAGCTAGAACAGATGACAGTAGCTAATTAAGTGCTAAATTAATATGAAACCAGATTGAACTTTTAAAAAAATTCTCTTAGATGATTCAGAAAATACTTTGGAGTCTACAGTGCCTCTAGGTCATAATTAAGAACAGTAATTATTATTTTACTCCTGATGTCACAGAATTCTGAGTTAAACTCTTTTGCATCTCAATTTGGCAAGTTTTTTCTCCTCCACTGGTAACCCTGGATTTGGTTCCCAGTTCTCCCCCTACGCCCACATAGAGTGCTTTTTTCAGAATGAGCTTTGCTGGGTTGCCATCAGCTACCAGGCCTGCACTAAGGGATGCTTTTCTGTGCATCACTGGGATATTGTCAAGGACCTTTGTTACAACCCACGGAGCTCTTTTATGGGTGATGCCTGTCAGGTACTGGTACCAACAATGACTGGACTTCCAGAAGCTACTGGCTATTTTACTTTCATGCACATCATGAATGTTGTGACAAGGTTTCTTTTCCCGTTTTGATATATAGATGTTTAGAGCCAAGTTTGTGGCTAACCTGTTGCAGGTGGCCTTTTTAGTATATATTTCTATTTTGATGTTACTCTCGGCTCATTTTTAAGTTATATTCTCTTCTTTGTTCCTAATTGTAATTTTGCTAGCTTATATTTTGCTTATCCTTGAAACCCAGCTTAAATTATTGCAGGAATAAGGCGGGTTATAGATAACTGTTCCTTCTTCTACCAATATGGACTTGTGCAAGTCCTTCAAATCTCTGGGCTTCTTAAATGCTCACCTCTACAGTGCCTTTCAGCTCAAACATGTTATGATTCTTAATAGTGGATATATCAGAGTTATGGTTAACAGGATCTTTTAGGGCAAGGTTAACAAATTGAAATGTGCACTAAACATGTACAGTATTAGCTGTAATCCTTCTAGATGTTACCAATCAACAGGTATTTTGGAAACAGATGCAAAGAGTGGAGAGTGGAAACACTGCCTTCACATTACTTCCCTCTCATCTTTATCTGCAGCAAAGACATTTTTGCAATGCCTTGTTGAGCACCTACTTTGTGTAAGGCAGAATGCCAGGAGCAGAAACGGTAAATAGAATATGCAAGATCTGGTCCCTGCACTTGAGAAGCTTAGCAAGGAAGGGAAACATACGCTTAGGAAGAGTGTACAAGAGAAGGGAGGGGGTGGGGAAGGGGAGAAATGCTAAACGAGGGCTGAGATTAAAGGGCCAACTCCTTAGCTCTTATAACGAAAGCACAATCAGCCTCGACCAGAGGACAGGCACTGAAGCCAGGGAGTCCCCTGGCTGACGGTGCTGTGGCAGCAGCAGAAGGTGAGACCTAAGACCCAAGGGGAAGAAGACGGCTCACCCTGCTGCTGGTGCCAGGGCTCCGCTCATGTTCATCCATAATAATAAGCACTTCACACGTGAGTTCACTTGTCTTTCCAGGCTCTGCCAAGTTTATGTGCCAGATGGCACTTGCCTCCCACATCTGATTTACTGTAGGGCAGGCCAGCTGTGCCTCAGCCCAGGGCAGGCCCCACATCTGGCAGCCAGTTGGTAAAATTCTCTCCATATGACACTTGTGTCCTCATATCATATTCCCCAGAGCAATTCTCTTTCTGTCAACTTTTTTATGTTTTTCTCTTCTCAGCTTATTCCTATGACTATTGTTGAATATCTGTTGGCAACGGATCTGCTTAAGCACCTTTATGTCAGGAGAAAAGACTCTCACTGTGAAATGTAAATAATGCTACTACCATATTCTGTAGTAGAAGTACTCATGGATAAAGTAAAGTGACAGACACAGGTGGCTGCATACCCAAGAATTATTTCTGCCTTTTTCCTGTGTTTGTAAGGATGACTTTATTCAGGAAGGCAACTTGCTCCTGGGAGGACCTCAACCCTCCAGCCCCAAAGGATGTGAAGGGATTGCTCCAATGTGACTTCATTTCCCTTTCTAGTAATTGGTTTGAGAATGTGAGGGTGACCAGGACTGACCAATGATACATAAGTGAAAGTCTCCTACGGGGACTCTAGAAATAATTTTGCTCACTACAAAAAGAGAGATAATCCAAGAAAATAAAAACATGCACGTACACAGAGACCTGTCCCTGAGTGTTTGGAGCAGACTTACTCATTCCAGCCTGTATTAGTTCATTTTCATACTGCTATGAAGAAATGCTGGAGACTAGGTAATTTGTAAAGAAAAAGAGGTTTAATGGACTCACAGTTCCACATGGCTGGGGAGGCCTCACAATCTTGATGGAAGGCGAAGGAGGAGCAAAGGCACGTCTTACATGATGGCAGGCAAGAGAGTGTGTGCAGGGGAACTGCCCTTTATAGAACCATCAGATCTTGTGAGACTTACTTACTCTCAGGAGAACAGCATGAGAAAACCTGCCCACATGATTCAATTACTTCCCATTGAGTCCCTCTCATGACCCATGGGGTTTATGGGAGCTACAAGTCAAGATGAGATTTGGGTGGGGTCACAGCTAAACCCTATCACAGCCCTAAACTGGAAACAACTCACATGTCTGCCTGCAGATGAATTGATGAACAAATGGTGGTATATTCAAACAATAGACTGCTACTCAGCAAGAAAAGGAGTGAACCTCTGACACCTGCAACCACATAGATGAGTCTCAGAATTAGCATGCAGCACCTGAATCCACGCTTTGTGTCCCATTTCTTTTTTTTTTTCTTTTTTTTTTTTTTTTTTTTTTTTTTTGAGACAGATTCTTTCTCTGTCACCCAGGCTGGAGTGCAGTGGCGTGATCTCGGCTCACCACAAGTTCCGCCTCCCAGGTTCAAGCTATTCTCCTCGTTCAACCTCCTGAGTGGCTGGGATTACAGGCACGTGGCTCCACGCCCAGCTAATTTTTGTATTTTTAGTAGAGACGGGGTTTCACCATGTTGATCAGGCTGGTCTGCAAACTCCTGACCTCATAATCCACCCGCCTTGGCCTCCCAAAGTGCTGGGATTATAGTTTGTGTCCCATTTCTATGAAGACTTAGAAAATATCAATTTAATCCATAGTGATAGAAGGCAGATCACTAGTTGCTGGAAGATGGTGGGGAGATTGACTGGAAAAGGGCTCAAAAGAACTTCTTGGGGTGATGAAAGTCTTCTGTATCTTGATTGGAATGAACATTATACAGATGTACACATTTGTCAAAACTTATCTGGCCATATACTCAAAATAGGTGCACTTTGTTCTATGAAATTCTATTGCAATAAACTTGAAATGGAATGAAAGAAGTAATGAGAAAGCTTGTACCTTCTTCCTGCATGAACACTGTTGTACAGAGAGGAATGCTTGAAGCTGAGGCAACCACCTTGCAGCCACAAGATGATAAACCTGCAGTTCCCAAAATACGCACTGAGGCACCCTGGAATGCTACAGTGAACTCCAGAGGCATCACAATGTAAAAAACAGAGATAATCAACATATGAAGCATCACGAAAACTGCTAGGCCCAGACAGTTCATATTCTCAACATTAGATTGCACTACATTCCTTTTGATAATATCATATCTTTATGAAGCGGGGTTTTCAGCAGTTGTGGTTTTTTTTAAAGTACTGTGCAAAAATGAAACTGCAATGTGAGTTGAGGATAGCAATAAGGTTCAAGGAGTTGCACAGTGCCCATCAGGACCATGGATCCCATTAGTAAGTAATTGTAGTTATTTACCAATGAAATGAAAATATCTTGTCTTTCAATGTATGTGTATTTTTTTTTCAAATGGCTACTAGATTATTAGGACATGCATATTTATCAAATTGTTTGGATCTATTAATAATTACCCAACAAACATAAATTTTAGGTGTTTATTTTGGCCTAGTGGCACCATTAGAGAAAAAAAAATCACTGAGACACTAAGAGTACCATGAAGCAGAAAGTTTGGGAACCTCTTTAATAAACCTAAGAGTAAAAAGCTTAATGAGTACAAATATACAGTTAGATAGAAAAAAAGTTCTAATCTTTGATAGCAGAGTGGGGGACTATAGTTAACTAAGATGTATTCTATTTAAAAATAACTAGAAGAGAGGACTTGAAATGTTCCCAACACGTAGAAATGATAAATAGTGAAGGTGATGGACACCCCAAATACCCGACTTGACCATTACACAGTCTATGCATGTGACAAAATATCACATATACCCCATTAATATATACAAATATGTGTATCAATAAACATTTTTGTTTAAGTCAATATGCTAAGGAATGGCTGAGCAGATAAAAAAGAGCTAGAGTCTTTGGTAATATCACTGCCTTGCCACACACACATACAATGAAACACCTACTTCCAAACTTTTATGTGAGATACATAAATGTCAACACAATAACTGCCCTTATGGCCTAAGCCACTATGATAAGACTAAAAAGTCAAACAAATAAATAGGAAGAATCATTTACATACCCCTCATCCTGACTTTCCTCCTTGGAAGTAAGGCATGTATCCTTTCAGTGCCTTCTCTATGCATTTGTATGCAAATAGTTATCATCTCTAGTGTGTTTATAACATAAATGTAACAGTTTTATAATGATTTTTTCACTTGTGCCTTAAAGAGTTTTTGAAACTGCTGCTTATATCGCACTGTGTGAATGTGCCATTCCATTACAGATGCATATTCAGAGGATATCCAATTTTTAAGATAAGCATCATTGTGGTGAATATCCTTGTAAATGTTTCTGATGCAACGTGCCAGTATTTCTGTAGCTATAGAGATGCCTTGGAGTGATGACTCAAAGAATGTACAAATTTTAAACTTGGAAAGATACCGATAGGCTGAACCAATTCAGCAGCGAGTGAGAGTACCACTTTTGCCATGCCCTTGTTAAAGCAGTCATGGTGGATGGCTCCTTATCCAGGTGATAAGGATAAGCCTATTCCCCCTTCCAGGGATGAGTTTAGGGAGGGACATGTGACCCAATTCTGGGCTAATGAACCATGAAGAAAAATGTGCCTGGGGAAACTTCTAGAAAGGTTTCCTTACTCCTAAAAGAATCGCAAGAAAAAAGATCTGCTCTTCTTGTGAAACTTTTCAGGACTGGATATGGTATCTTGAACTGCCTTAACCCTTTGCCACTCTAAGAGTTACAGCCTTAGGATGAAGTTTGGCAGATCAAAAAGAAAGAAGGGCCAAGTGTGGTGACTCATGCCTGTAATTCCAGCACTTTGGAAGGCTGAGGTGGGTGGATCACAAAGTCAGGATTTCAAGACCAGCCTGGCCAAGATGGTGAAACCCTGTCTGTACTAAAAATATAAAAATTAGCCGGGCATGGTGGCAGGCACCTGTAGTCCCAGCTACTCGGGAGGCTGAAGCAGAGAACTGCTTGAACCCAGAAGGTAGAGGTTGCAGTAAGCTGAGATCGGGCCACTGCACTCCAGCCTGGGTGACAAAGCAAGACACCCAGGCTGGAGTGCAGTGGCCCGATCTCAAAAAAATAAGAAAAAAGGAAGAAAGAGGAAAGAAGGACCCTGGGCTCCTGACATCATTATAAGTCACTGAAGGTACCACACCAGGAACTGACCTTATCTCTAGATATTTGGTTATGACAAACAACAAAATCACAAATTCTTCAAGGATGTTTAAATCATGTGTTTATGCTACCAACAACCAAAAAGCTTACTGATATATATGTGATATTACTGAATGGTTTCTATCACTTAAAATTTGTGCTCGATCTTAATGTGGATAAAAATCGACATCACATTCATTTGCATTTTCCTTTTATTAATAATGTTGAGCATTTTCCACATGTATATTGACTTTTGTATTTCTTCTACTGTGAACTGCTTATTCATGTCCCTTGTTCGCTTTTCTATTGTGTTGTCTGTTGATTTATAAGAGTTCTTTAAGTATAATATATATTAATCCTTTGTGTATTTTATATCTTACAAATACTCCCTCCCACAGAGAATTTTTGTGTCTTAGATATTTTTTTGGTTTGATGTAGTCAAATCTATCCATTTTTTCTTTTCTATTTTTTTAATCTGTGTCTTTCATAAGAAGGCCTTCTCTGTTTCAGCACGATTTTTCTTAAGGCTCCTATTTTTTCAATATTTTAAAGTTTAGGTTTTATGATTAGCTTTTTAATATGTCACCCATTTATTTTTGTGGTAGCACAAGGTTAAATTCCAACTTTATTTTTCAAAATGAATAGGAAGTCTTCCCAACATCGTTCTGAACATCACCTCCCACTACCTGAAATGCCATTTTCATCAAAAACTAAAGTGCCATAAATTGATTTGTGTTTCTGGATCTTCTATTCTGTATTACTAATCTGTCGCTTTTTGTACAGGTTTAATTCTAAAACTTGAGGACCACACTTTGATATCTGGGTAGGGGAAGCCTCTCCGCCACTACTTATCAAAATGTTTCCCAGTTAGTCTTATGCTTTTTCTCCCCCACATTAATTTTAGTATAGGTTTACCAAATTCTGGGGATTTTATTTGGATTGCAGTGACTCCAAAGACCGCCTTGGGGAGCACTGTCATCTTTACAATGTTGAGTAATTCCATTTTGAGAGTGTCTCTCTGTTTTTAAGGTTTGATTTTTGGCTTTTATAATAATGTTGTCACCATCATTTTATAGTTCTTTTTTCATTATTGCTCTTGTCCATTTCTTGTTAGGGTCCTCATTTCAGTATTCTTGGTGTTTTGTGCATTTTATTGTGAATATGATTTGGATCTTTTATTCTTCTCATTTTCTAATTAGTTATTTCTAGCATAGAGAGAAGCTATTCATGTGTGGAGGTTAATTTTGTGCCTAGTCATCTTACTGACCTATTGTATAGGGTCCAACTCTTTGTCAGTTGCTTGCACTTCCTAGCTAGGTTATATAAAATACTGTTCTTGATTTAGTTTAACGTGTTTGACCTTGACATTGTTTCATCTGATGCCAGTATGACCATACGTGCTCTTTTCGTCAACATTTTCCTGGGAAATATTTCCCCATGTCTTTATTTCCAATCTTAATATGTGTGCACATGGTATGTATGGGTTGTTTATTTGATTTAGATCTGTTTTTAAGCCAGGTGCGGTGGCTCACACCTGTAATCCCAGCACTTTGGGAGGCCGAAGTGTGTGGATCACCTGAGGTCAGGAGTTTGAGACCAGTCTGGCCAGCCATGGTGGCACATGTCTGTAGTCGCAGCTACTCAGGAGGCTGAGGCAGGAGAATCCCTTGAACCCAGGAGGCAGAGGTTGCAGTGAGCCAAGATCATGCCACTTCACTCCAGCCTGGGTGACAGAGTGAGATTCTGTCTCAAAAAACAAACAAAAGATCCGTTTTCTTGTTTGTTTTTTGTTGTTGCTATTTACTTTTTATTTCATAATCATAAACTTAGCTCATGGAAAGGAATAAGAAAACCATGGAATCCAAAGGGAACTACAGCGAGAACGCAAAGATCTGGGATACCGTAAGCAAATGGGGTAGAGGGGTCCTCTCCTGAGCTACAGAAAGAATGGTCTGGTGATTAAGATAAAACACAAGTCAAGCTCATTAGAGTTGCCTACAATCAACAATGGTGACCTTCCTGCTGGTCTTGCCATTCCTGGACCCAAAGTGCTCCATGACCTCCACAATATTCATGCCTTCTTTCACCTTGCCAAAGACCACATGCGTACCATCCAACCACTCAGTCTTGGCAGCACAGATGAAAAACTGGGAACCATTTGTGTTGGGTCTAGCATTTATCATGGACAAGATGCCCGGACCTGTATGTTTCAGGATGAAGTTCTCATCATCAAATTTCTCCCCAGAGATGGACTTGCGAACAGTGCCGTTATGGTGCGTGAAGTCACCATCCTGACACAGAAACCCTGGAATAATTCTGTGAAAGCAGAAACTTTGTAACCAAATCCTTTCTCTCCACTGCTCAGAGCATGAAAGTTTTCTGCTGTCTTTTGGAATCTTTTCTGCAAACAGCTCAAAAGAGACGTGGCCCAAGGGCTCACCATCAACAGCCGTGTTGAAGAACATGGTGGGGTTGACCCTGGCTGATAGTATAGGGCTCCCAGCAGTGTCTGCAAAGCCAAGATCTGTTTATTAAACAAGACTGCTGAAAATCAAATCTTAGAACATCCATCCATTCATTCATTCAACAAATATTAATTGAAGGACTCAGCAGTGAACAAAACCAATTACAGTCCCTGCCCTCATGGTGCTCACACTCCAGCATTTGACATACTCCACTCACACACTTGCTGTGATCTCTGTTGTGTCTGGATTTATTCCTGTCACCTTGTTTTATGCTTTCTCTTTCCATGTGTTTTATTATTTATTTTTTCCCCCTCATTTGCCTTTTATTGGATTGGGATTTTTTCCTCCTTTACTGGTCTGGAAATTACACATCCTATTTCTGTTTTTCTAGTAGTTGCCTGTATATGTTGACAAATGATTAAAATTTAAATTTGCTATTCATCCCTAGATTTACTATCTGTAGCTTCTCCTTAACTATATGAAACTCTTAGACACTAACAGCATTTCTGTCCTACTATTCTCTCCTATGACATAGTAATTCAGAAATTTAGTTCCAGACTATTGTGGAAGTAAATTTGCGCTATGCATCATGTTTATTTAGATTAATTACAACTTTCACTGATGACTTTGCTCAACATTATTTTGCATATTCCATAGCCTTGCATCTTAAATCCATTTTTTCTTGTTGCTACAATTCATTCCCAAGAAATTCTTTCAGAAAAGTTCTGTGAAAGGAACACTTTTGAGTCATTACATGTCCTAAATATCTCTTTATTTTGCCCTCACACCAGAATAATAGTTTGAATGGATATAGAATTCTAGGTTCAAAATTATATTCTAGGTTCAAAGTTCCCACAGAACTTTGAAGAATTCTCTGTGTTATCTTCTTGTGTTCCATGTGGCTGGTAAGAAGTCTTGATGCCAATCTGATTTTCACTTCTTTGCAGGTGCATATTACAGAAACAACTTAACTGCCTTCAGTAAAGTAGGGAATTTGGTGACTCATCCCTGGGAAGTCCAGAGATGGAGCTGGCCTCAAGTATGACTGAGTAGTTCAAACGGTGCCATTGGGGTTCTTTTCTATGTCTTGTGACTCTGTTTGTCTGTATTACTTTCTGTATGTTTGGCTCATTCTGTACTACTGCAACAAGCTTCCTCTGCAAGAAAGACAACTACATACAGCTGTAGCCAACATCCCTGCAGCCACATAACCCCAAAGGAAAGAGACCAGTTTCCCCATTAACACATGAAAATCCTGGGGAGCCTTTTTGGTCCCATGCCCATTCTGAGCTAATCACTCTAGCCAGAAGTGGGATTCTCTGATTAGTCACGTGTGGGTCCCAGGCTTCTCCCTGTGGCCTGGGTTGGGGTGGTCCTGAATTCATAGTCACATCTGAATGACATACAGAGAGGAAGGAAGGAAGGAAGGAAGGAAGGAAGGGAGGGAGGGAGGGAGGGGAGGGAGGGAAGGGAAGGGAAGGAAGGAAGGAATGGAGGGGAGGGGATGGAGGGAGGGAGGAAGGAGAGGGAGGGAGGGAGGGACATTCTTACTGGAAGAAGGAGAGAAAAAAGCAAACAAGAAAGCTAAAACTGTAACCACTATTGTCCACTATAGTAAATGGGGTTTCTTTTCTCTCTGGAAACATTTTGAATTTTCTTTTCACTAGTATTTTCTGGTGTGGATCTTTTTATATTAGTTTCATTAGCTTTCAATGGCTCCTTTTAAATAAATGTTTCATGTCTCTCCTTAGCTTGAAGAAATATTTCCTCTATTATCTCCTTCCTGCCTCTGACTCTGTTCTCTGACTCTAAATTCCTGTTCAATTGGTGTTTTGGGCCTTCCTGGACTAATCCTTTTTGTATTAACTTTTCCTTATTTTTCTCATCTCCTTGTAGTTTTGCTCTACATTTTTTTTCCCAAGATAATTTATTGTTGAATAAAGAAGTCACAAAGCAAAATGGAGTGGGACAGATGTCAAAGATAAATTGAAAACATATTTTCTGTCAAATGCTATTCTGCATTTCCTAAATTTAGAAACAGGGAAAAGTGTCAAATGAAAAGGTACTTGTTCAAATTCAGTCTTTTTAAAAGTTCTATGATTGGAAAGGAAAACAACTTTTCACTAAAAATATTATTATTACATGAAAGCCATAATTTAAGAGACCAAGAAAAAAGCTTTTTAATTAACAAATAAACTGCATCTCCCGGAAACACTTAGGAATGTTTGTTTTTAATCAGTGGGTCTTAAAATCACTGCTTCCACGTGACAAACTAACACGAATCTACTACGGATTGACATCATCTGATCCACAATGAAGTTTTCCATTTTTCTTCACACATTTCCTTTTCTGCAACTTTCAGCAAAGCAGGTTTGGAGGGAAAGAGGGTTAGAAAGAACTACAGTTGGTTCCCTAGTGAATGACTTAACAAGATAAAACCTGCTTTTCCATTTGCATTACACATTCACAATCATTCACTTCTACTTACTTTACTGATATATATCAGACTTTCTCCACACCTAGAATGATTTGCCTGAACTTATCACCGTCCCCCTAAGACCAAATATATATATAAATATATATATATATCTCCTAAGGATGTCTCTGAACACTGCGGTGTTCCATCCTCCCACACGGCTCCCTCGCCTGCCACACAGCCAACGGTGTTTCCTGAACACATCAGTGTCTCCATGGGGGTAGATTTTGCTCTAAATTCTAATAGATTTCCTGAGCTTTATCTTCCAAATCACTCATTTAGCCTCTTCTTTTGTTCAGACCCTTTACTGAATTTTTCATTTCAGATTTTTTACTTTCCAGAATGATTTCTTCATTTCTGGTTCTTAAATTTTCAGAAGAGCCCGGTTTTGTTGTTATTTTAATGAATGCATTTTCCCCATAGATTTTTTTTTTTTACTTCTCTTCTGTTTCCTGAATTGTCTCACCTTCCTTTAAGATCAGCAGTTCTTCTTAATCCTAGTACTTCTCTTTCATGCTGTTGGTTTTCCTCATATATCTGGTACTCATTGGTAGTCTTTTCATACTGTGATCAGTATAAGCAGCTGACAAGTTTTGGGGTGGGTTTTTCTGCAATTGTGTTGACTGGTTTCCCCAAAAGGCCTTTCTTCTGAAAGAATTCTTTGTAAGGGGAAGAAGGTCGTAAGAGGGAAGCTTGGGCATGGGGCAGGCATGAGGCTAGGGGCCTCTCCCCAACTGCCAAAGGAAGGAGGACTCTACCCTAGCAATAAAGAATTTCAGTGGGTTTCCCTTTGGGAAAGTGGGTCTTTTCCTTCTTTATTTCTCTCCTCTTCCTTTTTTTTTTTTTTTGTTTTTTTTTGAGATGGAGTCTCAATTTTTTTTGCCTAGGCTGGAATGCAGTGGTGCAATCTCGGCTCTCTGCAACCTCCACCTCCTGGGTTCAAACAATTCCCTTGCCTCAGCCTCCCGAGTAGTAATTTTTGTATTTTTGGTAGAGATGGGGTTCCACTATGTTGGCCAGGCTGTCTGGAACTCCTGACCTCAGGTGATCTGCCCTCCTTGGCCTCCCAAAGTGCTGGGATTTCAAGCGTGAGCCACAATACCTGGCCTATTTCTCTCCTCTTTCTATCTTTTATGAAGTCTGACATTTCTTCGAGGGTGCCTTAGCTATGTCCCTCCCAGGCCTCCGGTCACTTCAGAAGCCCTCCCCTACAGGACACTTTCCCCTCCTGTGTGCTTTACCAGCCTTGCTGTTTGGCCAGAGGTTTAGTAAGAGTTGCAACTTGTCTTTCTGGTCTGAATGTTAATTTCCTAACAAATGCCCCAGGACTCTCTTCCTGTTCACTGCATATGCTGAAGCTGAGCTCAAAGTTTCTCTGGTTCTGCTCTTACTTAACAGTAACCTTCTTGTAGGTGGATTTTGGACGATGGTTTTCTTGACTCTTTCCAATCCCATTCATTTTAGGAATTTTTCTCAGTTTCTGATGTTAATCTCCTTTCACTGCATTGAGGGAATTGGAGAGAAAGAAAACTGTGTTCCAAAGCACACATAAATTCTTTTATATATTGCACTCCCCCAAGGAGCACTACAAAGGAGTCGGTTTTCTAGAATTTAGGTGATATGAACAAAAATTTTTAAACTGCTTTTAATGTACTATGTCAGATATTATGCTAGTCACATTATGTACATTTCCTCATTCAATATAACTTCTCTTTTTTTTTTTTTTTTTTTGAGATAGAGTTTTGCTCTTGTTGCCCAGGCTGGAGTGTAATGGCGCAATCTGGGCTCACCACAACCTCCGCCTCCCGGATTCAAGTGATTCTCCTGCCTCAGCCTCCCCAGTAGCTGGGATTACAGGCATGCGCCACCACGCCCAGCTAATTTTATATTTTTAGTAGAGACGGGGTTTCTCCATGTTGGTCAGGCTGGTCTCAAACTCCCGCCCTCAGGTGATCTACCCGCCTCGGCCTCCCAAAGTACTGGGGTTACAGGCATGTGCCACTGCATCCGGCCCCAATTCTCATTTTTAAACATCTCTATAAAGCAGAGACGAAGACTGAGACAGGGAGATGAAGAAGCTAATGCTACACAGAGCAACTGCACAACTCACCCAAAGTCATACAGCAAGTACGTCAAAGGACGAGACAAACCCAAATCTCTCCAAACTCAAAATCCAAGAATATCAGATGCTAGATACACTATCGCCAGACAAATGGCCAGATTATTTTATTGTAATGTAAATCTGCATCTTGAATACTGATTGAAATAAGGGAGCCAATATATCTCTACTATGCTATAAGTTTTTGCAATAGAACGTAATAGAGTCCACAAAAGAAGTCCTTCCATTATTCAATGTGAAGGAGAATTAGAGCATGTGGCATGCTGGGAATTAAAAGCAAATTAAGTTCTTTTCCTCCTCAGAGATTTTGCATCTTTGGGCATATGTTGTCTTCTCTCTGCTTGAGATAACTTTTTTTCTTAAGCAAATCCTCCCCACTACCTTTTCGTAATGGGTCCCTTCACACTCCACTAAGAAGTCAACTCCCTAGAACAGTCCTCCTGTAACAGCATCTAAGATAGGTCCCCTCCTCTCCCACCCATCTTTTCTAATTCAATATTCTGTTTCTTCGTTAACACAACTTCTAATTGTTTTGTTTACTGTTGAGTATTTTTGTTTCTGTTTTCGTTTTTTATCTGTCTTCCCCACTAAATTGTAGGCTCCAGGAGAGAAACATGTTTCTTACATCAGCCTCTATTTGTTAAACAATTAGTTAAACCATAGTGTTATTAAGAAGTAAAGTATGGTGGGCACGGTGGTTCATGCCTATAATCCCAGGACTTTGGGAGGCTGAGGTGAGCGGATCACTTGAGTCCAGGAGTTCAAGAATAGCCTGGGCAACATGGCAAAGCCTCGCCTCTACAAAAAATTAAAGAAATTAGCTGGGCATGGTCACATGTGCCTGGAGTCCCAGCTACTCAGGAGGCTGAGATGGCAAGATCTCTTGAGCCCAAGAAGCAGAGGTTGCAGTGAGCCTAGATTGTACCACTGCATTCCAGCCTGAGCGACAGAGTGAGACTCTGTCTCAAAAATGAAAATAAAAAAAGTAAAGTAATTTTCCCCCAAGCCAACAGTCAGTGAAATGTTCAAGGTTAGGACAAGAAGAGAGATGTAAAAGCGAATGACCTGGAAAATCCTCACACTGTATAATCATTTCATAAACAATCGAAAGTTAAACAGAGAGCTCACTTCTCTATTCTCTACACATTCTCAAGAAACTGCTTCCCCAGGCTTCTGCTGAAACCCCTGGCCAAAGATGATTGATCTAAAAGAGGTCACCTAATTGGACCCATTTGATCAAATAACCACCTTTAGAATAATCCTATTAGTCAAACAGAATTGCTTATTGGGGGAATTTGGCTTGGAGACTCTGGGATTCTCCGAAGATCAGGAAAGAGGCAGAGATGCTTGGTGCATGTGTGACTTAAGGAAACCACTCAGCCAAGAAGAGAAAAATAAATCAAGCTGACAGAGGGAAGCAGAGCCCCTGAGGCCTCTTTGTGGCTTTCAGGTCAGGAACTGAGCCCCATTCACCCCCATGGGAGCCCCACTGTTATCTCTGCTCCTGGACTCTGTGAGACAAATTTTCCTTTTTGCCTAAACCAACTTGAGCAAATTGTGGCCAAACGGTCCCTGATGAAGGCAAGTATAGATTGTTATTTCTCACCTCTCCGTGTGTGTGTGTGTGTGTGTGTGTGTGTGTGGGTGTGTGTGTACTGAGGGAGGGGCTATTTATTTAACCTTATTCCAAAGGCCTTCCCCTTTGTATATGGAGATGATAAATTCTTTCTTACGATTAGATCCTGTCTTATGCACCAGCAGCATAAGCCATGGGGTATCATTTCTGAGACACCCCAAAAGTCCTTTATGTTCTCCAAACTCCTGCTACTCTTAAAATTGTACATTTCTATTTAATTCTTGGGCTTAAATCTTGTCTTCCTGAATCACTGTTTTCTGGTAAACAGGTTCCTTAGAAGCAGAGACTAGCCCTGTTCATATTTGCGTTCTCACTGCACATAGACTGGTAGAAGAGTGGAACCTGGTGGGAACTCCAGCTGGAATAAATGAATCAAATGAGAAAATATGGTGAGGAGGGGAAGGTGTGGGCACCACACTCAGGCGTCCTCAATTTCACCATTTTGGGCTCGATTAGTTTCAATCCTAGGTGAGTTGTAAGATGACAGTTACAAAGAATTGAAAATTCTGAACTGGGCGACAGACTCTACATCTGTCTTTGCAGTTTCCATTTACTTTTACAAGCATTAATGCCACCTGGCCAGATTCATTTAGATGAAGAGAAGCAGAAAGGTTTATGTGCACAAGGGGATGGAAGGGCATAGAGGGGGAAGAAAAGAAAAAGAAAATTGCCAGGCAGAAAAGTGGAGTCATCTGAATGTCTCCCTCCTGCTTTCTTTCTTCACCACCCTTGCTCTATTTCATAAGTTTTATTGCCATCTTGACATTATCTAAATTATGATTTGAAGTTCATTCAAGCAGACTCACTCATAGTTACATTTGTAAATTTGAAAAAAACAAATTTAATTTCTTTCTTCAGGAAAGAACGAGCCTGATAAATACAACTAAGGGACTGTTCATGTGCACCCAGTGACTGGAACAAGCAGATGCATGGTTTTAATATCCATTCTCATAAGCCTGGAGGTTAGCCTCTCAACGGTAATGCATGGTTTTGATATCCATTCTCATAAGCCTGGAGGTTAGCCTCTCAACGGTACCCTGCAGGATTCCACACCATCTTTTTGAAGCACTTCACTAATGAGCTGCCATCATTTGTGCAAACAGCCTTGTGAGAAGGAGGAGGTTGTAGCTGTTCCATTTACAAATGAGAAGAGTGAGGTTTGATGAAAGTAGACCAGTTTTCCCAGCTGTACAGTAAACCCATATAGGGCTCGGAGCTCTGAGCTCCCCTGCACTTGATCCCAAGAGCTGCTATGCTATTTGAAATGAGACTCCTTCAGACAATGAAGTCTTAGATTATGATGTGGCTAATATGGGATAGAATGAAAAGAGAAATTCCACAAATGGAGATAGACTTAAAGCATATGACATACAACATCCATGGACTTACATCCAAGGCAAAGATACGATTCTTTTTTCACATGGCTCATGGACAAAGGCTTTAAGAAAAATAATAGCAGTCTCAGGAATCATGTTCTTCCTAACAAACGTGAGTGGCACACTACTCTACGTGGATATAGGCCCAAGGAGTGTTTCTGTATGCTATTCTGGGTCTAGCACAGGATGTGAGTTTAATTGGAACTGTTTTAATTCACATCTGGAATTTTCCAAAGAATAGCTCTTGCCTAATTGGCCCCTTGAGTTAACAAACAGTTGCTATTTTGATGACTAAGTTTTTCTATCTGTAACAACTTCTTTTACTCCATTCAGTTCAACAGACATTTACTGGGCAAGCAACAATGCTGGATATTGAGCAAGGCAAGGAAGGAGAGAGAAGTTGGTAAACAAAGATAAATAATATGCAGTCTGTTGCCTCCAGAAAACATAAAGCCGATTTGCATAAATAACTGATTTAATTATAACGCAAATGGAATTCGATACTATAAAAGAGGCAAAGATATGGGAAGGCAGAGGAAGAAGTAATGAGGGTTATAACAGGGAATGGAAAGGGGCAAGAGGCAGGGAATTACAAGGCTTCATGAAGGAGGCAGCCTCTGAGCTAGGCCATGTAGAATGCATACAACGTCAATCGGTGAAGAAGAAAAGAGAATTCTAGGGAGCGGGGAACAGGACGGAAAGACAGATGGAAGTAGAAAGGCTAAGAGTGACTAAGTTGGAAGTGTGAGTTGAGGACAGATTGTGAAGGACCTTGAATTGAGTTTTGCAGGCAGTAAGGAGTCACTAAAGATTTTTGAGTAAAGGAGTCAAGCACTCCCTGGCGAGCCTGAAACAACTGGGCTACTTCTAAGAAGCAATGAACTATTATCTCATGTAAATCACCCTATTCGGGGGCCTCTTTGCTGCATCAGCTTAGCCTTACCCTAACCAATAAAAAGTCCTCATTTTACAAATGAGGAAGCTTAGAGGAGAGAAGTGACTTAACCAGCATCATGTTACCATAACTCTACCGTGTAGAACCAGGGCCAGACAGGAAATCTGGGACTAGATCTTCCATGGCCCCAACAGATGTGATCATGGTGGTCATGGTGCTGGTGGTGATGGTAATTGACGGTGGTGATGGAGATTTTTTGTTTTTGATAAACTGCTATTTCAAGGTTTTGTTTTTATACCTCTTCTTTACATTTTTCTATTTTTTTAATGTAAAAGCGTGGAAGAGATTAGCCATACAATCACTTTAATCAATTACCTGTGGTGATAACTTCCCTGCCACTTAATTGGCAAAGTTCTTTCCCAGACTAACAGTACTATGGCATCATTTAAAGTCACCTCACAAAGA
Source organism: Ateles fusciceps (assembly GCA_036589455.1). NCBI lineage: Eukaryota > Metazoa > Chordata > Mammalia > Primates > Atelidae > Ateles > Ateles fusciceps. Next base: position 11,488,245 of record JAZHEH010000630.1, read on the forward strand.
CAGAAGGATTCATTAAAAACCACTAATGTCTGCAGGGTTTAAAGATGCGAAGTGTCCGTTTGGAGAATGAGAAATCAACGCACACTGACTTTTGCCATCCGGGTTTGTCACGCTCCGTGTCCGTGGGATGACTCACACTGCTGAAGCCCGTGTAATTAACATGCTTATTCTGTGCTGCTACTTCCATTCTAACAAATTAAATGTTTAAACAGCCAGTGCAAACATTTAGATCTGAGTCAAAATTGTTTGCACTCTGCCAGTTTAGGCATTTAATTTATTATAATCCTTTCCATAATACATAACTTGAAAGTCATTATTTTGCACTGAAAAATACTGTTAGTATTTCAACTGACGCTATTGAATCCGAGACTGTCAGAATGTGATGTGAGAACCAATTTAGACTATAAACAAGGCCAATAAATGAGATAATAAATGAATCCTCATCTGTCCTAACCTCCTCAGTTGACCAGGGGATAATAATGACAGATGCCGACTCGGGCCTGACTTTTGCCCCATAATGTCTGCCCTTGTGGGGGAGATGCTGCAAGATGAGATGAGGATCTTAGAAGGCTCCGAAACATTTCTTCTTAAGACCTTTCCTGGATTCTGACCTCTTCCTCCCTGCAGATATTTTTTCAGCGTATAGATTTGCTAGCTTTCAACAACCTTCCCCTTCCCTGGGCTAAATAAAGTGAAAATGCACTGGAAGAAAAATTCTAACAAAAGCTCCATTGAGGCAATGCTGACTGCACTGATAAAGATCCCAGGCAAGCAGCCAAAGCAGCTAGACAGAGGGGAGGTTCCAGAGGAGTGACCCTGTTTGGCCCCAGGTGACCACAAGGTGGCAGTGAAGGTCTTTTCACCCTCCCCATCAGCACCGCTCTCCCAGGCCCGCGACCCCCAGACACTGCGCCTCTTCCCCACTGTCTCCCAGGGAACCAAATGCGTACACTCAGATCTAAAAACCCGACACTTTCACGTTTTTAATAAAGGTAACTTTGTGTTGTATTGAGAATAACATGGAAACTGGAAAATGATTGAAAATTTCCCCCAATAGCTCTTGCTTGAAGAAAATGGAGCATGGCGTTGGAAGCAAGAGGAAAAATACCGTAGGGTAATAGATATTGGTCATGTAAACTCATTAAATCCCAGCTTTCTTATCTACAGAATGAGAGGTTAGGCTCCTCTCACCCCTGCGGTTTCTTCAGGTATCCTTCCAGAGAGAGTAGCATGGATCAAACTCATCGAACAAGGGAGGGGAGTGGGTTTCAGGAGGCAGCAATCGACTTGGTGCTGTGTGCTAATTAAGGTCACCAGCCACAGAAAACCTGAACGCATTCACCCTCTGGTTCTGCAGGCCTCTATCTCCTGCTCAGAAATCATTCAAGGTCTTCCACAAACATTCCAGATTGTTTATACTTTGAGATTGAATTATATGGAGTCAAGCTTGGTCAGATTTTATAATGAAGCTATATCTACCCAAAAATTGGCTGGTGGAAGAAAGGAGGAAATCGTTGAATTCAGCCAATGTGTTGTTTCTGAAAGCAATCAACTCAGATCAATCCAGCTTTGTTTGTTTTTCCAAATAATGTAGGTCGTTTAGAAACACGATAGGGCTTTCTCCTAGAGCCAGCTCAAGAACTACCGATTCAAAAGGGCTTTGCTAAATGAGAATGGATGCCTGCCCCTCAACACACACTATTTAAATGCCAGGAAGGTTAACTAAGAAATAACAGACAGAAGACTTCCCACTGAACGTCTATGCTGAGGCATATTTTAATGTTTTTAATGTCTAAGGGTTGTAATTCAATGAAGCATTAGCTTTTCTAAACCACTTTTTTAAAAATTAATCATAATTAAATGAATTAAATACTCGCTATGTGCCAGTGTGTTAAGCACATTATATGTATTACCTCACCAATTCTTATTCCAACCCTATGAAGAAGAAACCGATACTTCCCCCATTTTATAGATTTAGAAACTGAGGTTTCAGGAGATGAGGTCACCTACCCAAGGTCACACGGCTGGAAAGCAGGTATGCATGCCTGATTGCAAAGTCCCAGCTCTTGAAGGCAGTTTATCCAACCCCAGTTCTGTTTTTCATTTCTTCATAATCCTCAAGGATGATTTCTTTTTTTGCTGGAGTCTGTGCCAGTATTACACATTTGTAAGTATTTCAATATTTATAAAATGAGACCAACTCATCAAAAATTTGCAGAGGAAAGCCCCAGCTCCTTGTAGTGAAAAGAATACCAGGGTCACTTAGGGTCGCTCTGCACCTCTGTACCATTTATACCATGTGGCTGTTGGTCCCAGGCTCTGCATCAAATTTACCACCTAAGAAGACCCTACGCTGTCAAGGAATCCACCACCGTGGCCTCGGCTATCTTCGAACTGCCTTTCCTCTTGTCTTAATGCTCAGTGAACACAAAGGACAGCCAACTTTTCCTTCTGATTCTGAACTTGAGGACGATCAAGAAAACACACAATTCTTGAGCCAGATATGACTTCAAGAGGTCCTCTAACCCTGTCTTCTGCTTCCAGATAGGGACCATATAACTAAAAACAAATAATAAATCACCAAATATGAAAAACCTTCACTCACTTTTTTGAACATTCACGAGAGTGCAAAAAGTTCTACCTGTATCAGCTCATTTTACAGTGGGGGAGACTGAGGCACAGAGAGGAGAAGTGACTTTCCCAAAGCCATAAAAGGAGGCAAGGGTAGAGGTGGAATTTGAATCAAGTGTCCTCTGAATTTTATTTGCTAAATTCCTGTTCCCTCTCCCTGGCCTAGGTTGATGTGGGGAAGACAGGAACAGGCACCTGGAATCATGGAATCATGGGCGAAGCACCGAAATGGTAGTCAACACAGGTTCCTGAGCCACCTTTGCCTCTAACTGGCAGGGTTTCTTTAGGTGAGTTCCCCCCCTTGCCTGGGCTTCAGTTTCTTCACCCTCAAATTTACCTAAGGGCCTTTTTTTGACTCTAAAATTCTAGGATTTGGGTTCAACAAGGCTAGTTGGGAGAAAAGCAGGGCAAGAATATAGCAAGTTGAGAAACCAGTGGACCAGCTGGTGGCCACAGCTGTCCTGTTCATTCTGCTGGAATTCTATACCAGCCAGTGACTTGTCCTCACGATTTCCACATTATGCATTCACATCAGACCTCTGTTTTATCTTCAGCATGTTAGTATTTCGCATTTTTATTTTGACAGTTATCTCTTCTATTAACCCGGGCACTCTGCAAAATGACTTGTCATTAATAACATGAACTGGCTTTTTCAGTTTAGACAGAAAGGAAGATACAGAATTGAAGGAACCATGTTATCTAATGCATTTCCAAAGAGATTTGTTTGGGGAGAGCACTTGTTAGAAATACCTAAGCAGAGCATCAAACCTTTGACAAAATATATATTTGAAATATTGCATAGAGGACTTTTAGGTATTAGAGTCTACCAGCATGCATTGCTTCAAATTTTCTGATGAAATTTTAGCAGCAAATATATTAGAATCTTATAATCACATTCACGAATGCCAATGCCCAAATCATAAATTCCGTCTCTACTGGATATGGATTTGAGAATATTTTTGTTCAGGAAGGTATTGTTAGCTTTAGGATTTAGTCTGCTTGTTTACCTTTTTAAAGACAAGCACAGAATTTGAGAATTGGGAGAGTCCAGATAGATTATTCCCAATCCCCCTGTTCTATAGATTAGGAAATTTAACCCAAGCGCAGGAATGCCCTAAGGTCATACACCACCACCCACAGCCAGGATTCAGACCAGCTGCTTGACTCCTAGTCCCTCATTTCCACCCTTATGCCAACTGTCATGTTCTGCAAAAGGACAGAACCAGAAACAAAGGAGCGTCAGAAGACTATGTCATTAATCAAATGATCTCTGAGCCTAGAGATGGATGTCCCAGTGCTCAATCAGAGCCTTAGAAAAGGGTAAATAGATTTGATACAGGGAACCTCTGTAGAACATGGGGAGCAGGTGGGGAGGGCTGAGCTAGTAACTAATGCCCCAGGGGCAGAGGCCAAGCCTGGTGATTGACTTGGGAGCAGAGATTTATGTGGAATATGCCTCATACAGAGATACCGACAGGACTTTGACAGGTAATGCAATGGGAAAAGAATGGGCTACAGGGTCATGGGAGCTTTGATTGTGAACCCCAGCTCTGTCTCTCACTGCCTGTGACTTTGGACAACTACCTTGCTTCATCTCTCTGAGCCTCAATGACCCCATCTGCAAACTCAGACATTTTTGTGTGTGGTACAATGTTGTGAATGTATAAATTTTAATATCGTGGCTTACATTTGTAAGTATGTGTTTATGATACAGTCATAACTGGCCAATGAACCACAATGTGCCTCCTTTCCAGGGACACAAGCAGCAAACTAACTCAAGGAAACAGGGCCTGGGCTTGAACTCCTACAACCAAAGTGGCCACAAATGATGCAGTGTGGGCATGGGTTCCCAGTCCAACCTTTCCATTCCACCAAGCCACTATTCTGCCTATGTTTGTTTACATTGATTCAAACCCCGTAGAGCCAGGGAAGACACTGCTGCTATTGCAAGGGAGGCCCAGGACTGGCAGAGGGGGATGCACTAAATAGCCCCTGTGGGTGTGAAAGAGAGGGCAGGCAGAGCAGTCTGCCCCTGGAAGGCTGGAAGGATTCTGCCACAGGTTTGGAGAGGCAGGCAAAAGACGGCTGCCCTTTCCAAAACATGCACCCTCCAAGGCGTACCAATAGGTCAGCTTACCATGGAGGACCTGAAGTGAGCCCAGAGCCTTTTAGGGACACATCTGCGATTAATGGGTAATGTAACTGGATCAACTCGGAAACCGAGAAGCCTTAACTGCAGAGCTTGTCTGGAGGGAGATAATGAGGAGGAAGAAAAGGCCACTGAAAACAGAAAGTCCAGATAAAAAGCCCAGAAACAGGTTAGGTCATCCCAGGTTTATTGTCCTGGAAGAACCATTTCTCCAAGAGTGAAAACCTTGCAGTCCAGTTGCTAAACTAACTGATCCATGGATTGTTTTACTTTCCTGGCCTCAGTTTACCTTCCTGGCCTCATGTTACCTCCCTAGATCTTGATTCACCTCCCTGGGTCTACATCAACCTCCCTGAGTCTCTCTTGGTTATTTTTCAGCTCTAACACCAGAGATTTCCCAGATTCTAAGTGGTAAGAAACATGCAGAGAGTAAACTAAATAACAAGTTTCCTTGAAATATTAATCAATCATGCTTTCCTTTCATGACTTGCTTTTGAATCAGTCAGAGGCATTCGTGTGGCCTCAAGGAGAATTAGGAATGCTTTAGTGGGAATGCAAAAGGAAGAAAATATTTTTTTTTTTGCTTTCAAAATAAGTCTTCAGAGCTCAAAATGAAGCCCTGGGGGAAGCTGGGGAGAGTTTTCATTATAACCATGGATGGAAGAAGAGAAAGGGTGGCCACTTGGTGAGGGTTACGCTGGCCTAGGATGGGAATCAAGACCCAGGATGGGGTGGGGGATGGGGTTGAGAAGAGGACACCAGACTTGGTGAGCACGGAGGACACCCCGGGGAAGAAGGAGCCCTTATGATCAGGGACCAGAACCGGAAGTCTCATGATAGCCAAGTCATTCATTTTTGTTTTTTGCTTTTTTTCTTTTTTCTTTGAGACAGAGTCTCGCTCTGTCACCCAGCCTGGAGTGCAGTGGTGCAATCTCAGCTCATCAAAACCTCCACCGATCAGGCTCAAGCTTTCCTTCCACCTCAACCTCCCAAGTAGCTAGGACTGCAGGTACGAGCCACCGCCCAGCTAGATTTTGTATTTTTGGTAGAGACGGGGTTTCACCATGTTTCCCAGGCTGGTCTGGAGTTCCTGAGCTCAAGCGATCTGCTCGCCTCAGCCTCCCAAAGTGCTAGGATTACAGGCATGAGCCACGAGAAGTCTCATGACAGCCAAGTCACCCTTGACTCCTGCCCTCACTCACACCCCTGTACACTCCATCAGGAGAGCCTTTTCTGCCTGCAGAATGCATCCAGAATCTAATCACTTCTCACCACTTCTGCTCCTGCTGCCCTGGTGCCAGCCACCAGCACACTCACTTGGCTTACTACACAGCTCTCAGTGGGTCTCCAGGCCCCTGTCCTACCCTTACCTCTTCTCAGCACCGCAGTTGGAGCTGTGTGCCATGTATGTCAGATCCTGTGATTCCCTGCTCCATTCCTCTGACAACTTCCCCAAGCATCCTCAAAGCAAAGCCTTTAGTCAGCCTCCCAGATCCTACCATGAGTGGGCTCCTGTGTCTTCTGTGACCTCCTGTCATCCTTGCTGCTCCTTGAACATGCCTGATGCTCTCCTGCCAAGGGCCTCTGTATGAGCCCCCTCTTCCATGGATGCTTCAGCCATCCTCATGGCTGCCTTCCTCTCCTCCCCAATCCCTGCTTAAGCTCACCCTGCTGCCAGCTGCATCACAAACACTCCCAACTGGTCTTGCACTAATTGCTTTTTAAGATATTACATAAGAATTTATTCTGTTTAGCCCTCCTTGTCTTTCTTCCCTACTGGAATATAAGCTCCATGAGGACAGACATCCTTGTTTTATTCACCGATACAGCTTAAGTACCTAAAAGAGTGCCTAGAAGGTGCTCAATAAATATTTGTTGAATGAATGAATGAATGAATGAATGAAACCATATGCACCCACTGAGCAATGTCTATGTGGTCCAGGCTGAATGGCCCGGCAGCCACTGTTGGGTGAGTCTTCAATCAGCAGCTGCCTATGGACTGTCCAGCAATAGGAGGTCCACCTGGGCCCCAGGACTTTTCTGAGCCTCATCCAAACTTGCCCCATACCAGATACTCCCCCTTTAACTGCTGCAGAGGCTGTGGTGGTGAGAAGGGAAACACTGCATAGTGGTGACGCCCACCCCATGGCCAAAGATCTGATAATGTTCCTTTGTTCTATTTTATGCAGCAAAATTTTATTGAATGTGAAAGCCAGTAGTGCTCAGGCCTTGGAGAAATTTTTTAATGAGTCCATATCAGAATAAGTAACTAACTCCTATAAACCAATAAGAATAATACAGGAAACCCAACAGAAAAATGGACAAATGATTAGAGCCTTCACAAAAGATGATCTCCAAATGGACAATAAATACAGTAAATTGGTTAATTAATCATAAGAGAATTACTAACCAAAACTACAATGCAGTACACCCATCAGAATGCCAAAAGTGAAACGTAGGAAATTTGTGTTGGCAAGGAAGCAGGGAAACTGCAGCTCTCAAACACAGCTGGGGGAGTGCAGTCATACTACTACTCTGGAAACCATTTGGCAGAATCCACTGAAGCTGAACAATCTCATACCATATGACCCAGAAATTCCAGTCCTAGGTATGCACCCAGCAGAAATGCATGTATATGCTCATAACAGATATGAACTTGAATGCTCACAGCAACACTATTTGTAAAACATAAAACTGGAAACTACCTAAATACTCATCAACAGTAGAACAAATAAATTATGCTTCATTCATTCAATGAAATTTTTTAAATGGCCTATATCTACACACAAATATATGAATGACTCTTACAAAAGTCAGACAGGAAAGAGTACATACTGTATGACTTCATCTGAGTAAATTACAAAACCAGGTGAAATAATCTATGGTGCTAAATGTCGGGATGGTGATTATCCTGGTGAGGGTAGCGACTATAGGGGCTTCTGGGGTGCTGGTAATGCTGTTTCCTGATTGAAATGTTGATTGCATAGGAGTGTTAAGTTCATGAAAATTCATCTAGGTCGATACACACACTATGTGTACTTTTTGTGTAAGCATTATATTATACTTGGAATTTACCTTTTTTTTTTTTTTTTTGAGACAGAGTCCCTCTCTGTCACGCAGGCTGCAGTGCAATGGCACAGTCTTAGCTCACTGCAACCTCTGCCTACCAGGCTCAAGCAATTCTCCTGCCTCAGCCTCCCAAGTAGCTGGAATTACAGGCACGTGTCACTATGCCCAGCTAATTTTTAGTAGAGACAGGGTTTCTCCATGTTGGCCAGGCTGGTCTCAAACTCCTGACCTCAGGGGATCCACCCATGTTGGCCTCCCAAAGTGCTGGGATGACAGGCATTAGCCACCACGTCCGGCCTCAAGGAATTTACTTCCAATGAAGGGGACAGACACATGAGCCATTCTTCATGCTGTAAGGTGGAACAAAGTAGGTGAAAAGCAGAAATGGAAGCCGTGTGCTACGAAGGCCAAGAGGGACAGAATTCACTCTGACTTGGAGACGCAGTTCACGAAGAAAGTGGGCTTTGGGGAAAAGGTTGAATAAATGAATGGAGAACAATCCAGGCAGAGCAAAGGCCAGAAACACAATACCAAGCATGCCTCATTCGAGGGCTGAGAGAAAAGTTTAGAAGCCAGAACTTGAGGGAGTGGGGAGGGAGGGGGAAGGAAGGGAGCACCCCACAGACCCCGCCTTTCCCACCTCAACACATTGCCATGTGTTGACTTTAGCTCTCCTCTAACTGACTTTTACAAAACCACAGTATGTTCACAAGTATTAACAAAATCATTGCCTGATCAAAGGCATTAAGAAAACACAGCACACTAGATCTTTCTTGGAGATTCATAATATACCTTAGCATATTAAAAGCCTGTAACATCCTGCAATCATGAAGCCTGCTGAATTCCGTGTTCTCAAATTCAGCTCACTGTGGAATCTTTTCATTTTCCTTCTTTCTTTCTCATTCTTTCTTTTTGAACACATATTAAGATGCCGTCTGGTCACACCTAGTAGGTAATGCCATCTGCAGTAACAAAGAAATCCCAATTTTTCAGTGCCTTCCACAACAAAAGTTCACTGCTCACTGACATGGTACTATTAGTGAAATGCAGGAGTCGCTTGTCAGTGGGTGGCCATCCACAGTGATTCGGGGCCCAAGTTTCTTCCATTTGGTGACTTTTCCATCGCCTGGGATTCAGAATCTTTAGCACCCTAGTCGGCAGACGAGGAAGACAGAATGGAAAAGCAGGCTCACTTCTTGACCACCTGAACCACTGATAACACTAGTTACATGTCTCCATCTGGACACAAATGCGCTTGGGAAATGTAGTCCCTGGTTGGGCGGCTATTCTATGGTATTAGAGAACACAAATTTTGTTGTGGTTTTCTGCCACGTCTGGTAACTGAATATATTCCCTAAGCCATTGCTTTTTGTTATCACACCTTTAATCATGCCATTCCTTTTGCCTAGAAAGTCCCTTCCCCTCCCACAAATCCTTTCTCCAATTGGCAAATTCTTACTCTCCTCTGGAGCCCAAGAAAAAGGTCACCTGCTCCATGAGCCCTTTCCTGACCTTTTCCTTGCTGATCTCTGTGTACCCACACGACTTTGGTGAGAGGTCACCAAAACCTTGTGTCTATTTCCAACCAGAAGAAGAACCCTATATGGGCAAGGTCTCTACCTCAGATACCTTCATATCCCCAGTGCCCAGAGATATGCTTGATGAAATAGTAGGGCACAATAAATAGAGTGGGAAGGAAGGAAGGAAGGGAGGGAGGGAGGGAGGGAGGGAGGGAGGAGGTAGGTCGGGGGAGGAACTGTGGCATATGAAGAAATATATTAGGAGGATGTTGCCCCCTCCAATCTGTTATTCTGTAATTAGCAAGGGCAAAGGGGCTTTTTATAAGAGTTTTGCTCCTCTTAGGAGCCCAGGGGTTAGACATATGCTACTGTAGGCGATGTATGCTCTAATCTTTTCCTCTGAGTGTTTTTTGTAGACAGCCTTTAACAGCATGCAAATTTGCACCCTTTTGTTCATTCAGTCTCAGGATTGACACTAATGTAAACAATTATTGAAGTCTCATATCTGGAAGATGCCTGGGTAATTGTTTTGGTCTGAATGCAGTCAAGCTGTACTTGATGATATATAATTTAAAATAACATAATTAAAATGGGTAAGAAAAATGCAGACAAGCCAGGCACAGTGGCTCATGCCTGTAATCCCAGCACTCTAGGAGATTGAGGCGGGTGAATTACCTGAGGTCAGGAGTTCAAGTCCAGCCTGGCCAACATGGTGAAACCTTGTCTCTACTAAAATACAAAAAATTAGCCAGGCATGGTGGTGTCCGCCTGTAATCCCTGCTACTCGGGACGCTGAGACAGAAGAATCGTTTGAACCCAGGAGGCAGAGGTTACAGTGAGCTGACATTCCACTGTTGCACTCCAGCCTAGGCAACAGAGCAAGACTCCATCTCAAAAGAAAAGAAAAGAAAAATCTGGACAAGACATACCACCCTGAAAATAAACTATAAAATGCAGTCTCACAATCTTTTTACTGTTATTCTCAAGATAAAATATTATTCCCAGAGAGGTTCATCAGTCTTTCTTCACCAAAAACCAGAGGAGGCACCTGACCAGATGTGGGCACCAGAGGAGCTGGCCTGCCTCAGCCCAGGGTGACCCAGGAGTCAGCGGCCCTGCCCCACCCACCCCACTCCAGGAGCCTGAGTCAGAGTCTAGTCTGCACAGCTCAGGCAGGACTTGAACCCAGAACCACAGAGTGAGCCCTTGTCAGCTGTGCTGAGTAAGAAATGAGAAATGTTGCAGGCCCTGAGGTCAGGTAGGTGGACACTGGGATTCCTGAAGTATTCCGCGCCACCTGGCAGGAAGAACAAATCAAGTCCCTGGTTTTAGCACTGACTTGTCTCTAAGCAGCATAAACAAGTTACTCAATCTTTGTTGGCCTTATTTTTGTTATCTTTAAAGAGGGACTAACTATATCTGTCCTCCCTTAACATCTCGGAGTGTTGCAAAAAACAAATGAGATCAGAAATTTACATTAAGCCAAGAGTGACCAAGAAGAGGGGAAAATGTCCGGACATCCTTGCTACCCTGGAGTTGTATGTCTTCCAGACACAGGTGCTGCCGCCCCCTAGGGCGTCCCTTCTGGCATCTCAGTTATTGCCCAGCCACACAAAAACAGAAGAGCTGCCAGGAATGAGAGCTGGAGCCTGAGCTGGCGAATGTCCCACTGCCTCAACAGTGGATATGTGTTTGGCCAGGGTGTCATGGGGGCTATTGCTGATAACCATGACCTTAATATCTGACCCCACATTTCACATCTATCCCAGACTTTAGACAGAGCCATCCCCCCTAAAAGCCAGTTTGATCTGAGGCTTGATGCCTTGTTTTCAGCAGCTTTCCTTCCCAAGACATGCTGGCTTCATTGATAAGTGTTGCTAGCTCTTTATCGACATCATTTTAGGAAAGGTTGCCAAGGCAACAGGATTCAGGAATGATTCTCATTACTGTACAGTTCCCAACCAATGAGTGTCTGTGTGTACGTGGTCTCAATCAGTATTAGCACTCCCCCTCTCCAAGCTAAAATGCCAGCACTTACAGTTTGCGGCACACAATTCAACATGTAATTATATATTGTCCCTAGTAATGATACATTGTCTTAGTGAACAATGCAGCTGTGGGCACCCATGCCAGCTCCCATTAACACCTCCTGCGTTAACATCCTTCTTCACTGATGGGCCAATAATACATATTTGTAGAAGCCATAAAGAAAGCCAAGATATTCACAAAAACATATTTATCGAACAAACATAAACTCTGACTTCTGAACACTGCCTCAGTTTCCCTCATGTAGGACCCTATGGTTCCCACTGCTGGAACTGGCCAAACTGTAATTGTTTTGTTTGACCCATTGGTTTCCCAGGAAGGAAATATCAATACTCTCACGGTATCCAGGGTTTGACAAAGACCAAGTGAGCCCATTCAAACTGGGACAAATTCCTACATATTCTCTAAAACTATGGAATAGGAGTGAAACCACAATGTCAAAATAGTCTCCAGCTTCAACCCTGGTGCTTCACTGGGATGATGTCCCTGCTGTGTACCCAGAACTAGGAAACCCATACCAATCTCTTAGAAAGGTCAGACTTTACTTTTCCTCTCCTCTAGGTTGTGAAGGAAATCCATAGTGACAGAAGAGTTGAAGGGGGAAAATATAAATAATTTTAAATCTCTACGTGGATTATAATATATAGCTCTTCCTCTCCCCCATCTGCTCCCTTCTTCCCCCAAAAAGCTTTAGAGGAGACAATGGGATTACAGAAGGTCTGGGATTGTAAGCACTGAGTTGCATTTTAAAAGAATTGGTGGCTCCAGGTCCTTTTAATCAAGTTGCATGTCAGCTTGTAAATTTTCCAAATTAGCCACAGCTGGAGGAGAGGCAAGATGCCTTTCTTTCCGACAGAATCAAAACAGATTGTTGTGACATGTTCTCAGTCATAATGACAGATTGGAGCCGCTCTTTGTGGTACAAGTCAGAAAACAAAGCAACTTTTTTTTCCCCAAAATTGTAACACTCGATTGATTTCTGTTGAGATTTGGGCATCTCCCAGTTTGTCAGTGATGTTGATGAAGTTTACGAAAATCTTAAAAGCCAGAAGCAGACACAGAGACTGATTTAAAGACTGGCAAGAAAGGCTCTTGGTCTTGAGGGCGAGTTTTAGGGATGCTTAGTTTGGATGCTGTTCAAATGCTGTTCCCTTGAAAAGAGAGAGTAATAGAAAAGGAATAGTTGACACTCCCTCATCCCAGGCAGCACTCTGCTATCTGAAACAGGAATACTCCTACAAATAAAAGCTATGCGAGCCATCCTGGATAAGACCAGCTCTGCACATCAGACCAATGGATCGTGCCCAGCCTGGGGTCTGTGTATCCCCTGATCAGTCCACATCACAAAGGTCAGTCCTACATCACACCTCGTCAGAATGGCTGAGGCATAGAAGACTGGTTTTCACGAACCAGACAGGAAGAGTTTTAGACCTGTCATTCATCTTGAAGTCACCCAGTAAACAACACAGCTTAAAACTATGGTTCCTGAATCCATAAGTAGAATATTGAATTCATATTTGCATAACGCAAGGGAGGAAATAGGAAGCCAGGGAATAGACAATGATGGGATACGCTGGAACGATCCCTTAAAATGCCAACAAACCCAAAAATAAACAAGCACCTCCCACATTCTCAATAGCTCAGTTTCCCTTACCAACTATTTCTTACTTTCTTCTTGAACCCACTCCTTGTCTTAGTCCAGCTTTGAGGGTCACCTCTCCCCCAGAGAACTTAGAGACATGAGAATGAGTGTGTTTTCAGAAAAAGAATAGAAAATAGTGGAATAGGCCCTGCATGGTGGCTCACACCTGTAATCCCAGCACTTTGGGAGGCCAAGGCAGGAGGATCACGAGGTCAAGAGATTGAGACCATGCTGGCCAACATGGTGAATCCCGATCTCTACTCAAAATATAAAAATTAGCCAGGTGTGGTGATGTTTGCCTGTAGTCCTAGCTACTTGGGAGGCTGAAGCAGGAGAATCACTTGAACCTGGGAGGCGGAGGTTGCAGTGAGCCGAGACTGCGATGCTGCACTCCAGCCTGGGCGACAGAGCGAGACTCCATCTCAAAAAAAAAAAAAGAAAGAAAGAAAATAGGAGAATGATACATTGAGCCGAAAGTTGCATAGATCTGGTATGAAAGAGAAGAGATACCAAGGGAATGAGAGGAAGAGAAACAGTTCAGAAGAATGACGAGAACTCGGAGAAACGAATGTCATCGAGGCCCTCGGAGGAAAGAACTTCAAGGAAGATGGGTTGCTGAGCATCCAAGATTACAGAGTATAAGGGATGGGCACTGCACAGCTTGACTGGAGAGAGGCCCCTGACCTCAGGAGGGCCATGTGAGTAGAAGCTAGGGAAGGTCACCACTGAGGAGGTTTAAGCTGCCCCAGGGATAAGATAATGTTGGCGGCAGATGAGGATGACTGGTAAAGAAGCTCACCAGTGAAGAGAAGTAGAATTGGGGAGAGAGTTCAGTTGGGTCAAGTGTGTGTCTGAAAGCTGAGAAGTGCCAGTGGAGAAAAAGAAACAATCCAGACCACGGGAGAGAACACGGGGTCCTGAATGAAACGACGGCATCCAAGGCTGGCTCTGTTGACAAAAATACCCACCTCATCTTCGGAAACCGCCAAGTGGAGGGCAGGGGAGGTGACAGACCAGAGACAGATTGGAGTGGAGGGGAGATGGCCAGAGATCACTCCAAGGGGCCTCAGTATTCTCCTGACCATCCGCCTAGTTAAGATGGGAGTAGGGAGTATCTGAAGAGAAGGGAGGACATTTGCAAGCACCTTGGATAGAATAGGATGGAAGGGGAGAGGGGAAAGTTTTAGGCAGACAATGAGGATTGGATGAAGAATCAAAATGAGCTGGGTAGGAGAATAAATGCATTAAAACTCTGAAAAATCAGCAGTGGAAAAGATTCCCAAGCTCTCTCTTCCTTTTTTCGCTGGCCTAAAACAAGGCCACGGTCCAATCAGGCCTCCTAATATCCAGTAAGATCAGCAGTGGGTAGGCTGTTCCTCGGGGCTCTAGTCCCAGACTCAAGGCTTAATGAGTCACCTGCTCGATATTTTCCACTTCAGGCCTTTGGCTTTCTGGGACCTCAGTCCACTCAGCTGCAAAATTGACTTACAGGATCATGTCAATCGCCAGATGCTGCAGAGCAGAGCAGCGGGTCCAGCTTCTGCAGGTAAATGAACTGCCTGAAAGGAAATGAGCAGTGATTTCCCAGGGAGTCCCTTCTGCAATGTCGTTGTAATGTCAGCTTTTGACAGCACAATGGTTTCAGTGGAAGACTCTGGAGCGTCCCGTGAAAGTGCCTGGGCCTTATTAAAATGATGTCAGGGCATGCTACATTTCATGTCTCACACACATGAAAACCCCACAGTGGGAGGACTTGGTTCTCAAGCTACCATGATGCCTAGACCTTGTGTGCATGTGGCCTGTGGTATCCCCCAGAGGGGCGTCTTCTAGCACTAGCTCCAAACCCCAGCATTTGTGTATCCATGAACTTGTACCTTTCATTTCCTCTGCATTCTCCTGTAGTCAATAGGTCATGGCACATGGTGCCTCTGGGCCTCATACGTTCTGTATGTTTTATTGAGAGCCTTCTCTTCGGCCTCCCCTACAAGCTTGGCACACTTTACCTCAAGTTATCTTTATTTCATGAGGTTGATGTCATCCCCCTCCTTTTTTTTTTTTGAGATGAAGTCTTGCTCTGTCGACCAGGCTGGGGTGCACTGGCAGCATCATAGCTCACTGCAACCTCTACTTCCCAGGCACAATCAAGTAACACCCTCCACCTCAGTCTCCCAAACAGCTAGGCCTCCAGGCATGCACCACCACACCTGGCTAATTTTTTAAATTTTTTTATAGACATGAGGGTCTTGTTGCCTAGGCTAGTCTCGAACTCCTGGCCTCAAACGATCCTCCTGCCTCGGCCTCCTAGTGTGGTGAAATTATAGGTGTGAGCCACTGTGCAGTCCAATCCCCCACTTTTACTGATGGGACAACTGAAGCTCCAGGAGATTGAGTTACTGGCCATGATCACACAGCCAGTGGTTGGAGAACTTGAACCAATGGCTGTGTGACTCCAAAGTGCCTGCTTTGACCCTGTGACACTCCAGAATCATCACACCACAACGGGGCATGAACTGTAACTGAGCACACAGGGTGGGATCCCAGTCTCTGTCAGGGGCAGTGAGGCCAACACCATCTGCACCCAGGAGCCCCAAGCCTCACCCAGAGGATAAATCTAGAAACATCCCCCTGTCTGTACTCTCCCAGGGCCCCAAAGTCGTCAGCGCCTGCCCAAGGAAGCTGACAGGGGGAGCAGATGTGCCGTGTGAGCAAGAACAGGTTGCACGTCCACCCCTGAGGTGTTGGCATCACTTTCCCAGTATCCCAGAGCAACTGTGAGCAGCCCCCGCCAGCTGGGCCTGGGGTGCTGCTACCCCTCCACCTCCCTGGCTCATATATTCTCTCTCAGTCAACACTGACAGCACTCCGGGGATGCCTCCCCCAGGGCTTGGCCCCTGTGTCTTCACAAGCAGGGCCTGGAGGAGAGAATAAACAGCATGCAGTGATCCTTTAAAACACCATCCCATCCGACCTTCACAGCAAACTTGAGGCTATTATCATCCCTGTTTAATGATGAAGAAACTGAGACTCACATGGTGGGATCACTTGCCAATGCCCCCCAGCTGGTCAGTGGTGGAGCCAGGACTTGATTCTGTAACTCTCTGCTCCAAAGCCTGGCCTCCCACCCAGGCCCACACTCCAGTTCTCCCAACGGACTTGTCAGAGACAACTCAGCTTAGAGGCTTGACCTTAGTCCTGCAGAAGCTGGACTGGCTGGATTACCTCATTCAGTATCTGCATCAACCAGTCAGCAAGTGTTTTTGGTGGACTGTGTTTTGTTTTTTTGGGGCGTGTGGGTGTGTGCGTGTGTGTGTGTGTTTACAAGCCTTTGTCTTTGAGACAGGGTCTTGCTCTGCCACCCAGGATAGAGTCCAGTAGTGTGACCATAGCTCACTGCAGCCTTGAACTCCCAGGCTCAAGCACTCCTCCTGCCTCAGCCTCCCAAGTATCTGGGACTACAGGTGTGCACCACCACATATGGCTAATTTTATAATGTTTTTATAGAGATGGGCTCTCGCTACGTTGCCCAGGCTGGTCTGGAACTCCTGGGCTGAAGTGATCCTCCCACCTTGGCCTCCCAAAGGGCTAGGAATACAGGAGAGAGCCGAACAAGTGCTTTTTAAAGCACCTTCCAGGCTATGAGGGGAACCGAAAGGAAACGTGTGTGTATTACCTATCCCTAAAGTGCTCACAGTGGGGAGGGGAGGGGAGTGGAGGCACTCAAGAAACAAAAGCAAAGGAAACCACAGGCTGGCCCTGGGCCTGTGGAATGCAGTGCAGGGGAGGAAGCTGAGGCAGGGGGCAGGGGGGAACAGGGAGAAGGGCCTGGAAATCCAGCAGCATTTGGCCATGTGGAGGGGCCGAAGGGTTGGGGTTGCAGGCAGGGCTGGAAGAGGGCCTTCCTTCTTAGGGAAGGTGGCCATGACCTAGGGACAGAGCTGGCCTTGTAGGTACTGCTCCCTCCTTGCAGGGAGGGATCAGAGAGAAAGAGGAGGACAAAAGGTAAAGAATATAAAAATAAAAAACAATGGTGAAGGCGGAGACAAGGAATGGTAAGGAAGGAAAAAGGGGAAAAGGGAGATGGGGAGGCAACCCTTGGCAGAGGCACAGCGGGACACAGGGGGAGCCCATAGTTAGGAGTCTGTGCACTCAGGCCTCTTGTAGGAAGGAAGAAGAAGGCCCTTTAGAATGTCCACCCTAGTCTTTTGAAAAGAGCTCAGGGCACGTGGGAGGAAAAGTGTCTGGGACTAGTTCTGCAGTGGCCTGGATGATGGATTTCTCAGCAGCCACCTTCTAGGAGTGGGGGCTGCATGCCTTATCAGTACCTTTCAGGCTGTGGGGTGGTGGCAAATGGGGGTCTGTCTGCTGGGGGTCCCCTGGGCAAGGCCAGCGCAGCAAGGCTGGCACTCGCATGACTCAGGAGAGCTAATGAGGCTCCTGGAAAGGCCTGAAGACACCAAGATGGTGGGCACTCCTTGGCCAGCGCGAAGAGCAGAGGAGCTGGAGTCAGGGCTGAACGTGGACCCCTCCTCTCCTGGCAATGGCTCGGCCGAGGAACTAAGGGGAAAATCCTGAAAGCCTCAGACTCCATCCACGCTCCTGTGCTCCCTGGAAAATCACAGACACAGAAGGGGAGCTCCAAACACAACTGTGTGGAGGGGCAGCCTCTGCTGACATAACGGAAAGAACAGCCTGGGATGTGGATGGGAGGGATGAGAGAGATGAGAGGGGGACAGCTTCGCAGCTGGCACGATTCAAAACTTCGTTCACGTTACTTCTAGATTGAGTTTAGGATAACTCTCCAGATTAGCCTAAAATGCAAGCTATGAAAATAGAATTTTTTGTGTTTGAAACTTGCCTAAACTTTAACATACACTTTGTGGCCAAAAAAGAGGGAGAAACAGAGAGAGAGAGAGAGAGAGAGGGAGGGGAGGCATTTTTTTCTTCAGGAGGAATGGCTAGCATTTGTAGTTCTCCCTTTATCTCCATCTGAGACAAATGCAGATGTTTAAGCCTCACTGCTTTGGAGAAAATCATTGTGTTCTTTTTTGTGGGGTTTTTTTTTTTTAATTTTAGTTCGAGTCTTGCTCTGTTGCCCAGGCTGGAGTGCAGCGGCCCCATCTCGGCTCACTGCAACTTCAGCCTCCCAGGTTCAAGAGATTCTCCTGCCTCAGCCTTCCGAGTAGCTGGGACTACAGATGGGTGCCACCATGCCTGGCTAATTTTTGTGTCTTTAGTAGAAACAGGGTTTCACCATATTGGCCATGCTGGTCTCAAACTCCTGACCGCAAGTGATCCACCCACCTTGGCCTCCCAAAGTTCTGGGATTACAGACGTGAGCCACTGCACCCGGCCCATTATGTTTAATAATTAATATAGACAGCTTGAGCACTGAGCACTCAGAATAGATGCTGGACCTTATAACCAGATAGCCCAACCAGGGTGTGGCAGCTGACCATTAGCCTGGCCGAATCTCGCTCACATGCATGCACACAGGAACACACACACACACATACACACCCGACTCATGCCAGAAAGTTCTGCCCCAGTTTGCTGGTTGCAGAAGGACCAGGTACTAAATACCAGATGCATTTCTAGACTAATTTAGCAGGGCTTAGTGATTGTCTAAAAATAATGCTTCAAGTCAAGTTTCTTCAATTCTCTAGCTGCAGTTTTTAGACATAGCTCCCCTGACCTTTTCAGATTCTTGCTATACAATTTGCCTCTTGTTCAAATAATTTGCAATTACCACACACCAACTGGTTGCTGATAAAGGCTAAATGTAAAATACCAACAATATCCGACTTCAAAGCGGGACTTAAGATTAGGGTAGTTAGTAACAATGAGGATCAAGGAGATGGGAGGAAAACCCTGGGTTTAATTGCATATTAGATGGTGCCATCACATGTAAGACAAGTGCTCCAATTCTTGTTGAGACAATCCATTGCCCTCAGTACGGAAACTCAAATCCATAGAGAATTACAGACGCTAGTTTCCTTTTAGTTATTAGATGAGTTGCAAAGAGCAGAAACCAGGTGCCTAACCTGCAATTTCTTCCTCTCCTCCTCCTCCCCCTTGCCTTTTCTTCTTCTCCTTCTTCTTTCTCTCTCCCCTCTCTCTCTCTCTGTCCTCTCATTCTCCCTCCCTCTTTCTCAATATTTTTATCCTTGTTTATAACGGGCTGGGCACTGTACTAGGCACTAGGTATATAAAATGAGAAAGACCATGCCTACCCTCAAGGAACTTACAGCCCACTGGGAGAAGAAGTCACAGACAATTCAAATACGGCCGGGCGTGGTGGCTCACGCCTATAATCCCAGCACTTTGGGAGGCCGAGGCGGGCAGATGACAAGTTCAGGAGATTGAGACCATCCTGGCCAACAAGGTGAAACCCCTTCTCAACTAAAAATGCAAAAATTAGCTGGGTGTGGTGGTGGACGCCTATTCGGGAGGCTGAAGCAGGAGAATTGCTTGAACCCAGGAGGCGGAGGTTGCAGTGAGCCGAGATTGTGCCACTGTACTCCAGCCTGGCAACAGAGTGAGACTCCATCTCAAAAAAAAAAAAAAAAAGAAAGAAAGAAAAAATTCAAATACAGTGAAGGGAAGTTCCAGGCACACCAGGAGCACCTAATAGCCGGCAATCTAGTCAGTCAAGAGTCAGATCAGCTCCAGCACCAGGAATGCCCCTGGGGACAGCGCCAGCATGACAGGGCTTTGAAGGATGAGTTGTTCCGGGTGCCCTGAATGTCCTCAGTGAAGTGCAGGGCCCCGGGGCTATGAAGGATCTGGGCAGGTGCAGGAGGTGTTCAGTGCCTTCGGCTCAACACCTAAGGTGAGACAGGAGCTGAGCTCAACCTGAAGCAGCCTCTGACTTCCTCACCGCCTGCACCCAGTAGTGAATGAGGAAACTGCTAGGTGTCTGAGGTTTCGGCCTCACTCGTACAGGAAGGTGTGAGTGGGCTTTGAGAAACTACAGAAGAAATCTCTCAGGTGGCTCCTCTTTTACCTATAAAGGGAATTTGGAATTCCACCACTGAAATTCCATTCTTTGGAACCTAGAAATCTTGCATCCTTAGTATAAAGTTCCCTGGAAAGCCCTGCACTCAAGTTACAAGGAGGTTCCAGGTGAAGAAGTGAGCATCTAAGAGCAACACCCTGTGAGGCCCCAGAGGGATCAAAGACTCCTGGGAAGGGTTCTTGGGGGAGGAAAGGAAGAGAGAACTGAGTTTACTGAGAGCGAGAAATATGCCCTTTAAAGCATAATGCAGCCAAAATGAAAAAGGGGCATGTTTTTCTTTTGTGATTTCAGAAGTGGGCGGCATTGGTAGCTCTCCCCTTATCTCTATCTGAAGCAAATGCAGACACTTAAGCCTCCCGGCTTTGGAGCATTTCATTCTTTACCCTGCAGACTGTATGGAGCACCCACTGTGTGCCAGGCTCTGTGCCAGGCTGGGACAGGAGGGGGTGTCAGAGGGCTTATTCCTGCCCTCCAGTCACTTCATGTGGCTGGAGCCTCTGGCACTGGGGCCAGGGATCAAAGGTGCCATGGTGGTGGGCAGTGCCCTACAGACAGGCTCCCTGCAGCTGACTGCTCAAAGACCACGCCCAGCACCCTGCAGAGAGGGCCGGACAGCCGCAGGATGTATCAGCAAACAGCACCTTGACAAAAGGCTTACCTAAAATCTAGTGCCTGCAGGTTAAAAAATAAACCAACAGGTGAAATGAGCATTAGAGGAGCAACCTGCCGAGCCTCATAATCTGTCACTTAAATCTAGGGCTTTTAGTTATAATTGAACATCCTACTGTGACTATTATGAAGAGGAAGAGGAGGAGGCATTGAAGTTGTGATTTAGGAAGGTAGAGGAAAATAAATTTTCCTTCAAAGCTAGTCAATAACAATGCCTTTGTGTTAAAGGGATGGAGTGCCGGCCCAGTCGCTGCAGAGGAAAACAAGACGGCCGGTCACGGAGGGCGGCAGCTGACTCACCGCGGAGGCTGCCCATTACCCTGCGTGAGTCTAGAGGACCACTGACAGACCCAAGGACTGGAAAAGCACCCCCTGACTTCTTATAGGCTTGAACAGAAGCCTCCTTGGCAGATGACTATAAGCAATATCATCCTAACTGCTCAATCTGACTAAAAGAAAGAACAAAGGAAAGAAATGGAAAGTAGCGGGGGGAGGAGGAGGGAGAGAAGAAAGGAAAAAAGAAAAGGAGAAAAACCCTCCATCGATTATGGCATCAAAAACTCCATTTACAAGCTCTGAGAAGATCACAGGGTACAGGAGCGATTTTGTGAAGAACAAATTCTTTCAGGCTGATCGCCACCCAGCCTCCTGGGAGTTCAAGAGGGAGGAATAGCTCCTTCTCTTCTGGAAAGAGAGGATCTTCAAAGCATTCAGTCCCTCTGGAAGGGCAGTGTGATATAAAAACAGGAGGTAGTTGTGGTGCCTGTATTACTATTATTATTTGACAGAATTGTCTTTGAGAGATTGTTCTCCTGCCTAAGAGGGAAATCAGACTGAGGGAGAGAATTGTTTCTGCAAATTTCTTCTTTAGAGAAATTGGGATCCTGGGGTATGAAGAGGCATAGTGAGGGGGGTCTGCGGTGGACACCTCAGCAGGCAGACTCATTGCATCTTAATCTTCACCAAGAACCAACTTGAACGCTGGATGTGCGACCTTGTGAGAAGTTGGGTGGAACTAAATTTGCTGTAACTCTCTTCAGAAAGGATCAAAATGAATATTCTACTCCTCACATCAAAGCTTTTCCCAAGAGCACCAAGCAAAGGCCATTTTCTTGCCCATCTGGAGTCCCTGCCTTTTAAGTGATCAGAACAGATCCTGAAACACTCCCTTCTTCAAGAATCGTGGTCAGAGCCAAGGCAAGAGGAGTGGTGACCCCCCTTCAACCTTCCTTTCAATAAACGCGAGTCACCCGGAACACTCCCTTCAGCTCATCATGCCAGAAATACAACGGTTGGCGCCTTGTTCACCACCTGAATCTCAGTTCCTCCCCACTGTAACGCCTCTTGATCCCTTCCTTGTCAGGGGATGAGGCTGGAGGGAGGAGTGAAAGTGCCGTGTAATTTGGGCTTACTCCTTAAAGCACTGAATCATCAAAAATAAACAAAGAGCCTGGTCGTATTGCATGCTTTCCTGCTGAAATAAACACAGGACATTTCATACTTGAAATTTTATGATTCAGGCCATCGTCTTGAATGAGCATTATATTGTGCGCTTGTAATTCACATACAGTAGGTAATAAAAGGCTAAGTAGCGGTGATTTCCGCCTGTCTGGCTGATGCTTTTAATGGAACCTGATTTTTAAAGCATTACATGTTATTAACTACTTTTCTGTAAGTCTGCTCAGAATTAACCCTATCAGGGTTAATGAAGGAAGTGTTAAAAAGATATGGCTCAAGGTAAGAAGCTCCATTACAGAGATCAGAAACCATGTCAGTAATTCATTCCCAGCATGGTTGTGAGCAAGGAGACTTGAATACACGCTCTTGTGTAATGAGGGCGGTGCTCACGACAGGGAGAGTGTGTCAGTTAGGATTCTTGGTGTGAGCAACGGAAACCAACTCTGGTAACTTGAGCCAGAAAGGGTATTTATGGTGAGAATTCTAGCGGGTCCCAGTTCAAGGAAGAGCTGAACAGCCAGGTCCCAGAACAAACTAAATGAAGGCTGCTTCCATCCTCAACAACAGAACTCAGGGACCTCTCCTAGGATGCTGACAGTCCATCATTCCACTGCAGTCACCTCCAGTACCTGTGTGTCTCCACTCAAGAGCAGATTCCTGGGAGAGGTGATGGCAATTTAATTGGCCCATTTGAGGCCATGAGTCTATCCCTGCAGCCAAGTAGATGGAATCCTGTGTTTGCCATACGAACCAGAGAACGAAGAAAGGGCATCTCTCCCAAAGAAAGGAATGTTGAGTGGACAAAAATAACAGAGCTCCATTAGAGACAGCCTCACTGACACAAATCTACACATTTTCACATGCCCTAAAGTCCAGACACCCCCTGGTTTCATCTGAATGTATCTTCCTATCCCCAGAGCTGGCCTATAGTCTGTTCTTCCCTCAGAGGTCGTGGTGGGCAGAATGTACTCCCCCGCCTGCTCCACAAAAAGTTCCATGCCCTAATTCCCAGAACCTATGAATAGGGGCCTTTGCAGCTGTGATGAAGGTCATGGACTATAAAATACAGCAATTGGCCTGTTTTACCCAGCGGGCTCACATGAGTCACGGAGATTCAGGACAAGGAAAAGTTGGAGAAATCCTGAGCATAAGAGGGACGAGACGCGCTGCTGCTGCTGCAGAAGTGCCGCACAGAAAATGCAAGAAGGAATCCAAGCAGCGCTGAGGAGCAAGGATCAGCCTCGGACAGAGGGCCAGCAGGAAACCAGGGACCCCATTCCACAACTGCAAGGAATTTGATTTAGCCAACAACCTGAACAAGCCTAGGGCAGGGTTCAGACCTGGAGCTTCCAAAAGGAACCCCATCTTGCTCCCATCTTCATTTTAGCTTCAAAGCAGAGGACTCAATGAGGCCACACTCTACCTAAACTTCTCACCCACAGAACTACGAAATGAAACTTTCTGTTGCTTTAAGCCACTAAATTTGTGGCAATTGGTTACGGCAACAATAAAAAACCAATACAGAGCCCATGTGGAGGTCTCAGCCACCACAACATTAGTGCCAGCATCCGATGATTTTCTTGGTGACTTTCTGGGGGGGGATAAGCTCTCTAGGTTTATCAACTTGGCTCTACGTCTTCTTCTGCATCATCAGCAATAACAACAGCAACAAACTTAAAAAACTGTTTATTAAGCACCTACCATGTGGTATATCCGTTATAGCCATTGTAATTTTTAGTCCTCACCAAAAAAAAAAAAAAAAAGATTTTACAGATTAAAAAGTCTCCATGGCACTGCATTTTAGAACATGAGGACAGTAATAATGCCTACCTTACTGGCATTTTACAAGGATTGACTAAGATACAGAGAGGTTGCATAACTTGTCAAATTCACACAAATAGTAAGAGAGAGAGCTGGGATTAAAACCCTATTCTGTCTGACTCAAACCCGTGTGCCTACTAAGCCGCACTGCCGCAACAATATGGCTGTGGGGCACACGAAATAACATGCTGCTCAACTGGAATCCAGTATCGCTTCATGGCCTCAAGGTTCTCCAGGGTCTTTGACATACGGGGCAGTGGAGAGAGCACTGGGGTCATCTGATGAGGTCTCCATCCCTCTACCGACTGGTCTGCGTGAAAGTTGGGGAACACTGAAAGTGGCAGCCAGTTCTCAGTTCTCCTTGGTTTCTAGTCTCCCCCACGCAATGGAATCTTCCAGTCAGCCAGGAATACATGGAGGATTTATCTCTGCTCTTTTGTGGCACTCTCTTATTTCCAGGATCTCCCCATTGGATTTCCTCCTGGTCCACAGCCCACCCCAACTAAGAACAAAATCTTGGACTGGCAAAGTCACAGGATTTCCTCATTCTTTCCAAGTTGAGTCTTCCACATTTAGCCAGCAAAGCCACAGGTTTATATACACACACACACACACACACACACACACCAAAGTGAGTCCAACTCTCCTGGCAGCAAATTGCTAATTTTCATGGCCAGCCCCGTGCTTTTAAAGCTGCAGTTCTGGCCAGCTGGGCTGGTGGGAGAAGATGGAGCAGCTCCAAGCAAGAAGGCCAGAGACTCCTGCTGTTCTTGCCCAAAGTCCAGTAGTTTTTCAGGAATAAAAGCTTCAAAATTTGTTGTCTGCCTTTAGTCAATTTACAGTGCTTTGAAATGGTTATTCTATTCCAATTTTCTGCTTGATTTGTGAAGAGGAATCACTGACCTCTCAAGCTGCAGTAACTGGAAGTCCCTCCCACCATCTTCTCAAGAGACTCGGGCATGGAGGCTCAGCAGCTGTGGGGAGTTCTCTACTTACTCGTCCTGTCCACTGGCCCAGACTAGCCCCAGAACTACTCCAAGGAGCTGATGTCTACGCCTCTCACAACTGTCTCTCAGAAACCCCGCTCTCCACACCTCCCAGCTCTTCCCTGGGATAGACAAAATGGAGTCAGAATTTTTCAATAAATAGGATCTATTTCTGTTACACGTATCTCATCTAGTATCAGGAAATGCACAAGTCTGCAAATGCACAAGTCTGGAAATGCACAATGCTGAACCTTCAGCTTTGACTGTCTCTCTGTGTTTTTCGCTGCACTTAATGAACCATAACTGCCCCCAAATACTTTCGCTCTCAGACTATCGGAGCCAACATTCCAAATTGAGTATCAATTCACCATTGCATTTATATGAAAGAACAAGAAAAAGCTTTGTTTTCATGGTTTTTTTCCTACTCAAGCCTTGTTCCTTGTAGCTGACAGCTTAGCCTTGGACCATTTTAGAAAAGGATCAGAATGGTTTAGCCTTTTGCTTCTCTTTATTTTTGCTACACTATCCCTACATTATTACACTCCTTTCATAACTCTCAGAAAGTAAAGCAACAGTCCTCCATGGCAATGGATGTGAAAGTCATCTAGTGAGGTGGTAATGTTATTGCAAGCTGCTCACAAATCTAAATGCAATCCAAGCATCATTGGTAGTCTGAATAAATAAAATAGGTAAAACACTTTTCAAATGCATGTACATCTTCATTGTAAAGTGCTGGCAAGTTTACAGTAGCTAGTATTATATTATTGTACATTTCTCTAATGTTGAATATCAAGTCAATAGCTGCTATATCATGCTGGAAATGGGGAGAAAAATCAATGAAATTTATCAATGTAAGAAAGTGTTCCTCATTCTCAGGCCGGGTGCAGTGGCTCATGCCTGTAATCACAGCACTTTGGGAGGCTGAGACAGGTAGATCGCCTGAGGCCAGGAGTTCAAGACCAGCCTGGCCAACATGGTGAAACCCCATCTCCACTAAAAATAAAAAATTAGCCGGGCATGGTGGCCCACACCTGAAGTCCTAGCTACTCGGGAGGCTGAGGCAGGAGAATCGCTTGAATCCAGGAGGCAGAGGTTGCAGTGAGCCGAGATCATGCCATTGCACTCCAGCCTGGGTGACAGAGCGAGGTTCTGTCTCAAAAAAAAAGAAAAAAAGGAAGTGTTCCTCATTCTCAAAAAGATTAGGAATCACTGCTCTGGAGAAACTAGACCTCTATTCAAACAGCATCCCTTCCCTTCTTTGGCCTAGGGTAGAAGTAATATCAGGGACTGTGTCCATCCCCTCCCTCACCCAGCACCACCTCCTCTGGCTCATGCCCATGATATTGGCCCAGTGTTGAGAATGGTACCCTTGTAGAATAGGGTAGACACTGATCTGGGAGTCTGAAGAGCCAGCTTCCACTGTGGTATGCCATAACTTGCTGGAAAATCTAGGGTCTTTTGCTTCACTTTCTTGGACCTCCATTTATAAAACAGTATCACTAAATGGTGTCAAAGACCCTTGCTGGCTCAGCCATTATTTGACTCAACAAATTGTAATTCTAAGCATCTTGCACACATCTTCCTCCTCATAAACCCCAGAATGGCCACACATCTTTTACAGATAATTGTATTTTCCAGCTAAGTGTCAACAGTCTCTTTGCTTGGCTACTGGCCATAAAATAAAGTTCAGGGTATAAGTGGACAACAGCATCAGGATTCAGATGGAGGAACACACCTGTGTCAATAACCACCACCATTTACTGAGCACTTGCTATGTGCAAGGCATATTGATAAGTGCTTTCTGTGTATTAAGTCATTTCATCCCCTTAACACCCTCTGAGGCATCCTGTTATTTACCCCTCTCTCCAGGTGAGAAGACCCAAACCCTTCCCCAGCCTGCATCTGCATCATCTTCATATCCTCTAGATGATCTTCCCCTTACAGAAAAATGAAGTATGTATTTGTTCTTAGAATAGAATGTATAAATGTATAAGCCATCACCATGTGGGGTCCTTTCATGAAACACAGCAGGAATCAAGGAAGAAATAAAAGGTTCATTTAACTATTACCATTGAACATTTCCTTCTCTGAAGCAAATGTCAAATGTCTACGTAATTATCCTTAACTCTCACTGGCAGCAGGAAAGAATTTGGCGATTCAAAGTTTGCCACTCCTTTGAGTTAATCTCAAAAGAAGAACACATAAAGCAGTGAGAAAGGAATAAACTGGACTGAGTTTCAGGCTGCTGAAAGCCTTCAGTGATGAAAGAAATCACAACTTCTGCCACTGAGTCAATCAGCCCCATCCCTAATCCCTTTGATAACTTCTTCAACCAGAACTCAACCCAAAGAAGACAGGGCTCAGCCATTAGAACATACCGAATTAGAACAAAAATAAGCAAACAACAATTACACACAGGCTTGGGAATGTTGCTATGAAGTCATCCTCAATAGATAATGCTTGTGTGTATATATATATATATATATATATATATGTATAAGAATAGATTTGGAAAGTAACATGACAAAACTAAGCAACAACCATTTTAAATCTGATTAATAATTTTTAGAAAAAGAGGTAAGGGTGAATTCAGGAAACAGCTGCAGTTAACCAGCTTAGGTCAAACCAAGATGGATGCATGGAGATTGTGGGCTGCAACGCAGGTGTGAGAGCAGCTGATGACCCAGTAACCAGAAATAGGCTAGAAACCCCAGCCAGAGTTAGAAGGAGCTGAGTATGGCCGTCACATGGATAAGAAGGACTAAGCCACAGGGCTTCAGGTATCTGTCTCTGCTTGCTGCCTCCTGTATTGCTTCAACCTAAAAGAGCTGTGCAGAGCTTCTGACACTAACAATAGCAATAGCCTATTTGTGAGTTCTTACTATGGGGCAGGCTGCATGCCAAGAACTTTGAATTTCATTCTCCCTGAGTCCTAGGAGGAAAGCACCATTTATCCCCTTTATAGATCAGAAAACTGAGGACTAAGCACCTTGTCCAAAGACATTTACTATACTTAGGAAATGTGGAAGCTACCGGTCAAACTCAGAAACCTTCACTCCGGAGCCTTGTGCCTAATGGCTTCCTGATTTCCTAACCACCGTGCGGGTTTTCCTTGAAATGGAAAAATGTGATACAGGTGGCAAAAGATCAAAGCCCAATTTTGCCAAATTCGCAAGTACGTTGGGGTTGGGCCTGGGCAGAGACAGTAGGAAGCAACAGGGATGACACTGTCAGTGGGGACAGCGGCACCCACCCCCCATTCCAGAAGTGACTACCTGAGCACTCAGGGGGTCACCCACAGAGACCTGGGGTGGGAGTGTGGGGGGGGGGGGGTGCAGAACGCACCTGAACTCTAAGGAAAATCCTGCTTACGTAGGAGAAGGTGCTGTTGCCATGGCTACCACAAATTCTTGGCCCAATCCTAGGGCAGTAGCTTGACTCCTAATTCAGAGAGGCCTGGTTTTCAGGGGGGGGGAAATGAAATAAAACAGAAAAGAATCAGAGCCTCTCTCAGCCACAGCAGCCCTCCACAAAGCGGCAGTGTCTCTGCCCAGCTCGCAATCTAAACAGATTAACCACAAATGCCGGGAGGCCACTGAAAGGCGCCTTGCAGAAGATGAAGCGCCCTTTCATACCTGACAGTATCCCAGATGGCGCTTAGCATGGCTTCTCTAAGGAAGCTGCCAGAATAAATACACACACCGTTCCGACCGGATCTCGTTCCACTCGTGGGTCTCCCGCAGCAGCCTGCAGTTGGCCCCTTACAATGCTGGCTTTTTCCCAGCCAGTCAACCCTCATTTTCGCAACCAAGCGAAGCTCTGGAGGCGCTGCGTACTTTCCCACTCAGCTGCCCGCAGCTCTGCCTGCAGCTCAGCTAGCCCTAAAAGCCCCCTGTTTAAACAGAGGCTGGGCTGTAACTCCTCTGCAATGATGGCCTGCTCCTCAGGCCCAGCATGAGGAGTCCTGACGCCACCACCTTGTCCTCTGAGTGGTGCCTGCTTTGCTGACCCCAGCACACTGCCAGGCATACATGCACTGCCTACACGCCTGGAAAGGCACCCCAGAGTTAAGGACCAGGGAACTGATTGCAGGCGCTTACCCTCCCCATCAGGTTGACCCACCACGGCCACCATACTATTCCGGAACCCACCACGCTCACCAGCTAGGAATTGTGCAAACTGGGTCCTGCTTCTCCATTTTATACCCCTGCCCTGACGTGCCAGCAAAAGCATTCAATGCCTAGGATGAAAAAAACAATCTACCCAAATCTTAAAGCTTCCTGTACCTCAGAAGGAGTTAAAAATAGTGGAGCCAACTAATTAGAGCCTAGTGACAATAGGTTCCATAATCCTTTGTTTTTACATTTATACCTTAGCTCAGGCAGAAATTATTGAAACATTAAACAGAATTCTAAATATGGAAAGAAAATATGTATCCCATTGTCGGACCCTAATGAGGTAAACTAGTTTCACTTGTCTGCATGCAACTGCTATTGCGTTTTCATGTTTCTGGAGAACTTTTGCTGTTACATTGCACCTGAAATTGAACCTCATGAGGAGAGTAAACTAGGCTTTATTATCCCTGTTCCACAGGTGAGGCCGCAGAGGCCTAAGAAATCCAGGTGAACTCCTCAAAGGCAGTGGCTCAGCTGTTCTCTCAAGACAGGACCCCCGCACTATTTTAGTGAGTCTTGGTCTATGGCTCAATCCAGCTTCTCCAGAACAGCACAGGTTCCTGCCATGCCCGCGACCTGGGTTGACCCGAGGCCTGAGTGGATTGAGGAGATAGGTTTTCCTTTCATAAGCTGTATCAGTGATTGCCTTGAGGAAGGGGAACTGCGTGACTGGAGTCGGGTGAGATTTTTTTTTTTTTTTTACTGTCTACCCTTTTATGCCTTTAAATTAGGTACCATATACATGAATCGATTATTCAGAAAATAATTAGCACTTCATTTTAAAGGCGTTCCCTTTACAAGTCAATTTTATCCCACCTCCAAACTGATGGAATTGAAGCATGTTGTAATTACTAAGATCCTTAAGCCCACAGTATGGGCTGTGAGCCCGTATCACAGACGGACTCACAACCAAACTCAAAGGAAATAGACTGAGATGGAAACACTGCACACAGGTTCCCCAGCTGCACCCAAAAGGTGCACAGTTCCGTGGAAATAAAATAGCCAGCTTTTAATTATCTATATTAGAAAAAAGAAGTCATGGGGGTAGGTAAGCTACAATGTAAGTAAACATTAAAAGTTATATTTGTATACAGCTTTGGAATGTGTTTGTACAATGCGCTTTGGAATATAGATCTGTTTTCTTCCATGGACTTACAGTACTAAAAACTAAATAAACTCAAAGGACTAAAATATTGGGAAGCTGTCTGTAATTTCCCTGTGTCTCTTAGGATGCTCTTGGCTACTGAAAACAAAAATCCTAACTGATGCAGTCTTAAACAATGAGGAAATTAACTGTCTCACTAAATAGATCAGGATCTCAGGGTTTGTTGATCCCCCAGCTTAGCAATGTCAGCAGGTCCCAGGTCCTTCCATCCCTTTCCTCTGCAGTCCTCAGTGCTGGTTTCATTCTCAGGCTTGTAGCAACATGACAGAAGAACTCCAGGCATCACCTCCCGATCTAACAAGGTCAAGGAGAAAAAGGAAACACCTTTTCTTAGAAACAGAAACCTCTCTCGGAATCTTCCCACCCTCACTTTACCCCCAGACATCTTTGCATGCCTGGTTTCAGCACGTGTCCTTCCACAACCAACCACGAGCAAGGGAACAGGATAATTGCAATAGGCTTAGACTAATCAAAGGGAGAAGAATGGATGTTGGTCAGTCAAACACCACATCCTCTGCACACGTCCTCATTCCTCGCTTCCCTGCAGTCACTCCGTGAGGGCATCACAGGCAGTAGACTGAGATTTCTGACTTATGCTGAACCTCATTTTACATGTAGATGCCCCCCCTCCCACTTCCTTCTTTTTGATCCTGCTAAGGACTGGTGAGAAATTATCCATTTTAGTTTGAAGTTCCTGGTACCTGAGTGCTGTAAGTAATGCAAATAAGAATAAACAAAGATAATGTTCACATCATTAAAAGACAACTTAGCCTGAATAGGGGATGAATTCGGTAAGCCATTAAAAGCAAGATTTGTCATGAGGGGAACAATAATAAGCAGCCAGCTCCGTATTCAAGGTGAATGTGTCTGTCGGGTTGGGTATCTTGTGCATTATTGTCATTTCCAGAAATCTACCTGAGCCAAGAGTACGTTTCAAGGCTAATGGTCAGATGAGGGGGTATCATGAACCGGTGTCATTGATTCAAAGGTTCCTGTGCAGAGTGGGATGGGCAGGTCTCGTCCTTGGCTACTGCCCCTGCCCCAGAGGCTTAGAAGTGGACACTCGGGGAGTGTGCTTATTAAAGGCACACAGTCCCACAGGAGAAAGAATGGATTGATGTCACTAACTTGCCGAGGTAATAACCACCTCAGCTGCACAAAGCCCCAGTTGGAGGTTAAGAAGAGAATTGCCTACAAGCAATTTACACAGAGCAGCTAAGAAATAAAGCAGTGTGTCAGATGGACCACTGAAAAGCAGCATGGGAATCTGCTGTTCCCTTTTTTTCTAGAAAGAAACAGAAGGTACAGCCACTGGCCACATTTATTTTTGGAGCAGAGAGAAGAGAAATAGAAAAAGATGTAGACATATAGATTGATCTGATTCAGCCCTAGAGAAACATCCATCTCAGCATGTCAGGGTTAAGAAGGGCCATGCACTTGTGACCTGCACCATCAGAACTGCACAGTTTGGTCTTGCTTTTTAATAGTAGAAAGAGTAAGAATGCCAGGATGGGATCATTCTGGAATCAAAAATTGAAGAAAAAAAATCCCTGATTCCTCTTATATCATGTACAGCCACACTGTGTTCTTGAGCAGTGCTTCTCAGGCTTTGGCATCTTAAGAGTCACCTGGGAGCTTGTGCAAAGGCTGAGTCTGACTTGGGAGGTCTGGGGTAAGGCCCCAGGGTCTGCATTTCTAACGAGCTCCCGGGCGATGCTGATGCTGCCATCTGGGATGTAAATTTTGAGTGGCCAGTTTCTAAGCTACCTACGGTACAGCATAAGTTCTATTGAGTTCCCGTTGGTGAGATTTTAAGATGTGCAGATCTTCAGACAAGAAAAGCCTTTAAAAGTCAGCTAACACAGTGGTTGTCAAAGTGTGGTCAGGGAACCTGGGAGGTTCCTAAGATTCTTGAAAGGGTTCATGAGATCAAAACTATTTTTATAGTAAATTAGGATGTTAATTTCTCTGTTTCACTCTCATTCTTTCACAAGTGTCCAACAGAGTTTTCCAGGGAGGTTTTGATGTGTGAGATCATGAAGACTAAATAGAGAAGCAAATCTAAGAATCCAGCTGTTTTCCAATAAACAAGAGAATAAAGACATTTGTAAAAATGTTTTTTAAAGTCAGTTAACAGAAATTAACATCCAAAGCATATTAAAAAATAACTCCTACAACCCAACAACAAAAAAGCCCAATTTAAAAATGGGCAAAGGACTTGAATAGACATTTCTCCAAAGAAGATATACAGATAGCCAATAAACATGCAAAAAGATGTTCAAACCTCACTAATTAGAGATATGTACATCAAAACCATAATGAGATACCACTTCACACCCACTTGGATGGCTATTTAAAAAAAAAAAAAAGCAAGTATTGGTGAGAATGAGGAAAAATTAGAACCTTTTGCACTACTGATAGGAATGTAAAATGATACAGCCATTATAAAAAAAGTATGGCAGTTCCTCAAAAAGATTAAACATAGACCCATCCTATGGTTGTGTATATACGCAGCAATTCCACTTCTGCATATAAACACAAAAGAACTGAAAGCAGGTACCAGAATAGATATTTGTACACCAGTGTTCCTGGCAGCATTATTTCATGGTAGGCAGAAGGTAGAAACGACCCAAACGTTCACTGAAGGATGAACAGATACACAAAATGTGGTATTCATGTACAGTGGAATAGTACTCAGCCTTAAGGGAAATTCTGACACGTTTTACAACATGAATGAACCTTGAAAACATTATACTAAGTGAAATAAGCCAGACACAAAGGACAAATATGGTATGATTCTACTTCTATGAGTGATATGGTTTGGATCTGTGTCCCCACCAAATCACCTGTTGAATTGTAATCCCCAGTGTTGGAGGGGGGGACCTGGTGGGGAGGTGACTGGATCACAGGGGTGGTTTTCTCATGATCAGTTCAGCACCGTCCTCTTGGTTCTGTTCTTGTGGTAGTGAGTTCTTGCGAGATCTGGGTATTTAACAGTGTGTGGCACCTCCCCCCCTCAGTCTCTCTCTTCCTGCTCTGGCTGTGTGAAGTACCTGCTCCCATTTCCCCTTCCACCATGACTGTAACTTTCCTGAGGCTTTCCTAGAAGCCAAGCAGTGCTGCCATGCCTCCTGTACAGCCCACAGACCCACGAGCCAATTAAACCTCTTTTTTTTTCTTTTGTAAATTACCCAGTCTCAGGTATTTATTTATAGCAATGAGAAAACAGACTAATACAATGAGGTACCTCGCATAGTCAGATTCATACAGACAGAAAGTAGAAGGGTGGTTGCCAGGAGCTGGGGAGGAAGGAGAGTGAGGAGTTACTGTTTGATGGGTATGAAGTTTCAGTCTGGGAAGATAAACAAGTTCTGAAGATGGATGGTAGTGATGGTAGCACAACAGCATGAATCCAATTAATGCCACTGAACTGTACACCTAAAAGTGGTTTAAATGGTAAATTTTATTTATTTTTATTTTTATTTTTTTGAGATTAATTAAGTCTCACTCTGTCACCCAGGCAGGCTGGAGTGCAGTGGTACAATCTTGGCTCACTGCAACCTCTGCCTCCCAGGTTCAAGTGATTCTCCTGCCTCAGCCTCCCAAGTAGCTGGGATTATAGGTGCATGCCACCATGCCTGGCTAATTTTTATGTTTTTAGTAGAGACGAATTTTCACCATCTTGGCCAAGCTAGTCTTGAACTCCTGACCTCAGGTGATCTGCCCACCTCAGCCTCCCAAAGTGTTGGGATTACAGGCATGAGCCTGTAACATAATTTTATATTATACATACTTTACCACAATAAAAAAAAAGCGAACTTAACTCTCTGGTAATATATGAAAAGGGGGAGACAAAGGATTATTGTGAACTGCTGAGCACAGAGCACAGCTGGCTGGTGATGGAGACCAGACAGAACCGGTGGGACCTAACTCCCAATTCTGTGTTTTTTGGCTTCAGAACTCTGACCCTGGGCTGCCCTGTGATGATGTGCACATGCAAAATGGTGTAGTGAAGAGATAGGAGAACCAGCTATCAGGAAACCAAGATTCTAACCATAATTCTGTCATTCCTGGCCGTGACACCTGAGAGGAGTCCTTGACTTTCCTGGGACTAGTCCTCTGGTCAGTAAAATTCAGAGATCGACCACAATCTCATCAGTGAAATAGAATGTCTCCCAAAATATTCTACTTGGAATACTGGTGTCAAGAGATATCTGTGGGGGAAAAAATATGGCTTTGTAGTCAAATATTTGGGACATGCTGCACACTTAATCCCTCTTTTGGATATTCACAAAACACATTAGCATGTTAAAGGATCTGGAAAGTTCTGTGGTAAAGAAATCTGTTCATTTCTCTTTACCCACGATCTTACTTTGGGCTCCCCAAAGCAGGCACTGAGCCAAGGATTTGAGTACAAGTTGATTTGGGAAATGCAGGGAAAATGGTAAGGAAATCAGGAAGGAAAGTCAGTCTTAAAAGATACATAATCAAGTTAGCTGCCCTTGGGACAAACAATTCACAGTCGCACTGGGGAAATGCTAGAAGCCAGAGTAGAACACAGTTCCGTAATCACACCTAAGAGGTGGGGGAGCTGGGGTGTTTATACACCACCTCCCACCAGTCATAGGCTGAGGACGGCTTGTGGTGAGTGGCAAGCTCCTGGCACTCTTACCCCATTATTTAAGGACAGACAGCCCTCTGTGGCTTCAGAAAGGGCCCTAGACAAAAAGATTCAGACTTGAGCTCCTGGACATCAGCCTCTTGCGCCAAAGCAATAAGACTAGAGGGATACAGCAGGGCACAGGCAACATCTGCTACAGCAGCCTTTCCCAAACTGATGTGACCCTGGAACGCCTCCTCCCTTATTTCTCAACACCTAAGAATATCCTATAGAACCTTAGGAAACAAGACACTCTGTCAGATCCCTCTGGCTCTAATGTTCTAATGAACTCTCATTTTAAGTTACTTAAAAAAACTTACGATCCCAGTTCCAAGCTCAACGACCATTCTGTTTCTCAGCCTTGACCCTACCCGGCACGTGCTGGGCAAGGCTGGCCTCCTGCCGGAGCTGGCTGCAACACAGGCTGTCCAGGCATGGCAGGTGGAACAGATCAGGGGCCTGCCCTCTTCTCCCGCCCCTCTTGTGCCTCAGATCCATGGGTATGTGTCTCAGGCTTTTCTGAGAATGCACCATCTGTGAGAAGTGGCAATCTCTTCTTCAAACACACACATTCCTTGGCTATTATTAAAAAGTCAAAAAATAACAGATGTCAGTGAGGCTGGGGAAAAATGGGAACCCTTTTACACTGTTGGTGGAAATGTAAATTAGTTCAGCCAGTGAATTAGATTGCAGTGGTGCAATCTCGGCTCACTGCAACCTCTGCCTCCCAGGTTCAAGTGATTCTCCTGCCTTAGCCTCCCAAGTAGCTGGGATTACAGGTGCACACCACCATGCCCAGGTAATTTATGTATTTTCAGTAGAGACAGAGTTTCACTATGTTGGCCACACTAGTCTTGAATTCCTGACCTCAGGTGATCTGCCCGCCTCGGCCTCGGTGTGTGGAAAGCAGTTGGGAGATTTCTCAAAGAACTGAAAATAGAACAGCCATTTGACTAAGCAATCCCATTACCGGGTACATATCCAAAGGAAAATAAATCACTCTTCCAAAAAAAACCCGACATGTACTTGTATGTTTATCACAGCACTATTCACAATCGCAAAGACATGAAATCAACCTAGGTGCCCAGCAACGGTGGATTGGATCAAGAAAATGTGGTACATACATACCATGGAATACTATACAGCCATAAAAAGAACTAAATCATGTCCTTTGCAGCAACATGGATACAGCTAGAGGCGGTTATCCCAAGCAAATTAGCACAGAAACAGAAAACTGAATTTTGCATATTCTCACTCATAAATGGGAGCCAAAGGATTGGTACACATGGACATAAAGACAGGAATAATGGACACCGAGGACTACAAGAAGGAGGAGGGAGGGAGGAGGCAGGGCTTGAAAAACTGTCTATTGAGTGCTATGCTCACTACCTGGGTAATGGATTCAATCACACTCCAAACCTCAGCATCACACAATAAACCCATGGAACAAACCTGCCTATGTACTCCCAAATCTAAAATGAAAGTTGAAATCACACACACAGACACACACACACACACACACACACACACACACGATTTCTTTAAAAAGGAGAGCTCTTGTCTAGGTTCTAAAGTTTGCGTATTAAATTTTTTTTCTACAACAGCAAACCGATCTCCTATGTTCAAGAGAACTCTTGTCTGAGCCCAGGGAAATTTTGAGGCCAGAGATCAATCACTAAGGTCTAATATCATACCTGTTTGTAATGAAGGAAAGAAAGAAGGACAAATCCTTAACCAAGAAACATTTCTAATTCCTCCAGACAAATGGGCTGTCCTTAAAGAAGTCACATGCTGACGAACAGTGAGCCCCATCCAACCCCACCGTCAGCGTTCTCTCTCAGAGCCAGGCA
Source organism: Ateles fusciceps (assembly GCA_036589455.1). Lineage (NCBI taxonomy): Eukaryota > Metazoa > Chordata > Mammalia > Primates > Atelidae > Ateles > Ateles fusciceps. The sequence continues at coordinate 11,525,101 of JAZHEH010000630.1, forward strand.
GTTTGAAGGCTTCCTTCAGGCAGAAAAAATTACACTGGCCTTGGTTCAGGCCTCCTCACTTTCTTTAGCTGACAAGTCTTAAAAAGAAATCAAGACCCAGAAAGAATTAGAGGTTTGCCTATTCTTCCTCACAGTCAGAGGCGGTGCTGCTTCTAAAATTCATCTTGAAGTTCCATTTTCAGTCTCTTTCTCCCTGCACAAACACATCAATAATCATCCCATTATACACATACCCGAACTATATTTACAAAATGCAAGTATAAATTATCCTGCAAATTGTATTAACACTGTGAATAAATTTAAGGATGTCCGTGTGAAACAGAAAACCAGCCTATTTCTAAACAACAAATACCAATGTAAAATCTATCCAAGTCAGTTCAGTCAAGAGCCTGGCTCTGTGCTGAATGCTGAGGAGACAGCAGGCTAGACTCTTCTTTTTTTTTTTTTTTTTTTTTGAGACCAAGTGTTCACTGCCACCTCCCCTTCCCAGGTTCAAGCAATTCTCCTGTCTCAGCCTCCCAAGTAGCTGGGACTACAAGCGCCCGCCACCACTCCTGGCTAATTTTTTCTATTTTTAGTAGAGACAGGGTTTCACCATATTGGTGTGGCTGGTCTCGAACCCCTGACCTCAGGTGATCCACCTGCCTTGGCCTCCCAAAGTGTTGGGATTACAGGCTTGAGCCACCTTGCCTGGCTGGCTAGACTATATTGAACTGATGCTTTTGTAGGCAGAAAAAGGTCCCATACTGGCAATTTAATATGGGTCAGCCTTATACAAAAATGACTCACACAAACCCTGGGTTCAAGGAGTTTACGGTTCAGGAGGAAAGACTAACATGTGAAACAACCCAGATTGAAACCAGGACTTAAAAACGTGCAAACAGTGTGCTAAGGAGCTGAGGGGGGTAACCAGGGCAGGTACCTTAAGGAAGAGTTTTGGCCTTTTATGTTAAGAAAAAAATCAAATATGACGCAAGTATTTTAAAAAGAAGAAGTCTCCCACAGTCCTTCCTCCAGAGGTAATTTACATCATCAATAGTTTAGTGTATTTTAGATTTTTTCTTTGTACTTTTATTTCTGCTTTTTTTTTAAAGAAAAGATGGAGCCAGGCATGGTGGCTCACGCCTGTAATCCCAGCACTTTGGGAGACCGAGGCAGGCAGATGGCTTGAGCCCAGGAGCTCCAGACCAGCCTGGGCAACATGGCGAAATCCCATGTCTACAAAAAATACAAAAATTAGGGTATGCTGGTGTGCACTTGTAGTCCCAGCTACTCGGGAGGGTGAGGTAGAAGAATCACCTGAGCCCCAGAGGTGGAGGTGAAAGGGAGAGAAAGAGGGAGGGAGAGGAAAGAAATTTCTTTATTTCCTTTACTTTCTTAATAAACTTGCTTTCACTTTGCTCTATGGACTTGCCTCAAATTCTTTCTTGCGAGAGATCCAAGAACCTTGTCTTGGGGCCTGGATTGGGACCCCTTTCTAGTAACAATCGCGCTGATGTCATAAATGTCCCTTCGCCGATGCACTTACACACGTGTCTCTTCCATGTCTTCAGAGGGCATTAACTCCCTGGGCCTCTCTAAGGTAGCAGCAGAACCAAAGTCCATGTCGGATCATCATTTAATCACTTATCAAGTAATAGAGCAGGAAGTGCTTAAAGTGGACAACGGCAGTTTGGAAATCAAGGAGGCTGTGATGGGGACAGAAGTGGAGGTGGCAAAGCCTTCAGCAATGGCGATAGAATTGATAAGGACAGGTAGAGGCTTACTGAGGCCCCTTCTTCTTGCTTGGCAGCTGTCCTCTCTGAAATTTGAAGGTAGAGAAATTATTGAAAGAGAAAAAAGTGATTCAGACCCAGAGGAGAATTGGAGAGGCAAAGGATGCGTGAAGAGTAGCAGTCCTCAGACTGAAGAACCAGAGCCCTGGGGGTATGCAGAGGCTTTCCTAAGGACTCAGGGCTCAGATGGTTCTGGAGAATTAAGTCCTTCATCCTCCATTTCCTCTCATTAATTTGCCTGAGGATATGTCTGCAGCTAAGGTCCTGGAGAGTTGCCTTCCCCCCTTCCCCTTCACAAGTCCAACGTCCACTGTTAGCTATTATTTTGTTTGTTGTTGTTGTTGACCATTTCCTCAGAGCATATATTTTCTATGTTGTGGCACAATTTTGCTCAGAGGAGAGTCTCATAAGATGCCCTAGGGAAAGCAAGGAAAGGATATGATCTATAAATGTCAAGAAACCAGGAGAGGTTTTCCAACATCCTGTGTGTGATGAGAGATAGCCAGATCAGGGCTTCTATTACACTCTGTCTGATCAGTGTATCAGATAGGATTCCACCACGTGCCGGGCTGCATTCTGTAATCAATGGTAAGTTGTCAAAAATGATTTTTTAAATGAATTGCTTAGACTACACTGTGCCTTGAGAAAAATGGCCCTGGATTCAGAAAATCTCATTTTTTTTAGAGAGGCAATTTTAGTAGCTAAATATTTGAATGTAGTTAAATATTTATGGATTCACAATGTTAAATATTCACATTACCTCTGGTAGGCAGATGTTTCTTATCATCAGTCATAGACTCACAGATTCATGTGTCTCTCATTACCTGCTTCTTCAGTGATTCTTCCAAGTCCTTTCCAGTGATCTAATTGCTCCAGCAACCAGGACATTTTTATCAACTTCTGTTAATTAAAAGGCTCAACTTCCAATGTGCCATTCCTAAACCAGAATTAGTATCGAGAACTATAATCCTTCCTGGAGTAGCCTGGTCATTCACCCACCCTGCTCCCTCCTTCCACCATGATAACCAGTCATCTCCAGCTCCAGCTCTGAGCTCTCTGTTACTTGTTCCTCTGACTCGCTTGTCTTAGTCCCTTTGTGCTGTTGTAACAAAATGTAATACTTTAGACTAGGTGGCTTAGAAATAACAGAAATTTACTGCTCACAGTTCTGGAGGCTGAGAAGTCCAAGATCAAGACATGAGCAGATCTGATGTCTGGGGAGGGCCCATTTCCTGCTTCATACATGGCGCCTTCTCACTGTGTCCTCACATGGTAGAAGGGGCAAGCTAGCTCTCCGGGGTCTCTTTATAAAGGCACTTATCCAATTTATGGTTAATTAACCTAATAACCTGTAAAAGTCCCCACCTCCTAATACCATCACCTCAGAGGTGAGGATTTTAACATATGAATTTGGAGGCAGCACGAACATTCAGGGCACAGCATTCTAACTCTTCTGTCCATCTGCAAAAGGAAAAGTCAGGCTGCCCCTGTGGGTCTGCAGGAGCTACAGAAAATGATTAGGCCCAATCTGGAGGGATGTCTTCTCATAAATATCACAGATTGGGGCAAAAGCACTAAGACTGAGCTTGTTCATCCACTTACTTCCCTTATTTGATCATATATGACCCAGGCAAGCCCACTCCATACTCATTCATCCTTCTCACTACTCATTACCTCCATCATGACCTTAATGTTGACTCCCAGAGAGAAACCAGTAAGAGATGCAAATAAGGTCTGTGCAATATACAGCGCTGCTGGTGCTAGTCCCTAAGGTCCCTGAAACTACCCTTCATCTTTCTCTTCAATTCATCAAACCCATGTCCTTCCAATTAATCCCTTTTTTGATTAAACTAGTTTGAGTTGGATTTCTGTGTATACATCCCAGAGTGTAATCATGAACATATATGCAATGTATGAACTACTGTTTACCATCACAATGGTAGCTTATCTAAAGGGTCTCAGTCTAGTTTTCCACAAAATGAGAAGACCTATCTGACATGTACTACACGCCAGGAATGCGCGGATAGATGAGCCGTTCCTTCATCAGTCAACAGACATTCTCTGGGTGCCTGCTGTAAGTCACTGACCTCACAATCTTGCTATCCAAAGAGGGTGTTCACCTCTAATTATGGCAATTGTCATAAGAGAGGGTCAAAATACTTGCTGTGGTGACTCAGGTGGGAACAATGATACCCCCCATTGCGGGAGCAGGAAAGGCTTACAATTGATGAAGCATTTTAGCTGGGTCTGGAAGCTTAGGTAGGGTTTCAGCCAGCAAGGATTATGAGAAGGAACTTTTCAACCAGAAAGCCAGGAAAAGCGAAAGCAGAGAAGCAATAACATGCAGGGCAAGCTTGCAGACCAGCGGTACCCACACTGGCTGAAATGTTGGGTGTATGAGCATGAGCTATGGGAGAAAACACAGGGAGGAAGATGCAGCCACATGATGTGGGGGGGGAGGCCTACCTTGTGCTAGGCCAAAAGAACGTTCTTTTAATTTGACAAACAATGGAAAAAACTCTCAAAATGTTTCTGAGTCAAGGAATGATGCGATCTGAGCTCTACTTTAAGAAGATTAATCCAGCAGCATTATGTGGGATGATTTGAAAGGCAGGGAGAATGGGGGCAGAGAAACTAGTAAGAAAGCAGATGCAATAATCTTAGGCAAGAGATAATGAGGGATTGAACTAGGACAGTGGAGATGGGAAGGGGGGAAATTGATGGATGAGAGAGATACTGCAGAGGTAGAACACTGACACAACTTGACAACTTTAAGTATGAAATCCTTCACAAACGTGTGCATCATTCTTATTTGGTTACTTAGAGTAGTCAAGATATGCAGACCATCTGTCACTGATGCTAATGAGGCAGTCAGATTTTATCCCCATTTGAAGCAGGCTGTCAGAAACCCAGAGACCCCAGGCTCACAGGACCATGTAGTAAGGGAATATCACAGGGTTGGCCATTACCAGGGCCAGTCAGCTATTTTGTGCAATGCCCAAAACAACACCAGGCTCCTACACCCCCATCACCTCCCCAGGTAGCACACCTTGGCAGTTACCTGAACTATCACTGCATTCATGAATTTTCCTAAGGTCCAGTAGGACTGTGTTACACTTGGAGGCAAAGCTGCTTCAGAGCGCCTCCCAACCTCACAAGCAGGCCCAGGGCTCAAGGTAGGGACAGAGAACAATCTTTAGAGTCAGGAAATAGGACTGCCTGTTTCTCACCTGCCCCTGCAGCACCCAGCACAGAGTCAGCATGTAGCATTACACAGGAAATGGATGAAAGAATGATTCAATAATGAAATGAAGCTGGCCATAGTGGCTCACTCCTGTAATCCCAGTGCTTTGGGAGGCCAAGGCAGGAGGATTGCCTGAGGCCAGGAATTCAAGACCAGCCTGGGCCACAGAGTGAGACCCCCATTCTAAATTTTTTTTTTTTTTTTAGAGACGGGGGTCTCATTTTGTTGCCAGGTTGGAGTGCAGTGATGTGATCTCGGCTCATTGCAACCTCTGCCTCCCAGGTCCGTGAGATTCTCGAGCCTTGGCTTCCCGAGAGGCTGGAATTACAGGTGCCTGCCACCACACTCAGTCAATTTTTGTATTTTTAGTAGAGACAGGGTTTCACCGTGTTGTCCAGACTGGTCTCCAACTCCTGACATCATGTGATCCACCTGGGTTGGTCTCCCAAAGTGCTGGGATTATAGGCATGAGCCACCACACCCAGCCTACAAAACAAAAGTATTTTTAATTAGTTGAGCATGGTAGTGTAGTCCTAGCTACAGGGGAGGCTGAGGCATGAGGATTGTTGAGCTCAGGGATTTGCGGTTACATTGAGCTATGATCACGACACTGCACTTCAGCCTGGACGACAGAATGAGACGCTGTCTATAAAAATAATCATCATAATCGCAATCTTAATAATGAATAATTGAATGAATTCTAGGATTTCTAGAATGCCCAAGCATTCTATGGAGGCCCCAGCAGCTGCTGCCCCCTACCTCCACCAGCATCATATCCCTGCATGTCTCCTGAAGCACCCCAGAAAAACTGAGCTCTCCCTGGCTTTCGGCTGCTGCCTGCGAGGTAGTAAAACATGACCCCAACTGCAGGAGACAGGGGTGGGTGAGGAGGGCCTTGCAGAGTTATGAATCCTCTCCGGCTCCACCTTCACTGACTTGGAAGGCCATAATGTTTGTTCTCTCAAGGGTAGACAGAAGAGTTGAATATATTAAATAATCATTTTTTAATTTAAGTTGGAAAAGCATTTGGGAATATCAATGGTGTGAACAATTCTCACAGCCAAATAACATTCAAGGCGCCCACCACAGTGACTACGTGTGTATCAACACTTGTTTTCTTCCTTATCATCCCTCTATTGCTTCAAGCCATGATTTGATGAATCTCAGTGCCAGTAAAAAAGCAAAACTTATTAAAATTGTACTGTTGAACTGTTGTAATTTTACTTTGTCATGCGTTCGGCTATTTAAAAACAATGTTCCCTCCACAACCCTTGAGCCCTAAGCTTGGAAACAACACCTGCCTCAGGTTCTTCTGCTTCTTTCTTGCACAAACTGAAGTTTCTCCTGTAATATTGGGGTCTACAAAGGTCCAGAAAGAGAAATCTTCTGTGGTTCTCCCTTCCTCTGACTACATGTGGGTTGTCATTACTGTACATGTGTGGCATTTTGAGATTGAAAAACAACAGTGATCAGAATTCTGCCATGCCACGCCCCAGGAAGAGCTGTTGGAAAAGGTCTGAGCAAAAGGACCTGATCTCTATTAGATTTTTGTTTATTTTTTTGAGACAGAGTCTCGCTCTGTCACCCAGGCTGGAGTGCACTGGGGCAGTCTCGGCTCACTGCAACCTCCACCTCCAGGGTTCAAGCGATTTTCCTACTTGAGCCTCCCAAGTAGCTGGGATTACAGGTTTCCACCACCATGCCAAGCTAATTTTTCTGTTTTTAGTAGAGATGGGTTTTCATCATGTTGGCCAGGCTAGTCTCAAACTCCTGACATCGAGTGATCTTCCCGCCTTGGCCTCCCAAAGTGCTGAGATTACAAGCATGAGCCACCATGCCCGATCATCTATTGGGTTTTGACCATGTCAGCAAGCTGGGCCCTGCAGATGAGCTGAATGGAGGAAATTCAGGAATTCTCACGGTCATCCTACAAGATCCTAGACCTTGGAAGGTATGGGCTACCCAGTCTTTTTCAGGTGAGAGAAGGCCATTATCAAGGGTGATGGTTCCCTCTCTGGAGACTTGGTGGCCACTGGTGAGCCTAGGCCTTTGAACCAACTACACTAAAACTACCCTTCTTGAACCAGTCTCAAGAAGAAGCTGGTGAAAGTGTCTCTGTGAAATCAAACCAGGAAATGCTGAGGAAAAGAAACAAGATGTTTGGGGACCTGGCCAGCAATGGCACCCAGACTACTCGGTGGCAGAACTTTGTGAAACTAAAGTAAGGAATCAGCACTCTATGATTACATTCATTTCCTCCCTCTTGTATTTCTGTGTTGTCTGGTTTGGATTTGTTTTTCCAGTGCATTTCCTGATAAGATTCCCTTGGGAAAAGTCCAACTTTACTTCAACTGAACCATGGGCAGAAAGGATGCAGACACCTGGACCCAAGTAATGAACAAAGATGAGGCCATCGCCCCGTATGGCGCTTGGAGGAGTGGTGACAGAAGCTGAAGTGGAAGCAGGGAAGGGTGGGCAGGAGACGGTGGGGTAGCCGGGAGAGAAAGCGAAATGTGAGAGCCAGAGGCTACGGACCCTCTGGGGCTCCTCCTGGGGTGCTCCCTCTCACCCCCTTCAGCTCCTCTAGACTCTAACTGACTGCACTGAAGAGTGTGGGCTATCAGCAGGGAAGGGAGAAGAATATGAAGAGCATGGACTTTGCACTCAGACATGCGTGGGCTCAAGGACTCACCCTGCCACACTTGGCTGTGTGACCTTGAACATGACTTTGAGCATCCCTAAACCTCTTTTTTTTTTCATTTGCTAAAAGAGAGTAACTAAAGTACCATTATGCACGGTAGATCGTTGCTGGAATGAAACGAGATGATAGATGCAAAAGTTGAGCGGAATTGTGTGTTCAGCCAGCCCATCAGCTCTGCCTCTCCTGGGAAAGCATACCTCTTCTCTTGGGGAATTAACCTTCCTCCCCCAACTTCACTATAGCAATCCAAATGGGAGTTGCTGCCTTTTTACATGACCTCGAAGACAGTGACAAATCAAGAGGTGATCACCCATTCCAAGCAATGCCAAGAGTGGTTCACACCCCATAACTACTGGCATTGGTCCAGGGATGAGTGTGTCCTAAGCAAGTCACTGAGACTCTTCAAAAGGAACCGAGACAGGAGATATAGAAGCCCATGGCTCCGGTCACCTGGACCTTCTGCAGTTTGGCTATATGCTAATTTGAATTTTGGTTATGTCCTATACAGCCAAAAGAATCCTGTAGCAGCCAGAAGTGGGGTATTTAAATAACAGAGCCTGAAATATGGAACTGGCTGAATTAAGGTGGGTATGGGGGTTTTAACAAACATCTACAAATTATTTAACACTCCTTCTATTAAGAGGTAGAGTCTCTGTTCCCTCTTCTTGAAGTTGGGCAGGTCTTGGTGACTGCCTGGATTAACAGAATGTGGTAGAAATGACACTGTATGATTTCTGAGGTTAGGAAGGAAAAAGCCACGGAGCTTCTGACAGTTTTTCTTGGGACTCTCACTCTGGGAGCCTTTCAGTTACCACCGAAGAATTCAGATGCCCGAGGCTGCCATGTGCAGAGACTGCGTGGAGGGGGGTTGCCTGAGGAGCCCCAGCTGTTGGAGTCTTCCCAGCTTGGTCACCGCCTTCATGGGATGACGGCTTTGCAAGAACCCCCCCAGCTTCTCTCCGATACCATGAGTAAGGACTCCCTCGCTGAGCCCAGTCAGCCCCCAGAATCGTGAGCAAAATAAATGACGGTAATTGCTTTAACCACTGTTTGGGGTGATTTGTTGTGCAGCAACAGATAACCAAAATAGCAAGTGAAGGCAGTCAGGACTCCTTCTTTCTGATAGCAATCTTTGGTAAGAGTCAGTTAAGCTGTTTGTTAAATGATTACCTGCCGTGTCTGGAGACTCAGCCCACTGAGACTAGAACTTTAGAGATTTGGGCAAATTGAGAGTGCTTAAATGTATCATATCATCTATACAGCACAAGATCATAAGAGGCTTCTCTTGGAACTGATGAAAAGGAATCAACGTCACCAATGATGTAGCTGTGTATACAAGATATATGTGAGTTGGACATGACTTTGAAATATTTCAAGATGCTGAGGAAATAAGTATGTATTTAATCTTTCCATGGGTACTTGCATTAAATTGGATGAGACATTTCTGGAAATACCTTGGAAGGAGTGTGTGTGTGTGTGTGTATGTGTGTGTGTGTCTAACACATGTGTGCATGTGTGTGCACGCGTGCATGCACGTGCACGTGTGCACGTATGTGTGTGCGCACATGTGTGCACGTGTATGCGCGTGTGTATGTGTGCATGCACACACACACACATTCACACCCAGGCACTGAATAGCCAAGGGTGTGGCCTGTAATGGTCTATTTTTCTCTTTACCCTGCACTCTTTCCTTCTAAATACAGCCCTTTCTCTCTCGTTTCCTCAGGTTCACCCTCAGTAGAGTCATTCCTCCTGTCCCTTCACTACAGGGTCTGAGGCTGCCATTATCTTATCATGAGGGGTTAAGAGGTAAAACCTGGCCCATGCTGGACCTCTCAGAGGTCTTCACAGCATTGCTCAGACCTGAGCAGGAATGCAAATAGCAGGGTGGGACGGAGAGCCCCTTCACGCTCTGCATTTGAATCTGTAATGATGAAAGACCAAATCTAAGAGTGGAAATGGTCCTAGCCTCATGCAGGATGAAGCCAACATACAGAGAAAAGACTTGGTGGGAGAACAGAAAACCCGTATGGTGCCTGAGTACCTACCTTTACCACTACTGATTTACATCAGCCAAAAATTCATGGCCAGCACTGTTTGATTCAATCATCAGCAATCCAAAGAATCCTTTAACAGAGTTCCAGAACCATAGAAAGCACCCAATAAATGCTTTTCAAGCCTGTTTTCCACTGGTGTACTTCAGCAAGAAAGAGAAAAGTCAATTATGCATGAGAAACATGTTCAAAGCCACACTCCACTGGGGCTCAGTGGGCCACGAAGTCAGTTCACTCCATCAGCCTCCTGTAGAGCCCTTAAAATATAGCAGTGCCCAGATCCCACCCCCAGATCCCTGAATGAGAATTAGGGATGGGGCTTAGGTGCCTGTGTATTGTTAAAAATTTCATGGGTGGACTTCTGACTAAATAAACACAGGTGCCTATCTCCACTTCCTCCTAAAACCCCATAAAATGACAGCAAAAGAATTAAGGAGCTAAAAATATACAAAAGCAAAAAGAACAGGAGTAGAGCCAACAGCAGATGAGAAATGTCAATAGCATTTTGTACCATGGAAACTGCATGGAAGAGGCAACAAAGAAAACCGAATCTAAGTGCCCACAGGAAGGCAACCAGAGGCAAGCCTGTGTGTACCACAGGACCCCAGAAAGGCCCAGGAATGGGTCATATGTACCAGGTACCCTGAAAGACAGAGGGGCAAGGTTGGGTTGAAAACAGGAAGATTGGCTACCACCCTGTGCGAGAAGTAGTTTGTGCCCTGATAAATGTCCCACCCACATAGCCAGGCAACAGCCCTTCCTTCAGCAGAAGATGAGGTTCACTCTCTAGGGAGGATCAAAAAGCCAGGTGCTGGAATCTGGGACTCGGGCACAGGTGAGGGCAAGATGAGACGCCTCTAAGATTAGGAGATTTAAAATATCACAGGCTGAAAGGAGAGAACCTCCATCCTTCTTCCCTTCCTGCTTCCCCCGGTGCTGGAACTAAATGTAACCCTTCAAGACAAGAGCATAGAGAGGAATCCTCCCAGAGAAAATTGATAGGCTCAAAAGAAAGACCCACAGGTAAAAATCCCCACCCATTTACCATATTAGATCACAGTCCTACCCACACGCTCCAGGCTTCCATTTAGCTTTTCAGGGGCTCTCATTTAGATATGAATGACAGCCAATGATCCCCAACACATGAGGAAAACTACTTCAGGAAAAGAGACCAAAACCATTACATGGGACAAAGGAGAAAAAAGGCAATGCAGGAAGTAGAAGCAAACTTCTTTAAAAGCTGTAATTAATATGCTCACAGGAGAAGATATTACAGCAATGAAACCGAAATAAAATGCTATTTTTAAGAACCATTTGAGAACAAGAAAGATTATGGCAGAATAAAAGAAGTAAAAGATAAAGTCTCAAAGAGCTCACAGAAATTAGAATTTTTTAATGGAAAATAAAAGAGAAAAGGTAAATGATCATTCAAAAAATATTCCAAAAAGTGAAAGCATAGAGGAAAAATGTAACCCCCGCCCCCACAAAAAAACTACAAGAAAAATCCTTAGACCTAAGGACCTGCATTTCCCTTTTTTGATGGTAGGAGGTAGAAAACCCAGTCTCAAAACCCAAAAACCACTGGGTAACTGCTCATTTTATCTCTACAAACTTACTTTCACAGGAAATACATGGCGATAATAAAATAATTACTACTTACTGAGAGCTTGTTCTATGCCAAGTGCTTGCTGTGTATTATATGCCTTATATCTCATTTAATCTTCATAGCAATCCTATGAAATTGGTGCTATTATTTTTCCTGCTTGCAGATGAAAGAAACTAAAACTCAAAAAAGTTAAGTAATTTAGGGGGCTATCATTCAATCCAAGACTGCCTGTCCTAACCATTACACATTCTGCCTCCTGCCTGTTAATACAAACTGTATATGTGTACACACACACACACACACACACACACACACACACAGATCTTTACCTGTGCTGCCTTTTGCTTTTACCTCTTGGGTAGCTGCTAACCAGTTTTGTTATTTGCTTTCTTTTGTTCTTTTGCTTTTCAGAAAGACTTAATCCTTTTTGCCACTTCACATTCTCAATTTTTAACTAAATTGGCCATTTTCTGCTTTTCATTTGGGAGCTTTGCACACAGAAATGTGAAAAATAGCTCAGTCCTTAGGCTTGCTGTACCAGCTCATATGGCCCTTTAACCTCACAGTTATTCTTTGGAAGTCAAAACCCCCTGGAAAAGAAAAATCTTCCTTTTGTCCCTATTTGATTAGGTAAGAACCTGCTAAGGAAGGACTTTGCAGAGATGCAGAAGAGTTCGCATCCCCTGTGAAATGCAAAGACCAGCTGGGAGACAATAGTGATAGATCTTGGGATAGGAACAAGACTGCCTTTCACCAAGGAATGTTTTATTTGAAAGTGTGAAGATAATGTCAACAGTGTCTGTCTTTGGGCTCCTCTCTAAAGAAAGGGCAGGTATTCAGCTAGGCTGAGCCAGCCCTCCCCGAATAAAGGCAATGACAGAATCTTTCAAGGCTTGTTGGCTCTTACGTGAACACTATGGTACATTGGCACTGAAAGCTTATAAAATACCTCAAAGGCTACAATGTTACTGCACAGTAAGGAGAGATTTTTCTTCAAGGATGCACACATGCAATTTCTTCCCCTCCTGTCTGTCTATCTAGATATTCTTTTTTGTTTTTTGAGACAGAATCTTGTTCTGTTGCCCAGGCTGGAGTGCAGTGGTGCAATCTCGGCTCACTATAACCTCTGCCCCCTGGGTTCAAGCAATTCTCCTGCCTCAGCCTCCCAAGTAGCTGGATTGCAGGCATGTACCACCACGCCCGGCTAATTTTTTTTTTTTTTTTAGTAGAAACAGGGTTTCGCCATGTTGGCCAGGCTGGTCTTGAACTCCTGACCTCAAGTGATCCGCCTGCCTTGGCCTCCCAAAGTGCTGTGATTACAGGCATAAGCCACCGTGCCCAGCCAGTCTAGGTATTTTTCAAGCGTCTGTTTCCACAGTGTGTCAGAGGCTCTTCTGTTCCACAAAAACTGTGTGTTACTAATGTCAACTTTTTAGCAGGGACCATCTCTTCCAGATTTGCAAAGGGTGAAAAGAATAATGAGGGAACTAGAGTTGGCTCCCTCATATGTGTCACCACTGAAGCAAATAGAGAGGTTAAGACGATATCCACCACCAAAAGAAGAAAAGGCAGGTGCAGTGATGGGTTGACTTTCGGGAGGGGATTGTCCTATGAGTAGTTGAAAACAATTCTGTAGTAACATGAGAACATTATTTTGCTAAGCCACCAATATAATTATGCCTTTGACATTTAAGGGATTATTAAAATATTGAAGATCATCTGTAGATCAAATTAAATGAATGGCAGCATTCAACAAGGTATAAAAATTATTAAATCATCCCAAAATTTATAATACTCAAGGCATTCCACTTAAATATTCTTAAATTAATTTGAAAAAGTTAGGCCAACATGGTGGCTCGTGCCTGTAACCCCAGCATTTTGGGAGGCCAAGATAGGAGGATCACTTGAGCCCAGGAATTCTAGACCAGCCTGGACAAAATAGCGAGACCCTGTTCCTACAAAAAAAATTTTTTTAATTGGCCAGACGTGGTGGCACCTGTAGTCCCAGCTACTCTGGAAGCTAAGGTGAAAAGGTTACTTGAACTGAGGCTGTCAAGACTGCAGTGAGCTGTGATCACACTGCACTCCAGCCCGGGGGAGCAGAATGAGGTCCTGTCTCAAAAAGAAAGCAAGAAGAAAAAGCTGTTAAAATAATATTTTGCAGAATACCCAGTTTTTTTCACATCATTTCATTTGGAGCTTTAAGATACATTCATGAGATGAATAAGCCTGCTGTTACTCTCCCCATTTTACAAAGAAGGAGACTAAGGCTCAGAAAAACTAGGAGATTTGTCCAAGATCACACAACTAGTAAGAATAATGGCTAAATTAGTATAGTACTTTACAAGACACAAAACACTTTTAAATTCATCATATCCTGTGGAACTCGCCCAATAGTCCTATTAGAACAATGTTTCCTAGTAGGCCCATTTCTCAGCAGTAAACTAAGGATTCGAGAAGTGAGAAAGTTTTCCTTTTTAAGGTCTCACCATTGCTAGGATTGGTCAATTCAATACCCACATCCCAGATTCCAAATCTCACTCTCTTTCTGCCAAAATTCAAATCCAGGTCTACTGACTACGAATCCATTGCACTTTCTGCTAAACCACCTGGCCTTGAAGAGAATAGAGAAATAGATCTTCTTCCTTCTTAACTGGCATTTGTTGGACTGGATCTTTTGAAAGCCTTAGCATCCTTGGGCTCTATGTTGATTCTTTCAGCTCAGTGAGTATTAGAGCAGTTGTCTACCTAACGGTCCATTTAAACTGATTTACAAACAGAAGATGCCTTAGAAACTATAGAAGTCTCAACATTCGGAAGTATGACTATAGTTTGGATATTTAACCCTCAAGCCTCATGTTGAGACTGGATTTTCAGTGTTGGAGGTGGGGCCTATTGGCGGTGTTTGGGTCATGGGGGCAGATCCCTCATGAATGTCTTGGTGCTGTCCTCACTCTTAATTCCTGCAACAGCTGACTGTTGAAAAAAGACTGGCATCCCCCTGCTTCTCTCTCTCACTTCCTCTCTGGCCATGTGATCTCTACACATGAGCTCCCTTTCCCCTCTGCTGTGAGTGGAAGGAGCCTGAGGCCCTCATCAGAAACAGAGGCTTGGGCCATGCTTCTTTTTTTTTTTTTTTTTTTTTTTTTTTTGAGGCAAAGTCTCACTCTGCCGCCCAGGCTGGAGTGCAGTGGCATAATCTGGGCTCACTGCAACCACCACCTCCCAGGTTCAAGCAATTCTCCTGCCTCAGCCTCCTGAGTAGCTGGGATTACAGGCGCCTACCACCACGCCCGGCTGATTTTTGTATTTTTAGTAAAAATGGGGTTTCTCCATGTTGGCCAGGCTGTTCTCAAACTCCTGACCTCAAGTGATCCGCCCGCCTTAGCCACCCAAGGTGCTGGGATTACAAGCCCGAGCCACCACACCCAGCCTGGGGCCGTGCTTCTTGTACAGCCTGCAGAACTGAGTGTTAAATAAATCTCTTACTTAAAGAAATTACGCAGCCTCAAGTATTCCTTATAGCAGCACTGAATGGACTGAGACAAGTATGTTCATTTATAGCACAATATTTGAAATTTTACATCAAAACCAAGACAGGCTATGATTTTAGAAGACCTAAGCATGCCTTGATGTGCCATCATGAAGGCCTCCACCAGGTCAAAGCACGCAGTAAAGTAGTTTCAAAGTGACACTCAAGCAGCCACCTACAAAATATCTTGTTGTCCTGAAGACCCTAAACATGCCTCTCAGAGTAATCCAAATCAAGGTCCAATGTGGGAGACAAGAAGAAATCTATTAATAAAGTCCAAAGGTTATTAGTCCTACTGTGGCATTCTGTCACTTTTCTTATTTTTTTAATTCAAAGTTAACTTTATTTTGGCATTGATTTTGGTGTGTGGTATAATTTCATTTTTCAAGCAAAATTTAAAGACTGTCATTTCCACACACTTGCACCCAATGAGAAACAGCTTTGGTGACAACTTTTTAAATTAAAGTTCCTCATGACCAAACAATAGTGCTTCATTCATCTGAATTGAAAGACAAGGTTGTCAGAAAATCTGTAAACTGTTTCCACGCAAATCCCCAAGTACTGTGAATACTGCCTCTGTCCAACTTTTTTTCAGAGGTCTGGCTTCAGCACAAAACTTGGCTCAGTAGGTTCATAAAAACCAATCTTCAGATGCCATGAATGCCCAGTGGGTTTTCTGTTGACTCTGAAAATACCATCTACTGTACTTAATCTCTTCATGGGGCACGCTCATTAGTTTCCACATTTCTGATCTATTTGAAGGTTCTTGCATACTCAGGGTACAGTTTTGAGAAATCAAAATGGTTTATTGCTTTTTACGTTTTATACAAAATAATAGGTGCCACTTTTTCTTTTCAACATTTTTACTTTCCTAAACAAAGCGAAGGCAGGGATGAGGGGGAAGAAAAACTTAATAGTGTGTTACAAAAGCCCAACATTTTTCTGTTTTCGTTTCTCTAATTCTTATGCAACTATGTAGATAGTCTTTGAATTAATACCGAATCTCAATGTCAGTGGAAATCTTGGTCCCAAGAGAACTGCCAGGGATTTAAGACAGAAAATAGCTCACATGATATATGTAGCTGGCGTCAATCTGAGAAGCCAGCTTATTAGGGGAGCTTCTCTCTGAAATGCAGCACAAAAGGCTGAACTCATCGCTGCAGATGAGCTCTTTCTTGGCTTAGCAAGAGAAGGTAGAGCAGGTGCCTATGATGAGCCTCAGATTACGTATTTGACTTTTTGCAATTAAATGAAAAGTTAGAAACCTCGTGATTGTTCACATTTGTTTTTGCTACAGCTGCTCCCAGGAGAAACAGTATTTTTGCCATTTGTAAATTGGCAGTAACTCCCAGCTCTTCCTTTCTGTCGTGGCATATGTTATCAGCAGTCTTCTGTTTCTATGCTCTTTTAAATCCCTACTTAAAATTCACTTTTCCTGTACTTTCATGTGTGAAAGCCCACCAGTTTGCTCCACTCTGCCACTCCTGTGTGTCTTCATTTAACTCAGCACCTATTACATGCCGGCCACTCTCACTGGGCATCTCCATTTGTTAGCTCATTTCCATGCTGTCAGTAACCTTCAGGGATAGGTGTTTTGGTTGGTTTATTTGAGATGGAGTCTCACTCTGTTGCCCAGGCTGGAGGGTAGGGTGCAATCTTGGCTCACTGCAACCTCTGCCTCCTGAGTTCAAGTGATTTCCTGCCTCAGCCTCCCAGGTAGCTGGGATTACAGGCATGTACCACATGCCCAGCTTATTTTTGTATTTTTAGTAGAGACAGGGTTTCACCATGTTGCTCATAGGGATAACTTTTGATGTTCTGATTCTACAGATGACAAACCTGACGTTCAGAGACATAAAAACTAACTCATCGGCCGGGCAAAGTGGCCCACGCCTGTAATTCCAGCACTTAGGGAGGACGAGTCGGGCAGATCACTTGAGGTTAGGAGTTCAAGACCAGCCTGGCCAACACAGTGAAACCCCATCTCTACTAAAAATACAAAAAAATTAGCCGGGCATGGTGGTGTGGGCCTGGAATCCCAGCTACTTGGGAGGCTGAGGGAGGAGAATTGCTTGAACCCAGGAAGCAGAGGTTGTGGTGAGCCAAGATCGCACAACTGCACTCCAGCCTGGGCAACAGAGCCAGACTCCATCTCAGAAAAAAAAAAAAAAAAAAAGTAACTTTATAGTCACAAAGCTTGCCAGTGGGATAACTGGGATTTGACCCCAGGGCTAGGGGACTCCAGAGCCTGGCCGGTCCATGCCAGCATGGTGTTCCTTAAATGATGTGTGTTTAAAGGTCACACGATCATGAGTTAGATTCAGCAGGTCTTTGAGATCATCTCGTTCAAACTTCTACAGCCTCATAAGCAATTCCCTCTACAACATTCCAAGTAAATGGAATCTCAGCCTATGCCTGAGTTGTTTTTAAATGAAAAAAAAAAAAATGTAGTAAATGGCTGTGAATATGATCACACTTACATGTAAATATTCATCCCATGGTTGAGTTTCTGAAGCAACGCTCTATTTGGGAGCAATTGCGCAAACAGCCATGCTCAGGGTGGATCAGAGAATTCCCACCAGCAGAGCCAGGCACCCAGGAGAGACCCAGCAATGAAGTAAAATCAAGAATTGCAGTCCTTGTTGCTGTTTATGTGCCTTCCTGGGACTGACAGTCTTGAAAGTGGTCCCCAAATGGGCTGAACAGCATCCTTTTAAGACAGCACAAACAAGATCAACATAACACAAATTCAGAAAGAAGGGAGATCCTTCACAATCCCACCAGCCGAACTCATCTGTTTCCATTCTTCTCGCTTCCAGTCCTTGCCCACATGTAAACACGATTTTTAGAGTTGTAATCAAGTATACTTGCAATTTGCAATTCCACTCTGCATGTTTAACATTATATCATCACATTTTATGATGCTACACAGTCTGCATAATTATAATTTTTAGTGACTATATGGTAGTCCATCAAATTGACACAATGTAATTTACTTAACTACTCACTCTTAAGTTGTTTCTGGTTTTTCTTTATTATGAATTACTCCACAATGATCATCTTCATTTTTATTGATTTTTCTCTTCTTTTGGATGATTTCCTTGGAGCCAAAAATTAGTACTCTCTTTTAAAAATAAATGTAAATGGATTGTTTTAAATTTTGTGACACACCAAATATCCAAGGCCTTAGTGGAATTAACACCATGCGTGGTTATTCGTTTGCATTTTATTTAGTGTTTAGGTATATAACGGGTTTGTGCTGTAAATAGATAAAATCCTGCTCTCACTGAGCTTACTTGCTAACAGTAAGTATGGAGAGAATTTTTTAAAGGATAAAATAATCTCCAAGTCTTCCCCAAAGAAAGGTTTCTTTTCTTTTTTTTTTTACTTTTGTCATCTTTCTCTCTTTGTTATCTTTTCTCTCTTTTTAAAATTTCAACTTGTATTTTAGGTTCGGGGGTACATGTGCAGGTTTGTCACATGGGTATGTTGTGTGATGCTGTGGTTTGGGATATGAATGATTGTCACCCTGGTAGTGAGCATAGTATGCAGTAGGTGGTTTTCAGCCCCTCCCCTCTCTCCCTCTCTCCTCCCTCTAGCCATCCCCGGTGTCTATTGTTCCATATTTATGTACCAACACTATAAAAATGCTAGAAGAAAACCTAGGAAATCCCAACCTGGACATAGGTCTTGGCAAATAATTTATGATTAAGTCCTCAAAAGCAATTGCAACAAAAACAAAAATTGACCAGTGGGCCCTAATCCTTTCTATTTCTAAAGTCTGCCACATTCACCTCACACAGCTCAGCAAACACAGGTTTTTAAGCAGGAGGTTTTTGTCATTGAATTGGTTACCAGAGAGACCCCAAGGTGAGAGGAGGCCTGGACAGAGTGGACGTGCAGCAGGGGTCCAGTTAAGAGACCACAGCAATAGTCCATGCTTACAGGATGAAGCCCTATGAGATCCATGCGGAGATGTGGGGACAGGAATTAGGGATGGTCAGAAGGGGCGCAAATGCAGGTGACATTTCTCAGAATGGTCAGAGGTTGAAGATCAACCAGGTGTGCAATTGGAGAAGTATGATTGTTTGGCAGCTCATTTTCAAATGATCCTGCCCCAGGCTTCAGACTAGGAACGATAGATAACTGCAAACTCAGATTCATCTGAAGTACTTCAAAATCTCTGAGCTCACCTGCCAAAAATGCTGCCCCAGGAGAGTCATTTGTTTAAGTTGACATCCCACCTCCCCATCAGCCTCTAGTTACACTGCAACCCACTCTTGAATGAACGACATATTATACACAAGGTTGTCCTGAGGAAGAGGCCACTGGGCTAGGGAGTCAGGGGACCTGAGTCCTAGTCCTTGCTATGTTGTTGTGGTAAGTCCCTTGATCTTGTCCAAATTCAGCTGGTTGATCTATACAATAAGGATAGTAATGACTATCTGCCTGTTTGACAAGGTTTTGAGCTTCATGTGAACTCTTGCATGTGAACTCTCTTTGTAAACTCTGATGTGATACAGAAATGTTGGAGGGGTGAGGGAGCAGAAAGGGGAGGTAGGAAGCTGGTCAGATCTCCAGCTGTCATGGTGGAAAGCAGAGTCCTAAATGAATAGAATACAGGATAGGTAAATTCTGATGAGTGAGCCTGAAAAGTTGCCTTAGTTTGCTCAGACTGCTGTTATAACAAAATTCCACAGACTGGGTAGCTTAAATAACAGATGTTTATTTCTCACAGTTCTGGAGGCTGTAAAGTTCAATGTCAAGGTGCCAGCAGATGCAGTTCCTGATGAGGGCTCTCTTCCTGGCTTGCTAACAGCCACCTTCTTGCTGTATCCTCACCTGGTGGAGAGGGTAGGCTCTGGTTCTCTACCTCTTGCTACAAAGAGATGGGCTCTCCACACTCGTCATCTCATCTAAATTTAATCACCTCCCAAAGGGCCTGCCTCCAAGTACCATCACAATGGGGATTAGGGCTCAACATATGAATTTTAGAGAGACACAAACATTCAGTTTATAACAAAGGCTAATATTTGAGGACAAAGCACTGATGGAAACAGACCTGAATGGGAAGCTGATGGGGTTTCAAGCACCCAGGACAAGAGGATGCCTGAGAATCCTCTTCGTGGTGAAGAAGGTTGTGAATCCTGCTTCTGTCACTTTCTGGAGTGTACAATCTGGACAGGTCACCAACTCTGCCATACCTCAACTACCTCATCTAACATGGAGACCCATTTAATCACTCATCAGATATTTATTGAGCAGTTACTGTGTACCAGAAACTGTTCTCAGTGCTAGGGATCATAAGAAAGTGATTAAGACAGATTAAGTCCCTGCCTTTATGAAGCAAGCATCCCCATGAGACATACCATTGCCCTGTGGGGGTCTCATGTAATCTACATGGCATGTGCATAGCAAGTGCTCTGGAATTGTTAGCTGCTATTATCATCTATTTCACCATTTTTCCTGGGGCTGGTCCTGTTAAGATGCTATGTGAATAGAACAAATGCATAGAAAGCCAGGGTATTAACCCAGAGGTCCATTCATATATCGCATCTGTTTGTATTTGCTTTGTGGATAGAACTTCCAGGGTCACCCCCGTGCTGCTCATCTCACTGGGTAGCCAATATCTGTGCTATTCAACCATTCTCTGGGCTCTCTTCTCCAATGAGTCCAGAAGGGCATTGCTTATTTAGGAAATGACATGTTCCGAGTTATTAATACATTCCAAATATTAAAATTTCAGTCGAAGCACTGGGAAAATCATGGCAGGATCATAATTTAGGGAGGCCAGGTGGCTAATGAATGCTTGGTGCCCAGGAATATCTTGATTCCTCTGCCCCTCTCTCAATTAACAAAAGCGCTGATGATCTCGGGGCTGTTTCTGGCCAGCTGGGATAAATCAGCCCTCTGGCAGCTGCCCAAATGATGTATTTTAAGGGCACGGGCCATGTGGCTCACGATTGCAAAGCAATTGGGGTCACAGTGTTTGCATATGGATTAACTCGCTGTGCAGGGATCCTACCCACTTACTGTGCCCGCTGTGGGTTGACACTCAATAGCTATTCAGCAATGATAAAGAGGAGGCAGACCTAATGACCCTTCAGAATGCTCCCCATCTTCATTTCTCTCCCTTCCTATTTTTATTACTTTCACCACAGAGAATTCAGTCCATTTTCCTTTTCACAGTCCTTATTCTTCTTAGAAGTTTGCCACAATTGACAGAAGAAGGTATCTAGGTGACTACGGTTGGAAAAAACATACTGATGGGTTGAAAATTATCAGCCTCACCCATTCTCCTTGGTGATTCCAAGGCAAGTCACAAAAGTTAGAGTTGCTTTGAATAAACTATTAATTGGTTGTGCTGTTCTCTGGGGGGAACCCAGGGTTAGTCCCAGTGAATGGGCATAGGTGGTAATTGTTCTGTTGTGAACAGTATCTAGCAGTTACTGAATAGTCTGTCTTCGTTCCCCTGAGCAATCATCTGTGGCACCAAGGAGGTAACTGACCTAGTTCCTATTCAGCCATTCAATAGACATCTACCAACAATCTACTGCATTCGACACGCTATATGAAACATGGGAAGGTTCCTAAGAGGTGGAAGACAGTCCCCAGAAAGCCAGGAGCTTGCTGTCTTACAAAAGGGATCAGGAATTTACAAAATAAACACAACACAAGTCACACAGTTTAGACAACAACAGTTCCATGATCATTGTGATGTGTGATCACAGGTCCTGGATTTTCTGGGCTCATCTAACACTTCATTTTCTCTGCCATTATCCCATAAATCATTGAAATATTCCAAAAATTCCAATAGTCAAAAATCCAAGCTACATTTCTCAGACTACCTCTACTATTTGAAAACAAGGCAAAAATCCTCTGTCAAAGCATAAGTACTGGTGATGGCCACTTGCCACAGGACTAGTTCTTACCATAGGTGACTGGCCCATTCATCATTCTGCAGTGGGGACTAACAAGGAACATGAGCCTCTTCAGCAAGGTCTTCTATGCAATGACTTGGTACATGTTTTCGAAGGTCCTTGCCCTGCTTTTCTTTTCTTTTCTTTTTTATTTTTTTGAGACGGAGTTTAACTCTTGCCACCCAGGCTGGAGTGCTTGGCCTCCCGAGTAGCTCGGATTACAGGTGACTGCCACCATGCCCAGCTAATTTTTGTATTTTTAGTTCAGAAGGAGTTTCACCATGTTGGCCAGGCTGGTCTCAAACTCCTGACCTCAGGTGATCCGCCCACCTCGGCCTACCAAAGTGCTAGTATTATAGGCATGAGCCACCCTGCCCGGTCCACTTTTCTTTTCATCTATTTATTTACTATCCACTGCCCAATGAACAACAGTAAATAAGACTCAGATTTGAACTCCCAGAAGCTTACGTGATGGTCTGGTGGGGACAACAGGCAATTAAGTAGGCCAAGAGGAAAGCCGGGAGGTGACCAGAGCTTCAGATGTGCTTCAGAGGCATCTAGACTTGCCTCTGATGGAACTAGGAGCCACAGAAGGATTTTGAGCAGAGGTATGAACAGATGTGAGTTGCACTTCAGAAAAGGTGATGGCGCTACAAGGTGAAGAGATGAAAAGGAGCTAGACTGAAGACAGTGAGGAGGTTCTTGTGTTATCCCAGAGATGACTGCCTCATAAAGCTCCACTGAAAGGGGTCTGAGTTCTTGAGAGCGGAAGGGTGAGATGGAGCCCCTACACCAAGATACAGTTGCCCTGAGGGGTGCAGGGGCAGAGCATAGCTCCAGTTATTTCTACATAGTTTTATGTCACTATGTTCTGTGCAGATCCTGCACACTCTGGCATTTGAATGAGAAGGAGGAAGCTTAGAGACACATGGTAAAGATAACTTGAAAATTAACCTATCTGTGTGGACTAATATACTTTCTAAAAGCTCAAAATTTGCCAAACTAAAGGCAAGAAACCCTGCTTTGATGATTCCAAAAGGCAGATAATGAATGAATACCTGGTTATTTAGCTTTGGAATATGACTTTATTTTTTCTGTAGTGTATCTGTCATCAGTGCAATTTTTTTTTTATTTTGCTAATGTAAAAATGTTCCCTGCAGTAACTCCAAATAGGCTAGACAACAGGAAGTAGAAAAGGAAAAGAGCCCATGAGCCAGTTCATGGGCACAGGGATGTAGGGTCTGTAATAATGCACAAAAGCTAATTGCCGGTCTCAGAGCAGCGGCTCATGCTGTAATCCCAGCACTTTGGGAGGCTAAGACAGACAGATCATGAGATCAGGAGTTCAAGACCAGCCTGACCAACATGGTGAAACCCTGTCACTACTACAAATACAAAAATTAGCCAGGCATGGTGGTGAGCACCTGTAATCCAAGCTATTCAAAAGGCTGAGGCAGGAGAATCACTTGAACCCGGGAAGTGGAAGTTACAGTGAGCCGAGATTGAGGGACTGCACTCGAGCCTGGCAACAGAGTGAGAATCCGTCTAAAAAAAAAGTTAATTGCCTATGATAGCCAGGCAGCAATGCCCTCTCACCTCCCCACCACCTAGATTGTAAACACCAGTGTCATCATCAGAAAATTCTAGAGATGCTTCAGCTGCTTGACTGGCGTAATTATATGTTAGTGATCCTGCGGAATTCCCTCAAAGGCTCTCCTTTATCTTAACCACTGTCCCTAAGCTGCTCCTCTTCTCCTAATCTAAACACCAGAGTGTTGAGAAAGCAGTAGTGATGGAAAGCTGTATGTAAAGGTAACTACAATAATAATGCCATTAACTGGAGCTCTTCACTGCTCCCCCAGCCCTTCTGGAAGAGGGAGGCTCTGCATGGATTCCCGGGAGACAAGGGGCTGTTTCTGGTTCTCCACTGTCCATTCCAGGACTTTGTTCCACCACTCTCTCTCTGCAAAATCTCTTCTTCTGACATTGACACATCCATTCATACCACTTTCTCTCTCTCACAGGGAGTTCCACATATAATATTCTTCCACTCTCACTGGGCGCGGTGGTTCACGCCTGTAGTCCCAGCACTTTGGGAGGCCGAGGCAGGCAGATCACAAGGTCAGGAGATGGAGACTATCCTGGCCAACAGATGAAACCCTGTCTCTACTAAAAATACAAAAATTAGCTGGGCATGGTGGTACATGCCTGTAATCCCATCTACTTGGGAAGCTGAGGCAGGAGAATTGCTTCAACCAGGGACTTGGAGGTTGCAGTAAGCCGTGATCGCATCACTGCACTCCAGCCTGGGAGAGAGAAAACTCCATCTCAAAAAAAAAAAAAGGAACATTCTCCCACTCTCTGTCACAATTTCTGCGACTCCCTCACAGGTTTTTTCGTTTTTCCCTGTCAGGTCCCTATCATGCCCACAGCAACTGCTGTGCTGTAAATGCTTGCGTCCCCGCTGTCAAATTCATATGCTGAAACCTAATCCCCAATGTGGTGGGACTGGGAGGAGGGACCCTTGGGAGATGATGGGTCATACGGGCTCCTGGAATTAGTGTGTTTATAAAGAGGACTGAGGGAGCTTGTCTGCTCCTTCCACCATGTGAGATGCAGTGAAAGGTTCCATCCTGAACCAGAGGTTGAGCCCTCAGACACAAAATCTGCTGGTGCTTGGTCTTACACTTCCAAACCTCCAGAACTGTGACCAATAAATTTCTAGTGCTTACATGTTACCCCATTGAAGGTATTTGGTGATAGCAGCCTGAATGGACTAAAACAGCAACGTCAAAATGCACGCTAATTTTAACACCCTGCCTTCAATATCCTCAACTCCTAGATGCCTCATTATCTCCAATCCTTTGTTAGTATGTCCACACCTCAGACCACATTTTTATGCCAAATTGGCCCACCTCAAAAATCTCAAAGTCTCAGAGTTCTCCTCTGATTACAGCCTTCATAGTTTCTCCCTCTCCTGTCCCATCCAGACACCATCATCACGCCAGTCCTTCCCTATTCCTGGTTCATGAACCCTTCCTCACTTCATGGACCTTCCGTCCAGCCCATATTCTAGAATCGCCTAGACCCTGACTTCTCTCCTTCTCAAGACGGTCTTCAATATCCAATACCTGACTGGGCACAGTGGCTCATGCCTGTAATCTAGCACTTTGGAGGCCGAGGCAGGAGAATCACTTGAGGCCAGGAGTTCGAGACGAGTCTAGCCAACATGGAGAAACCCCGTCTCTACTAAAAATACAAAAATTAGCCGGGCGTGGTGGCATGTGCCTGTAATCCCAGCTACTCGGGAGGCTGAGGCAGGAGAATCGTTTCAACCCAGGAGGCGGAGATTGCAGCAGTGAGCAGAGATCACACCACTGCACTCCAGCCTGACAGAGCAAGACTGGGTCTCAAAAAAAAAAAAAAAAAATCCAATACCCCCAATATCTTCCAGTTTCCTCTAACCTGCTCTGTTCGGTCAGTGCTGATGGGGGAGTCTTGGCTCCTTCATATTCTCCAGCCCCAAATGGTCACTCCCCTTATAAATTCTTTATTGTATTCTTCATACAACTGTTGTCAACTTCTCCCACACTCCACAAGCCCTACTGGATACTCTCAGCAGATGGTCTTCTCAGCTTATTTACTGACACTATCAAAAACAAGATCCGCACTTGAATTTTCACAGCTCTTCAACTTAACATGTCCCAAACTCATCCAGTGCTTTCTACATCTACCCAGTTGTTTGTGCTTGATACATTGTAATAACCTACCCTGGGCTAGCATAACTGACTCCATTTTAGCTGTAAACTCCAACCTGGCTTCCCTCTCCTTACCACAGCCCCTTTGGGTGCATGACTGGGTCATGCTGCACTTAGAAGCATTGAAGCTACTGTTCTTAACACTTGTAACCATTGTAAATGCGTCCTGCTTGTCATACCTCCCCCACTGCTATTGTAAGAAAAAAATTTTCCTTTGATCATTGTGTAGAAGAAGCCTGATCGCCCCCTTTCTTGGTAATTGTATGGAAACCACCTGTACCCGCAGCCCCTTCCTGTAACCTGCTTTTCTGCTTCTGTAAAATTCTGCTTCAGCTGGGTATTCCCCTCCCCTACCGAAATCAAGATATAAAAGATAATCAGGCCCCTTCCTCCGGCTGAGAGAATTTTGAGCATTAGCCATCTCTTGGTCCCCGGCAAATCAATAAAGGACTCTTAATTTGGACTCTTAATTTAGAGCGTGGCACGTTCCTTCTAACTCGCTCAGTTACAACATGAGGTCATCCTGACTTTCTCTCCCACTCACCTCACACTCAACCAATCTCCAGAGCTTGTTGATTCTACCTCCCACATGGATCTGATATCCTAGCGGACTCCTTAGGATTCATATTTCTTCCCATCTGCATCATTTACAATTATTCTAGTTCAGACCAACATCATCTCTTGCCTGGACAACTGCAACAGCCTTCTAAAAGGTTTACCCCTGGGCCACGTTCAGTGTTCATGCCTATAATCCTAGCACTTTGAAAGTCCAAGGGAGGAGGATCAGTTGAGGCCAGCAGTTCAAGACCAGCCTAAGCAATATAGCGAGACACTACCTCTATAAAATAAATATATGTGTATATTAATTAATCAGGTATGGTGCATGCCTGTAGTTGTAGCTACTCAGGAAGCTGAGGCAGGAAGATCACTTGAGCTCAGGAATTCAAGGTTACAGTGAGCCTTGATCCCACCACTGCACTCCAGCCTGAGCAACAGAGCCAGACCCTGGCTTTCAAACATTAAAATTTTCGGCCGGGCGTAGTGGCTCACACCTATAATCCCAGCACTTTAGGAGGCCAAGGCGGGTGGATTGCTTGAGATCAGGAGTTCGAAACCAGCATGGCCAACGTGGTGAAACCCGATCTCTACTAAAAATACAAAAATTAGCCAAGAGTGGTGGCGAGCAGCTGTAATTCCAGCTACTTGGGAGGCTGAGGCAGGAGAATTGCTTGAACCTGGGAAGTGGAGGTTGCAGTGAGCCGAGATCGTGCCACTGCACTCCAGCCTGGGCAACAGACAGAGACTCCATCTCAAAAAAATAAATAAAATAAAGTAAATTTTAAAAACTACCCTTTCTTCTTGATTGATTATTCTACCCCACAGCGGCCAAAATAATATATATATATTTTTTGAGATGTAGTCTCGCTCTGTCACCAGGTGGGAGTGCAGTGGCACAGTCCCAGCTCACTGCAACTTCCGTTTTCCAGTTTCAAGCAATTCTCCTGCCTCAGACTCCCGAGTAGCTGGGACTACAGGCATGCGCCACCATGCCTGGCTAATTTTTTGTGTTTTTAATAGAGACGGGGTTTCACCATGTTGGCCAGGATGGTCTCGATCTCTTGACCTCATGATCCTCCCACCTCAGCCTCCCAAAGTGCTGGGATTACAGGTGTGAGCCACCTCGCCTGCCCAAAATAATATTTTTTAAATGCAAACCAGATCACACCATTCCACTGCTTTAAATCCCTTAATGACTTTCCAATTCTAAGAAGAAATTTTCAAATTTCTTAACATAGCCTAGAAGACCTTATTAGCTGAGGTAACTGTCTCTCTCTGTAGCCTCATCTCTGGCCACTCTTTCTTTTATTCTCTGCAATCTAGCTTTTCCTTTTTCAGATGCCAAATTCTACCGTTCCATGTCCTTCTAATACGCTGTCCCTCCACATTCCCACACCCTTTCACCCATTGCCACCTGAAGAATTCCTATTCTCTCCGTTTTCAACCTAACATCACTTCTTCAGGTGCTTTCCCCCTCCCCACTCAGGGTAAATGAGATGTTACAGGATCTTAGTGTAGCCTATGTTTTTTCCTCATAGTGTGTGTCACAAATGCAATGACAGCATATTTTGTGATCACCTGCTTAGTGACCACGTTTTGCACTATTCAATGCGCTCATCAAGCGCAGGGGCCACATCTCATTTGCTCCTTACTGTGTGCCCAGACCTGGCACAGTGCCTGATGTGAGAGCACAGTTGATTATAACCAGCAGGGACTGGGCCTACAGGTGGACACACAGCAGGGTGGGCGGAGGAAAGCAAGCCTGTGAAAGGCAGCACCCCTTTGATTTCATTCTTCACGAGTGTCTAAGTTCATTTTGTGCTGCTATAACAGAATACCACAGGCTGGTTAATTTATAAACCAAGTTTATTTGGCTCATGGTTCTGGAGGCTGGGAAGTCCAAGGGTAAGGTGCTGCATCTGATGAGGGCCTTCGTGGCAGAAGGTGGAAGGGCGAGAGAGCACATGTCCACTTGAGAAAGGGAAAGGGGGCCAAACTCATTCTTTATCAGGAACCCACTCCCATGATAACTAACCCACTCCTGCAATGGTGGCATTAACCCTTTCACACAGGCAGAGCCCTCCAGACCTAATCATCTCTTAGAGGTCCACCTCTCGACACTTGCATTGGGGGATTCAGTTCCCAGCACATGAATTTTGAGAAACACATTCAAACCGCAGCAGTGAGCCTCCCAGTCTTGCTCCCTTACTGCTTTTTCTGCTGCATTTTCATTACCTATAACCATCATCATGTGAACACACCACCTTAAAATTGTTGAAAATATGCCACTTTAGAAGAATGTGCTCAGAGGAGGCGACTGGTCTCCATACCCACTCCTCACCCCTCACGCCCTGGTCAGCTGCTTTCTGTATATTACGTGTTAAAAATGTGTGAATGAGGCAAGGACTTGCATATCCCCTGACTGCTCCCCCTCTCTTCAATGTCTGTGTGTCTCGGAAGTATCCACTCACCGCTCACTCCCTCCAGTCCTTCTCTCCTTCACAAGGTTCACCGAGGGGAGGGGCACCGTCCTTGATCTGCTAACTCCCCCTCATCTAACCTCTTTACATTCATCCTTCTTCCCTTCACTTTGAAAGTTCTTGAAAGAATTGTCTCCATTTGTAGCATTCACTTCCTCCCCACCTACTCCCTGTTATTTAGTGTTCTAGTCACTTAATTATTGCATAGCTAATATGCCTTCACAATATAGAACTCAAAACATTCCAGAAGGTTCACAGTTAAGCATCTTCTTTCTACCGGTCTCCCCAAGCTTCACGTTTTCCTCAGAGGCAACCCCCACTACCAGCATCTTGTTTATCTTTCCAAAAAGCATGTACTTACATTTATTCTTATTTGTATTTCTTTATACAAATGGAAGCATTTCTACACATTTTCCACCCTTTGCTTTTTTCACTTAAAATATCTTAGAGAATATTCTGTCCACATCACTATATCCAAAGCTGCCTCATTCTTTTAAACGGCTGCCAAATCCCCACGGTGAGGATGGATCATAAATTCTCTACTCTGGACATTGAGGATATTACTAGTGCTTTGTTCTAACAAACATGCCACAGTGAGCACCCTGCACATACAGGATTTTTCCACCCTTGTGAGTGCATCTGTAGGATAGATCCATTGAAATGAAACTGCACTTTGCATTTTGGAATTAAACTGCTCTCCATAGAAGCTGTACCAATTCACCCACCACAACAGTCCATAGATTTATTGTTCCTCATACTTTTCAACAGATTGTTTTAATAAGCATTTTTTTTTGTTTTTCCAGTCTCATAGGTGAACCAGTCTACTTTTAATTTGCATTTCCTTTTATGAATGCGGTTGTGGCCAGGTATGGTGGCTCATGCCTGTAATCCCAGCATTTTAGGAGGCCGAGGTGGGTGGATCACTTGAGGTCAGGAGTTCGAGACCAGCCTGGCCAACAGAGTAAAACCCCGTCTCTCTTAAAAATAGAAAAATAAGTTGGGTGTGATGGCTGGTGCCTTTAATCCCAGCTACTTGGGAAGCTAAGACAGGAGAATCACTTGAACCCAGGAGGTGGAGGTTGCAGCGAGCCAAGATCACGCCACTGCACTACAGCCTGGGCAACAGAGCAAGACTCTGTCTCAAAAAACAAACAACAACAAAAAAGCAAAACAATGCTGTTGTGCATTCTTCTTACATTTAAGAGCCATTTGTACTTCTTGTTTCACCAACTCTCTGTTTCTATCCATTGCCCATTTTTCTACTACATTTTTGGTCTTTGGTTTTTCCCAGGAATACTCTATATAAGAAAACTATTTACTTGTCTGTGGTGTAAGTTGCAAATATTTTTAATCACTCTGTAACCCTTTGTAATGCGTCTTCTGTGCCCAGTGAAGCAAATTGAACTACTGTCTCACTGGTCCCCCATTGCCTCCTGGTTGTGCCCTCCCAAGGCCTTTCTCTGTGCTTATTTTTTTTGTAGCATTTGACACTGCTGACCCACCCTTCCTGAATGTGCCTTTTAAAATTACGTGCACTACTTTATATTGCATCATCTCCCACCTCTCTGACGGTTACTTCTCTTATTCCTTCACTGAAATTTCTGTGATAAATGCCCTTGTGAAAAGAGGTCTTCGAACTCTGCCCCAGGGATGAGCTCTGGCTGGAGATATTGCTGGAGTTTTTCCCAAGCACCGTAAGTCTAACACGATGTGCAGACAGTTATTGCCATAGCTGAGTCCAAGGCAGGCTTGGACGTTTCCTTGGCTCTTTTACTAGCTCAACATGTCTAAAACTGTTCCTTCCAACTTTTTCACTTCCCTAGGGCTCCTACCACTCTTCCAATCCTCCTAGTTCTGAAAACTCAGTTTCCCCAGCCCAGGAGTCGCAAAGGGTAAGGCCGGTTGCCTCACTGGGAGCTCGGACACGCCCATCCCTCCCCGCGCCTGGAAACTACGTCACCACTCCGCGCTCGATATCAAGCCTTGCATTCAGCATTTAGCTCCGCCAGGTGGCTTCCCTAATGCCCATTTCTGCACTCTGCACCAGAATCTGCACACAACACTAAACTCTGCACCCAGCACCTAGCCCGCCCTTGGAAAACCCCGCCAAAGTTTAAAAGAAGCCCCGCCAAAACCTGCCCAATAGCATTTTGCTCCCTCCAGGTCCCACTCCCCCCTGGGTGGCCCGCTCACCGGAAATCCCGCCTACCTACCAATAGCAGCTTGCACCATCCACGTCCTGTTTCTCCACAACCAATCAAAACGACATCACTGCCTATAAACCCCACGCCCAGGAGGAGTCAAGCGCGACTTCTCTGGCCCCACCTTTCCCGGACCACAGAACCTCGCCCGGGAGCTTAATAAATTGGCATTTAATTTTCCTAGGCTGGTCTCAGTTTCCTCATTTTAAACTCGGAATAACCCTTACATTTGGTGCCGAAACCCGGGAGGAGTTGTAAGACCCCCCCCCCCGCCCCTCCTGGGGGAAACTGACCCCTCCTGGGGGAAACTGACTCCTCCACCCAAAGCCAGACCAGGGAACTGCTCCACCGTGAGGTAAGACTTCTATCACCCAGAGCCCCTCCCGCTGCCTGCTCTGTGGACTCCCTGTCTGTAACCGCGGCCGTGTCAGGGACTCCTTACCGCTGTGGGCCCGGGGTGCCGGTTCCGTTCCGAGGACCTGAGTGTAGAGGAGACGTCCCTACACTCTTGTCTTCTCCCTGTAAGGGGTTTGCCGGGGGTCAGGAACCTGAGGGGAGACGTCCCCATCTTCCTGAACCCTCTCCGGTGTTCAGCAATGCAGTCCACGATGCCTTCCGATCAACTCCGCGGCAGCGAGTGAGGTTTGGGTAATCAGAAGCCCTGTTTGCAAACCCGGGCCCTGCCTAACAGCAGGACCAAATCCCCCGGCTTACGCTACTAAAATGTCTAATCTCAAATCAGCCCTTTGGCATATAAGCTCCTGTTAATTAAGTAACTGTATTTTCAGTTTCTCTTCCTACCCATGGCACAAGTGAGCGAGTGAGTTTATGTGTAGTCCCACGGCCTAACGGCTACGGGGCTCGTGTGGGCCTCAACCCGCGGTTCCACAGGGACGTCATAAGGCATAACGGTGATTCACTTCAGGACTGACTAAAAGTTCTAAGGTGACCAGGCTTGGGAGTTATATGGGTATACCTTAGCCAAGACGCCCCTGAAACATCCCTTCGGGGGACGTGGCCGGGAAGGCATCAGACTGGTCTCCCATCTGGGGGGCACCCATCCTTTGTCCGTCAATCTTCTATGTGGTTCTGTCTTTATTGTAGATTCGCCAGTTTTGTTAGACTCCTATTAGCTGATGTATAGTGGTTTAGGCCTGCTTCCCTTGGAGTAACAGATATTCTACAGTGGGTAACAGACCACTGGCTGCAGGGAACCTTTACTGAATTCATGCCCCTAGAAATAACTCTGTTCTTCTTTTTCCTCCTACTCTTCTTCTGCCACTAAAACCTCACTTCCTAGCTCTGTCTCTCTTTTCACTTCCCCTAATTCTTCCATGTGGCAAATAGCTCTAGCCCTGTCTCTTTTTATTTTTTCTCATTATAATCATTGCAGCCTGTAAGTTCTCTCAGCCACCCCCTCCGGGGAAAAGAGTTCTGCTGCCCGTGTTGGGTATAATACAAAAAAAAAACAAAAAAAAAACAGGAATATGGGTAATCAGTAATCTCACCCAGACCCCAAGTCGCCACTAGAATGCCTAGCCAAAAATCTACCCAGACTGGGTCTCTCTATAAAAAGAAAAGGCTATTCTTCCTCTCCACCATGGCCTGGCCACAGTATCCTTTAAACAACCAGTCCAAGTGGCCTCCAGAAGGCACACTCAACTTTAATATCCTAACAGACTTAGACAACTTTTGCCAAAGGAACGGCAAGTGGGCGGAGGTTCCCTACCTTCAGGCTTTCTGGAATCTCCGCTCCCACCCCGACCTCTGCTCCTCCTGCAATACTGCCCAGGTACTCCTAGCAAAAAACTCCCCCCACACTCCCTTCGGCCCCTTCGCCAACCCCCTCCTCCTTCTCTGACCCCAATCTGGCTAAAGAGCTCTCCCTACCCCCTGCCCGACCCACTAATCTCCTGCCTTATGTGGGCCCCCAACCCCCTCCTGCTCCTCCTCTTCCGGGTTCCAACCTGACCTCTCCTGTTAGTGCTCACACTTGCTCACACTGTGCTTCCAACGATGAAACCTCTCTCCTTTGTCCTCTCCGTGAGGTGGCTGGAGCAGAGGGTGTTGTCCAAATACACATCCCCTTCTCCCTCTCCAATCTATCAGCCATTGAAAAATGCCTAGGGTCATTCTCCACCAATCCTACTGCTTACACCAAATAATTTTGTTACCTCACCCAGGCATACAACCTTGCCTGGCGTAACACCTATGTAATCCTGTCCTCCACCCTTACTCCAGATGAGCGTGACTGCATTCTCGCAGCGGCCTGAACACACACTGATCAGGTACATCTCACAAACAATCAAATGCCGGTAGTCGCAGCGGCGGTCCCTAGGCCAACCCTAATTAGGACTATCAAGCTAGTCAAGATAGCCATCGCCACGGAGACCAAATACTACAGTGCCTCCTAGCAGGCATGCAGAGTGCAGCTCAAAAGGTGGTTAATTATAACAAGTTAAGGGAAATAACTCAGGGTCCTAATAAAACCCAGCCGCCTTCCTTGACCAATTAACTAATGCTATAATCCTCCATACCCAGCTGGATCTGGCCTCCTTAGCGGGGGCTACAGTCCTAGCCACCCACCTCATCTCCCAGTCAGCGGCTAATATAAGGAGGAAACTTAAAAAAGCTAAAAAAAAGGCCCCCAAACTCCCATACGGGACCTGGTAAACATGGCATTTAAAGTTTTTAATGGCTGAGAGGAAAAGGCTGAGGCCACCCACCAGGCCCGTTTACAGCAAAAGGTAAGCCTCCAAACCCGAGCTCTTGTAGCAGCCCTGAGGCCAGCAGTCCACCGAGCATCCGGTGGAGGGGGTCCATCAAAACCTCCCCAAAATTCTTCAAAGGCCCCACCCAGGCCCTGTTTCAAATGTGGCCAAGAGGAACACTGGGCACGGCAGTGCCCCAGTCCTCGCCTACCTCCCAGACCCCTGCCCGAGCTGCAAGCAGACTGGACACTGGAAGGTTGACTGCCCGTCCTGGACTACAGGCTCACCCCCCACACCTCTATGTGAGGGGCCAGCCGGTCCACAGGATGCAGTCCCTTCGCTTAAACTCCTCGGCCTGCTGGACGACTAACGGAGCCTGGACTCGAGGACCCCCATCACCCTTGCCGAGCCCAGGGTAACACTACAGGTAGTGGGTAAGTCCATTTCCTTCTCAGTGAATACGGGGGCTACCTACTCTGTATTGCCTTCCTACTCAGGACCTAGCATACCTTCCCAGGTTTCAGTCATGGGAATTAATGGGAAGCCTTCCTGTCCTAATCAAACTCATCCTTTAGCCTGTGTCCTCGAAGGACACCTTTTCCCACTCCTTTTTAATCATGCTCTCATGCCCAGTCCCTTTTAGGACAAGATATTCTCCAAACTGTAGGGGCCACTCTCCAACTCACTGGCCCCCCACACTCAAGCCCATCACCAGCCCACCTCCTCTTACCCCTCTTAACCGACACTATGCCCTGTCTTAACCCTTCGCCTGAACCCCCTATTCCTCCTGAGGTAGTTAATCCCTTAATATGGGACACCTCCAAGCCTGTAGTAGCCAGACATCACACGCCAGTTAAAATACTTCTAAAAAATCCTACCCACTTTCCCTCACGTCCCCAGTTTCCTATCTCAAAAACCCACTGCCAGGGCCTAAAACCTATCATTACCTGACTCCTAGTCCAGGGACTCCTATCCCCACCAGTTCCCCTTGTAACACTCCTATCTTGCCAGTCCAGAAGTCGTCTGGGGACTACCGCCTAGTTCAGGACCTATGCCTAATCAACGAGGCAGTGGTACCTCTCCACCCTGTAGTCCCCAACCCATACACCCTATTATCCAACATTCCCTCCACTACCTCCCATTTTATGGTTCTTAACCTCAAGGATCCCCCTCTTTACCATTCCCTCCTACACCCCGAGTCCTATTTTCTCTTTGCCTTCCCCCTGGACCGATCCTGACACCAACCTGTCACAGCAGCTTACTTGGACGGTCCTGCCTCTAGGGATTCAGGGACAGCCCTCACATCTTTGGGCAAACCTTAGCAGCCGATCTTAGCTCCTGCCCCCTCCAGCCCAGTCTCCTTCTCCAGTAGGTAGACGACCTGTTACTTTGTAGCCCCTCCCTCTCCCTATCTCAACAGCATACTGCCACTCTCCTTAACTTTCTTGGATCTCGGGGATACCAAGTATCTCCCTCCAAGGCACAATTATCAGTTACCTCGGTAGTCTACTTGGGCATTTGCCTCATCCCTAAAACTAAAAGCCTAACAACAGACCGCCGGAAGGCGCTTCTTTCACTGCAGCCCCCGGACACTGCCGACCAGATTCTCTCCTTCCTAGGATTTATAGGATTCTTCCGCCACTGGATACCTAACTTTGCCTCTCTGGCTAAACCTCTGTACGTGGCAGCTAAGGACACCCCCATGGGGCCTGTCTCCCAACCTGGGGTCGTAAAACCGGCATTTAAAACCCTCCAAACTGCTCTGTCCACCACGCCCCCACTTCATCTGCCAGACCTCAGTAGCCCCTTTTCCCTGTTCACTGATGAAAAACAGGGCGTTGCTGTTGGAGTTTTAGCCCAACCCCTCGGTCCCGAGCTCCGCCCTGTAGCCCATCTATCAAAACAACTTGACCCCACGATTAGGGGGGTGGCAGCCTTGCCTGTGGGCCCTGGGAGCAGCAACAGAACTCACCAAGGAATTCCTAAAACTTACCTTGGGCCAGCCCATCTCAGTGTTCCCCCCCATCGGCTAACCAACCTTCTCTCTCACAAATCTCTCGCTCACCTAAAACCCTCTCGCCTACAGGAGTTTCATCTACTCTTTATTAAAAATCCTTCAGTCAGCCTTCATCCCACTTCTCCACTCAACCCGGCTACTTTGCTTCCCCTTCCATCCCATTCCCCCTCCCCAGCCCATTCCTGTTCTGAACTAATAGAGGCACTTGCTAAACCTCGGGAGGGCCTGTCTGACCTTCCCCTGTCCAACCCAGACCTTACCTTTTATGTAGATGGAAGTTCGATAGTGACAGCCCAGGGGCGGTGAAAAGCAGCCTATGGAGTAGTTACAGATTCAGCCACCCTCGAGGCACGCCGCCTCCCCAATGGAGCCATATCACAAAAGGCAGAGCTCATTACCTTAACCTGAGCTCTCACGCTAGCATAGGGAAAGCGAGCAAATATCTATACTAACTCAAAGTATGCTTTTCTTATCACCCACTGCCACTCTGCCCTCTGGAGAAAGCAGGGATCCTTACTACAAAAGGGTCCCCCATAATCAATGCTACCCAAAACTCTAATCTCCTGCAAGCTCTGTCACTGCCCAAAGAGGCTGCCGTCATCCACTGCAGAGGGCACCAGGCCCAACAGGATGCCGTTTCCGGGGGCAATGCAAGGACCAGTACCAGGCTAGCCCCCACTCCAATCCTGTTCCTCACCACGGCCACACCTCCAGTTTACTCGCCATCAGAAAAACAGGCCCCTCATATTAAGAGGGAGAACCGAGTCTAATCAGGGCTGGATCTTCTTAAACAACAAAATCGCCCTTCCCCGGGAACAGGCCCCAAACCGACGGGCCCTAAACCTGTTAACGGCAGAAAAGGAGGCACCTATTTGTTTCTTCAGGAACAGTGTTGCTATTACATCAATGAAACAGGTCTGGTAGAGGAAAATGTCAACACTCTCTATCGCCTCCAAGACCTCCGAAGAAAACAGAACGCACCAGCCTCTTCTCTTAACTGGTGGCAATCCCCCATGCTCACCTGGCTGGCTCCCATTATCATCCCCAATATCATTGTTTGTCTTTTGCTAATGCTAGCCCCCTTTTTCCTCAGGGTTTTACAGGCCCGCATAAGGGAAATTTCCAGGGTGGCTGTAAACCAGATGCTGCTTCACCCCTATGTCCGACTCCCAACTGAGGCACCAGCCAAGTGACCCCCCCCCACAACTTCACCCCTGCTCAGCAGGAAGTAGCCAGGAAGAAGCACCGTCCTATATCATCAAAAGGGTCGGAATGTAAGGCCCGTTGCCTCGCCGGGACTTCGGACACGCCCATCCCTCCCCCGCGCTCAACATCAAGCCCTGCACTCAGCATTTAGCTCCGCCAGGTGGCTTCCCCAACGCCCACTTCTGCACTCCGCACCAGAATCTGCACGCAACACTAAACTCTGCGCCCAGCACCTAGACCACCCTTGGAAAACCCCGCCAAAGTTTAAAAGAAGCCCCGCCAAAACCTGCCCAATAGCATTTTGCTCCCTCCAGGTCCCACTCCCCCTGGGCGACCCGCTCACCGGAAATCCCGCCTACCTACCAATAGCAGCTTGCACCATCCACGTCCTGTTTCTCCACAACCAATCAAAACGACATCACTGCCTATAAAACCCCACGCCCAGGAGGCGTCAAGCGGGACTTCTCTGGCCCCGCCTTTCCCGGACCACAGAACCTCGCCCGGGAGCTTAATAAATTGGCATTTAATTTTCCTAGGCTGGTCTCAGTTTCCTCATTTTAAACTCGGCAATAACCCTTACACCAAGTCCCATCGATTGTCCTGTGAAAGACATCTCCTCCACTTCTCCCCTCCTCCCCAGCCCCAGGTCATCATGCTTGTCACCGCACTCTTCATCATGTGTCTTGGATGATTCTTCAACACTTTCTCCTGCAGTCCTGCACATGCAATCTCCTGCTGCTCTTTGGGGAAACCTCAATCCCTCCCATGTGCCAGTGCCCCTCACTTACACCTCAGCAGAGGGTTCTGCACAAAGCTAGAACCCAGCGTGAATTAAGGAAGCCTGGATCCAAATGCTGTAGCATATATTCTGGAACTGGAAGATGGCATTTCCAAAAGTGAAAATGTGTGTGTGTATGTGTGTTGTGTGTGTATTTCTGTGGACACATCAGTACTGTGTGTGTGCGCACATGCGCTTTGCCATTGTTGCTTTTGTTTGCACTTGTTTAATTTATTCAACCAACCAGCATGCACTTTTATTCTGGTATCCCGGACTCCTCCCCTCCAGCCTCCCTCTACTTAGCCCTCACTTTTGCTGCAGTTGTACCAATCCCCTAGAAAAACTGGTGGCAAGGAGCCATCTCCAAGACCCTGCTCCGTGCTCCAGTTCCAGGGGCCATCCAGTAATGCCAGGCCAGTGTGAAGGTGGCCTAACCCTGACACTCTTAGGCCAGGGTCCCCTGTCCACCTGCACCACTCCACTTTCTTCTCCTTCACCTTCCATGAGCCATCTTCCCCACCCCCACCCCAACACACACAGACAAAGATCCTACAGGAAATGGCCTCCAGCCAGGTGTCACAGCAGAGCCCTCTGACATTCTAAGACATCCTGAGTGCATGGCTAATTGCTCTGGCACCTA
Organism: Ateles fusciceps; assembly: GCA_036589455.1. Lineage (NCBI taxonomy): Eukaryota > Metazoa > Chordata > Mammalia > Primates > Atelidae > Ateles > Ateles fusciceps. The sequence continues at coordinate 11,563,282 of JAZHEH010000630.1, forward strand.
AAAATTTCTTTGGGTCCCAGGACTCAGCATCCCGCTCTGAGGGATGCAAATCCACCCCCACATTCAGATTCACCGGGATGCTGTTTGGGGGGCCAGTAGCCAGAATAGAGTGAGGAGAAGAGTGCATCCGGGAATGCAGGACGAGCTGCCCGGGGCGGGAGAGAGAAGGGAGGAGAGAGGTGAGGTGCTGGAAGGGGTGGGGACCGCTGGGCTGGCCCAGGCGGGACCGTGCACCGTGTGTGCGCGCGGCGTTGAAATGCCCTGCACGTCGGGGCAGCGGGACAGAGCCCAGGACGCGCGGGGAAGTCTCCGAGTGCCTCGCTCCTCCCCGCCGAAACCATGACAGAGAACTCCGACAAAGTTCCCATTGCCCTGGTGGGGCCTGAAGACGTGGAGTTCTGCAGCCCCCCGGTGAGTGCCGCCCGGGATTCCACGCGCAGGACCCGGGTGCATGTCTGGTTCCACAGCTCGGGCTCAGGGATGTGTGCCCCCAAATCTGTGTGTGGCGGGGGATAAATTTGGGTCCCAAATGTGTGCGTGGGGTGTCGCCCCGCGGTGTGTGTGCAGCGGGCAGGGCATCCACAGGCGGGTGCGGAGGGGCGTCCCGTGGCCTGTGGAGGGTGCAGGTCCTGGGCGACGGCCCTGCGCTGTGGGGTTTGCCCACCGCACTTCCACGCCCGACTACAAAGGACCCTTGGGAGGGAACGCGGCTCAAGGGCACCCGTAGGAGCCCGGGCGAGCTGCTTCCGCCCGACTCCCTACTCCCTGGGGGCCACCGCGTGGGGCCCGGGTGCGCGTGGGGCCCGGGTGCGCTCGGCACAGACGTGACGGTCCCTTCTCCCGCCCCGGCCCACAGGCCTACGCCACGGTGACGGTGAAGCCCTCCAGCCCCGCGCGGCTGCTCAAGGTGGGAGCCGTGGTCCTCATTTCGGGGGCGGTGCTGCTGCTCTTCGGGGCCATCGGGGCCTTCTACTTCTGGAAGGGGGAGCGACAGTCACGTAAGTCCAGAGGACGGCGCGCGGGGACCCCCTTGTCGCCCACGGTGCCCCTAGGGGGAGCCCGAGCGCGGGCCGGCGAGGGGCGTGCGGCTGCCGGAGGGACCCTCATGCCCAGCGTGAGTCCGTCTCCCATTCCCACTGCGCCACGCGGCTTTCCGCCTCCGGTCAACGTTGTAGAAAAACAAGTGAAGGTTTCACGGGAGAAGACTGAAGCATAGAGTAGGGGAGAATGCAGTGGACGGTCCGAGAAAAGCCGTTCTCGGCTCATCTCGCGCTAAGCAGTGGCGCGACCGTGGGGAAGGCACGTCACCTCTCGGCCTCAATGTACTCGGCCTTAAGGGAAAAAAATGGAACTGGATGATCTCTAAGGCCTCTCCCCTGCTGACAAAGGCTGTGGATGTAAAATCTGGGACAAAGATAGTGGAGGAATATTCAGACGCATAATTGGGAAATAATTTTTGCCTTTCAGGAGGTTTTTTGTGACCTAGCCATGAACATTCCCTTCTCTCTCTGGGGGAAAAATGTCTAACTTCCTTAAAGGTAGAAAATGTCTTTAACAATTAATTCTGGCCTAACCATCACATGTGATTTAATAGTAGATGTTTCACTAACTGCTGTCCTACTTTCTTTGTATGCAACTATTTATTTTAAAGCTCCATGGGCTATGGAGGAGTATAAAGACTGCTTCTGAGTTGACTGGGCAGAGTTCCAGTGTGTTCTCTAAATACTCTCAATGTGTTCACCTATGTGAAAGGGGGCATTTTATCTTGATGACCACTGCCAGGTCTGGTATAAGCTTATTTCGACTAATGGAAAAGAATTCCATCTCCAGGGCACACACAAAGGGTTCTTTCATAATCACTATCCTCAGAGGATCGGTGACTGCTGTTTTTTTTTCTCTCTCCTCCCCTGAAATGCAAAGCACGAATGAATTCCAGTACTTACAGAAAATGGTGCTGAAAGCAATTCAACCATTTTACACATCACATCTTCTGCAGTCACTGCATAATTTGTATTTTTAACTCAAATGTCTAATGTAGATAAGCATGCCTTTTAGCACCGAGTCTGTTTTAGAGACTATATCAAATTTACAAGCATCGATTTGTAAGATCAGAATTGCGCTGTATTTTGTGTATATTTGAAAAGTGCCTTAATGTATTTGTATTTTAAATATAGAAGCTGGGCCAGATGCTCATGTTTGAAACAGCAAATGTGAATAAGAGAATGATTTCAATATCTACATCTCCGCTAATAGTGGGGCTTGGATTGTCATCTCTTTGGGAAATTCTGTGGTTTTAGAATGTATATGCTGTCTTTTGGATAAAAAGGCCTCAATGGTATAGGTCAATGGGGAATAAAAATAGCTTTGCTTTTTTTTTTTTTTTTTTTTGTAAAGATTCTGGCCATGATATATTTTAAAATGAATACCATTTGGCATTTAATTATTCAAGGTAAACATCACTAACTGACAAGCTTCTAAAAAGAGAGATTAAACGATCATACTGAATAAGCACAGCTCCCCCTTTTTCACACCTTTACTGCAAGATGGTTGGTTGTCTGGTTCAGGAGAGCAGTATTAAATCCTAAGAATTCAGAGGAATAGTGAATCACATCTTATTGCCAACAATCAAAGTTATTGCTATTTCCTATACAGTGAGGAGAATGAAGAAAATCATGATAGTTTTTTTCTCCCCTGATCAATATTACTTAAGTATGAAAAACAAATCACAAAATACTAAATAGAGTAAATTTGGCACCATCTGTGCATAGTACATGCACAGGTCTGCTTTCCCTGAATACAAATCTAAATAGCTCAGACAAAATGTAATCAAAAAAGGTAAGTCTTTGTCAAACAGAAAGACTTGTCAAACCAAATGGATTATCCACTCTTTGGGGGATTATCTGTGCCTCCGCTCCTCTATATTGGTTTATAGAGGAGAAACAGCTGTAATTCAACTCCTATCCCTTTCATGTGGGTAAATCCCCTTAGGATAGGTTTACTCAAATTTAGCTGGAGGAATGTGAAGCACCGGCGTACTAATAATCAGGGACAACTGAACTGGGCTCCCATATTGAGGCCATTTTTCATCCACATTATTGTAAATGGAACGAGGCATTGAAATATGGGAAGTTTCCACCAATATGAGATAACTGACAACCCCACCCTGTGGGATGAGGGGAAGGAGATCATTGCTTGGGGCCTTTCCTCTCAGACTAGTTTTTCTAGACATTTTCCCAAACATTATGTAATTATAGAACATAGGCCTTATTAAAAACTCATTAGCAAATGTCCTTGGCTGTAAAAGGCACCATATTGAGTGGAATTTTGGCAAATAATAAATTTCATCTTATTTGGATAAAAATAGCCTTGGGTGCCCCACAGCTCCATGGACTTAGAGCAGATAAGGTCATTGCTGCTCCAACAGCCCAGCCTCATCACCAGCTCAGAGTCTAGTATGTTAGAAACTGGACTGCCTCCTTCCCCCACTTCTTTCCCTTGCTGTCCCCATGCAGATGGCGTGGTGCACATAAAAGGTGGGCTGCAACTGCACTACCAAGATGCCCTCTCTCCAGCTTGTCCAATCCATGCCCCACGGGCTGCATGCGGCCCAGGACAGCTTCGAATGCAACCCAACACAAATTCGTGAACTTTCTTAAAACATTATGAGGTTGTTTTTTTTTTTTTTTTTTGAGATTCTTTTAAAAAAAAATCTCATCAGCTGGCTGGGCACCGTGGCTCATGCCTGTAATCCCAGCACTTTGGGAGGCCAAGGCGGGTGGATCTCCTGATGTCGGGAGTTCGACACTAGCCTGATCAACATGGTGAAACCCCATTTCTACTAAAACTACAAAATTTGCCGGGTGTGGTGGCACATGCCTGTAATCCCAGCTACTCGGGAGGCTGAGGCAGGAGAATCACTTGAACTCGGGAGGCGGAGGTTGCAGTAAGCCGAGATCATGCCATTGCACTCCAGCCTGGGGACAAGAGCAAAACTCCATCTCAAAAAAAAAAAACAAAAAAAAAAAACCCATCAGCTATTATTAGTGTTAATGTGGCCCAAGACAGTTCTTCTTCCATTGTGGCCCAGGGAGGCCAAAAGATTCTTCTTCCATTGTGGCCCAGGGGGCGGAGGAATGTGAAATTCAGACCACAGGTCACTCTTCTAGTGTTACAGCCTTGTCTCCTTAAGAACTGCTGAGAATTTGAGAAATGGTTATGTTCTTGAATGTTGCATTGCTTTATTAGTAAAAGCTTATGTGTGATGTTCTTTTTAAAAAAAAACAGAGCCTCTTGTCACATGAGTGGAAGACACTCACATGGGCGTTGCCTGCCAGGCTCCTTCTGACAGTCATCACTGACCCATACGAACAGTGGATGCTCAGAGAGCACCGGACAGAACCGAGCCTGCTCTCCAAACTTCACCTGCAAGAGTCCCGTCTCAGCCAAAGAAAGCAGGTTTCCCAAACCTGGCTGATCATAAGGGTCACCTGAGGGGCAAAGGGAAAAGCGATGGGTGGGCTGTGCTCTATCTTCACTAAATCAGAACCCCTAGAAGTGGTTCTTGTGATCAGGGGAGCCCAGGAGACAGTAAGTCACAGACATCTGAGTTCCTCAGAAAGAGAGAGGGAAGGAGGGGCAATGAGGGGTGGTTGAGCTGAAATAGGACACTGGTATTTTCTGTCCTGCTGAATGAATGCTGTTCCTAAAAGGGTGCTAGATAGCAAAGCCATTTCCGTATCTCTGCTGATAATAAAATAGTGCACTGTAGGTCCTGTAATAAAGAGTTTTCTGCAAGAAATGATCCAACAATAACAGACCCTTCTTCCAGTGTTTGTCCATGTAGCAGTCACTCTTAGTATTGAGGGGAGAAAAATCAGACTGGAATTGAATCTGAGCTGTTTGCAGTTTTGACTGGCTGACCTGACATTAAGTAGCAACAGTTTTTCATTAGTTCTCATTTCTCCCCTTGAAAGATTTATATATATATATATATATATGTACATTATAATTTATATATAAGGTATGTAGTATATGTAAGATATATAGGTATACATATACATCTAAATCCAAGAAAGAAAGAGACCCACTTCCTAGCCCTGCCACACAGAGAGGTCTAACAGGACAGCAGCACACTGAGCAGGAACAGCATCTGAATTATTTAGAAACCAGTGCAGCAATCAGGTGTCTGAGCCCTTTAGATGAGCTAATTAGTGGCAAACTTTAAAAAAAAATGTTTTAAGTATTGACATTTTTCTTTCTAACAAAATGTTACTCAGAAATGCAACATATAAGACAGAAAAAGCAGAGCCACTCTGGTTAGACTGTGAATAGACAGGAAAGAACAGAGTGCCACGATGTCATCTTCACCTCTGAGCCATGCCTGTGAAACCCCAACAGTTCTAAGGACATAGATGAAAGCCGCCTATGAGGTCCAACTTCATTCTATACTCGTGGCAACTCACAAGATACAGAGATGAGTGGTGTGGCCACCTGTTTTCCTGATTCCTGGATTGGTGCTTTTCTGCAGTGCCAGGTCCCTGCCCCTCTTCCACATACCCCACACATCTCATAACAAGATGCCCTATGGCACCATGCGCCTGCCCCCGTAGAGTCGTTCAGGGAGTAGCTACCGTTTTGAGCTGAAAGAGATGTGCACGTTGGCCTTGCTCTCCACACATGCTGCTCGATACCAAGTGTACCCTGGTCCCGTCCGCAGTCCTTCCCATATACCTAATACCATACACCATACACCTAAGGCACTCCATGCATAATCTTGACCAAAAGATGAAAACAAGTTTGAAATGGAGGTGCCACTGAAGATGTGTTCAGCTGGGAGCCCAGTTAACCTTCTGCCTCGTCAATTTCCATTTATCCATCAATGGTTCTCAGCCCAGATGCGTAATAGAATTGAGCTTTAGAAAAAGAAAGACCTATGCCCAAGCGCCCTCCCCACAGCTTCTGACTTGGTTTGTCCAGGGTGAAACCCAGGCATGGTACCCAGAGAGTCCACCCAGATGTTTCTAAAGTACAGCCAGCATTGCAAATTACTGAGCTATTGGATAAGTGTCAGAGACTACCAAAGGTTTTCCTCTTAAGATATTTTTAAAGAAATTATTGCATTAACTGATTGCTGTATGAATGAAGTCTTTGTATATAAATGTATTCTTACTAAGGACTATCCCATGTATCCCTGAAACACATGGACACTACCTCATACACTGTAGTTCTAAAGATAAGCCCTGAATTGCTCAAAAAAGAAAGCATCACTAATTCTTATGCTCACTTTCAGATTTACAATGTGCATTACACCATGAGTATCAATGGGAAATTACAAGATGGATCAATGGAAATAGATGCTGGGAACAACTTGGAGACCTTTAAAATGGGAAGTGGAGCTGAAGAAGCAATTGAAGTTAATGATTTCCAGAATGTAAGTATATTTCATGCATTTCGAGAGTTTAACCAGGCAAGCCTGGGGGACTTTTCTAATTCAACGAGAAGTAGCATTTCTCACACACATCCAAATGGTAACTGTTCTTTATAGCAGTTGTAGACCACTAATCCACGTGCCATGTAGCACATTCTCGCTGAGAAAGGACCAAACTTTGTCCTTCGTATTTGCAAAAGGAAAAAACAACGCTTCAGTTGTAAAATACCAAAAACACAACCAAAACCAAAAAGAACCACCTTTATTGAATTCAAGTACATAAGGATTTAACTGTTTTGAAAAAAAAAATTTTACTTCTAGGAAATTAAAGGTATGTCCCTAGAAATCAAAATAAAACTTGATTTTAAAAAATGGAGGAAAAAAAAAACCCACAATACCATAGCACTGAAAAGAGCAGGTTCTTCTTGGAATTTTATAAAGTCTTGGCAGAAAGACTTGAAGGAGCTATTTCTTTTCAAGCAGATTTCTGTAACATGATGAATAAAATGCTCAAAACTATCCTAGAATATCGTAAGATTTGAAATTTAAATTTCTGAAGCAGAGGGAAATTTTAATACCTAATAATCTCATCAACAGGTGGAATCTATTTATATGCTTCTCTCAATTCTGATTTCCTATTTAATCCAGAAAATTACCATGAGCAAATTCTCCTATTACAGTGTATGTTTTCTGACCATAGCATTTTAGAGATAAAACATTCACATCTCCTTTGAAGAGGAGACTGTTTTGTTTTGATTTTTTTTTTTAACAGAAATTTAATTTACAGGCAATTTGAGACCTTAAGCTGTGCGGTAATGTTTCGGTGTACTCTACAAACCAAAGTGTCGCTCCAGGCCTAATTTCCTGTTGGCCAACATAAATATTTTATGTTCTTTCATGTTTTACGATGAGGAATAAGCATCACTATTTGTGTTCTCCTGTTAAATCTGCAGATGGAGTAGTTGAAACTTCATAATGAAAAAAGCCTCTTGAATGTCTCTTCTGATAGTTTATTGGTCCACAAACACCTCATCGACCCATCTTCCTCTGATTGATGAGAAAAGCTGAAGATGCTTTTCATTTGAGTGAAAGCACTCCTCTTGTTGGCACCAAAATATACCTCATAAGTCCATTTGAATACCCAACAGATGCCAACATTAGAGCTACTGTGATGTTAGATATTATCTGATCATGACAAGAACTGGCTATGTTCAGAATAGTCTCTGCCCTGGGGGCAGCCTCTGCAGCTCTGTATGCGCCCAGCTGCACTTTGTTTAGTCATAGCTTTGCAAATGATTCTGGTCAATGCACAAGTATAATTCCTCTGCACCTATTAAAGGCTTTTACTGCAAGACCCAGGACAGGGTAAAATCATTTTTTCTTTGTACTACTCAATACAAACTAATAAAATGTGACTCCTCAACACACATCATTCAATCCAGAAATTGAATACCTGTGGTGTGCCACAATATTAAGATATGCAAAGGGAGCTACAAAGATGAATAAGAAAAGATTCATCTTTCTCGAGATGTTCATATATCAAAAATATTCTTTTAATATATTTTAATCCCAAACCTATATTTCTGTTTTATAATCCTTTGGTTCTTTTCTAATAATGGTATCGATTGTGTTTTATTCTCATAGACCAACAGGGCCACAGATATTTTATAAACTGATCAATTCTCTTTGATAGCTTCCACATTTCTCTAAGTCAGAACGGGTGAGTAGAACATTTTTTTGATGGATAGAACCTGTTACGGGTTTAAACAAGCCTGAACTTTTGAAAACACATGAATCAGCCACTATGGTAGCGACGCTCTTCTCCTGTATTTTGAATCATCAAATTCAAGAAGCATATATTGAGACCTACTGTGTGCAAGGGATGGTGCTAAGCAGGGGGAATGCAAAAATGATTGACGCTTCCCTCAAGGACCCTCCAGTTCAGTCCAGGAGGCAGACGCACACACAGAAACAGCTTCAGGTTAGCCTGGAAAACGTGTTGCAATGAGCTATGAACAGAGAGGAAGCATCCTTGCTAAACGGGGTTGGAGCAGGTCTCACAGAGGTGGTGACAACCAAATCAGGTCCTGAAAAATGATTAGCATTTCAACTGTCAGAGAGGTAGGGGAAGGTTCTCTAGGCCCAGGGAAAAATAGTGAACACGAATGTGCAGGCTTGCTCCAGGGTTGTGATTCTAAGTAGCCCAGTTCAGCCTAACGTGGGGGAAGGAAAGAAGATGGGGGATGCAGGTGAGGCTAGATTATAAAAGGTTTTGAATTGTAAATGAACAGTCTCCCTGGTTCACCTAGGACTCCACCAAGATTTTAGTAGGGCGCAGTGGAAAACAATCTCCCCAGGGAGGACAGCACTGAAAAAAGTGCTCCAGGCTCTCCACCCTGAGAGATATAAAAGCGAAGTTCATTCATTTTGTATGAGTTACATTCTAGTTATACCCTCACAAGCACCAGTGCTGTTGCTTTAAGCCAACCCCTTGGACTGCATGCCCCATTTATATAACAAAAAGCCTTAGAAATTAAAAGAATAAATGGCTGGGCATATGGGTGTTCACTGTATAATTCTTTCAAGTTTGTAAATATTTGAAATTTTTTATTTAAACAGCTAGAGAACGTACAGATAGCATAACCTATCAGTTTGGCCTCCAACTATAAGATAAAGGAAAAATAAAATGAAACTAATGTATAGTAAATATACGGACTTCCTATGTAAATGTTCAGCCAGATGCCATAGAAGACATAAAGTCAAACATGCATAGCAGTAGTTGAATGACTGTCAATGCCACAGCCCAAAAAGACAGACACAAGTGTGTGTTGGCAATTTAAATACTATGTAATTTTCTCAGACAGTGAAGAAAAGTACTGTTTTCTCTCCATTTCACAGTAATTGCATTCCTAGGAAATTTGTTGTATATTAAGACTGCCAAAAATTACTTGGTGTTTACATATAAAACAATGTTGGGTTCTAGGCATTGATATTTACAAACAGGTTTTTTTCCTCCAACCCAGGACAGTTAGTTCTTCAGGACGGCCCCAGGCTCTACCAGACCTGACGTCCATGGGCCCTGTGCAGTAAAGGCCAGGAGTGTCCCCAGTCTTTGTGACAACAAAAAAACTCCAGGGATTTCTAAAGTGCCCTCTTGGGGACAGGAACTCCTACCATCCTTGGGAACCTCTGGTTTAAGCCATAGAAATAGATGCGATACCTTAGAAAGAAAAAAAACGTACAGCTAAGGTAAGATTGCCTCACTCTTTTGATAAAAGAAAGTTAATTTCTTGGACTCTTCACTCCTCCCCCTTGCTAGCAAATTTCTTCATTATCATTAGCTTCTAAAGCCTTGTTTGTTCACAGAAACAGGAGGTTTGCTTGGCTTTCTTGTACTTCTTTTAGTTCCCTCTGTTTAATCTCTTAATATATCTGGCTGCTTGATGTGGAGTTTTAGCTAGACATGGTGGTTAACACGTGTGAATTCTTTCCCACACTTCCCACCCCATGGGGACTTCAGTTCTTGCCGCGGTGTGTCGACTGTCAGAACCAACTTAATGCTAGATTCCCATTCAGCGCTGTGAACCCTTCAGTAGAATCAGCTCTCTCCTTTGGGGATATGGTGATGGTTGTATAGCGTTCCCTCCACACATCTCACATTCAGGCGATGTGTTTGAAGTTAAGAGAATATGTCACATAAAGAGGCATCATCTCCCTCCCTGCCTTCTGTTTTTCAAACTGAGTCCTAAATTTACATGCCAAATAAGAACAGCAGCCCTACAGGAGCCAGCGTAAGAGAAAGCAGTTACTTTCCATGTGTGTTCCTCAGGCTGCCAGTGGAGCGTCACTGGAGGGCTTGTTAGAAACACAGATTTTAGGCTCCACCCCAGACCTACTGAATGGGAAACTGGGGGTGGGGCAGGACACTGTTTCATTTAACCAGTCCTCCAGGTGATTTTTTAATTTGCCTTTTAAAAATTGTTACGTAATATTTTGTATCTTTATAGGATATATGTGATATTTTGTTACAAGAACAGAATATGTAATGATAAAGTTAGGGTATTTGGTTATCATTTCTATGTGTTGGGAACATTTCAAGTCCTCTCTTCTAGCTACTTTGAAACATGCAATACATTGTTGCTAACTATAGTCACCCCACTCTGCTTTTGAACATTAGAACTTATTTATTCTAACTGCATGTTTGTACCAACCATTAACCAACCTGTCTTCATTCCCCCAGCTCCACCCACATACCCTTCTCAGCCTCTGGTATCTATCATTACTTTCTACTTCCAGGAGATCAACTTTTTTAGCTTCCACATAAGAAAACATATGGCATTTGTCTTTCTGTGCCTGGCTTATTTCATTTAACATAATGACCTCCAGTTCCATCCATATTATGCAAATTACATGACTTCATTCTTTCCTATGGTCAAATAGTATTCCATTGTGGATATATACCAGTGAAACTTCTGCCTTCCAAGTAGCTGGGACTACAGGCACACACCACCACACCTGGCTAATTTTTGAATTTTTTTTTTGTAGAAATGGGGTCTCACCATGTTGTCCAGGCTGGTCACAAACTTCTGGGCTCAAGCAATCCTTCTGCGTCAGCCTCCCAAAGTGTTGGGATTACAGGCATGAGACACTATGCTTGGCCTTTTTAAATTCTTTTTCTTTATTTTTGTCTGACTGGCTTATTTCAAAAGACATGTCTTCAAGTTCTGATGTGCTTGATATAGTCTATAGTTGAATCTTTTTTTTTTTTTTTTGAGACAGAGTCTAGTTCTGTCGCCCAGGCTGGAGTGTTGTGGTGCCATCTCAGCTTATTGCAACTTCCGCCTCCCGGGTTTAAGCAATTCTCTTGCCTCAGCCTCCTGAGTAACTGGGATTACAGGTGTGTGCCACCATGCCCAGCTAATTTTTTTGTATTTTTAGTAGAGACAGAGTTTCGCTATGTTGGGCAGGCTGGTCTCGAACTCCTGCCCTCAGGTGAGCCACCGACCTCTGCCTCCCAAAGTGCTGGGATTACAGGTGTGAGCCACCATGCCTGGCCTCTACTGTTGAATCTTTTAAGTGTATACTATATTTCATTCAATGAATTCTTCAGTTCCATAATTTCTATGATTCTTTTTTATATGTATCTCCTATTTAAATTTCTCATTCTATACTAAAATATGAATCAGAAATTTTATTTTCTGATTTCTTTATCATGTTTTCAGTATTCTCTTGTATCTCATGGAGCTTCTTTAATATCAATATTTAAAATGTTTTCTGGGATTTCATAAATTTGTTTTCGATTACAATCTGTTGCTAGAGAATTATTGTGTTCCTCTGGAAGTATCATATTTTCTTGCTTTTTCATGCTTCCTGTATCCTTGTGTTGAAATCTGTGCCTCTGGTGTAATAGTTGCTTATTCCAGTTTTTAAAATTTGTTTTTGTAGGGGCGGACTTTTGGTGATGGTTAGGTAGGGCACTGCGGCTTTGATTCTGGGTGCAGGCGTCAGTCTAGTCTCTGTATGATTTTTTTTTTTAAGTTGTAAACAGCATCAGTGGTGTCTGTGATTCTCCTTGGTGGCTTAAGGTGTGGTTGTTAATAAAGACTGTTCTGAAGTTTTGCTGGGGATCCAGGGGATTTTTGATACATGGGAAGGCTTGTGAGCCACTGATATAAAAGAAACTTGGGTCCAAAGGTTATTGCGATCATTTAAAAGCTTTGTTACCTTCAACACCTTTCTCCTTTATATGGTAGTCTTCAACCCTGGCATCAACCTTTAATTATAAACCCTTGGGGAGCTTTTAAGAATACCAGTACAGGGATCCAAGATGGCCGATTAGGAGCAGCTGAGGATTGCAGCTCCCAGTGAAAGCGCGGAGGGTGAGTGGACGCCGCATTGCCAGACAGATTTTTATTGCCCACAGACCAGGAGATTCCCAGGGGGAGGAGCCCCACGGGTCGCCAGCGCGGCTGGTTTGGCCGGCGCAGCAGTTTTTGCCGGCGCGACTGTTTTCGCCGGCGCTGCTGTTTTGGGCGGCGTCCCGGCGCAGCGGTTCCCCATACAAAATACGTGGGTCCGGGTGCCGTTTTAGCTGGCAATTGGAGCTCCGGGAAGGCAGAGCCGCCCATTCATCTGATTAAAAAAGGGGACTGAAACAGGCAGCCAGGCCAGGAGATTTCCCAGGCAAAAAAAAAACGCCACGAATCTCCACGCCCGCGGTTTCAGCCGGCGCAGTGGGGTCGCCGCACGGGAAATCACACAGATCCCGGCGCCTTTTCAACAGGCGGCTGGAACACCTGGGAGACTCTGAGGCAGGGAGCCAGGTGATCAGGCTCGGCTGGTCCCACCCCCACAAAAAAACAGCCATCGGAAACGCTCTGGATCAGAGTTTCGCAGCAAGCACAGCTGAGCCCGGGACGGCCCAGCTCTGTGGGGGAGGGGCGTCCGCCATTACTGAGGCAGTCTGCCGCTACTAGAGGGAGTTTGCCATTGCCCAGGCAGTTCTCACTACACCGGTATAAACAGGACTGCAGGGAAGTTCATACGGCAGCTGGGTGGAGCCCACAGCAGCTCAGCAAAGCTTCTGTAGGCAAACAGTGACTAGGCTGCCTCATCGCTGGGCAAGGCAGCCCTGAGAGAAAGGCAGCAGCACCAGGGAAACTCATAAATAAAGCCCTAACTCCCCCGGGACAGAGCACCTGGGGAAAAAAGGGGTTTATGAGTTCTGCTGCAGCAGACTTAAACGTACCTGCCCAGCAACTCTGAATGAACAACGGAGCTCACAGCTCAGCACTTGAGCTTCTATAAAGGAAACTCTGTCTCCTCAAGCAGCTCCCTGATCCCCCGTATATCCAACGAGTCACCTCACAAAGGAGTGCTCAGACGGACATCTGGCGGGTATTCTTCTGGGACAAAGATAGCAGAAGAAGAGACTGGCAGCAACCGTTACTGTTCTGCAGCTGCTGCAGGTGATCCCCCAGGCAAGCAGGGCCAGGAGTGGACCTCAGCAGTCCTACAGCAGAGGGGTCAGACTGTTAGAAGGAAAACTAAGAAACAGAAATAAATAACTTCATCATCAACAAACGGGACGTCCACTGAGAGACCCCATCTGAAAATCACCAACCACAAAGACCACACATAGATAAATCCACAAAGATGGGAAGAAACCAGCGCAAAAAGGAGGTAAACACCCGAAACCAGAACGCCTCTCCTCCTACAAGGGATCACAACTCCTCACCAGCAAGGGAACAAGGCTGGATGGACAATGAGTGTGATGAAATGACTGAATCAAGCTTCAGAAGGTGGGTAGTAAGAAACTTCTGTGAGCTAAAAGAACATGTTCTAACCCAATGCAAACAAACTAACAACCTTGAAAAAAGATTTGACGAAATGCTAATGAGAATAACCAACTTAGAGAGGAATGTAAGTGAATTGATGGAGCTGAAAAACACAACACAAGAACTTTGCGAAGCATACACAAGTTTCAACAGCCGAATTGACCAAGCAGAAGAAAGGATATCAGAGGTCGAAGATCAACTCAATGAAATAAAACGAGAAGGAAAGAGTAGAGAAAAAAGGGTAAAAAGGAATGAACAAAGTCTCCAAGAAATATGGGACTATGTGAAAAGACCTAATCTACATTTGATAGGTGTACCTGAATGTGAAGGAGAGAATGAATCCAAGCTGGAAAATACTCTTCAGGATATTATCCAGGAGAACTTCCCCAACATAGGAAGGCAGGCCAATATTCAAGTCCAGGAAATACAGAGAACACCACAAAGATATTCCTCAAGAAGAGCAACCCCAAGGCACATAATCGTCAGATTCACCAGGGTTGAAATGAAGGAGAAAATGCTAAGGGCAGCCAGAGAGAAAGGTCGGGTTACCCACAAAGGGAAGCCCATCAGACTCACAGCAGATCTCTCAGCAGAAACCCTACAAGCCAGAAGAGAGTGGGGGCCAATATTCAACATCCTTAAAGAAAAGAACTTTCAACCCAGAATTTCATATCCAGCCAAACTGAGCTTCATAAGTGAAGGAAAAATAAAATCCTTTGCGAACAAGCAAGTACTCAGAGATTTCATCACCACCAGGCCTGCTTTACAAGAGCTCCTGAAAGAGGCACTAAACATAGAAAGGAACAACCAGTACCAGCCACTCCAAAATCATACCAAACAGTAAAGACCATCAACACAATGAAGAAACTGCATCAACTAACGGGCAAAACAGCCACCTAGCATCAAAATGGCAGGATCAAATTCACACATAACAATATTAACCCTAAATGTAAATAGGCTAAATGCCCCAATTAAAAGACATAGACTGGCAAACTGGATAAAAAGCCAAAACCCGTCTGTGTGCTGTATCCAGGAAACCCATCTCACATGCAGAGATACACAAAGGCTCAAAATAAAGGGATGGAGGAAGATTTACCAAGCAAATGGAGAGCAAAAAAAAGCAGGAGTTGCAATTCTCATCTCTGATAAAATAGACTTTAAACCAACAAAGATCAAAAGAGACAAAGAAGGACATTACGTAATGGTAAAAGGATCAATGCAACAAGAAGAGCTAACGATCCTAAATATATACGCACCCAATACAGGAGCACCCAGATACATAAGGCAAGTTCTCAATGACTTACAAAGAGACTTAGATTCCCACACAATAATAGTGGGAGACCTGAACACCCCGTTGTCAATGTTAGACAGATCAACAAGACAGAAAATTAACAAGGATATCCAGGACTTGAACTCACACCTGGATCAAGCAAACCTAATAGACATTTACAGAACTCTCCACCCCAAATCCACAGAATATACATTCTTCTCAGCACCACATCGCACCTACTCTAAAATTGACCACATAATTGGAAGTAAATCACTCCTCAGCAAATGCAAAAGAACAGAAATCATAACAAACAGTCTCTCAGACCACAGTGCAATCAAGTTAGAACTCAGAATTCAGAAACTGACTCAGAACCACACAGCTTCATGGAAACTGAACAGCTGGCTCTTGAATGTTGACTGGATAAACAATGAAATGAAGGCAGAAATAAAGATGTTCTTTGAAACCAACGAGAACGAAGACACAACATACCAGAATCTCTGGGACACATTTAAAGCAGTCTCTAGAGGAAAGTATATAGCAATAAATGCCCACATGAGAAGCAAGGAGAGATCTAAAATTGACACCCTATCATCAAAATTGAAAGAGCTAGAGGAGCAAGATCAAAAAAACTCAAAACCTAGCAGAAGACAAGAAATAACTAAGATCAGAGCAGAACTGAAGGAGATAGAGACACGAAAAACTCTTCAAAAAATCAACAAATCCAGGAGCTGGTTTTTTGAAAAGGTCAACAAAATAGACAGACCACTAGCCAGATTAATAAAAAGAAAAAGAGAAAATAATCAAATAAATGCAATAAAAAACGATAAAGGGGATATCACCACAGATTCCACAGAAATTCAAACCATCATCAGAGATTATTACAAACAACTCTATGCACATAAACTAGTAAACCTGGAAGAAATGGATAAATTCCTGGACACATGCATCCTCCCAAGCCTAAACCAGGAAGAAGTCGAAACCCTGAATAGACCAATAACAAGGTCTGAAGTTGAGGCAGCAATTAAGAGCCTACTACCCAAAAAAAGCCCAGGTCCAGATGGGTTCACAGCCTAATTCTACCAGACATACAAAGAGGAGCTGGTACCATTCCTTCTGAAACTATTCCAAACAATCCAAAGAGAGGAAATCCTTCCTAAATCATTTTATGAGACCAACATCATCCTGATACCAAAACCTGGCAGAGACTCAGCAAGAAAAGAAAACTTCAGGCCAATATCCATGATGAACATAGATGCAAAAATCTTCAATAAAATACTGGTAAACCGATTGCAACAGCACATCAAAAAGCTTATCCACCATGATCAAGTAGGCTTCATCCCGCGGATGCAAGGCTGGTTCAACATACGCAAATCTATAAACATAATCCACCACATAAACAGAACCAAAGACAAAAACCACATGATAATCTCAATTGATGCAGAGAAGGCCTTTGATAAAATTCAACAGCCCTTTATGCTAAAAACTCTCAATAAACTAGGTATTGATGGAACGTATCTCAAAATGATAAAAGCTATTTACGACAAACCAACAGCCAATATCATACTGAATGGGCAAAAACTAGAAGCATTCCCTTTGAAATCTGGCACTAGACAAGGATGTCCTCTCTCACCACTCCTATTCAATATAGTACTGGAAGTTCTAGCCAGAGCAATCAGGCAAGAAAAAGAAATAAAGGGTATTCAAATAGGAAAGGAGGAAGTCAAATTGTCTCTATTTGCAGACGATATGATTGTATCTCTAGAAGACCCCATCGTCTCAGCCCAAAATCTCCTGAAACTGATAAGCAACTTCAGCAAAGTTTCAGGATATAAAATCAATGTGCAGAAATCACAAGCATTCCTATACACCAATAACAGACTTAAAGACAGCCAAATCAAGAACCAACTGCCATTCACAATTGCTACAAAGAGAATAAAATACCTAGGAATACAACTAACAAGGAACGTAAAGGACCTCTTCAAGGAGAACTACAAACCACTGCTCAATGAAATAAGAGAGGACACAAACAGATGGAGAAATATTCCATGTTCATGGCTAGGAAGAATCAATATTGTCAAAATGGCCATACTGCCCAAAGTAATTTACAGATTCAACGCTATCCCTATCAAGCTACCAATGACCTTCTTTGAAGAAATGGAAAAAACCACCTTAAACTTCATATGGAACCAAAAAGAGAGCCCGCATAGCCAAGTCAATTCTAAGCAAAAAGAACAAAGCTGGAGGCATCACACTCCCGGACTTCAAACTATACTACAAAGCTACAGTAATCAAAACAGCATGGTACTGGTACCAAAACAGAGATATAGACCAATGGAACAGGATAGAGACCTCCGACGCAACACAACACATCTACAACCACCTGATCTTTGACAAACCTGACAAAAACAAACAATGTGGAAGTGAGTCCCTGTTTAATAAATGGTGTTGGGAAAACTGGCTAGTCACGTGCAGAAAGCAGAAGCTGGACCCCTTCCTGACACCTTACACTAAAATTAACTCCAGATGGATTAAAGACTTAAACATAAGACCTAACACCATAAAAACCCTAGAAGAAAATCTAGGCAAAACCATTCAGGACATAGGTGTAGGCAAGGACTTCATGACCAAAACACCAAAAGCAATGGCAACAAAAGCCAAAATAGACAAATGGGACCTAATCAAACTCCACAGCTTCTGCACAGCAAAAGAAACAGTCATTAGAGTGAATCGGCAACCAACAGAATGGGAAAAAATTTTTGCAGTCTACCCATCTGACAAAGGGCTGATAACCAGAATCTACAAAGAACTGAAACAGATTTACAAGAAAAAAACAAACAAGCCCATTCAAAAGTGGGCGAAGGATATGAACAGACACTTTACAAAAGAAGACATACATGAAGCCAACAAACATATGAAAAAATGCTCATCATCGCTGGTCATTAGAGAAATGCAAATCAAAACTACATTGAGATACCATCTCACGCCAGTTAGAATGGCGATCATTAAAAAATCTGGAGACAACAGATGCTGGAGAGGATGTGGAGAAATAGGAACGCTTTTACACTGTTGGTGGGAGTGTAAATTAATTCAACCATTGTGGAAGACGGTGTGGCGATTCCTCAAGGACCTAGAAATAGAAATTCCATTTGATCCAGCAATCCCATTACTGGGTATATATCCAAAAGACTATAAATCGTTATACTATAAGGACACATGCACACGAATGTTCATTGCAGCACAGTTTACAATAGCAAAGACCTGGAACCAACCCAAATGCCCATCAATGATAGACTGGACAAGGAAAATGTGGCACATATACACCATGGAATATTATGCAGCCATCAAAAACGATGAGTTCGTGTCCTTTGTAGGGACATGGATGAACCTGGAAACCATCATTCTCAGCAAACTGACACAAGAACAGAAAATCAAACACCGCATGTTCTCACTCATAGGTGGGTGTTGAACAATGGGAACACATGGACACAGGGAGGGGGAGTATCACACACTGGGGTCTGTCGGGGGAAAAAGGGAGGGATAGTGGGGGGGTGGGGGAGTTGGGGGAGGGATAGCATGGGGAGAAATGCCAGATATAGGTGATGGGGGAGGAAGGCAGCAAATCACACTGCCATGTGTGTACCTATGTAACAATCTTCCATGTTCTTCACATGTACCCCCAAACCTAAAATGCAATAAAAAAAAAAAAAGAAGGGGAAAAAACACACACACACACACACAAAAAAAAGAATACCAGTACAAGGGCTCCAAAGCAGACCGATCAAATTGGAATCTCTGGGAAGGGGCCCAGCCATCTGTGTCTTAAACCCTCTCCAGGGAATGCAGGTGCAGTGAGAGCCAAGCCTCTGCAATAAGTCTCCGAGTTCCTCTTCTGTAAAGTGGGAATAATGCCCCTGTCTCTCTCTGAGTGAGCAGTAGTGCTGGGAGAAATAGGTGAAATCAGTTACATATGTATACATGATTAATTAAGCCACAAGGCAAATAATAAAGAGCTTGAGGAAGAATGAGCCTTTTCTTCTGTGTTCTGCAGTCCGTTACTCACCAGCTTCTGCAGAGTTCCTGGCTCTGTGACTACATAAGGTAGAACTATCCAGGAATCCCCCTGCAGCACGACTTACATTTAATTTTCTTCTTCATTGTAAAGGGCTGAATCCTGACCCAGGATCCCTAGGTTTTAAGTGTTTTCTTCCCCCATTCCTTATCACTGGCCCTGGTACCATTTCTAACACTTGTCTCAACTCAACAGAGGACCTATAAGGTTCAGATTTGTACTAGTATCTATGTTATTATACCATAAAAATTGTAGACCTTTAATATTATTTTAGGTTCACTAGTCCTAAAACTAAAAACAGCAGTGGGAGAGTAAGCATTCTTGGGACAGAACATCCTGTTACCCATCATGTCCTCTGTGGGTAGAATCCGGGCTGTGCTGTCAGCCAAGACTTGGAGCTTTGTGGCTGATGTTTCCCCCTGAGGCAGGTCCTAGGCAGATCAAGAGAAGATACTGTTTATATCTCTCAGGAGACAAAAAACAAAACATCCAAGTCCTTGGGTAAGGTATAGAAGCAAAGTTCAGGACCTGGTGCGGTACAAAGTTTTACTGCTTACTCTGGACTCAGTAACTTAGGAGAATTCTAAATTCAAAGAATTAATTAATTTGACCAACATCTTTTGAGAACCTTTGTGGGGGTCACCAAAAAGAAAAAAGGGAAAAGATTTAAATACTGATCTCGAGAAGCTTATACCTGGGTCGGCCGTGTATAGCTGAGTTAGCATCCCAGCTGAGGAATGAAGACGGGAGGACTCATGGGAAAGCAGAGGAAAGACAGTTGCTTAGGCTGAGTTGTCCAAGAGAAGGCTGCACGGAGAAGGTGGCATGTCATCTGAGCTTCCGAATATAGATGCAATAACTAACATATTCCATCCCAGCTTAAATATCATCCCCTCATTGAGTTACCTCCTTTGACTATGCTGTCTAAATTACCACGCCATCATTCCTGTCTTGTTTTTCTTCATAACAGTTATTACCTGACTTTATCTCTGATGTTTTTGTTTTTGAAACGGAGCCTTTCTCTGTCACCCAGACTGGAGTGCAGTGCTAATCTTGGCTCTCTGCACCCTCCGCCTCCCAGATTCAAGCGATTCTCCTGCCTCATCCTCCCGAGTAGCTGCGATTACAGGCACCCGTAGCTGGGATTACAGGTGCCCGCCACCACACATGGCTAATTTTTGTATTTTTAGTAGAGATGAGGTTTCACCATGTTGGCCAGGCTGGTCTCGAACTCTTGACCTCAGGTGATCTGCCCACCTCAGCCTCCCAAAGTTCTGGGATTACAAGCATGAGCCACTGCACCCGGCTGTTTTTATTATTGGTAAAAAATGCTAAAAGGTAAGTTCCATGAAGACAGTTCCATCTCTTTTTCCATCCCTATGCCCACCACCCAGAACAGCATCTGGAACACAGTAGACTCTCAATAAACCGAGTAAATGAACAAATGAATAGATGGATGGATACACTTTTGTTTCATAGGGCATCACGGGAATTCGTTTTGCTGGAGGAGAGAAGTGCTACATCAAAGCGCAAGTGAAGGCTCGCATTCCTGAGGTGGGCGCCATGACCAAACAGAGCATCTCCTCCGAACTGGTGGGTACCAACATGCCTGAGACAGCGAGTGTTTGGCAAATTGTTTGAAGTTACAACCCTTTTGGTTTCTATTTTTATTTTGATTAAGATAGAGTCTCGCTCTAGAGTGCAGTGTTGCGATCTTGGCTCACTGCAACCGATTCTTCTGTCTCAGCTTCCCGAGTAGCTGGGACTACAGGCACACCACCATGGCCAGCTAACTTGTATTTTTAGTAGAGACAGGGTTTCACCATGTTGGCCAGGCTGTTCTTGAACTCCTGGCCTCAATTGATCTGCCCGCCTCGGCCTCCCAAAGTGCTGGGATTACAGGAGTGAGCCACCGCACCCCAGCTTGAAGGCACAACCCTTTTGGTTTCTAGTATCTGGATAGGTTCGTGACCAGACCATAAATTCTATTTCTTCTCTGCCAAAGGAATTTAAACTGTTTTTGTCCTACTGGGGTCAAAGGATTCTTCTGACATGATATAGTATATTTAAACATTTTGGGAAGCCACATTTTAAAGTGCATAAAGGGGCTGGGTGCTCATATGGCCTTATTTGCCTGAGGTTAGGGAACTATCTGATCTGTGGTTAAGACGTCACAATAGACGCAGGCACGGTGGCTCACGCCTGTAATCCCAACACTTTGGGAGGCTGAGGTGGGCTATTCATTTGAGGCCAGGAGTTCAAGACAAGCCTGGGCAACATGGAAAAACTCTGCCTCTACTAGAAATACAAAAAAATTAGCTGGGGGTGGTGGTGTGTGCCTATAGTCCCAGCTACTCAGGGAGCAGAGGTGGGAGGATCACTTGAGCCCAGGAAATCGAGGCTGCAGGGAGCTGAGATTGCACTACTCCATTCCAGGATGGGTGACAGAGAGACCCTATCTCAACAAACAAACAAACAAAAAGGGATTCCACAATAAAGACAAAGGACTTCACAAGATAGAGTCTTCATTAAAGGGACCCACAACAGCCTCCACTGGAAAGCAGCCACAGGGCACTCATCCCCCACCCCCATGCCAGCCAGCTTCACTGAGGGTGGTTCTAATCGTTTTGCCCTACCTTAAGCTGAGATAGCTCCTCCTACAATTTCTTCCCATTGGTTCAGGTTCAGCCCATTGAAGCAACACAACGTATATCTAATTCCGTTTCTATGTGTCAAACCTGTGAGTTTTAAAACATGATTCTTTCATTTATTATTAACAACTTGCCTTCGAATTTGATTTTTTAAAATTTACTTTAGGAATTGTATACAGAGTTCTAAAGACACATTTAACAACAATGCCTTACTTTTAATGGTAGTTTAGGGCTTACAAAGTGGTTCCCATTGATTATTGTCTTTTATTTGAATTGTGGCAGGATAGGATGGAGACAAAATGGGCTTTGAAGTCAGAAAAACATGGGTTTACATCCCAGCTCTGATACTCCCTATGGATATTGTTGTCTGCAAGCTGGGGGTATGCATCCTGTGCCCGTGGCCCTCATATCTACTTGAGGGTTGACAGAGGGCTGCTGCTCATTGTTGTTAATTTTATTATGATCATCTTTGATCCTCCCAGCATCCCTGAGAGGGAGGTAAAGCAAGTATCAGCTCCCTCAAGGCAAAAGAGGAAAACTCTGGGTAAGCAAAGGTGCCTGGAAACTGCCTGAGTGTTTGCCCCCATAGGAGCAGCTGCAGGCGATGTCTCAAAACAGAACAAAACAAAAGCTAAAAAACAAACCTGTGAGTTTGTAAACCTGGCTACCATTCCCCCTGTTTCCTCTTTTCTACTCCATTTCCCCAACATCCATCCTGTGAGTTGTATTCCAGACCTTCCTCACTCCCGTGATTCTCTCCTGATGGTGTTCCAGCTGGTTCATTATGAGCTGTGCTGCTCAGAATCAAAGGCCATCTTCTCATTGTGAATATGTTATACCAAGTATAAAAATGGGACCAAGACCTCCCTTGTTCAGACCCTTGAGCTTCCCTTACTGCATTCCCATTTTTTATAGTCATATCCCTCAGTTTCTGTCATGAAGACTTTAGTGAACTAGAATCCTTGCCATTTTCCCTATAAACAGACCCAGAACTTGTTCTCTTCTCCTGCCTTCTACAAG
Source organism: Ateles fusciceps (assembly GCA_036589455.1). Classification (NCBI taxonomy): domain Eukaryota; kingdom Metazoa; phylum Chordata; class Mammalia; order Primates; family Atelidae; genus Ateles; species Ateles fusciceps. Next base: position 11,586,056 of record JAZHEH010000630.1, read on the forward strand.
GACCAATTCCCCAACGACGGCTGACCCAGATTCAATCATAAGTTTGCAGTATATTTTCTGGGTTTTAAATACATTTTTCCCTGATTTTTAAAAACAATACTGTGTTACTGTGGGAAATTTGAGAGATATATAAAAGTATAGAGATGGCCAAATAGGAACAGCTCCAGTCTGCAGCTCCCAGCGAGATCAACACAGAAGGCAGGTGATTTCTGCATTTCCAGCTCACTCTCTGTGGGCGGTACCCACTGTCTAACCAGTCCCAGTGAGATATTCTGGAATCTTCTGGTCTGTGGGTTGCGAAGACGATGGGAAGAGCATAGTATCTGGGCTGGAATGCACCATTCCCCATGGCATGCTCCCTCATGGCTTTCCTTGGCTAGGGAATGGAGTTCCCCAACGCCTTGTGCTTCCCAGGTAAGGTGATGCCCCACCTTGCTTTGGCTCACTCTCCATGAGCTGCACCCACTGTCTAACCAGTCCCAACGAGATGAGCCAGTTACCTCAGTTGGAAATGCAGTGCCTACACCACCAGGGCACTGGGTTTCAAGCACAAAACTGGGTGACCATTTGGGCAAACACAGAGCTAGCTGCAGGAGTTCTTTTTTCATAGCCCATTGGCACCTGGAACACCAGCAAGACAGAACGGTTCACTCCCCTAGAAAGGGGGCTGAAGCCAGGGAGCCAAGTGGTCTAGCTCAGCAGATCCCACCCCCCACGGAGCCCAGCAAGCTGAAATCCACTGGCTTGAGATTTTCGCTGCCACCACAGCAGTCTGAAGTGGACCTGGGATGCTCAAGCGTGGTGGGGGGGAGGAGTGTCAGCCATTACTGAGGCTTGAGTAGGTGGTTTTCCCCCTCACAGTGTAAACAAAACCGCCAGGAAGTTCAAACAGGTGGAGCCCACCACAGCGTGGCAAAGCCACTGTAGCCAGACTGCCTCTCGAGATTCCTCCTCTCTGGGCAGGGCATCTCTGAAAGAAAGGCAGTAGCCCTAGTCAGGGGCTTATAAATAAAACTCCCATCTCCCTAGGACAGAGCACCTGGGGGAAAGGGGCAGCTGTGAGCACAACTTCAGCAGACTTAAGTGTTCCTGCCTGCTAGCTCTGGAGGGCAGCAGATCTGCCAGCACAGCACTCGAGCTCAGCTAAGGAGCAGAATGCCTCCTCAAGTGAGTCCCTGACCCCCCTGTGCCTCCTGACTGGGAGACACCTCCCAGCGGGGATCGACAGACACCTCATACAGGAGAGCTCCACCTAGCATCTGGCAGGTGCCCCTCTGGGACGAAGCTTCCAGAGGAAGGAATAGGCAACAATCTTTGCTGTTCTGCAGCCTCTGCTGGTGATACCCAGGCAAACAGAATCTGGAGTGGACCTCCAGCAAACTCCAGCAGACCTGCAGCAGAGGGGCCTGACTATTAGAAGGAAAATTAACAAACAGAAAGAAATAGCATCAACATCAACAAAAAGGATGTCCACCCAAAAACCTCATCTGAAGATCACCAACATCAAAGACCAAAGGTTGATAAATCTGTGAAGATGAGGAAAAAACAGCGCAAAAAGGTTGAAAATTCCAAAAACCAGAATGCCTCTTCTCCTCCAAAGAATCACAACTCCTTTCATGCAAGGGAACAAACTGGATGGAGAATGAGTTTGATGAACTGACAGAAGTAGGCTTCAGAAGGTGGGTAATAACAAACTCCTCCAAGCTAAAGGAGCATGTTCTAACCCAATGCAAGGAAGCTAAGAACCTTGAAAAAAGGTTAGAGGAATTGCTAATTAGAATAATCAGTTTAGAGAAGAACATAAATGACCTCATGGAGCTGAGAAACACAGTCCAAGAACTTCATGAAGCATACACAAGAATCAATAATTGAATCGATCAAGAGGAAGAAAGGATATCAGAGACTGAAGATCAACTTAATGAAATAAAGTGTGAAGACAAGATTAGACAAAAAAGAATGAAAAGGAACGAACAAAGCCTCCAAGAAATATGGGACTATATGAAAAGACCAAACCTACATTTGATTGGTGTACGTGAAAGTGATGGGGAGAATGGAACCAAGTTGGAAAACTCTCTTCAGGATATTATCTGGGAGAACTTCCCCAACCTAGCAAGACAGGCCAACATTCAAATTCAGGAAATACAGAGACCACCACAAAGATACTCCTCAAGAAGAGCAACCCCAAGACACATAATCAGCAGATTCACCAAAGTTGAAATGAAAGAATGTTAAGGGCAGCCAGAAAGGTCAGGTTACCCACAAAGTGAAGCCCATCAGACTAACAGTGGATCTCTCTGCAGAAACCCTATGAGCTGAAGAGAGTGGGGGCCAATGTTCAACAATCTTAAAGAACTTGCAACCCAGCATTTCATATCCAACCAAACTAAGCCTCATAAGCAAAGGAGAAATAAAATCCTTTACAGACAAGCAAATGCTGAGAGATTTTGTCACCACCAAGCCTGCCTTACAAGAGCTCTTGAAGGAAGCACTAAACATGGAAAGGAAAAGCCAGTACCAGCCACTGCAAAAACATGCCAAATTGTAAAGACCATCAACACTATGAAGAAACTGCATCAACTAATGGGCAAAATAACCACCTAGCATCATAATGACAGGATCAAATTCACACATAGCAATATTAACCTTAAATGTAAATGGGCTAAATGCCCCAATTAAAAGACATAGACTGGCAAATTGGAAAAAGAGTCAAGACCCATCAGTATGCTGTATTCAGGAAACTCATCTCATGTGCAAAGACACACATAGGCTCAAAATAAAGGGATGGAGGAAGATTTACTAAGCAAATGGAAAGCAAAAGAAAGCAGGGGTTGCAACCCTAGTCTCTGATAGAACAGACTTTAAACCAACAAAGATCAAAAAAGACAAAGAACAGCATTACATAATGGTAAAAGGATCAATGAAAGAAGAGCTAACTAACCTAAATATATATGCACCTAATATAGGAGCACCCAGATTCTTAAAGCAAGTTCTTAGAGACCTACAAAGAGGCTTAGACTCCCACACAGTAATAGTGGGAGACTTTAACACCCCACTGTCAATATTAGACAGATTAATGAGAAGAAAATTAACAAGCATATTCAGGTCTTGAGCTCACCTCTGGACCAAGTGGACCTAATAGGTATCTACAGAACTCGCCTCCCCAAATCAACAGAATATACATTCTTCTCAGCACCACATCACACTTATTCTAAAATTGACCACATAATTGGAAGTAAAACACTGCTCAGCAAATGCAAAAGAATGGAAATCATAGCAAACAGTCTCTCCTACCCCAGTGCAATCAAATTGGAACTCAGGATTAAGAAGCTCACTCAAAACCGCACAACTACATGGAAACTGAACAACCTGCTCCTGTATGACTACTGGATAAGTAATGTAATTAAGGCAGAAATACGTAAGTTCTTTGAAACCAATGAGAACAAAGACACAATGTACCAGAATCTCTGGAACACAGCTAAAACAGTATTTAGAGGGAAATTTATAGCACTAAATGCCCACAGGAGAAAGCCAGAAAGATTTAAAATTGACACCCTAACATTACAATTAAAAGAACTAGAGAAGCAGCCAGGGTGGCTCATGTCTGTAATTCCAGCACTTTGGGAGGCCGAGGCAGGTAGATGATGAGGTCAGGACTTCGAGACCAGCCTGGCTAAGATGGTAAAACCCCATCTCTACTAAAAATACAAAAAAAAAATTAGCCAGGCAAGGTCGTGGGCACCTGTAATTCCAGCTACTTGGGAGGCTGAGGCAGGAGAGTCACTTGCCAGGAGGCGAAGGTTGCAGTAAGCCGAGATCACACCACTGCACTGTAGCCTGGGCAACAGAGCAAGACTCTGTTGAAGGAAGGAAGGAAGGAAGGAAGGACTAGAGAAGCAAGAGCAAACAAATTCAAAAGCTAACAGAAGACAAGAAATAATCCAGATCAGAGCAGAACTGAAGGAGATAGAGACATGAAAAACTCTTCAAAAATTATTGAATCCAGGAGCTGGTTTTTTGAAAAGATTAACAAAATAAATAGAGTGCTAGCCAGACTAATAAAGAACAAAAGAGAGAAGACTCAAATAGACACAATAAAAAATGATAAAGAGGATATCACCCCGATCCACAGAAATAGAAACTACCATCGGAGAATAGTAAACACCTCTATGCAAATAAATTAGAAAATCTAGAAGAAATGGATAAATTTCTAGACCCATACATCCTTCCAAGACTAAACCAGGAAGAAGTCGAATCCCTGAATAGGCTAATAACAAGGTCTGCAACTGAGGCAGTAATTAATAGCTATCAACCAAAAAAAGCCCAGGATCAGACAGAATCACAGTTAAATTCTACCAGAGGTACAAAGAAGAGCTGGCTGGTACCATTCCTTCTGAAACTCTTCCAAACAATAGAAAAAGAGAGATTTCTCCCTAACTCATTTTATGAGGCCAGCATCATCCTGATACCAAACCTGGCAGAGACACAACAAAAAATGAAAACTTCAGGCCAATATCCCTGATGAACAATCAATGTGAAAATCCTCAATAAAATACTGGCAAACTGAATCCAGTAGCACATCAAAAAGTTTATCTACCACGATCAATTTGGCTGCATCCCTGGGATGCAAGGTTGGATCAATATACGTAAATCAATTAACGTAATCTATCACATTAACAGAACCAATGACAAAAACCACATGATCATCTCAATAGATGCAGAGAAGATCTTTGATAAAATTCAACACCCCTTAATGCTAAAATCTCTCAATAGACTATGTATTGATGAAACGTATCTCAAAATAATAAGAGCTATTTATGGCAAACCCACAGCCAATATCATACTGAATGGGCAAAAGCTGGAAGCATTTCCTTTGACAACAGGCATAAGACAAGGATGCCCTCTCTCACCACTCTTATTCAACATACTATCGGAAGTTTTCGCCAGGGCAATCAGGCAAGAGAAAGAAATAAAGGGTATTCAAATAGGAAGAGAGGAAATCAAATTGTCTCTGTTTGCAGATGACATGATTGTGTATTTAGAAAACCCCATTGTCTCAGCCCAAAATCTCCTTAAGCTGATAAGCAACTTCAGCAAAGACTCAGGATACAAAATCAATGTGCAAAAATCATAAGCATTAACACCAATAATACAGAGCAAAAGTGTGAGTGAACTCCCATTCACAATTGCTACAAAAAGATAACATTGGATGTGAAGGACCTCTTAAAGGAGAACTACAAACCACTGCTCAAGGATATAGAGGGACAAAAACAGATACAAAAACATTCCATGCACGTGGATAGGAAGAATCAATATTGTGAAAATGGCCATACTGCCCAATGTAATTTGTAAATTCAATGTTATCCCCCATCAAGCTACCATTGACTTTCTTCACAGAATTGGAAAAAACTACTTTAAATTTTATATGGAACCAAAAAAGAGCCCATATAGCCAACACAATCCTAAGCAAAAAGAACAAAGCTAGAGGCATTACACTACCTGACTTCAAACCATACTACAAGGCTACAGTAACCAAAACAGCATGGTACTGGTATCAAAACAGACCTACAGACCAATGAAACAGAACAGAGGCCTCAGAAACAATGCCACACATCTACAACCATCTGATCTTTGACAAACCTGACAAAAACAAGCAATGGGGAAAGAATTCCCTATTTAATAAATGGTGTTGGGAAAACTGGCTAGCCATATGCAGAAAACTGAAACTGGACCCCTTCCTTACACAAAATTAACTTCCTTATACAAAAATTAACTCAAGATGGATTAAAGACTTAAACATAAGACCTAAAACCATAAAAAACTAGAAGAAAACCTAGGCAATGCCATTCAGGACATAGGTGTGGGCAAAGGCTTTATGACTAAAATACCAAAAGCAATGGCAACAAAAGCCAAAATTGGCAAATGTGATACAATTAAACTACAGAGCTTCTGCCCAGCAAATGAAACTATCATCAGAGTGAACAGTCAACCTACAGAATGGGGGGAAATGTTTGCAATCTATCCATCTGACAAAGGGCTAATATCCAGAATTTACAAATAACTTAAACAAATTTACAAGAAAAAAACAACCATCAAAAAGTGGGCAAAGGATATGAATAGACACTTCTCAAAAGAAATCATTTATGGGGCAACAAATATATTTAAAAAGTTCATCATCACTTGTCATTAGAGAAATGCAAATCAAAACCACAATGATATACCATCTCTCACCAGTTAGAATGCCAATCATTAAAAAGTCTGAAAACAGGCAGGGTGCGATTGCTCATGCCTGTAATCCCAGCACTTTTGGAGGCTGAGGCGGGTGGATTATGAGGTCAGGAGATCAAGACCATCCTGGCCAACACAGTGGAACCCTGTCCCTACTAAAAATACAAAAAAACTAGCTGGGCATGCTGGTGCACGCCTGTAGTCCCAGCTACTCGGGAAGCTGAGGCAGGAGAATTGATTGAACCCAGGAGGTGGAGATTGCAGTGAGCCGAGATTGTGTGACTGCACTACAGCCTGGGTGACAGTGTGAGACTCTGTCTCAAAAAAGAAAAAAAGTCTGGAAACAACAGATGCTGGAGAGAATGTGGAGAAATAGGAATGCTTTTACACTGTTGGGTGGGAGTGTAAATTAGTTCAACCATTGTGGAAGACAGAGTGGTGATTCCTCAAGGATCTAGAACCAGAAATACCATTTGACCCAGCATTCCCATTACTGGGTATATACCCAAAGGAGTATAAATCATTCTACTATAAAGACACATGTACACGTACGTTTATTGCAGCACTACTCACAACAGCAAAGACTTGGAACAAACCCAAATGCCCATCAAGGAGAGACTGAATAAAGAAAATGTGGCACATATACACCATGGAATACTATGCAGCCATAAAAAGGATGAGTTCATGTCCTTTTCAGGGACATGGATGAAGCTGGAAACCATCATTCTCAGCAAAGAAACACAGGAACAGAAAACCAAACACCACATGTTGTCACTCATAAGTGGGAGTTGAACAATGAGAACTCATGGACACAGGGAGGGGAACATCACACACTGCAGCCTGTTAGGGGCTGGGGAGCTCGGGGGAGGGAGAGCATTAGGAGAAATACCTAATGTAGATGACAGGTTGATGGGTGCAGCAGACCACCATGGCATGTGTATAACTGTGTAACAAACCTGCACATTCTGCAGATGTATCCCAGAACTTAAAGTCTAATAAAAAAAGAAATAAAACAGTTGAACTCATGGGGATAGAGAGTAGAATGATGTTAGCAGAGGCTAGAATGGTTGCGGGGAAGGGAGGATGGATGGTTAATGGGTACAAAAAAGTTATAAAGAACAAAAAATAGAAAAACTAAACAAGACCTAGTATTTGCTAGTACATCAGGGAGACTGTAGTAAAAAACAATTGTACATTTTAAAAAGAATAACTAAAGAGTATAATTGGATTGTTTGAAACAAAGGATAAATGCTCACAGTAATTACCCTGATGTGCTGGTATCAACATATCTTAGGTAGCCCATAAGTATATACCTACTATAGATCCACCAAAATTAAAAAGAAAATAGATGTAAGAATCTTAACTAAAACATTAGTCAAAGGAATATAGCAATATGTTGAATAAGTAACATGTCATGACAAGGTAAGATTTATTTCAGGGATGTACAAATGATTCAATAATGAGACATCTTAGGAAAAAAAGTATAGATAATAAAATTACCTAGAATTGCATAATCTACAAAAAGCTAATGCTGATGTTTTGGTGAATTTTTTCCATGTGTGCGTGTGTGTGTGTGATAGTCTTTCCATAAGTGAAATTATACTGTTGTACATGCTTATTATTGTCGTAACTTTAGGTCTTCTAAAATGTAGATTATAATGGACATATGCTTTATCATATGATTATAATTTTAAAAGTTTTTTATTCTTAAATACTTCAGGTATCTTCAATTTTTCATTATGTCAAAATACAATTAAAAATAACTATTTTTAAATACCATTATTTACCATGGTAAATAAATTCACCATGATGGTGAAAGCTTTTCTATTTACATCTTTGCATCTGATTCTTAGGCCATAGAGGTAGATGATTTGTCCTGTGTTTTAGTTGTTTGTGTCATGCGTGATGGCTCCTCTAGTGGACAGAAACAAATTCAGACAATACATCTGTGTGAATTAGGAATATGTTTGGCTGTCAGTAGTGGAAAACTACCCTTAGAGTAAATTAAACAAACCGGATCTGTTTTGCCCCACAGTAAGCAATGCGGAGGCAGGAGGCTGCAGGCATTGGCTCCGTGGCCAGCAATCCTGTGATTTTTAAAAATCTTGCCTTCCAGCTCCAATCGTGGTTGCCACTGCTCAACCTCTTCCTAACTTCCTTAGTTGGCATTCAAGTAAAAATGTCAGGAAGAAAGAGGTTGAGCGATACCAACCGCGACTTCCCTTAAATCAGGAAAAGCAGAAGGCCTCCCAGGCCCCCAGCATACTTTGGCCTGAATCTCGCTGGCTGGCACTGGTCACCCAGGCACGCCAGACTGCTGGAGAACTAGAGAAAGCAAGTGTCTCTCCTGGGGCTGGGCTCATTGATGCTTCCAATAAAAGAAGGACTATGTTACAAGGCAGGTGGCGGGGGAAGGAGATTGGGTAGGCAACCGAAAGTACATACCTCAAGATTTATTTAACATTCTCAGCTTGGAGGATGCATCTATATGCATTATCCCAGTCACCCCACTCTTCCCCACACACTTTAGACTTAGATGGCATAGATTTATGTACCACTTGCTTTCATAAATTTTTCATCAGTTTTGTATAACTTTAAAAAGCTACAGTACTCAAAGAGCATTCATTTCCTGGATAGAGCCATTTAATTTAAGGTAAATAACTGGATTACCTGACTGTTAGCTTCCTCCAATAACTTTAAGTTGTTTTAATGCAGCCATAAGCCTGAGGGAGAAAGCATAAATGAAGTACTGCTTTTAGCTGAAAATTAGGATAAAACATTTTAATTTCTCCAAGCTATTGCAAACTAATAAATACATGAAAGGAACAACCTGGCAAGATAAATCTGGGTTATCAAACCATTCTCAGCATCTCACTGTGGAAGAAAATCCAGGGTTTAACTTTGAAATCTCAGTGGTGTGCTTGATGCGAGGAACATCTGAAATATGTGTGGTTATAACTGGGAAATGGAGAAATGGTTTATGTTAAATAATACTTTGAACTGAAGACATTAAAGAACCAATCACTTGCTTTTTCCATTGTTGTTCGGAAGCTGCAGAACAAAACCCCACAAGATTTTCACTTCAAATGAAGGGCTCCTCTACCCTTTGTAGGATTCCAGGGTTTGTTCAATTGCTTTTCCTCAAAAACATCTTTGATCAAAAACATTATATTAACCTAAATCTCAAAGTTGGTATCAAGTAATTTTCACTTCAACTCAGGGTACTTATATTCACACGGTACAGCTATCCAGAGGCAGGGCCACAGGAGGAGGGGTGCTGAATATTGTGAAAAGAGCTACAAAGAGAAGAGATTAGAATCTTAAAGTGCATGCATGTACACACACACAAGCGCGCTTGGAATTCTCATTAATTTTTCATAAGGCAAAATAACCTTTTAGCAACACGTGACTCTTAATATGCAGCATGTTTCACTGTCCTCTTTGCTCAAATGCAATCGTTTTTACTTCCAGGAAGGCAAGATCATGCCAGTCAAATATGAAGAAAATTCCCTTATCTGGGTGGCTGTAGATCAGCCTGTGAAGGACAACAGCTTTCTGAGTTCTAAGGTCTTAGAACTCTGTGGCGACCTTCCTATTTTCTGGCTTAAACCAACCTATCCAAAAGGTAACATTTTAAATTCTCTTAATGCTGTTTACAACTCTCCCTGTTGATGCATGTGAGGTTCCTTGAAGCCCCTCCACAGGCCTGAGCATGTAACAAGGAGGATAAATCAGGATGCGTGTCACAGTGTTCTCAGTAATTAGCATGAGAGATGAGAGCAGGAAAACGACAGCCCGTGACTGTTGCAGGGAAGGGAAGGAGCAGTAGGGTTAACAGGAGGCAGGCTGGGAAGACAATGCCAAGGCATTACCTGCAGCTTTTATTTATGATGCTCCCACTTCTTTCCACTCTGCTCCTTAATCTCAGTTGTTTGCACCTTCCAATTTTACATTTTTTTATTTCTAAGGCATAGAATCAAGGGACTAAGAAAGTGTCATACCGCCGAGTCTTTATTGTGCTCAAACCTAGAATTATGGGACAGCCAAAAGCTGCTGTGGGTATAGGTGGAGATTCCTCAAGTTTAGAGCTTGAATATTAGCTTCCAAGTCCAGTGAAAATAAATGCAGACTCTCTGGGGTTCACAGCTAGGTTGGAGCATATCTTTGAGCTATTTCCGGGGGATGAAGGACAGGTGAGCTTGGTGGGCCTCGCTCTCCCTCCTGAGTTTCTCCTGTCCCCCAAGTTCTCTCACCGTTTCTACTGCAGTCACCACCCTGGCCTCCCGAAGGCCTATTTTGTAGCTTTGCATCAAGTGTGGGGAAAAAGGCCTTTCTCCTAGCACAGCTGAGAGAGGCTAATGTTTTCTGAAAGATTTTGTGGAACGCTAGGAGAGAGCAGCAAGGAAATAAAGAAAATATAGGCCTTTAAAACCACTAGGCTTGGTGGACAGGCAGGGAGAAGACTGGGCAGTTAGGGTTTAATAGATGCCGTTTCATTTTTTGTAATGATTGCACAGCAGTGTGAATGTACTTCATGCCATTGCACTGTACACTTAAAAATGGTTAACATGGTAAATTTCATTATGTATATTTTACAATTTTTAAAAATACTCACCAGGCTTAGGAAGTGCGGGTTTCTGATTCTGCCATGGCTAAATTATTCTTATGGTTCACAAGTCCCATGCTGTCCCAAAGGTGGAGAAAAGCCTGGGGGAGGCAGATAGGATTCAGTGACAACCCACTGGCAGAGCCGCCTGGCATAGTGGGCTGAGAAGGATCTCGAGACCACGTGCAGGCTCAGTAAGAAAGAATTCCATACTCAGGCAGCAGGGGCTGGCTAGCTGGAGGGGGCGGGAGAGGGGCTGCCAAATGGGCCAAGGAGGTGGTTGCAGGTGGGGCAGGAGAGGCTGCCAAGTGGGTGGTCACAACTCACAGTTCTATGACGGCTTGCCACTGGCTTTATATTCCACACCTGCAACAACCTGGGTGGGCCTTCTTATTTCCATGGCCCAGGAACTCCCACCTTTTCCAGTTGAGGATAGGAGTCTGCAGTGTGCTACCCGTTATAGCTCTCCCCCAGGCACATTGTCTGAGGACAAGCCTCTTACCCAGAGAGATCATTCACTCATTTGAGAGACACTCATGAGGGCCTACTATGTGCCATGTACTTGTAGGTACTTGAGGTGCATCCGTGAATAGAATACACAAGAACGCATGCCCTCAAGGAGTTTTACATTGTAGCAAGGGGAGACAGTAAATAAACATTAAATTAACGTAAGAAAATTGTATAATATGATAGAAGGTGCTATGGAAAATCACAGTGCAGGGCCAGCCATGAGGTGGGCATTGGTGATCAGAACACAGCATTACTGGCAGTGCTAAGACAACTGATCCGATGAGTAACTTCTCACTTGGGGGAAAGAGCTTGTTCCCTACACATCCAAGATAAGGCCTGGTCCCTCCTAGCCCAATAGCATGAGCACATCTTAAGTATTCAATCACCACAACATCGGCACAAGAATTACACATATTGTCTACACAAGAAAAGTGGAAAACACCTCAATGTCCCCCAGATCAGAAAAGGTACATGTTGATATATCCAAAAATGGAATATTACAGATATTAAAAATGAAGGACTCCCCCATCTCTCATAAGTACAGTTATAGTTTATAATACAATCAAGAAAATAAGTCCCCCTCTGATGATGCCAGGCTTCCTACCAGCTAATTCTAATGAAAACCCCACACTCCAGGGCCCAGCAGCCCATGCCCTTGGATCTTGAAGCCAGCAGGTCATCAGTGTCACATAGCTGTATTATCAGAGACACTGAGAATGGCAGCTGGACACAGGTCAGAAGGGAAAGGGGGAGAGCTAACACCTGCGGAGCTCTATGTGTCAGGCACGGTACTTGAGCATTACGCTTTGACCTCATTTAATCTTTACCAACAACTGTTGGGGTAACTACTCATTCCCATTTTATAGATGAAGAAACTAAAGTTCACAGACATAAGTATTGCCTAAGGTCATTTAGTTTGTTAAAAGAACCAGAATTGTGATAAAATCCAGGTATTACTGGTGCCTCTCCAACATACTATCTATGGAAGCTACCAATGGCTTTAAAGCACATCTGAGTTCTCCTAAATAACAAAGCATCAGATAATCCTCATCACCTAATATTTCAGTGCTTATTAGATGTAACGCACTGTGCTTTAACCTTTAGACACAGATTCTCATTAACCCTATCACTACCCTATGAATTAGATATTATTATCCCCCATTTTACAGATAATGAAACTGAGGCTCAGAGAGACACCAAAATCCAAGCTGTGTGGTACTTTCTACTTTTTTTTTTTTTGAGATGGAGTTTCACGCTTGTCACACAGGCTTGAGTGCAGTTGGTGCAATCTCGATTCACTGCAACCTCTGCCTCCCGGTTTAAGCGATTCTCGTCTCAGCCTCTTGAGTAGCTGGGATTACAGGTGCCTGCCACTACGCCCTGCTAATTTTTGTTATTTTTAGTAAAGACAGGGTTTCGCCATGTTGACCAGGCTGGTGTCGAACTCCTGACCTCAGGTGATCCACCTGCCTCAGTCTCCCAGAGTGCTGCGATTACAGGCATGAGCCACCACTCCTGGCCTGTATTTTTGTTAATCGGCAGCCATCGGCCCCGCTTCAGGACCCATGAGGCTGTGTGGTAAACTACAGCCAGGAAGTTTGCACTGGGCACCTAGCTATGCCTGTGATCTTGGCCAACTCATTTAGCCTTTCTGAGCCTTGATGCCCTCACGTATAAAAGCATTTGCTTTTTCTATTCCATAGGATTTTTAAAAAGAATAAACCAAGATAATACTTCCCTTGCAAACTGTAAAGCTTTATACTGATATAGTCAATCCATTAGGAATACTTAGGACTGCAATTAACAGAATATTTGATCAACAGTGGTTTCAACAAATACAGGTTTATTTTTTTCATATAGCCAGGAGTCTAGAGAGAGGAGGTTTTTGACACTATCAGCTATTCAATGACACCATCAAGTCTCTTTCTGGTTACCATTTTACTACCTGTAGCATGCTGGCTTATGGTGCCTATCACTTCATAGTCATAGTTGGCTCTCATAACTCCAGATATCACATCTGCATTCAAGAAAAGAAAACAAGACAGGGAAGCCTATCTGTCCCCTTTTACCGAGAAAACAAAAGCTTTCCCAGAAACTGCACTAGCATATTTGCTGATGTCTCCCTGGTCAGATATGTCTCACCTGGCCACTTCTAATTGCAAAGAAAGCTGGGGAAATGTGTGGTGTTTTATTTTCTCAGCCCCAGTAGTGACAGCAGACCAAAAGAAAGAGGGGGAGGTGGTGTTGAGGTTTGCCAGGCCATCTTACAATGTTGGTTTCAATTCCTATTACAAAACCAAATTCAGATTATTTGTATGTTTAACTACTAGCCCAAGACTCTAAAATGTGCTTTTTTTATTACAAACATCAGTAAAAAAAATTTTAAAGCATCTGGTAATGCACACACTTTGATTTCCTTTTCCTATGTTTTTCACCCTGATAAACACAGATCTAATTTCCTTAATTGTTCAAATAAAGGATTAATTTACAGAAATTTTTGCAGAAATCCAGAGGGGAAAGAAGAGAAGTGGTAAGAAAAATTGTTCCAACTACCACAAGAAGACCACGCAGTGGACCACAGGGCAGCCCAGGTGCCGGAAGACTGAATAATGAAACCAGACCCAGTGTTCAAGAGGACTCACAAGCCTTCAATCCCGACAATCCTTACCACGTGCGTGTTGGTGCTTTCTGACATGCTTAGACAGATGCATTAAACATAGTGCCAAGGCCAGGCATGATGGCGCTCACGCCTGTAATTCCAGCACTTTGTAAGGCCAGGGTGGGCGGATCATGAAGTCAGGAGTTCAAGACCAGCCTGGCCAACATGGTGAAACCCTGTCTCTACTAAAGATACAAAAAATTAACCAGGCGTGGTGGCACATGCCTGTAATCCCAGCTATTCGGGAGGCTGAGGCAGGAGAATCACTTGAACCTGGGAGGCGGAGGTTTCAGTGAGCCAAGATCATGCCATTGCACTCCAGCCTGTGCGACAGGGCGAGACTCCGTCTCAAACAAACAAACAAACAAACAAACAAAAAAAAACGGTGCTGAAATGGTGTTGGTACTTGAGGTTTCAAATGATCATTCAACTTCTCAATTATTTTAAAAATACATCTTCATTTGATGCAAGGTTTTGCTTGTTTGTTTTTGAGATGGAGTTTTGCTCTATTGCCCAGGCTGGAGTGCAGTGGCATGATCTCAGCTCACTGCAACCTCCACCTCCCGAGTTCAAGCGATTCTCCTGCCTCAGGCCCCCAGGCAGCTGGGATTACAGGTGCCTGCCCCCACACCCGGCTAAGTTTTTGTATTATTATTTTTTTTAAGCAGAGACGGGGTTTCACCATGTTGGGCAGGCTGGTCTTGAACTCCTGACCTCAGGTGATCCACCCACCTCTGCCTCCCAAAGTGCTGGGGATTACAGGTATGAGCCACCGTGCCCAGCCTGTTGCAACGTTTATAATTAAGGGTAAGAACACTAAGCATTACCTCTGTAATGTAAAATCCTGATTGGCTGGTAACCCTCATTCAGTTGTTTTCTGTCCTTTCCTCACTCCTTTTTTGAGTCACATGCAAATTCGTGAAAACAAATTCGTATCAGGAATTTGATTATTTGAAAATGTTTCCTAGAGTTCTCCCTAGAGGCAACACAAGGAATGGAGGTATTCTCATTCCCTCTTTTATATCCACTTTATTCATTTATTCAACAGACATTCATTTAGGCAATTGCTCTTTACCAGGCTCTGTGCAGTCAGGAGAAGCTTCTGCCCTCAGGGTCTCTCAGTCCAGTTAGAGGACAGACCCATCTTAGATGTAAAACACTTTAGACTGAAACACTGAGAAGTGATATTTGTGAGGATGACACGACAGTGCTAAAAACTCAAATCTTCCACAATATATTTACCATTATACTTTGCAGGGAATGAAAAAGTAAAATAAGTATTTATTTGTAACTAGCTTTTAAAATAAAAAATACGGGCCAGGCGCGGTGGCTCACGCCTGTAATCCCAGCACTTTGGGAGGCCGAGGTGGGCGGATCATCTGAGGTCAGGAGTTTGAGACCAGCCTGGCCAACATGGTGAAACCCCGTCTCTACTAAAAATACAAAAAATTAGCTGGGTGCAGTGATGAGCACCTGTAGTCCCAGCTACTTGGGAGGCTGAGGCAGGAGAATTGCTTGAACCCAGGAGACGGAGGTTGCAGTGGGCCGAGATCGTGCTATTGCACTCAACATGGGTGACAGAGCAAGACTTCTACTCATAAATAAATAAATAAAATTTAAAAATAAAAAACACATGCAGAAAATTTTTAAAAACAGTCCAAAAAGGTATATTATGAAAAGTGTTTCCCCTCCACCCCAGACACCCTCCTAAAAGCAACCTATTAACAATGACTATTTGTCCAGTTTCTTTGCATAAGTACACACACACAGACACGCATACCTACACACACACACTTTTAAAACAAAACTACTTTTACACCTTGCTTTCTTTCCAGTTACAGTATTTTTCCTACATAGTACCTCATTTATTTAATGGCTATTCATTTAATAGTAACTCACTGTATACATAAATGTACAGAAATTTAACCAGTTATGCTTTCATGACTACAAATTATTTCCTTTTTGCTGTTGCAAGTACTGTTACAGGATATAATCTTGTACTTGCAGGATTATAAGAAAGAGTAAATCAAGGTAATGCAGGTGGAGCTCAACACAGGGCTTGGCACACACAGGTGAGCAGGAGCTTTCTCAATGTTAGCTATTAGTATTATGCCTCTTTGTACTCACATGGAAGTGTATCTTTAGCATAAATACTGAAGCATGAGTCTCTGGCATCGAAGTAGATTTACATTTTAATGGAGGATACCAAATTGCCTTTCGAGGAATTACATCGGCTGTGTCTGCAAACAGTAATGAAAGGACCCACTTATTATCAAACTTAAAAAAAAAACTTTCACCAATCTCTTGGGTGTAAATTGTACCTCCTGGTTGTTTTATCTTGCCTGTCTTTAATTATGTGTAAGGTTGAGCATCTTTTCATATATGAAGTCATTTGCACGTTTTTCTATGTAGCCTATTCAGTCTGACACTATTTCATGTGTTGCAAATATATTTCCTATTTATCATTTTAAAAATATTTTAGAAAAACTTGGAGCAAAAAGCATTTTCTAAATAACCAAAGATTTATCAGAAAATTCAGGACACCACAATACTTCACTCCCTTAGCTTGAATAATAATAATTTAAAAAATCTGAATAAGCAAACAAAATTTAATATAGTTTATTCCCTAGAGAGCTGCGCAGGCTGAATCTGGCTTCAGGGGTAAGGGCATTAGCACCTTTATAGAAGGGCAGGATGTGATTTTTCCCTGGATCCAGTCTTGGAGTAAGATAATAAATGATATTTTGATGACATAACTTGAATATATATTGTATCAGATCATGTTGTTAATTTTGTGATAATGGCAACGTGGTTGTAAATTTAGGAAAATATCCCTATTTGGGGGTATAATGAATGGATGGATGGACGGAATGTCACAATGCCTTCAATTCTCTTTAAATTCACTTCAGAATTTACTTTAAAATACTAGTTTTGCTTTGATGGACATATAATTTATCTTTTGCTGTTGCAGGAAGGGGAAAAGCAAATTTGACAATAGGTTAGCAACTGTCCAATCTAGATGATGAGTCTACTGGTGTTCAATATATAATCATCTCTACTCTCCAGAATGTTTGAAAAAAAAAATTTTTTTTTTGAGACGGAGTTTTGCTCTTATTGCCCAAGTTGGAATGCAATGGCGCAATCTCGGCTCACTGCAACCTCCACCTCCCAGGTTCAAAAGATTCTCCTGCCTCAGCCACCCAAGTAGCTGGAATTACAGGTGTCTGCCACCACACTTGGCTAATTTTTATTTTTAGTAGAGATGAGGTTTCACCATGTTGGTCAGGCTGGTCTCAAACTCCTGACCTCAGGTGATATACCTGCCTTGGCCTCCCAGAGTGCTGGGATTACAGGTGTGAGGCACTGCCCAGCTGAAATTTTTAATAATCTTCCCCCATCTCAAATTAGATGAAAGACTTTTTGTTTAAACACCAGAATCAGCTAACTTTAGGAAAGAGGCTCAAATTGAATCAAGAATTTAAAGATAAGAGCTTCTTGGAAATGTTTATTTTAATACCATATTAAAAATAATACAGAATCTCTACCTTTAGAAGTAAATCCCCGAAAAGGAAAACCAGATATGCAAATCAGGCAGGTCTGGGGGAATGGGAGTTCCTTTCAGTTCTGTAATCTCACCAGCAGTGAAAATGGAGATTTTTACTTCATCAATAAAATCTTGTGTTTATGTAACTATACTTAAAGAACTAGAAAGTAAAGTTTAAGGCCTTTAATTTTACATGTTTTTGTGGAGTCTTTTCCTGAGTCCCCTTTGTCCCCATAGAGATAACATCCCCATTCTGTACTGAAATGAAAGCAGGAGAAACCAAATGACTTGTGTTCTCAGAGCCAGTGCAACTGGAATTGAAATCTGTCTTTAGCCTAGATTGATGAATTTCAAAATGTGCTTCTAAGAGCCCTGGAAGCTGTTACTGCAAGAAGCCACAAGCTTCTGACTTAGAATTAGCAGTGGCAGAAATGCTACTTTTTATCAGAATGCTTACTTTTTGCTTTCCTACTTAAAACAAGCTGAGTTACTGAGTGGTAACCATAGTTCATTAAAGGCATGGAGAAACTTCAGGACATTGTTTTAAAAGACCAAACTTTCTAGTCAGTGACAGGTGAGGTAAGTGTAGAGTCCTTGGTGTCAGAAGGAATTCTGAATGACAGCAGGTTAACAAGATTGAAACTCTTTATAGCAGATTACGCTTTCTTGTAGGAGTGGAAAATTCGCAATCTTATTTAAAAGTAACATGCATGCTATGACCTTCTCATTATGCAGTTATCACAAATAATTATCTTTTATTTCACAGCAGCAGGAAGGGGAAAGCATGACATTCGACCCTAGACTGGATCACGAAGGAATCTGTTGTATAGAATGTAGGCGGAGCTACACCCACTGCCAGAAGATCTGTGAACCCCTGGGGGGCTATTACCCATGGCCTTATAATTATCAGGGCTGCCGTTCAGCCTGCAGAGTCATCATGCCATGTAGCTGGTGGGTGGCCCGTATCTTGGGCATGGTGTGAAATCACTTCATGTATCATGTACTGTAAAGTAAGAACTAGCTGAAGAGACAACCAAAGCAGCGTAAGGCATGTTGATGCCAGTGGGACCACGAAGTATTTTTACACTCAACCTGAGCGGTTATTCTTGAAAATCTTAACAGAATTTTTCTCAACTGTTTTCCAGAACTTTAGTATGTGCGAATGTACTGAAAGAGTAGTTCAAGTCTAAATTGCCATAACCCCTTTATTATGTCATTTTTTAATTTGCTTTGCTTTGCCATAAGTCTTCCTTGCTTGTATCTTCAAAGCTATTTTGAATAAACATGAAAAATTATTTATAATTTGTCAAAAATCTCAATTGTACACTTGAGCTCCTTTTAAGTCGTGACAATAACTCATTATTTGTACAGAATTCCTCAATTGTTCTTAATCTTTTTTGTTCTTCCTCTTCTAAACGTGCCCCCAGAATTTCCAGATAAAAACACACATTAGCAAAAAGGAAAGGATATATAATGGAATCTACCTAAAAGTGAACATTTTTAGTCTCTGTGTGGAAGCTCATGGGGAATTATTTGAGTGCATGGCATGTGACCTGTGTTAACAGTCACCTCCAGGAAAAGAGCACTAGGATAAAGAAAAATGCAGTCCAAGATAAAGACTTGTGGGGAGGAAGGACTTTACTGACATGCTGAAAAGCAGGTCTTCACACCTTTCTCAATCTGTTTTCAATAAGTGGTCACTGGGCATGAAGAAGCATAATGATTTTTACCTTTGTAGTACAAATCAGGCTGCTGCTGTAGTCCAATTACCAAATAAGTTACTCTCCTAGTAACAGGGCTGACAGTGTTGCTTGGCAGATACAGCTGCAGAGGAATAGCTTATTTCTGTATAATGACATAAAGTAAGTCTCTCAGGAACAAGGACTGTCTTTAGAAACTGAAATATTAGATCAAGAAGATGAGCAGGTATTTCATATTTCTGACATTTCAGTTTTGCATCCCACAGTTCGAGAAATAAACAACCTTCCTAAGGAAAATAAAAGTAAGTTTTCCAAAATGCAGGATTCTGAGATGACAGAAAGGTCTTGATGCCACGATTTCACTATAATCTCATATTCAGAATACATCTTCTTATTGTGTATTCCACAGTAAACTCCTAATACTGGTGTTTTCCAATTAAAGTCTATAAAATGATACAGAATTTTAAAACCCTGTTTTCAGATGAACACTCAGATCCCTCCATTTAATTAAATATATAGCAAACGAGGGTCTCTGAAGAAAAGAGGAAAGACACCATAATGACATGTAATGGTCACACTGTTCTCAGGAAGCACCTACTTCCTGCAGTTATGAATTTTACGTTTAGTCTTTAAAACTGTTGTTACTCTATTAACTAAACAAATAATGTGCCAATGGTTCTGCATACCATCTCCCACCCCCCATGGCTCAGCAACCTGTACTGGGTTCTAAAAACAAAGAGATTTATTTAGTGATCCCAGCCCAGAAGAGCGTATGGTCTTACGAGAGATACAGATAATCAGGGTTCAGCACACCAAAGCCTTGATAAAGATGGAGGCAATGGGCTTCTTGGAGAATGCCTATTCTCTGTATTTTCAAGGATAAGCATGAGTTAGCCAAGTGAAGGTGACAGAGGATTTGCATTCCAGGCAGAGGGAGTTTGACTAAGACCAGAGGTGTGAAGCTGTATGGTACAAGCAGGGAAACAGCATTCAGATCGGGGGTAGGAAATATCAAGATGGAATTGTAGGCAGAAGCTTTAAGTGGCATGTTAATTTGGGGATTTTGTGTGTGTGTGTATAGGAAATAGGGAATCAATGAAAAGTTGCAGGCCAAGGAGGGGAGCTGGTTAAGTTTTCACCTTAAATGAATCCCCCCTTGGTAGCTTCCCATGTGAAAACTGAGCAGGTGCCATACAGGCCAAAGAGGCATCTTAATAAGGACGGCAGGTCATAAGGGAATGCTGCCTTTTGAAAAGATGCTCCCTTTCAAAGCTTCTTAATTAGATGAAAATATAGGAGGTGGACAATTGACTTCTAACAGGTAAAGGGATTATGCTTTGTGAAACGTCACTAAATACCCAAGGACATCAATTTAACAGAAAAAAATTAGGATGATTTAAGAAGAGGAAAAATTCAAGGTTGGATTAAGGATAGGAATGACAAAGGAGACTTAAATTGTATTCAAGGATGAAAATAAGGGTCTATTTTGAAAGAGAAGTGGACAGATGAGCATTCAATAAAGGAAGAGAGGACAACAGGGAAGAATTACTTCTTGACAACGTGGTACTAATTTCCCAAATTACCTTTAACCAGGCCAGCCTAAAAGCTGCAAATACAGCCCAGTTTGCTGTGCTGAATCTTGACTGAAGTATCAGTATGAGTGTATAGACATATATGTACTGCTGGTACTTTATTACAGATACTCATTTAATTCTCAGTGGTGGTACAAACCAATCCTGATGGAACATCTCAAGTTAGATTTCAAGGTCCCAGTTTGACTCCGAATGGAAGGAAAGATGTGACAGCTGCCATTTAGTCAGCACATGGAAAACGTTTGTTTTCTGGCTGCAAAAAGTTACGTGTTTTTACACCTCCCCTTCTACCACCACCTCAAATAACCATGACACTAAAAAAAAAGATATACTAAGAATAATCACTTAACCCCATCAAGTTTATTTCTTATATCAGATTTTATTACACTGAAATACAAGCTACATTTTTGCAAAATAGAAATTCTTTGGGTGGATTGACTTATTTCTGTATAAGCTAAATATGCTGATGTATTTTGTAAAAATGGTCACAATATATTTTTGAAGTTAACTGATTTATTGAGGGAGTAGGAAGGAGTTGACAAAAGTCTACATGCATAGACAGTCCTAAAAGTATATCTCAAACATGAAGATGTAAATTTGAGAGTTAATGATACAAATTGCAGCAAAAACATTTTACAGGCAGAGAGTGTTTTGGTGTTTATAAAAGAAAGCTGAAGTCCTTTTGAAGGGTTTTTGTACATATATGCATGCTCATATACTATATGCATATATAGGTGTGCTTCATTTTGAGAAAGTCCAATATAATTCTAGCATTAAATTTACAAAACAGGTTTAGTGTTGACTGACTGAAGAGCTCACCACAGGTTTTACTTCAACTGCTTACATTCGAAAGTATTCAATTTACAATTTTTAGGAACTTACTGTGTAAGGTAAGTACATCTATACATAAATACTTTTATGCACATATAATCTAAACATAGCAAATAGCTGAAGCTATTTTCTAAGGTGTTTGGCTTAGTGAACCTTTTTTTACATCTTAATAGTTTTAAAATCAAATATATAGGAGTCAGTCTTTATTAGGGTGTATGTTATCACAAAGGGATAAAAATCAGTAATGGGACTGGAAATAGTATACCCACTAAGTTATATTAAGTCATTGGTCGAAAACATCAAATTATTCAAAACCATCTGTTTTAAGAGATACACCCCCACTTTAAATTCCCTCTTAGTAATTTACAGGTATTGTGTTTTGTATTCCTGTTCTCACCTTTGTGCCTGCTCCTTTGCAAAAATTCTCTTCACACCAAATTCTTAAAACTGAATCAGAACCACAAAAAATCCAACCCCTTTTCTCTCTTCTGCACATGGCTACAAAAATTCTAATAGTAACAAGATAGTTTGAAAGAAATATCTCTATATACTTTTTACTAGCATTGTATTTGCAAACTTACTTGAAAACACTTTTTTAAAAAAGCAGGATCTCTATGGCTTCCTGTCCTTCAGGGCTCCTTCTAAGGTACAAATTATTTAATTGCTAAGAATTTTATTTTCAGTTGTCTATATTTCATCAGCCCAGATAATTAACCATCTTTTATACTAAATTTGCTGTATGCTAAGTCGAAGACCTATCATAAACTAGAGCAAAAACTTTTTCTTAGGAGGACTAATGCTGTTAAAGGCAAGTGGTTTCGTTTCAATTAAAACTATATTCCTGCCTGTTGTTACTGAGGTAACTCTAAAAAATTAAGTAGTAAAAAATATCTCCATGGGTTGTGCCCTAACACAAACTACTCTGCCTATTCAACCAGCACCATAATTTTTAACGTTCACTTAGCACCTATGTGTAATTAAACAGGCATCATCTGAGAACATTCCAGTTGCTAAATAGTACCTCATTATTAATTAGTATATGCCATGGCTCTCTATGAGTATTTCTCTGCTCAGTTCTAGTAATATTTTAGCAGTGACAAAACAGTGTCTAGCCCAAATGTTTTCATTTTGTTTCACTCTGATTGAAACAAACATTTGACTTTCTTTCATCACGTGCTGTCACACAGTGACATGGATTCAGTAACTTAATCATAATGACCCCCAAGTTTCTAATCAAAGAAGAAAAAAAGGATTGGCTAGCATCTCTCATCTACCTTTTAATTTCTACGTTAGAGAGAAACAACACCTTCAAAGGAGCAAGCCCCCAAGCAGCTTTTCCTCTTCTTTAAACTTTATTGGAAATAAGGCATTAGAGGTGATTAGTTCTAATCTCACTTCTCTTTTCTTTACTCCTTGACATCACTGTGTTGTACATGCAGTCCTCCAGGTCACCTGCTTCAAAACCATCAGTTCCTTAAAACCAAAGA
This sequence comes from Ateles fusciceps, assembly GCA_036589455.1. NCBI lineage: Eukaryota > Metazoa > Chordata > Mammalia > Primates > Atelidae > Ateles > Ateles fusciceps. The sequence goes on from JAZHEH010000630.1 coordinate 11,609,210, forward strand.
TTTACTGGATCCTCTACCAAAGGTACTAATTCAAAATCTCTGGAGTAATGAAGGTCTACATTTTTAGAAACAAGCTTCCCACCAGGTGAGGGTTACTCACCAATAAGCTTAAGAACGACTACCCTATATATTATACAGACTATCTGCCCAATGTTAATTTTAGTTGTCTGAAGGTCAGCAGAGGATTAGGGTAAATCAACTAAGCATAGTGGCTCATGTCTGCAATCCCAGCACTTTGGGAAGCCAAAGGCAAGAGGATTACTTGAGGTCAGGAGTTAGAGAGCAGCCTGGGCAACACAGTAAGACCCTGTCTCTACAAAAAAAAAAAAAAAAGAAAAAGAAAAAAATATTTTTTTAAATTAGCTTAGTGTCCTAGCAGTGTAGTCCCAGCTACTTGGGAGGCTGAGGCAGGAGGATCACTGTTCCAAGAGTTGGAGATTACAGTGAGCTATAACTGAGCTGTGTGCCTGGACAGCAGAGCAAGACCTTGTCTCTTAAAAAAGAAAAAAAAAAAATTAGGATAAATAAATTTTAAGAGAGAGTCTATCACCAACTATTTAAGTGAGTTACATTAAAAACCTGTTATGAAGAAAAGAGTATATGAGATGATGGCACTCTGGAAAAAGTGCATTTATAAAACCAAAGGTTTGGACTACATAGTATTTAAGATCCATTCCAGCCCTAAAATCCTGACTTAATTTTTATTTGTCTCCTCATATTGACAGGAGATGGAATGCAAATACATGTTTGCATTCCAGAGAATAAGAAGTTCCACAGCTACCTCTAGTCTTGGCAGATGGCCCATAAAACATGCTCTGTTGATCTGACTTTGACAACTCTAAAATAAAATCCTATGCTGCACGTATTCCTAAGTCCCTGCTCACAACCGGTCATTCTCCAATCTTGCCTTGGTACTTATTCTGCTGTAATTGTATTTATATGCCAGAACAAGAAATAGTTTGGCTAAACCAAGATTACACAAACATTTGCTATTACCTACAGTTTAATGTGTTAAGGAAGAGAAGGGGCAGAAATAAGTTGAGTATTCAGGTTGAGGGCTTCCAATATGCCCATTAAGTCACATATCATAACTCAAATTCACATCAATACCATCAAGGTATTCAGAATAAAACAGCACTGCAATCCTTGTTAGATGTATAAATTCCAGTTTCCTTTCTAAAATCAAGTGTTAACATTTACAATTCCAGTGACTGAAAAAAAAAAAAAAGAAAATGTGTATTGATACAGCTACACTTTTAAAAAATGATGTAACTTCTAATTTAAAGTGTCAATTTCACATATTTTTTCCCCCATTTCCTAACTCCAATAAAATGACAGTGAAGAAATAAAATAAGTATTTCCCCCTCAAGGACAAAAAAGCATGCAAGAGTTGGTATTGGACTCCCTAAGGGCAAAACTGGGTTTTGGGGATTCCAGAAAACAAAATGGTACAATGCCTTCAAAAGCTGAGGGAACATTCTTTTCAACCTCAATTTGTACAGCCAACGAAACTATCACTCAATGTATGCTCAAGTATAAAGATAAGATAAAGACAATTTCACTCACATTAAGAGTTCAGGTATACACAACCTGCCCCTGCCAATCCACCTAGATGCTTACTTTGAAAGCTACTGGAGGATAAGCTTCAGCAATATGAAAGCAGAAACAGAATGGTGAGGGAAAGCATACTAAGTGACCAGCCCAGATTACTGCAGAGATTGAGATTTTGGGGGTTTGGAGAATGGTTGCTAAAAAAAGTTTCCACAGTTGCCTCCAGGACTGGGGTGGAAGGGAGGGCAGAAGACTAATGCTTTTTATTGTAAACCCTTTAGTACTATTTGCTTATATGTACATGTTATTAAAATTAAAAAAAAATTAAATGACAACTGGTAACATCTGAAAACAGAGAACAACAGGATTTCAAATTAAGCTGGGACAAGCCCTGGCCCAAGCCACCACCTCACTCCTATTACCTGCAAGGCCCTACATGACCTCTGCCCTCCACTTTCCCCTTTCACTTATCAGTTAACTCCACTCTATGCTCACAGTGCTCTTCAGCTTGCCACAAACACATCAGGCACATTCCTGCATTGGGGTCTTCACACGTGGCGTTCCTGTGGACTGGTGAGCTTTCTCTAGAAACCGCATTGCTTACTCCTTCACTTCCTTCAAGTCTGTATTCAAACACCACTTGCTTAGTCAGTTGATTACCTGTATCAAATTTTAACTGCCTACTGTACTCTTCTGTTAACATCATTTAACATAAATTTTGCTTCTTTCCCCCACCACAAGCTGAGTTCCATGAAAGCAGGGAATTTTGTTTACCTATTCCCTAGCTCAGTGTTTGACATACATTTGGCAATCAATGAGTATTTGCTGAGTGAATAAATGAGTGGATGTCATGAACCAAGTTCTTTTTCAGTTACCTATATCATTCTATTACATACCTTGAAGTAAAAGCTCACTCAAAGGAAAAGTATATGGCTTTTGACAGCAAAGACTTCAAGGGGCCTCAAGGGTGTTAATACTGTTTAAAAACAAAGTATATAACCCTCATCAAAGAGGGTTTTCTACTATTCAATATCTCAAAATTGCTTTGGGGGATTCCAGAAAACAAAATGGAGTGGTAAGCAATTCAAACTTTTGTCTCCAAAGATTGGTATGCTTATAAATTGACTCATTGTTGGTTCCAGATCGCTACATATGTTCGAAACCTAATTCCACGCCTGTCTTTAAGATGTGGCCTCCCCAGTACTCTACCCAAGACGTTGGGCTCAAGATTTTTTATGAAAGGAGGGCTAACATAGTTAGAAACTAAACTTCAGTGCATTCAATTAAAAACAAACAAACAAAAACAGCTGGGCACAGTGGCTTATACCTATAACCCTTTGAGAGGCCAAGGTGGGAGGATTGCTTGAGCCCAGGAGTTTGAGATACCAACCTGGGCAACACAAGGAGACCCTCTCTACACAAAATTTAAAAATTAGCTAGGAGTGGTGGCACACACCTGTAGTCCCAGCTACTCAGGAGGCCAAGGTGGGAGGACTGCTTGAGCCCAGGAGATGGAGGCTGCAGTGAGCTGTGACCGTGCCACTACATTCCAGCCTAGGCAAAGAGCAAGACCTTATCTCAAAAAAATAAATAAATAAGTAAATAAAAATCAGGACACTCCTCCACAGTATCTCAAATTTAGTAGCAAAACAAAAAGTACTTGGGCAAAATCCCACTGGTTTTGATTAGTTACATAAGTGTTACTACCTCTAAAAATGTAAGTAAAATTCGCTCTCATGGCTGTGGCTTAAAAACATACTTAAAAATTACAATCCTGTCAGAAACAGTGGTGCATGCCTGTAGTCTCAGCTACTCAGGAGGCTGAGGCAAGAAGATCACTTGAGCCCTGGGCTTTGAGGCTATAATGCACAATTATCACACCTGTGAACAGCCACTGCACTCCAGCCTGAGCAACATAGCAAGACCCCATCTTTTGGAAAACAAATTGTTATTCTATTTACATTGACAAATAAATGATAAACTTTAAGGGCTTGATACTTTTTAAAAACCCCCAATTTAAAAAACTATAGCTTAGGATGAAGTAACTTCCAATATCTGAGTACATACTATGTGAAAGGCACAGTGCTATGTATCAAAGATCCAAAGCTTAAGTAAATAACACCAACTGACCCAAACACACAAGGTAAAACAAATACAGCTGTAATTAACCCTAAAACATGTGACACCATGAGGCGTCATAATAGAGGCATAAACAAGGTGCCTCCACATCACAACTAGAGTTGCAATGCATTTCAGTAGAGGGCATGGAGCGGGACATCTCATAAGAGTACTGATACTCTAATTGAGGTCTCACAGAATGAATGGAAGAAAATGAGCAAATTCATCCAATTTTGAGAGCCTATTCTGTAGGTACCAGGTGCTACACATACAAAGATGGAAGCCAGTCCCCCCCTCCCAAGAAGCTCAGTCACATGGGGGAAGAAATGAATCAACTGCAATGTATTCATCTGACAAACAAGGAATAGATCAGCACTCTCAAGCACGTTCATGACCCATTGTGGTTTTGGTATGACTCCATCAAAGGATCCAATGATGTCTCAACCATAAGCAAATAACCCAATCCAATGCCACCAATGTCAGTAACAGAGCAGCAAAGATTAGACAGCTTTCTTGGAGGTAGTACACAAATTCAGTTTTGACACATTAGTAGGAAACTAGAGATGCCCAGGAGGGGGCAGAAGGAGGAATGAAAACACATGGCATATTCAGATACAGCAGAGATCTTAACACTAAAAACAAAGAATATGCAACAGAAATTGTAAATGCCCTTTACAGAAAAAGCCTGACTATGCCTAGAAGATTCTTGCGTGGCTGGGAGCTTTAGTACACAGCAAAGCAGTGACAAGAGATGAGGCTAAAAATTTTGGCTGGGGTTGAATTCTGAAAATTCTTGAATAGCAAGTAAATGGCTGACTCGCCCTCCTTTAAAGAATTCCAACGCTCAACAGGACTGAGGGGGGAAAAATAAATCAAGGGCTTTATATTTAAGCAGCATTTATTGATCACATAATTTGACTCAGGACTTAAGTTGTTAAATCCTCACAATCCTGAGGGTTAATTACCATCCAGTGTTACAAATAAGAAAAAAATTGAGGTAAGTCACTTGCCCTCAAAACACACAATTATGAAAGTATCAGAACTGGGAGTGTATGAGTCTGGATTCGTAAGTTACTACTTCCATTACAAAACAGCTGTCTCTGTGGTAAAGTGTAATATTTTTTAAGTCAACTGTTCTGCAATAGCAAAATAATAATAAAGTCAAGGAAATGCATTTAATTTCTTAAGCATGTTCATGCCCACTGGATATATATTCTTAGCCTAAGCTCATTACTTATGAATGTGTTCACTTTTAGTCAATTCAAGCCATGGAAAAAGTTTAGAGAACAGATAATCAGCAAAAAGTGGTAGTTGTGGGGAGAACTCCCAGCTGAGTATCAGCCCATATTAATATCCATACAGTTGTATCTGTTCCACACTGATTCGTTTGGGGCAAGAATGAGACTGATGAACTGACTCTTATAAAAACATCTATCAGCTTCTTTTCACTGATGGAAATAACAAGACAATTTGTGGTTTATAAACAACATGATTTTATACCCTGTATTTTTTTTTTTTAATCCTAATAGTTTTTTACCTTCTGTTTTGAGCTTTGAAATTAAAATGAAAATCAGAGAACTTCTGAAGGAAGTGTCTTAACACTCTACATATAGTTTATATTTTCTGCCACCATTATATTTATGATTCTTTATAAAGTGCTGCCAAAAATAAGTAAAATTATTAAAATTAAAAACTTTTCATGAACTCTTATGCTCTCCAAAGTACAGATTTTATAAATTACACTAACAATTGTTAACTAGCTAATATACTTTTCCTCAGAGAGATTCCAAATCTTGAAAGACTGAACTTACAACACAAAAAAAGCTTCTCTAGCATTTACACCTTCCAGCCTGATCATCTGATGTTATCTGTAACATGAAGCACCGCTCTCTGCACTTCACACACATGGATACATAATTCTAAAACCCTCAGACCAGATATGTTTATGAATTCAGAATTTTGGATTTTAGAAGATAATGCAGTATAGACCATTTACAGTAGTTCTCCTTTATCCATAGTTTTGCTTTCCACAATTTCAGTGACCCATAGTCAACTGTTGTCCAAATTTTCACATTTTACTGCAGTATATTGTATAATTATTCTTTTATGATTAATATCTTAACTGTACCTAATTTATAAACTTTATCATAGGTATATATGTATAGGAAAAAATGTAGTATATACAGCATTCAGTACTGGGGGCTCTTAGAATGTATCTGCTGCAGATAAGGGGCAACTGCTGTATTTTGTAACAATTTAGGCAGGATCGGTGCTAGCATTCTATAATTAAACATACTAGTATTTCTGCAGCAAAATGTGACTATTCATATTATAAATTCAGGTCGGGTTTTATGCCACTTGTCATACAGATGGACAAAAAACAAAACTTAATATTCTGAGCCTTTTGGATTAAGATACGTAATTGTGGAGTTATATGAATTCATTCAACTCATAACAGAGCATGAGGCATGAGGTGGATACTATTATCATCTCCTTTATATAGATGCAAAACTGAGGTGCAGAGACATTAAGCACCTATTCATTGTCACAGAGCTAGTAAGCAATGTAGCCAGGATGATCCCAAACAGGATGGCTTCAGAGTCCATGCATCTAACCACTACGCATGGCTTTTCATGTACTTAACAAAAGCAGCAAATATGTATTAACAGCATGTGCAATTGTTTATTATTTAGAGCTTCGGTGGATGCATTGTAGTATATGGTTTTTGAAAAAAAAAACAACTGCATATAGGTATTAAGGACTGTTTTCTTAACTCCTTCTAATAAACATCACCTGTAGGTAAATAGTAGTGTTTCTGAAATATCTTTTTGTATAACTGAATCCTTTAAATATAGGAAAAATAAAGCCAGTGATATAGGCAGAAGTCTTAATGGAAAAATAAGAAAAAATCCAAATGTGAAGGCACAGCAAATATTTAAAAGACTCCAGACAAGCCAAAGTTAAAAAATACATACATATAATATATATATATATATATATATATATATATATATATAAAATGCTAACATGGTTAGAAAAAAGGAAGTAACCTGAATCATTCAAATTTTATGGAGAAATCAGTGATATACAAATCCTAACATGTCTCTAGGAATAAAACCTTGAAACAATCTCAGCATTTATACAATGGAACTGGTATGAGAGCTCCCAAGTTAAAGGAAAAAAAGAATTTCATTGGCATCCTGTGCCAGTCTTCTTACACCTGCAATAGTTGTTAAAAGTATACTGTTCCTCTGTAATGATCTGGATTTCAGAAAAACAGCATCCTCTCAAAAATCAGACTTCTTTGAACTACTTTCTGTATGAGGCAAGAGATTTGGATTCCTCATAAGCTTTCCTTCTTAAGAAAGTGACGATCTCTAGGAATGTATCTTCCCAGCTCATATATAAGAATTAGTTCTTGGACAGGCACGGTGGCTCACGCTTGTAATCCCAGCACTTTGGGAAGCTGAGGCAGGTGGATCACAAGGTCAGGTGTTCGAAACCAGCCTGACCAACATGGTGAAACCCCGTCGCTACTAAAAATGCAAAAATTAGCCAGGCGTGGTGGCACACACCTGTAATCTCAGCTACTCAGGAGGCTGAGGCAGAAGAATCGCTCGAACCCAGGAGGCGGAGGTTACAGTGAGCCGAGATCACGCCACTGCACTACAGCCTGGTTAACAGAGTGAGACTCTGCCTCAAAAAAAAAAAAAAAGAATTAGTTCTTTAACTTGCGTATTCTCTGCTTCATTTCCAGTCAGCTGATTTGGTAATAAAAATCATTTATTCCACACCTAGCTTACTGACCTGATCACAGGGTTGCAGTTGTCAAAAGCATCAGTAATGGAGTCTGACAGGCCTGGGTTAAATCCCAGCTCAATTACTTACTAGAAGAGTGACTTGGACAAAGAACTTCACTTTGGCCCCATCTTTCTGATTTGCAACAATGGGATGCTACTGAAGGGCTATTAAAAATGAGATAGTGACACCCAGTCCATAAGAAATGTTAGTACACAGTAACTACCACTATTTGCAATAATGGGTTAGCACTGTATATGATTTTAGCTGATTTGGAGGGGCAACTTTACTAAGGTAGGAAGTGAGGCTAGAGTTAAATTAATCTCAGAAACTAATCACAAGGATGGCTCCAAATAGTAACATTTGTAGGTAAATCAGTATTTTCCCAAGTTCCCAAAATAAAACCTCTTGATGCGTGTAAAATGATCTTACAATTTTAAAAATGCACAGACGGAGAAAGGGGAAACCAGACTAAAAGAGATGATCTCTTTTATTTAAAACTACGTATGACCCTTCCCTGCACAGAAATCAGCATTTGGTCCTTTTAGCTTTTGGCATCTCTCTAGTTCCTATAAGCAGAAATAACTGAAATCTATACTCTTAGATGGTTATGGTAGCAGGTGTACTTCTACCTAAAGATGTACTTCTTTAGAGCCAGTTACAAAGGGTAAGCGGCTCTAGTAACTAACAAAAACAAACACACCACCTAGAAACCTTCCACCTATTTTTGGAAATGTCAGTAAAGCTACGAATTCAGAGATGCACACCAATATGAACAGGAAAGATTCCAAAGAAATCTAATCAGCATTAGACTGATTAGATGGTAAATTAATTTGCAATTTTGCTCTGGGTCAGTGATATATCTCAGAGATCAATAATTTAATATGTAGCTAGCTGAGGAAGGAACAGAGGAAGGAAAAGTGGGAAGAGCCAAAAAATAAATTTAAGTACTGAACTAAATTAAAATTTCTATCTAAATTATTCATAATAGCATAGTGATATATCTCTATTTTAAATATTTACTTGAAGTTCATGGCTGGGTGTGGCGGCTCACTCCTGTAATCCCAGCACTTTGGGAAGCTAAGGCAGGCAGACAACTTGAGCCCAGGAGTTCAAGACCATTCTGGGCACATGGTGAACCCCATTTCTACAAAAAAATACAAAAAATTAGCCTGGTGTGGTGGTGCATGCCTATAGTCCCAGCTACTTGGGAGGCTGAGATGGGAAAAATCATTTGAGCCTGAAAGGTGAAGGCTACTGTAAGCCTAGAATGAAAATGTGGGCCAGGCACAGTGGCTCACATCTGTAATCCCAGCACTTTGGGAAGCTGAGCCAACAGGATTACTTGAGCCCAGTAAGTAATCCTGTTGGCTCCAACTCCTGGGTTGGAGCCTACAGTGAGCCATGATTGTGCCACTGCAGTCCAGTCTGGGTGACAGAGCAAGATTGGGTCTCTAAAAAAATTTTTTGAAAAAAGGAATGAATATGTTTTTAAAAACTGGAGTTACTAAGGCAAAGCATCCTCCTTCTCCATTCTATTTCATTTCATTCCCTATAAAGAGAAAACAAAGTGTCAAGTGCCAGTGCTAAAGACTGAGCTTGAAAGTTGGCAATCAACTCTGAATAGGTATTAAGACGTAAGATTGGAAATTATCAAAATTGACCTTGATGTTCCAAACTTGTGGTATAGATAACTAAAGAGATTACTAGAAACCAGAGTTCAAAGAAGCAGATTGTTCTATTCAAGATTCTTTGAAAACAGTGGGAGAATTCTGGAAAGTCATCAAGGTGCAAATATTATTATGGAAATCAGAAGAGATGAAGTCTACAAGTCCAAGACAGACATGTATTCCAAGACTAATCTTAGAAAGGAAACACTAAGAGGAAAAAAATACACATTCTGAAGAAACAGAAGGCTAATTAGAGTCCTAAGAAAACCAAAATTTGAGAAATGAAAATTGGGTCTAGAAACAAAGAGGGAACAATTAATAGCTACATTGAGATAGCAGAGGAGAAGGATAGAGTTAAGAGGCTCTTAATCAGAATGAAGTTTTTTGTTTTACCTTTCTGGAGGCTTACAAGCTTCCATTATCTAGAACGACTAAACAAAGCAGTACTTTAGAGTGGGATTCTTGGGCAGCAAGCTAGCCTACTTTTCAAAATTCCCCTGACCTATAAATCTAATGCATTTGACCAGGTGCATTTTATAATGCTTTTAGTCATGTGTTTTACAAATTCCCCTTAGATCAGCAAAATTCCAAATCCCACAACACTTAGTAAATCCAGCCAACAGGTAAGCATATTCTAGATAATACATCCTTTAAAAACAACCAAAAATAGTACTAGATTTTTATTTTATTTATTTACTTTTTTTGAGACGGAGTCTCACTCTGTTGCCCTGCCTGGAGTGCAGTGGCATGATGTTGGCTCACTGCAACCTCTGCCTCCCAGGTTCAAGCAATTCTCCCTGCCTGCAGCTGGGATTACAGGTGCCCACCACTACGCGCGGCCAATTTTCGTATTTTTAGTAGAGACGGGATTTCACCGTGTTGGCCAGGTTGGTCTTGAACTCCTGACCTCAGGTGATCCGCCTGCCTTGGCATCCCAAAGTGCTGGGATCACAAGCATGAGCTACTGCACCTGTTCAAAAACAGCTATTTTAACAGTGTCATTTTCAAGAAAGAAGAAGTTCTTAAGTGGCAAAAATATGCTTCTTTATTTAGAATCATGGACCTTTAATTACAACTCTAAGACTCTATGGATTATTTATAAAGGAACTAAGAAAGGCCTAAACCTGTTGAAGATTATGAAGGTTGGCAATGACAGAAGATTTGCTAGAGCTAAGGATTCTTGTCTCTGGTGTAGTGCTGTACATCCTCAACTATGCCTCTGCAGCAATAGTCTTCCTCTTCATCTTAGAATTAATGGTACTGAGAAAATTTAACATACAGAATACAGAAGTCACTATCCTATTTCTCTAAGGAGAAAACTAGAAATCCATCCAAGCAAAAACTTAATTTTGTCTTTTCCTTCAGTATTTGAGAACAAAAAAATTATCTAGTAGCTCTAAATGGGCAGAAGGAGAAGTGAAAACTCTAGAATGCTTCAACAAGCTATTAACAACAGTTTGGGCACTATCTGGTATCACCCTACTGGAACTTTCCTTATTAACTCCCCTATATTCCACAACAAAGACTGGAAGGTGCTGAATTCCTACTGTTTTGGAAGCTGAAATGATGGCCCATTTGCCTCCCACTCATCCTGCTCTGAGGGTACAGAGTAGTGCCTTGCCATACAAATGTTAGTGACACCTAACAGAGCTGAGACCAACCTCTGGGTATTACAGTTGAGAAAATTATGGTGAGAAAATAAAGTCAGATCTATAGGTCATCTGTAGCCTATACTTTATAACAGCTTAGACTGTAAACAATTTTAATCACAGAACAATTTTCCTGTCTCAAAAGTGTATTTATAATGAGTTCAGCATTCAATCTTTCCACAGTTCCTTCATGAATGTTAATTTTTCCCTGCTACATTTATAAGCTCTTTGCAGTTAACAATCATGTCTTTTACTTTCTGTATTCTCGTATCTACATATTCTAGGCATTGAGTCAATACTAAACATATACACATTAATTTAGTCTCACAGCAGTTACCATAAACCATGAAACCAAAGTAATCATGGAGACGTGACAACAGAGATTTTCTAATAAAGAAAAAACATACCAAAAAAACCCCACCAATGCCATAATTTCAGGAATCCTGCTGTGGTGAAAGAAGCAAGTGGAACTGGGCTTTCGTAGAACCTTCTCTGCACCACCTTCACAGATTATCCTTGGTATAATTAAATTTGCATTGTGTTAAACTCAGATCTATGTTTTATACAGAAATTTGCAAAGTAAGAACCAAAATATCTCAGTGCAATTAAAATTACAAATTCTTCCCATTAAAAGAACTAAATGGGAATTCCCTGTGATTCAAAGTTCATGTTAAAAACTTAAGAAAAAGGTAAATAAACCAAACATCTTCATAGAAAAATTATATTTACAACTCCATTCAAAAGCGGTTTTTCAAAGCAAACACATTGTAACACTGAGGGTGAAAAATCTATGCTCACCCAAAGCTGCCAAGTCTAATAACTTACTGACAGAATACTACATCAGAAATAAGGCAGTAACCCAAAATATAGCATTAAAGATTTCTCTATCCCCACAACTAGACAGAATAAATCTAACTAGGAGCAAATGATACACTTCATTCAGTTTCACTATGTCTGAAATCTTTAAGGACAGAAGTGATAAATGTGATCTCCATTCTTCATTAGACTTGAACATTTAAAGGAAAATAATTTCTAAAGCACAAAGAGGTAAAGAGGTATAATCTTTCAAAAAGATATTCAGTGTTCAAAATTCAAGAATGCAATATCAGTTCACAATGGGCATTAGGTGAATATACACAATACAGTAAGAGCAAATTAATTTATTTAGTACTTTTTCCATTCCATATCATCAGGAGGATTGATTTCAACTTTCCTTTTACCTACATCAGACCAGTTGGTACTCAAAACTGTACCACCAGACTCCATCTGCAATGAAAAATAAAAATACATTAATTCCTGGGCCATATAATCAAAATAGAATATTTTTCTAAAAATGTTCCAAGCACAGAGACCCAAATATTGGCTACTATATACAGCTCAATATAAACTATGTGCGATACGTATATTATACGTAATAGATTACACACAGACAAAATATATAGCTCAATATAAACTCAAACCAGTATTTTTATTTAATCTTAGGCATTCCAGAGGTTAACAAGTTCCATAACATCTGAAAAGGAAATTCTAAAGTAGTCAGGGAGGTGCACCATACCTTCCTTTGCTAATCAGCATCGACATGTTTGTGGAAAAACTACCTTCAAATGAAATATTATTAGCTCCCAAAGACAATGATTACTGTAATCTCTTTTGCTGAAGACCGTAAAGACCAGTCAAAATAATCTCCTTCTATACCAGCTGAAGAGCTCTACTTTGTGCTGTCTTTGTGCCAAACACATTCAAGTTTACTCCGAAATTTTTAAAATCAAGATACACTTATGCCAGTATAGAAAGTCAGTGTCTCAGTGAAGAATTGGTTATTTATTTACCATCTACTGAATCTACCATCCACCAACCATATTCATTAATATATTTAAAAAAAACCAAACTTCTGGACTTTCTTAACATGCTAAAAATCAATGGATTTGAACCACATCAAAGAATAGTGTAAATTATTAAAATAAAAACATTTAAAAATAACCAACTGTGTTAGTGGCCAATGTATACAGTTATATATCCTGCATACTGGAACCTCAATGTAACCTCATGTCTGACATATTCTACTGAGCTCCCCTTACATGGGCTTTTTTGCATGGCAGTTGTGTCTTTAGTTATCTTCCAAACATGAGATGTCACCACCTCTCTGTGGCTTTCTCTGACCTCTTATTTCTCTACTCCTAAAAAATTTGTCTTCTGTGTGAGCCTAATTATCTAATTAACATGTGTCACACTGCATTGTTGCAATTTAAGGTTCTGTCTTCTATCTGCTTTCCACCCTTGATCCTCAACTAATGCTGAGAGCTTTAAAGGCAAGGAGTATATTTTACTAATATTCGTATCTTAGTTCTAAGCACAGTGGCCTAGCACATAATGGGCTTTAAATACAATGACTGAATTATGTTTGACAAGTGTGTATAATAAACTAAACCAAGGCCAGGTATGTTGGCTCATGCCTGTAATCCCAGCACTTTGGGAGGCCGAGGCGGGCAGATCACCTGAGGTCAGGAGTTCAAGACCAGCCTGGCCAACATGGTGAAACCCCATCTCTACTAAAACTACAAAAATTAGCCAGGCATAGTGGCATGTGCCTGTAGTGCTAGCTACTCCAGAGGCTGAGTCACGAGAATCACTTGAACCTCGGAGGCAGAGGGTGCAGTGAGCTGAGACTGCACCACTGCACTCCAGCCTGAGTAACAGTGTAAAACTCTCTCTCAAATAAACAGACAAACACAAACTACCCCAAGAGGACCTTCACTTTTAAAACTGAAAAAAAAGTGGATTTAGTTTACAATGTGACCATATTCTGATGACACTTATTTCCCGCCCACCCCCGCCATCTCTCCTTATAGACTGTAGGGCAATTTAGCATTTTCCCTCTGATTTGTTTGTATATCTTGGTCTTTGTCCCAGTTAGATAAGGAGATTATAGAGAACAAGATCTATTTAGTTTATTTCGTATTCCTACAAAGACAGAAGGCCCTGGTATGTTCCAGATCAATGTTGCTGCCCAAATGGCTTATTTTATGGGTATACATAATTTGCTTATAATTATCAAAGTTTCTAGGTGAAAATTAGTGCAGATTCTACCTTTGATCTTTGATTTTTTGATTTGACATCTTTGATCTGATATATTGTTGATTTTGTCTACCATATTTTTAAAAGTCAAAAGTGAGAATGGGCCAGGCACAGTGGCTCACGCCTGTAATCCCAGCACTTTGGGAGGCCGAGGTGGGCGGATCACGAGGTCAAGAGATCGAGACCATCCTGGCCAACATGGTGAAACCCCATCTCTACTAAAAATACAAAAATTAGCCAGGTGTGGTGGCACGCGCCCGTGGTCCCAGCTACTCGGGAGGCTGAGGTAGAAGAGTCACTTGAACCCAGGAGGTGGAGGCTGCAGTAGAGATTGTGCCACTGCACTCCAGCCTGGTGACAGAGCAAGACTCCATCTCAAAAACAAAACAGAACAAAAAAACAAAAGTGAGAATGATTTCTCCTGGGAAGATCGAGTAGATGTACTTTTCCTATTCTTTCTAGTAGTAAATCTAAATACCCTAGTTACTACATATGCAACAAAGGTAAAAAGGCTCTAAAAGGAACCAGGTGCAGTGGCTCACACCTATAATCCCAGTACTTTGGGAGGACAAGGCAGGAAAATTGCTTAAGTCCAGTAGTTCAAGAATAGGCTAGGCAACATAGTGAGACCTTATCTCTACCAAATAGTAATAATAATAAATAAATAATAAGAAGAAAAATAGCCAGGTGTGGTGGTGCATGCCTATAGTGTCAGCTACTTGGAAGGCTCAGGTGGGAGGATCACTTGAGCTCAGGGGTTCAGGGCTGCAGTGATTCATGATTGCACCACTGTATTCCAGCTGGAACAACAGAGCAACTCCCTGTTTAGAAAAAAAAAAAAGACACCAAAAGGTAAAGTGAAGACAGACCTACTAGAGACCCTGGGACTCAAGAAATGACATGGTACCAAATTCTCTGTGTTTTCCTTTGCCTCCTATATCCTAGACTTGGAGCTGAAGAAGCTGGAAACACCAAGTGGCACAAACAAACAAACAAAAGTCCCAACAAACCCCTGTTCTCTCTTGCCAAGAGATTAGGAAAAGAACACTGCCTAGGAAAACAGAAAACTTTCAGACAACAGGCCAAGCATGGTGGCTCATGCCTGTAATCTCAGCACTTTGTGAGTGCAACACTGGAGGACTGTTTGAACTCAGAAGTTCAAGAGCAGCCTGGGCAATATGGGGAGACCTCATCTCTACAAAAAATAAAAAAATTAACTGAACTGGGTGGTGCACGCCTGTGATCCCAGCTACTCAGGAGGATCACTCGAGTTCAAGTGGCCAAGGCTGCACTGAGCCACGATCGCACCACTGCACTCCACTCTAGGCGACAGAGAGGGACCCAATTTCAAAAGTGAATGAGTAAATAGAAATAGATCATAGAAATGTATATCTTAAGAACCTAGAAAAATAAGAACAAAGTGCACCTAAAGCAAGTAGAAGGAAGAAAATAATAAAAACAAAAATGAATGAAATGTAGAACAAAAAAATAGAGAAAAAATGAAACAAAGAGCTAACTGGGAGAAAAAATTCAATAAAATAAGCAAATCTAGCCAATGGGTAAGCATATACTAGATAACGTGTTCTTCAAACCTCTAGCAAGACTAATAAAGAAAAAACAGAAGACATAAATTACCATTTTAAGAATGGTAAAAATATCACTATAAACCCTACAGACATCAAAAGAGTAAGGGAGGCCAGGCACAGTGGCTCAAGCCTGTAATCCCAGCACTTTGGGAGGCCAAGGCAGGCAGATAGCTTGAGCTCAGGAGTTACAGACTAGCCTGGGCAACATGGCAAAACCACATCACTACAAAAAAATAATAAAATAAAAATAAAGTAGCTGGACATGGCGGCACATGCCTATAGTCCCAGCCACTGGAGAGGCTGAGAAGGGAGGATCACTAGAGTCTGGGAAGTTGAGGCTGAAGTTGAGGCTGCAGTGAGCTATGACTGCACTACTACACTCCAGCCTATGTGACAGAGAAATGCTTTGTCTCAAAAACAAAAGACAAAAACAAACAAAAAGAATAAGGGACTATATAAACACTGACAACTTGGACAAAATGGATCAATTTCTCAGAAACACAAACCACGAGTCATCCATATGAAATAGATAATTTGAACAGTCCTATAAAAACTTCTAGGTTAACTAAATTTATAACTTTAAATCTCCTAATAAAGAAATCTCCAGGCCCAGATTGTTTCACTGGTGAGTTCTACCAAATACCTGAAGAAAACTTAACACGAATTATACACAATATCTTCTAAAAAGTAGAAGAGAACAGAATGCTTCCTAATTCATTTTATGAAGTATTACTCTGATGCCAAACCAAAGATAGCACAAAAAAAGAAAATTACAGACTCATATCCCTCATAAAGATAGATACAATAACCCATAAAAAATATTAGAAAATGCTCGGGCGCGGTGGCTCATGCCTGTAATCCCAAGCACTTTGGGAGGCCGAGGCGGGCGGATCAGGAGGTCAAGAGATCGAGACCATCCTGGCCATTATATATATATATATTTTTTTTATTTAAAAAAAATATTAGAAAATAGAACTGAGAGATATACAGTATGACCAAGTAGGGCTCATGCAAGGCTGTCTCAGTACTTGCAAATCAATCATATTAATCATATAAAATCACCGTATTAACAGGCTAAGGAAGAAAAATCATATAATCATACCAATCAACACCTACAAAACATTTGACAAAAAGTCAACATTAAAAGTTAATGATAAAAAAAATTTCAAAAAAATAGGAATACAACAGAACTTTAAAAACTTAACAAAGATCATCTATAAAAAGACTTACGGTTAACATTATACTTCATAATGAAAGAATAAATACTTTTCCCTTAAAATGGGAAACAAGGCAAGGATGTCCACTCTCACTACTCTTACTCAACACAGTGCTGAAGTTGCAGCCAGTGAAATACAGTAACAAAAGGAGATAAAAGGCATACAGACAGAAAAGGAAGAAGTAAAACTCTCCATATTTGCAGATGAAATAAAACTATCCATATTTGAAGATGATTGTCCACATTAAAAAAATGACAGATCTATCCAAAAATACTCCTAGAACTGAGTCCAGCAATGTCACAGAATACAAGATAATCACAAAATTAACCATATGTCTAGAGTCTAGTAATGAACACCAAAATTATATATATAACATCACTTTACTCTAAAATTTACATGGCAAGACAAATGAGTCAGAGTATCTAAAACCAATTGCGAAAATAAAGGATAAAGTAGGAGGAATGAGTCTACCCAATTTCAGACTTACACAGCAACAGTTCAAGACAGTGTGATTGACAGAGGAACACATATATAGATCACATACAGCTCAGTCTAACAGAATGGGGAACTTAGACTCACACAAATATGCTCAACTGATTTTTGAGAAAGGTGTGAAAATAATTCAATGGAGAAAAGATAGGTGCTAGAACACTTGAACATACTATCTACCCCACAAAAAGGAATCTCAAGTTAAATCTCACACTTTACATAAAAATTAATTCAAAATGCATCACAGACTTAAATGTAATATGTAGGCCAGATGCTGTGGCTCATGCCTGTAACCCTAGCACTTTAGGAGGCCAAGGCCAAAGGACTGCTCGAGGCCAGAAGTTCAGGACTAGGCTAGTTTTTAAAATTTTTGTAGAGATGGGGGTGTCTCTGTGTTGCTAGAAGTTCAGCAACACAGAGACACCCCCATCTCTACAAAAAATTTTAAAAACTAGCCAAGCATGGCAGCATGCACCTGCAGTCCCAGCTACTTGGGAGGCTGAGGCATGAGGATCATTTGAGCCCAGGACTTTGAGGTTACAGTGAACTGTGACTGTACTACTGCATTCCAGAGTGGGTGACAGAATGAGACCCTGTCTCTAAATAAAAAAAGTAATATGTAAAACAATATTACTTTTATTTATTTTTTAAAAAGGAGAAAGTCTTTGAGATCTAGGACTAGGCAAAGAGTTAACAGACTTGAAACTAAAAGTGTGATCCATAAAAAGAAAAACTGGTAAATTAGACTTTATCAGAATGAAATATTTTGGCTCTATGAAAGACCCTGTTAAGAAAACGAAAACTACAAACTGAGAGAAAATATTTGCAAACTACATATCTGACAAACATTTGCCAGATTTGTGATCATCAGGGATCATGGAAGAGTAGGGGTGGGGTTAGTGAGTATGGCTATAAAATAGCAACATGAGGGACATTTGGAATCCATGAAAATGTTCTGTATCTCACTCTTTTTAAGAGTTAGATTGAGCTGTATGTGATCTTTATGTATGTATATTCTCACTCTGCTGCCCAGGCTGAGTGCAGTGGCACGATCACAGCTCATTGCAACCTTGAACTCCTGGGCTCAAAATCCTCCTGCCTCAGATTCCGGAGTAGCTAGGATGACAGGGGCACACTACCATGCCAAGCTAGCTTTTACATTTTTTGTAGAGACCAGATCTTACTATATTACCCAGGCTGGTCTCAAATTCCTAGCCTCAAGGGATCCTGTGGTCTGACTCCCAAAGCACTGGGATAAAAGGTGTCAGCCACTGCATGCAGCCATTAACTGTCAATATCATGGTTGTGACACTGTACCATAGTTTTGACAAAATGTTTCCATCAGTGGAAACTTTGTAAAGGGTACAAAGAATCTCATTTCTTATGATTGCATGTGAATCTACAATTATCTCAAAACTAAAAGTTTAATGAAAACTTTTTTTTTTTTTTTGAGGTAGGGTCTCTGTTGCCCAAGCTGTAGTGCACTGGCACAAAAAAATAGCTCATGGCAACCTCGATCTCCCAGGTTCAAGAGATACTCCACCTCACCTTCCCAAGTAGCTGGGACCATAAGCACATGCCACCAGACCTAGTTAATTTTTTTTTTTTGGTAGAGATAGGGTCTCTCTATGTTGCCCAGGCTGGTCTCAAGACCTTTAGGCTCAAGCAATCCTCCCACCTCAGCCTCGCAAAGTAATGAAAAAAAATTTTTAATCAATAGTGAGGCTGGTCGAGGTGACTCACACCTGTAATCCTAGCACTTTGGGAGGCTGAGGTGGCTAAATTGCTTGAAGTCAGGGGTTCGAGGCTAGCCTGGGCAATGTGGCACAACGCATTTCCACAAAAAATAAAAAAAAATAGCTAGGTGTGGTGATGCACGTCTATAGTCCCAGCTACTGGGGAGGCTGAGGTAGGAGGATCACTTGAGCCCAGCAGACAGAGGCTGCAGTGAGCCAAGATCACAACTGCACTCAAGCCAGGGCAACAGAGTGAGATCTTGTCTCTTAATAAATAAATAAACCGTGAAAAGCACAATCATGACCAATTACCACATATTTCTTAAGTGTGAAATACCTGAGCATCAACCACAAGAACTATTAAATTATTAAATACTAATTTTAACTTTCTACTGTAAATATGTCTTAAAAGAAAACGGTCATATTTCCAGAGCTACTGGTATCAATAAAAGTCATATGATTACAACTGCAAGGTAATAATCTACACAGTTCTACAGTGATGAATTGTTACTAAAATACTGAGGTCTAATTTATGTATTTATGCTGCCCTGACAAAAAGCCTAAATTTTCTTAATCAAGAGAGTTGTTAAATTAATGAATAATGTGCACCTCCTACTTTCAAACACTCTTCTGGAAAGTTTCCCATCTATATTCTTCATCTCTAACATTGAGACTACATATGATTCTAGAAGGGAAACAATAGAAGTTCACTCAGCTACTGTGATAAATCCAAGTAAGATGACTCCATATCAATCTAACTCATTGATTAAAAAAAAAAAAATACCTACTTAGGATAAACCACTTGTTTCTCATCTCTTCCACAAATTTTCAACTTCCTCAAAAATTACTCTTAGAGCAAAAAGAAACATTCAGACAGACCTTATTCAAAAAGTTCTCCCAGCTATAGTACATGCAATTTGGTCTCACATTACCAATTTTCTCTTTTAAAATACATAAAATTTGCTCCTATACACATTTCTTTAAAAGTTTATATTCTTACAAAGGATTTGTTCATGGCACGTTTCACTTCATCAGAACCATCTGAATAGATCTGCTGAAATAATCTGTTTAAAGCTGCATCTCCCTCCAACTTTTCATTCTTTTCTTCTTCTTTTATCTCACCAACCAATTTATCCCAATTTCTTGTATAAGGAGATGATGATGGATATAGGTTCTTTACATCTATGAAGTAAAAAGGCAGAAGTAATTAATCAACGTTTCAATGTCAGGAATATGTAAACTTTGTGACTATGTATATGGAACATCTTAGCAAACAGTTTAGGTTACTGAATTTCATGTATGCAATAAATGTCTTTTTGATATATACACCAATAACAAAATTCTTATTTCTAAAAACTGAGTCAGTTACCATAATGGAAAATGTGGCGATTTCTTTTGAGCAAAATAACTCAATAAAGTGTAAACTTTTGATTCGTTATACAAAATTAGATTAAAAGCAGATCCTTCAAGTTGGTAACAGGAAAAACTAGATGAAAAGTATATAGGAACTTTTATGTTTTCAGAAAAGTTGCAAAGATAGTACAAACAATTCTAAAAATTAAAGTTTTTTAAAGGATGCCTAAGAAATCTTTTGTAACTAAAATTTTAATAAATGTTAAAAATGTGACTTTTTTTTAAGAAAGAAAAAAAGAAAGAAAAAGAGAGAGGAAGAAGGAAAAAAAAGAGAATGAAAGAAAGGGAAAAAGAAGAAGAAAAAGAGGGAGAGAGAACGAGAATCTTGCTCTATTGCCCAGGCTAGAATGCAGTCTAAAAATGGGTATTAAAAAGCTCTTTTATACTAATAATTGTGTTATACAATGCTGACAGGAAGGAATAAGGGAGGAAAATAACAAACAAACAGCCAACCAATATTTCATTTAAACCTATGAAATGCTATGCAATTGCTGGGGAGTGATTTACTCCCAACCATGTGGTCACTTTTAGAATAGATGTGATGTGTTACTGAAAAAAATGTATGTTTTGTGGATTTGGAGTAGAGACTTCTGTAAATGTTTATTAAGTTTACTCGTTCGAGGTCTAAGTTCAAGTCCCGGGTATCCTTGTTAACCTTCTGTCTCACTAATCTGTCCAATATTGACATGCAGTGTTAAAGTCTCCCACTATTATTGTGTGGGAGTCCAAGTCTCTTTGTAAGTCACCAAGAAGTTGCCTTATGTATCTGGGTGCCCCTATATTGGGTGCACATAGACTTAGGATCATTAGCTCTTCCCATTACACTGATCCCCCTACCATTACACAAAGTCCTTCTTATCTCTTTTGGTTTCTATTACTTTAAAGTCTATTTTATCAGAGACGAGAATTGCAACTCCTGCTTTTTTTTTTTTTTTGCTCTCCATTTGGTTGGCAAATCTTCCTCCATCCCTTTGAGTCTCTGTATTTCCTCGCATGTGAGATGGGTCTGGATGCAGTCTACTGATGGGTTTTCTGGAATGGCTGATACTGGTTGTTCCTTTCTGTATATAGTGCTTCTTTCAGAAGCCCCTGTAAAGCAGGCCTGGTGGTAATGAAATCTCTGAGTACCTGCTTGTTCGTAAAAAATTTTATTTTTCCTTCACTTATGAAATTTAGTTTGGCTGGATATGAAATTCTGGGTTGAAAGTTCTTTTCTTTAAGGATGTTGAATATTGGCCCCCACTCTCTTCTTGGCTTGTAGGGTTTCTGCTGAGAGATCTGCTGTGAGTCTGATAGGCTTCCCCTTGTGGGTAACCTGACCTTTCTCTCTGGCTGCCCTTAGTATTTTCTCCTTCATTTCAACCCTGGTGAATCTAATGATTACGTGCCTTGGGGTTGCTCTTTTTGAGGAATATCTTTGTGGTGGTCTCTGTATTACCTGGAGTTGAGTATTGTCCTGCCTTGCTAGGTTAGGAAAGTTTTCCTGGATAATATCCTGGAAAATATTTTCCAGCTTGGATTCACTCTCTTCGTCACATTCAGGTACACCTATCAAACATAGGTTAGGTCTTTTCACATAGTCCCATGTTTCTTGGAGACTTTGCTCATTCCTTTTTACCCTTTTTTCTCTAATCTTGTCTTCTCGTTTTATTTCATTAAGTTGGTCTTCGACCTCTGAAATCCTTTCTTCTGCTTGATCAATTCCACTGCTAAAACTTGTGCATACTTCGCGAAGTTCTCGTATTGTGTTTTTCAGCTCCATTAATTCACTTACGTTCCTTTCTAAATTGTCTATTCTCGTTAACATTTCGTCAAACCTTTTTTCAAGGTTCTTAGTTTCCTTGCATTGGGCTAGAACATGTTCTTTTAGCTCACAGAAGTTTCTCATTATCCACCTGATCTCTGTTGATTCCTCACATTCATTCTCGATCAGGCCTTGTTCAATTGGTGATGAGGAACTGCAATCCTCTGTAGGAGGAAAGGCATTCTGATTTCGGGTGTTTTCAGCCTTTTTGCGCTGGTTTCTTCCCATCTTTGTGGATTTATCCACCTGTCGTCTGTGTAATTGCTGACTTTCAGATTAGGTCTGAGTGGACGTCCAGTTTGTTGGTGGTAAAGTTTTTTCTGTTTCTTGATTTTCCTTCAGCGGACGCCCCTCCCCCCACAGAGCTGGACCTTCCCGGGTTCAGCTGTACTTGCTGTGAAACTCAATCCCCTGCTGTTTTTTTTGTGGGGGGGGGGGGGGGGCGGGGGACCAGCCTCCCCCTGCGGCGACCCACTACGCTGGCTGAAACAGTGGCGTCAAGATTCGTGGCGCTTTTCTGCCCGGGAATCTCCCGGTCTGGTTCCCGACTTCAGTCCGCTTTTCAATCAGCTGAATGGGAGACTCTGCCTTCCCGAAGCTCCAAACGCCAACTAAAAGGGCACTCAGTCGTATACTCCGGACTGAGAACCTCCGCGCCCGGGTGCCTGCAAAACAGCCGCGCCGGCCAAAAGAGTCGCGCTGGCGACCTGTGGGGCTCCTCTGCCAGGAATCTCTTGGTCCGTGGGCAATAAAAATTCTTCTGAAAATGTGGCGTCCACTCACTCTCTGCGCTTTCAGTGGGAGCTACAATCCTGAGCTGCTGCTAATCGGCCATCCTGGATCTCTCTCCAAACTGTGACTTTTTCTAAAGTACTTATGTATCTTTCAGAATATAAATAGCTTAAAAATAGAAATAATCATCCATGCCACTCCATACTCTCCCCACATCAAAAATCTAAGATTATTTCAATAGGTAATAACAATAAGTAATTTCTAAATGTTTAAAGTACTACACTTGATGATCTAAATTTCAATGCCCATATCCCATACACCAAGCAAATAACAGTATTTTTAAGGCACACTGGGGTAAACAGAGGCTGCTTGCAGCCAGAGAGGTTACTGGCCCACAGGCTTGGGGTACTGCCAAGACTGCTCCAAAGACCAAGGGCATCAAGATTTTGGCACACAAATAATTAGAAAATAGCCAACCTAGTAGCTGTAGGAGCAGCTCTGGTCACTGTCCACTGAAAATATAATGACAGCCTCAAATGTCAGCCACATATGTAATTATAAAATTTCTAGTGACTACATTACTAAAAAGAATCAGGTGAAATAGTCATATTTAACCTAATATATCAAATATAGTATATTATGACATGAAACCAAGAGGCCAGGCATGCGGGCTCACATCTGTAATCCCAGCACTTGGAGAGGCCAAGGTGGGAGAATTGCTTGAGGCCAGAAGTGTGAGACCAGCCTGGGCAACATGGTGAGACCCCACCTCTATGAAAAAAAAAAAAAAATTAGCTGGGCATGGTGGCACATGCTGCAGTCCCAGCTACTTGGAAGGCTGGGATGGGAGAACTGCTTGAGTCCAGGAGGTCAAGGCTACAACTGAGCCATGACAGTGTCACTGCATTCCAGCTTGGGTGACAGAGCAAGACTCCCCCACCTCTCAAAAAAAAAAAAAAAAAAAAAGAAACCAACCAAAAAAATGAAGATATTTTATATTCTTTCTTTCATACCAAGTTTTCAAACTGTGGCATATATTTCACATAGCACATCTCAATGCAGACTAGTCATATTTCAAGTGTTCAACAGGTACATGTAGCCAGCAACTACTATATTAGACAACAGAGCTATAGTTTTCAAAATACCCATTTCGAAATTTCCCCATCTGTACTGTATTAGGACACACGGATACTAATCTAAATGTTCCTCCCAATACCGCTCTCTACATCTCTTTGTCAAAATAGCTGAGAAACTACTTAACATCCACAGTTTTTCTACCCTTTCTCTTCACTTGTAAACCAACTTTCTCCATGCCCATTCCTCTTCAACACAAAACAAAACAACACAACACACACACCACCACCACATAGTTTTTTCATGGCCAAATATATTATTTTGAAAATCCTATCCACCTTCCTTCAACTAGATATCCTTCTATCTTTGTACATTTTCACTAGTAGACAAAGAAAAAAATGCATGCCATGGTAAGTTAAGAGCCTGGGAAACATGGATTTAATTAATCCTAATGCTGACTCCCAGGAAGGATGAGAATAGAGGTTTTAATCTCTATTTTATAGACAAGCAAGTTGGCCCAGATAGGTTAAGTGACTTGCCCTTATCTACAGTCTCCAGCTTGCAATACACAAGAATCTGACAAGCATATTAATTTCTTACAAAAACAGGACAGGAAGAATATCATCTTGAATATCTAAGGTGTTGAGTTTAGAAAAAACTTGGTAACTAAAACACTAAAAAACCTTGATTTTTGATCTCAGAAAAACTTTTAACACCTGGATGTGGTAGAACTACTGAGAGATGAGTAATCTAACTTCCCTGCTCATTCACTATCATATCAAATAACTGCACAGATACTCACCTCAGCAAAGATTGTTTCCATTGTTACAAAATGCAACAACAAGCAGTACTCAAGGAGCAGACAAGGGGTTAACAGAATAACTGGACCCAACTGAGTAGACCTAGGTTTTAGTCCTAGACAATGAGCACTGCTGGATAATCTTGAGCTTAACCTTTCTGAGCCTGCAAAATGGGAGGAATACTAAGGGGCTGCCTGTTATACAGGGTGTTAGAATTAAGTAAGATAATACATTTAAAGTGATTAAATTTTTTTAAAGTTTTCAGCTACATACAAACCTCGGCCTAAAAATCTTGGAGTCAGTCCCAAGAGAAGCACATACATCTTTCAAATAAAGTGTGAGGCAGATGCTTAACTAAATACCAACTAGATATATTCAGTCCTTAAAAGTATCTGTTGGTGTTAATTTCCTGATTTTGAAAATTATAACATAGACTACTTAAGATGTAATCGTTGGACTAGTTACAACACTATCACTGGGGGAAACTGAGTTAAAATTACATGGGAATCTCTTATTTTTGAAACTTCTAAATATAAAATTATTTCTAAAGAAAAACTATTCATACACACACAAATGATATGTTCAATAACTCAGTGTTTTCTAAAAGGTGCCAAAGGGAAACGTGTTTTCTGTTAAAGAAAGCAGTCAGAATCAGAAAAAGTAGCTGAGATACATATTAGCTCATTTCAGTCATTAAATCAGACCATTACTTCTAATAAAAAGAAATTTCCCTCCACTCATTAATAAGGCTAGTGCTATAAAATATAATCTTAGCTTGTAGTTCTGAGTGTGCTGTGAATTAGTCCAACAGAAAAATTCTTATCTAATCATTGCATATGCTTAAAATTGACCTCAACACAAAGTTCTGTTTCTTACAGGGTTATATATACAATGAACCCTGGTTTTCTATTCTTCTCCTAGACTTTCCTAAGGCATTCATTAACTATGTGTATCCATCTCTAAACTGGCAATATGAAATGGGGTAGATACCTTACCCTGTGAAGCCCTGAAAATTCCAGGAAGTTAGATGACAATATCAGTAGAAGTAATAGAAAGGAACAAATAAGAGAGGGAGAGGGAAGAGGGGAAATATTATCAGCAGAGTAAACCAACTTACAACTCAAAAAGAAACAACAAGAAAAGCCAATACACAAAAATAAACATCCTCCAACTGATGTCATAAACGTTACATAGTAAACAATAAATCCCAACTCCCTCTGGGATTTTGCTGCCATTCATTTTTATTCTTAGAATTTGAGAAGTTAGAACTTTCACAGGAAGGCTACTTTATATTCATTACAGAGCGACCTTATTACATTCAATGTATCTTATCTTGGGAACATAAATAATGAAAGTAAAAAGCATGTTCATTACTATTTAATTTCAACTACACAACACAATATGAATATAAAGCTCATCAAGGGCAGAAAACAAACCTGCTATGAATTGTTTTGGCGTAGGCACATCTCCTTGCCCCTCTAGCTTTTCCCATCTCATAGCCTCTGGCTTTTTCAGTTTAATTTCAATCTGGAGAAAACACCAAATAAAATCCATTAGTCAATATAAAAGACAAAACAGTAAAAAATGCAGTTTCTTAAGTTATCAAAGTTTTGTAAGAATATTATCTTTGACAGTTTCCTTAAACTATAAAAGGTTAAATTTGAAAAACTATGAAACAATTTTGTTTCTACACTCAAAATTCACCCTTGGGAAAAAAACAACATATGCACTCTATAAGCTACAATCAAGAAGAGACCTGAAATACATATGCCTTTTTTCATCCAAAGCAGTGTTCTGAACCAAGAATGATTCTGCCCTCCAGGGGACAATTAGCCATGTCTGGAGACACTGTGGGTTGTCATATTGGAGTGAGGGAGAGGTGGTAATGACATCTAGTGAGTAGAGACTACAGTTGCTACTAAACATCCTACAACATACCAGGCAATCCTCCAAAATGTCAATAACACCACTACTGAGAAATCTGATTCTAAAAGAATGACTGCATTTACATGTGCATTAACCTGTTTTACAGTGGAGAAACTTATTTCACTGTATAAACATAATACAACTAATGCTAACATAATGGCAATCATTCATTCAACAAATAATTACTAAACACCTACTATGAGACAGAATAGTCTTCAAGGCTGTGCAAGATTTTAATTTTATTTTTAGAGACAGGGTCTTGCTGTCTTCTAGGGTGGAGTGCAGTGGAATGATCACAGCTCACTCCAACGTTGAACTCCTGGGCTCAAGTGATCCTCCAGCCTCAGCTTCCCAAGAAGCTGGGACTACAGACATGTGCCACCACTCCTGGCAATTTTGCTTTTTAATTATTTGTAGAGACAGAGTCTTACTAGGTTGCCCCGGCTGGTCTCAGACTCCTGGCCTCAAGCCATTCTCCCACCTCAGCCTCCCAAAGTGCTAGGATTACAGGCATGAGCCACCATGCCCGACTGGGTTTTTAAAATATTAAATACATACCCTCACCCATTTGGAAGTATGTGAGATACTTTAAGAAAGTTACTGAAGTTCTAAATAAGTAAATGTTCTGAAGGCTCAGGAGAGACCACACCTAACTGTGAAGAGGAAAGGCTTTATAGACCTTGAAGGGCTTTGAAGGGTAGACGTATTTGCAAGAGTAAAGGGGTAGCTCTCCAGAGGCACAGGGAATGGCCTAACCAAAGCAGTGCGGTATGAAAGGACACTACATTAGGGACTACCGAGAAGACTAAGTTCACTTATTAAAATGAAAAGTTAACAGTATCCTAATAGCATCTTTTACTCTTTAATCAAGGCTAGCCCCGAATCTGTCCTTACCCTTAACACACACAGTCATGCAGCATTTTATCTAACTTTTGTTTTCTTTATTCAAATAATGTTCTCACCTCTGTTTTTAACTGGTTAAAATCAGCATTTTTAGTCCAAATATTAAAGTAAGCACTGTAATAAACATTATATAAAATAGTTTAAATGAACTGAATTAGCATTTTATATTCTAATGTTTTTTTTCCTACGAAAAGGATCACACTTTTGTAAACAGAATTTAAAAAGTCAAAAGGCAGACTTAAAAAGAGAAGTCTATTCACCCTTGGTTCTTTGACTTCTTTTTATCAGATGACTCATTTAAACTAGCAATTCCTAGTAATCTTTATACTATCTGCATTTACAAAGCACCTTAAAATACCTTAACAAAGTGCTAACATAGGGAAATCTACCAACATTTTTAATCAGACATGAAGTGATAGTATATGTATCTGGGGTATGTGGTCTCGAGTGTTTTTATTTTCTTTAGGAGCAAAAAAATGTAATAAAGAATTGTTTTCATTAAAGAAAAATATGAAACAAATGTCAATGAGATAAGGGCATAGAGTGGTAATCCCTGCACTTTGGGAGGCTGAGGCAGGCAGATCATCTGAGGTCAGGAGTTCAAGACCAGCCTGGCCAACATGGGGAAACCCCATCTCTACTAAAAATACAAAAAGTAGCCAGGCATGGTGGCACATGCCTGTAGTCCCAGCTACTTGGGAGGCTGAGACAGAATTGCTTGAACCTGGGAGGCAGTCTGCAGCGAACTGAGCTACTGCACTCCAGCCTGGGCGACAAAGTGAGACTCTGTCCAAAAAAAAAAAAAAAAAGGAAAAAGAAAAGTATAGTATCTTTGATGTAATTTACATGTTTAAACTCTACACACATAAAAACATTATTTCATAAGAATCTCTAGAATTCCCTAAAGTGAACTACAATTAATTTTTTATAAAGTAATATACCACCAACATTTTCTCATACACAGTATTAAGTGATAGCACTTTGGTTACTTTAAGTTGTCACTGCTACAGTATTTACCAAAAGGGGACATAAATCCAATAGAAGGCAACAACACAGCAACAGTTACTAAAAATAACTGTTAATATTATCTGAAAAATTAAAATTGCATCTTGCTTCTTTAATTTTCAACTCATCTAAAAAAATGAGGGCCTGGAAAGTACTGTGTACATCACCACACTAAACTTGGCCACAGGCCGCTATTTTCACATTTCACGTTCCTGTAACTATGTATATACTGTCTATAAAAAGTTCCTTGTTTTACCTGAAGAGCAGCACAGAGTAGCATTCGCATTTACTGAAAGGCACTATAACCTGAGTAACTGTGCAGTATGAACAAGAGGACTTTGTAAAGCCAAAGGCAAAGCTCTTACTAATAACCTATTTCAGCTGACACACGCTGACCTCAACTTGAAATTATATTTAATCCATTCATTAAAATAGCTGCATGTAATAAACCACTTAGAGTAGCTTTTTAAAAAAAGTAAAAGGGGCCAGGTGTGGTGGCTCACACCTGTAATCCTGGTGCTTTGGAAGGCTGAAGTGGGAGGATCACTTGAGCCCAAGAGATGGAGACCAGTGAGCCATGATCATTCCACTGCACTCTAGCATAAGCAAGAGTGAGACCCTTTCTCCCCCTCCACAAAAAAAAGTAAAAGGGAGGGACTAATTCCCTATTAATTCCTTTTTACACTTAATTCACTTTCAATGTTTGTACATGCTTTTAAAAATGAAGTTTTAAGTCTTGATGATTCTAGCACATAGTTCCACAATTAGCAAAAGTCCAGTTTCAGAGGTTTTTATTGCAACCATTAACCATTCTAAGTAAAAAATACTTTAAAAGTAACTTAAAACTTTAGTAGATTGCTTGAATGTTGCTCTCATATGTACAGAGAAAGCTCTCAAGGTGCTAATATCTCAAAATAGTATTCAGATTATCCATAAGAATCCCTACTGTGATGGATCATTAATTCTCAACATCATCATGTATTACCACCCACTTCTAAAGTTTCTTCTTCATAGCAGAGAGTTTAATTCTTTCCAATCAAAGAAACTTCAGATTTAATGAGATGTCATTACTCTTAAGCAAATCATGATATCCAGACACCACCATCTTAAGATCACACTTACCACTACAGACTGACATGAAGGGATCTTTCCCAGAGACTAAAGAGCTAGGGCAATTTATTGGCAAACTTTTGAGAACCATATACTTCAAGACTGTACTCATTAAATAACTGTCCCCTGATCTTCAGAATACAGCCTTCCCAACATACTCTTACTGAGCTCTTTGCACATTTAATTCCATCAAATTCCTTTGTCTGATAATAGCTCAGTCTTTGAGCCCAAACTAACACACCTATCTTGTTTTTACACTAACGTATTTCTATAATCACTTTTTAAATGCAAAAAAAAGGGCAATGAATGGAGAAGAACTGAAAGGTCTTCCCAGGCTTCTAACAGCTCATTTCAAATATTTGCTGAGTACCTACTCTGAACCAGAAACAGAGCTGGTACATAAGGACACAACCTCTGTTCTTCTTAATTAATCAGAAGAGACATTCCCATAAACAAAAAGATTCCAGTATGTGCCATGAGTAGTGACTGATCTATGTATTGGGAAACATCAAGTTATCTGAAAGGAAACATGCTAGAATGTCATCTGACTGGTGAATCTGAGTGATTACTTCCTAAGCTCCTTTATCTTTTCCAGGTTTTCTATGACATGAACTTACTGCGTTTACAGCCTGAATAAAAATCTAAATAACGAAAATAAAACACTAAGAATAGTACTAGAAACATTTATTGAGCTCTTATTACATAACCTGTGTGCTACACGCTACATGTATATCATCTTACTTAATAGAATCACCCTATAAAAAAAGATTGTTATCCATACTTTAGAAATGAGAGAGCCAAGATATGAAATAATTTGCTCTAAGTGCCTTTTTTAGCCAAAATTTTTGCTTATTTCTGAGGAAATATGCAGAGGTTGATAATAAGATAAAAATCAGTTGTATAATTAGAAGAGTCACAAATAGGTGTCATTCGTTGGATGTATGACCATAAGCAAGCAACTTAATCTCAACGAGCCTCAGTTTCTCCTATAAAATGAGACTAGTAGGCCCTGATTCATTTAGAGTTCTCAAAAAGATTAAATGACATTATGTATGAAAAGAATAAAGAACCGTGTCTGGCAAGTAATAACAGAATGCTATTATCAGTATCCTCATCAGTATAATCAGCTGAAAAACCTGGGCAAATTATTGAACATCTTTAAGTTCCTCTACCTGTAAACTGGGGATAAAAATACCTAGACCATCCAGTAACTATCAGAATTACATGAGATAATACACAGTACAGTGCCTGGCATGTGATAAAACAGTCAAAACAGCTACTGTAATTCTCCACAGGTCAAATAAAATGGGACTGGCTAAATAAGCTACAGTATATGCATACACTGAAATACTTTGCTGTTGAATACGTAAGGGCATGATAAAAATATCAACAAAGTGTAGCTGTTTAAAAATTATGTAGAGCAAATTCTTCTTTTAAAAATATATGAATATACATTACAAAATATAGAAAAAGAATACATTCCAAGATCTACAATTTGTGATTTTTAAAACTAATTCAGTTAAAAAAAAAAATCAAACAAATCTCACTATTATCAACACCACTGTATCAAAAAAGCAAAACAAAACAATTTTTAAAACTCTCACATCTATGTATCAGACAAGCAGGAAAATCCTGCCCAGATATCCCATTCCATTACATTATCACCAGGATTTTTCTTTAACACACATACATTCTTCTATGAACATTAAGGAAAGGGATTCACTCTAAAACTTCTCAAATTTTAGTGGGTGAAGAGAAAAGGAGGCTATTTTGTTTCTAAGACATACATTTTTATTTCTCATAATTCCAGGCCTTCGTATTTTATAAATGTGTAATACAGAAAAATTACTATGACTAAAAATAGAACATTTTCACAAGGGCAAATTCACCCAAAAGACTGAGAATTATTATTATTATTATTATTATTATTATTATTGGGAGACGGAGTCTCACTCTGCCACCCAGGAGGCTGGAGTGCAGTGATGCAATCTCAGCTCACTGCAACCTCCGACTCCCGGGTTCAAGCAATTCTTCTGCCTCAATGTACCAAGTAGCTGGGACTACAGGTGCCTGTCACCATACCCAGCTAATTTTTTTCTATTTTTAGTAGAGACAGGGTTTCATCGTGTTGGCCAGGCTGTTCTCAAACTCCTGACCTCAGTGATCTGCCCGCCTTGGCCTACCAAAGTGCTGGGATTATAGTTATGATCCAACATGCCCAACTTGAGAATCCTAAATCTTAAAGGGAATAAAAATTAATTTTTAAAATGAATATTTTACAATACGGTGCCACTAAAGTCACAATTCTGAGACTGTGATGAAAGAACAGTGTCATGAAATTAACAAGATGACATGAAACAAATACAGTTTCTTAATTTCTTTTTTTTTTTAAGAGACCTTCAAATCAAAGTTTCTTAATTTCTAAAAAATTAACAGACTGACACGAAAGCCGATACTCAGTAAAAGCTAGCAATAACTATCATAGATACTGAAAAAACATAAACCCTGGTTTGGAAAAACGTATTAGATATTACATTGTAAAATAGTTAAGAAATGCTATTTCGTTAATTTCAGGGTTTTATCTCTTCCTCTTCCTACTTTCATCACAAATTATGTATCACTCAAATTAATAACATTTAACCACTGGCTACTGCAACATTCATTTAATCTTCAAGGTGGGAAAAGAAAGAGAATTCCCAAAAGCAAAGAAATCGCCCTTTTAAGCTGCAAATTTTACAGATCTTTAATATTAAGCAGATTCTCCTCTGAAAAATGCATCCTTTCTCAATTCACAAAGGTCCAAGATATCTGAATGATCAAGATATCTGAATACATGAAAAACAAATTATTTTAGTACTGTTCTCTCTTAGTGTCCACGAAGTAAGCCTCAGTAACCGAGATATTTTATTTTTAGTGTTTTAATATTGTCTCCCTCTACTGTATGCAAAAGGAAATTCAAAGACTTTTTCATTTATTTCCCTAAAGACATAATCAAGACAACGTCTTTCAATTTGTTTCCCCCCAAATAGTTTAAGAGTTAGTAATCTAACAAGATTATGTGTGTGTCAAAATATATATAAAATGTGGAGATACCAGGGTCAGGACAAGAAACATAATAATTCTTTAGAACACAACCTTAGAATCTCAAACTTAGAAAAACCTAAGCAAGGATGTACTAGTTTGGTTGGCAGTCAGAAGTGTATCTATGTCTCCTGGGCCAGGCTGAACAATTTGGTTAACTAGGTAAACTTGGGAAAGTATTTAAAGTCCTTTAACCTCAGATTTTTTTCCCACCTGCAAAACTAAGAATAAAAATACTCTACCAATGTCATGGGACTAAAACCAGAACCCAATTTTAATTCATTCATTGAACTAAGCACTCACAGTGCAATGCATGTGGTGAGGGCAGCCAAGTTTAGGAAATAAAAATACAGTATGAAACATACTTACATAATAAAAAGTTATTCATTGTTTATCTGAAGTACAAACTTAAGTGAGTACTTTATCTGGGGAACCCTAACTAGAGCACATACAAAGATACAAATAAGACATGCTTCTTATCCTCAAAGGCTTACACAGGAACGAGGGACATGAAATGTACACATAAACGAACTACTATACAAGGAAGAAAAGTAGTCACTTGACATTTCAAGAGGAAAGGGGCAGAAAAGCAAACTGAGAACACAGTATAGTTGAAGAATGGTTAAAATTAACAAATCCAAGACTCAAAGAGAAAAAGAATTAGAGATGAGAGTGCTTAATTACATCCTCAACTCTAGCCACGCATCTGTGTATTTACCACAAATGATATTCTTCCACCACATGAGGTGGCTCAGTAACACAAGTTCTGAAGTCATTTATCATTTATTCACACTCAATTTAAATTACTTCAAATGGACATGCATTAGCAATCGCTCTCTCTTTTTTTTTTTTAAACAGTCTCACTCTGTTGCCTAGGCTGGAGTGCAATGGCATGACCTCAGCTCACTTGCACTGGCAATCTCTTGATAGACATATACCAAAAAAGTCAAATTCATAATTTTCTGAACTACAGCCCTCTCAAATCTACCTAGAGTTTTGTGTCGGATTACTCAAAATTCTTTTATTAAACAAACTCTATACTATGTGGATAGGACCAGTGACAGACCAAAATCCTGGTAAGATTTCATCCCTTTCCTCACCTTCTATTGTCCCAAGCAGCTATTTCATAAATCTGCCTCATAATTAACCAGCTTTGTTCTTGACAATCTCCAAATAAATAGGCAGAGCCTTTTTAACTAGATGCAAAAAACTACTTCACTTTGCACTTCCTGCTCCAACCTTTTGCAGCTGTCTCCTTTCTGCAGGCCTAATTATCCTTCTTCATGACACAGGCCAACCCCTGATCCTGTTCCACAACAGGAAACTTCCCATGTCCTTAGAACTTCAACTTAATAAATATAAACACAGTATGCTGTAGGACTTGTGTATAACAAAGGAGTAGTAGGCCCTGTGCAGTAGCTCATGCCTGTAATCCTAGCACTCTGGGAGTCTGAGGAGGGCAGATCATGAGGTTGGGAGATCAAACCCATCCTGGCCAACACAGTGAAACCCCATCTCTTCTAAAAATACAAAAATTTGCTGGGCATGGCAGTGTGTGCCTGTAGTCCCAGCTATTCAAGATGGTTGAGGCAGGAGAATCACTTAAACCCAGGAGGCGGAGGTTGCAGTAAGCCGAGATGACGCCACTGAACTCCAGTCTGGCAACAGAGCTAGACTCTGTCTCAAAAAAAAAGCCTACCTACATCATTTATTCCCATTAACTCATCATTTATCATACACCTTCGCACAATTCTATCCAGCTGAAAGGATTCCAGTCCACAGCCCTCTTTTCAAAGGTGCTGAAAGTTCAGTCTTATAGTCATTTTGTGCCTAGACTAAATTCACAGGGCAAGCAAAGATCCAGAGTCAGATTTTTAAATTTTCAGTTTAATACTTTTCCTACTAAATTACACTACTATCTACATCTTTTGAGTGATAAATATTCCCTGAATATTAATTCTATTGTATATCTTTACTTCTTTTTAAAAATATAAAGGAATCTAAAATTTAGTTTAATTAAATAATTCATTCATTGTTCCTTCATAATAATCTAAAACTCAGTTTAATTAAAACAAACAAAAAAAAAGGTCAGGCGTTTGAGACCAGCCTGGCCAACATTGTGAAACCCCGTCCCTACTAAAGATACAAAAATTAGCCGGGTGTGGTGGTGCATGCCTGTAGTCCCAGCTACTTGGGAGGCTGAGGCAGGAGAATCACTTAAATCCAGGAGGCAGAGGTTGCAGTGAGCCAACATCACGTCACTGCACTGCAGCCTGGGCAACAGAGAGCGAGACTCCGTCTCAAAACAAAAACAAAAAAAAAAGCAGATTCATCTTTATAATAGTTTATATTTTTAACTGTGTGAAATAGTGTGAGAAAAGTATCTGTACATCAAAGCAGACAAAACAGACAAGTTCGAGAGGAGACGTTGTCAGATCAAATCTTAAACACAGGCTGATTTTATCTATCTTTTTAAAAAAATCTTATTGAAAAACATTGTATCTGTCCTAATAAGTGCACAAACGTCACACAAACTAAGTGGATTTTTAGACTTTATTGTACTAGAATTTAAGAGGTAAAATAACCCTGATACTAAAAAATTATCATTCTTATTTTCCTGTCCCTTTTAAAGATATGTGGCTGAAAGAATCTACAAGCTTATAAACACATGGGTGATTAGTTTATCAGTACTTCTATAATTCTGAAATATTACTAGTAACAACCCTTTCAAATTGTCTTACCTTTGTTGAAAGTACTTTAAATGTGCTCTGTTCTGGTATTATAGGATGAAGAAGTTCCAGTTTCAAATTGTAATCCTCTCCAGAAGGAAGTTTAACCAAAGCAGACAACTAATGAACACAAAATTAGCATCACATTTTGTAAATGTATATAATGGAGGGCAAAACACTTAGATAAAATAATTACAGAACTTCAATAATGTTACAAATTATTTTAAACACTATATATGGAATATTAAAGAACCTGAAAAGGTTCTCAAAGATTTAAGAACCTTTTTTCCCATCTGATATCCTTGACACGAATTCTTACATACATCATTAAATAGCAGAAACGAGTAAGTTTCATAATATTTATCATATATTTAATCACGCCCTATTTGACATTTAGATCACAAGAAAACAAAATATACAAAAGCAAAATGATATATAACAAAAGGCTACTCGGGTGCAAAACATCTAGTTCCACCACTACCTCTTTTAAATCATCTATCATGAAGTTCTCTACTAAATGCTAAGAAATTAAGTGGTTAAAAGTCATGCTCATGAGGTTGGGAATGGTGGTTCATGCCTATAATCCCAGCACTTTGGGAGGCAGAGGTGGGTGGATCACATGAGGTCCGGAGTTCGAGAACAGCCCGGCCACTATGATGAAACACCACCGTCTCTACAAAAATTAGCTGCGCACAGTGGCATGTGCCTGTAGTCCCAACTACTCAGGAGGCTGAGCAGGAGAATTGTTTGAACCCAGGAGGAGGAGTTCAGTTGCAGTGAGTTGAAATCACACTACTGCACTCCAGCCTGGGCAACAGAGACTCTGTCTCAAAAAAAAAAAGAAAAAAAAAGTCATACTCATTTAACATGGTTAGTCAATTCTAAGACATGTGTAATCACAAAAGTAGACCTTTTTCATGAAGTACACAAGTATAACTAAATCACATTATCTTACTAATATAACCTAGTTCTGCTTTGAATTTCAAACCTAAAGAGAAAAAAAAGCACATCTAGCTATAACTTACAACATACTTATTCTTATCTCAAAGCAATGGCTTCAGATTTTATTCAGCATTTTCCACATCATCTCAGGAAGAAATGGCATTTATCTGATAAAC
The DNA here is from genome assembly GCA_036589455.1 of Ateles fusciceps. Lineage (NCBI taxonomy): Eukaryota > Metazoa > Chordata > Mammalia > Primates > Atelidae > Ateles > Ateles fusciceps. The sequence continues at coordinate 11,645,794 of JAZHEH010000630.1, forward strand.
TGTTATAGATTATTCTGCAATATACTAAATTTGCAAATAATAGTAATCAACATTGAAAAATGATTTAAAGTCTAATGACCTGTTTTTCTGAAAATTCCACATTTACATCACTCTTCTGAACATTCTTGATCATAAGCGTAATGACTACTTGAGATTCTGTTTGATACCAGTCATACCTATTAAAAACAAAGAATAATAACATTTCTAATTTTCTTAAAGCTGTTGTCAAAACAAAAACTAGTCCTGATAAATAACAAGAGCTCCACCTGGAGGAAGAAAACAGCAAAGTAGCTATTGAGTCACAGAATCAACTTTATATAACTAGTTTTTTATGCTCCATCCTAATGAAAAAAACAGTAAGGTAGATGGTGTTCAAACCTTTTCAGTAGACTTAAATACTTACATGATTTTCTGGGTTCTGATTCATATCTCTAGCACTGTTGTGCTTAAGTTAATATAAAGATGTCATTTATTTTAAACAGCTAATATGCCATCAACAGAGTTTTACACTCTCATTTCATCCAAATACTGAAGATAAACCCTTAAATCCCTATTTTACAGAGGAGAAAACTTAAGCTCAGAAGGGTGAAGCAATAAGCCAGTCAGCAGCAGTAGTGCACTGAACCCAGGTCAGCCTGAGTCAACACTCCAAACTCCCGTAACTGAAGTTGGAAGCAGATAGACTTGAGCACAGGAAATGGGGCAAATGAGCTAAAATTAAAATCATATAAAGTTTAACTGTGGCAGGCACAACATTAAATACAACACTTTCCTTCAACCTCAAGATACACAAGAAGACTAATGGATCTAGATTCTAATTCTGTGCACCTTTTGTACTGAAAGCTCTAAAAAAGTAGGAATACTCACTTTCAAATTAGACTAGATTAAAAGCTCCCTGAGGGCAGGGCTGTTTATTCTGTCTCTATTACACTCCTAGGATCAAGTACACACATATATTAAGTCAGATGTTAGATTATTTTATGCTCTGGACACCTCATTATTTCATGGTTATGTGCCCTACTCCTGCTGCTGCCACTAGGGCAAGTAAAAGTTCCATTATCTACTAGGTGCTTGGAGTTTCATTCTGTATCTCCCTACAATGACCATGAATAGACTGTTTTAACATTTCCAGGCCATTTTAGGTAATGATATCCAAAATCACCTTGATTAAAGAAGTGAACTTTAAGAGTTCTCAGTTCCTTTTGCAATTCAGTAAGAATGCAAAGCTCCAGATGAATGGCTTGTGTTCTTTCTGTTACAGTCCTAAGAACAGAAGCTGTACACAGGCTAATGAATAATTAAAAGTCAAAGATTTGCTAGTTGTTTATTCAATATTATAACTGCTGCCCTCAGCAATACTAACTTTCAACTCATACAGAATGTTCCCATGAAAAATTTGCTCCAAATATAAAAGGCATGGTAAGTTACAATTCTGTTAAGTCTACTACTAACTTGTTTACCTATGAAGTAACATAAACTTAACTGGAAGAGACTCCCCTTAACATATGGAAAGGTAACGTAATATGAAACGAAGTGAAGCAACTTTAGAGATGAAAAATGATTTAAATTTAACTTAAGTATAACTATTAATCCTTAAACAGCCTTAAAATTAACTTTACATAAGGCTATTGCCACAATGTTAGAAAACAAAAACTTAAGGATCACATGGTAAGAATTTGCTTACTTTGTATTAAATTATAGGGTTTTCCCCCCTTTAGGCATATTTATCGCGCATTGTTTTATGAAAAAGAAACACTTACTTGATTTTTGACTGATGAATCCACTGGGATGCAGATTGATTTTGGCAAGTTGAAAGAGAAAGATTTTTACAAGTCAGTTTGGCAACTGTATATTAAAATACATGTATTATATTAATTTACCCAACACTGCAGTTATTTTAATATGAAATAACTACATGAAAACTATCTTCAAGACAAAGTATGGTGACTGTAATTATTAAATATGACTAGTCTTCAAAAACAATTAGAATGTTCAGCATTTAAAAAATCTTAGTTTCAATTTCAGAAAAGATTTTTTTCTTAAAACAACAGACCTTTAAATAAGAGAAAACTTCTAAAGGCATGATTAGAAAAGGTGGCTTATATAAAATGGTCAGTTCTAAGATTCAGCAACCCCCTAAACTAAAATAGCATTGTTTTAGAAATTGTTTTAAAGAAACAGCATATTGACCCGGCTTGATGGAGCATGCGTAGAGTCCCAGCTGCTTGGGAGGTAGAGGTGGGAAGACCGCTAGAGCCCAGGAGTTTGAGGCTATAGTGAACTATAATAGCACCACTGCACTCCAGCCTGTGTAACAAAGCAACACACTGTCTTTTTTTTAAAAAAAATTTAAAGTTACTTTTATTCAACTCTACTATCTTTATTAAGTGAAAAGACTGAAAGTTTTCATGTCCAAAACAACAAACACTCCACTGAATTAGAGATAAACATTTCCAATTTTCCTTAACTTTTGTCTTAGCCTATCATAAAAAGCCCTACAACTGATTCAAACTGTTGAACTTAAAAATAAATGTGGTAAGGTGTAGTAAGGGAAAGATAGATAATCATCTTGACCATACTAAAACAGACGAAATCAACTTTAACCACACACTAAATTCATTAAAATAGCCCAATAATTTTCATGACTAGAAACTTCTATATTTATCAAAAAATGATTTTATTTCAGTTCCTAGAGGAACCAGTACTTAAATGGAATTGCTTAATATTTAACTAGCAGTGAGCTCATCCTAAATCTTGTCCCAAATACATCTGGTATTTGAAATTTAATGTAAGTAAATAAAAACATGAAGAAAAAACTTTGGACTTACCACCTCAGATTCTGAGCCTATTAAAACATAAAAAGGAAGCATTTTCAGGTAACAGTATATTTATAAGCAAAGTTATTTATGTGATTTCTATAGCGCAAACATACTGATTAAGCAAGCAAATTCTCCATACTTTTCAACTAAAGTGGATTCATTTTGTATCCTAATTCATTTTGGGCCCCTTAGAAATTTCTTACTGAAATACTATACAAGCAAATCCACCCAAATCTCCCTTTCAACGTAAGAAGGTATGCAAAACCCAGTATATCTTTGGAAGTCCACATCTAAGGAAATGTATACTATTTAAACTAAATCATAAAGGTGAAAACAAATCTGTTTAAACCAAAAAATTTTAGATATTTACTTTTTAAATTGAAATACCATGGGAGACCTACATACCATTCTGAGCTTCTTGACATCTTTTAATCCAGACACTGAAATTAGCATCTGCACCTAGAAAGAAAAAACTGACTATAACATCACTCCTCTGCACAACCTATTAATCAACAAATACTGAATACCTACTACATCTCAGGCACTGTTCTAGGCACTGGGTAGTCAGCAGTGAATAAAATCTGTCTTAACAAACCTGTTTTAGTTATAAATATACCAGTAGTTTAACATTTAGTTGTTCATCCTAAACATTTTGATTTTTTAAAAATTTTAACTACAGTCTACCTTATTAATTTCACAGATACAATCAATTTACATTTCCCCCAATCACTCTGCTCTTAGAGAAGCTTCTTCACACACACAACAAAATCAGATGTAAACCAGACTCCCAATATGCCATCAGTTAGGGTGGGGTGGAGGTTTGCTATCTGGGAGCTGAGTTGAAGTCCAAAAGCCTTTCCAAGCCCCAGCTTGCTCTTCAATGCAGCTACCTGTTCAGTCCACTGTTCTCTCAGTGGCTTTATCTGTTACCATGCCTTTCCTACAAACACCAAGCATCTTTAAATTATGTGAAGTTTTGTCATATCTTCAAGTTACATGGTAGTCGAGAGGCGATAGGTGATGTATTGCATATTTATAGATAAGAGTGTAAATGTATGCATAAACAAATTATTCATTTCTGGAGACAGAGAGCAATGATTACATTTAAACAGTAACAGTACATAGTGAGATATGTTAAAAAAATTTTTAAAGTACTCTAAATAAAAGCTTATTAATTCAAGTTAACTGCAGGCAAGATTAATCTGAAAATTTTAAATTAAAAATTTCTTAAAACAAAAATTTATACTTTACTAATTTATAAAAGAAATCCAACTATACAGGCTTAATAAAAATTTTAAATAAACTCTCACACACACTGTATTCTAGAGAACTACTGTATCAAAATCCTGGATTTGAGTAACCTATTATTTTAAATAATCAGTAACTAAAACCAAGCAATCTATCACACACAGAGTGGCAAAGGTAAAAATTATTTACCCTGTCTCATAAAAATAGAAGCCTGAAAGTTTAACTTAAATTTTTCTCAGATCTTGGCTGGGCACAGTGGCTCACGCCTGTGATCCCAGCACTTCGGGAGGCCAAGACGGGTGGGTCAGGAGGTTGAGACCAGCCTGGCAAACATGAAGAAACTCTGTCTCTACTAGAAATACAAAAATTAGCCAGGTGTGGTGGCACGTGCCTGTAGTCACACCTACTCAGGAGGCTGAGGCAGGAGAATTCCCACTTGAACTCAGGAGGCAGAGGTTGCAGTGAGCCAAGATCACGCCACTGCACTATGACCTGGACGACAGAGTCTGAGACTCCGTCTTAAAAAACAAAACAAAACAACAACAACAACAAAAACAACAACCAAAGTTTCCCTGGATTTAAAGATAAATTTATCTCTAAGTGAAATATCCTCATAGCAATTTTATGAAAGAGGCCTTTTTCTAAAGGCCACCTCTGGAAAACTGTAGAATAAATGTCAATGGCATGATATTAAGATATTACTCAAGAAAAGAGTTTAGGGGCCAGATGCAGTGGTTCATGCCTGTAATCCCAGCACTCTGGGAGGCCAAGGCAGTAGGACTACTTGAGGACAGGAGTTCAGAGACAAGTCTGGGCAATGTAGCAAGACCTTGTTCCTACAAAAAAATGTTTAAGAAATTAGTTCAGTGTGGTGGCACACACTTCCAGTCCCAGCTACTCAGAAGGCAGAGGCAGGACTGCTTGAGCCCTGAAATTCAAGGCTGCAGTAAGCCACGATGGTGCCACTGCACTCAAGCCTGGTGACAGATCAAGACTGTGCCCCAAATCCCTCCAACAAAAAAAAAGAAAAAGAAAGGAATTTTAGGCAGGAAACATTTCTATTGCTCTTAAAAGGAATAGGGCTTAGAAATGTAGAGGATGAGACTGGGCACAGTGGTTCACGCCTGTAACCCCAACACATTGGGAGGCCTCAACAACAAAGCAAGACTCTGTCTTAAAAAAAAAAAAAGAGAAAATGTAAAGAATGCTAAGACTCATGTTTCTTCAGGGTTTTCAAATACATATCAAGGCACCAGGTAACTTGACTCTAGAATTTGCTAAGAGTGCAGATATGCTGTTTGCTGACTGAATAGCCTTACTATTCACGTACTAAAACTGGGATAAGCAAGTCTGAGAATAAGCCCTATCACCCAGACCTCTCCTTTTGTAATTTGTACCTTCCATTTGCATCATCAGTCCTAAAATCCTTTTTTCTGAATAGGTACACAGCAGAAAAGCAAACATTCAAAGCAGTACAGATTAAGAATGTAACATGCAAAGAGTGGAGTTTCTTAACTCCAGTACTACTGACATTTTGAACCAGATACTTCTTTGTCAGGCGGGACTGTCCTGGGAATTACAGGGTATTTAGTAGCAACTCTGGTTTATACTCATTACGTATCAGTAGCACACCCCTCACCCACCATTCATGACCATCCTCTTTAGACACTGCCTAAAGTTTCCTGGGAAACAAATTGTTTCCAGTTAAGAACTACTTCTTTAGAGAATTGTGATAAAGTTCTATCATAACATAAAGATAAAATGATAGTATAAGAAGGATTATGTAGTCTCCAATTTTCTGAGATTACTCATAATCTCTTAGTATTTTTCAGATTTAAAAATTTTTAGCTTTTACAATGTCTATGTATGTCTAGATACCTACACCGCTGTGATACTTTTCATATATTCCCCTCAAAAATATAACATTAAAAGTCACAATACTCTCAAAATTGTGTTTCTCTGTACTCTCTCGTAATTTACCCATACACACACTTTACTTCTCCATAAAAACTAATGTTAAAATTTCACATCTCAACAATCCGAATAACTTAAAATGAATAGACTTCTGACCATGAAAGCAAATTAAACTTTCACTTCTCCATTAGAAAAAAACAAAGCCAGACTAAGTAGAGAGAGCACATTAAGTGTTTATATGCAGCTTTTTACTTCTAATGGTAAAGTTTATCGTAATTTAAATGCCAAAAGGCTAATTTAATCAATTTTAAGTGATCTCATATCTGCAATCCATATGAAATGTAATTAAGATGAGAAAAATAGGTATTGGGCTTCTACAATTAACTTGAAATTAACATTAACAAAATTCAGCTTTGGTATTTAAGATAGAAACAGGTAAGTTTATTAGAGCATAATTTCAATACTTACTATCTAATTTTTGTCCTTCTATAAAAGTTTCTAGAGCAGCAGCATAGTTTTTTTCATGGTATTCACATATTCTGCATGAATATATTTAAAACAAATTAAGACACACACAAAAGTGTTGGAAAATAGCTTTCTTTCTAAATAAAAAAACTTAGTATTTTCTACTGTTGAACGAAAAAATTTAAGTATATGCTAATAAACCAACAGACTAATATACTGTTAACATCTAGTACAATTCCTAGTAAAATTCAATTTTAGAACTCAGTTCAGAAGAAATCTGTCTTTAAAATTGTACAGACTTGCTCATTCCAAAATATAATTATACAAAGGAATAAAAGAAGTTTCTTACTTAAAGAATAGCTATACTTATCAACAGAAACAAAATGAGATAAAGTACATAGATATAGAGCTTTCATAGCATTAAATGTAGCCTATTCAGTTTGGCTGAATAGGATGTTCTCCAGTCAATCAAATATAGTAAATTCCAAATGATAAACAAAAAAGGAATGTGAAATCTATCAGTTTCATCTATACCTTGCAATTACTTCAATCATCAGTATTTTAAAATTTACTAAGTATACATCTCCTATCACATATTATGGTTAACAAAATAACAAAACCATAAGTTGTATTTAAAACTGAATCATATCTCTGCTATACAATATATAAACACAGAATTTTACTACTTACATAAAACTTGCAATGAACTCATTCAACAAATTAAACACCTACTATCTATACCAAGCTCAACAATTAGAGTAAGCTACTGCATACCCTTTTCTCAACATAGCAGTGGAATTATTTGGATTGAGTTCGAGAGACTTCTTTGCATCAGCAACAGCAACTATGTAGAAAAACAAGGGTTTTTAGTCAATTATTTACAGATCCTAGAAAATACACACAACATTATGAATCAGTTTTAGATTTCTAAGTTTTCAAGTTGCTAGAAACGTCAAATGGTTTTAAATTAGGAAAGCTAATACAATATAGAATTCAAATAAATATTACTTTTGTACCTTCCTTTTGGCTTAACATTTAGCTTCTTTCCTAAAGCTCTTCAATGAATACAGCTGTGTCACAAAATTCATCCCCTTGTCTCATTAACATGATTTACGTAATTTGACTCAAAGTATTCAGTTTTTCCCTCTTCAAATTCTTGATCAGAATAATTTTTTAAAGTTACAAAATACAGAAATACATTACTCTTTAAATATAGGTGGTCTTGTTACGTTGCCTAGGCTGGTCTTGAACTCCTGGGTTCAAATGATCCTCCTGCTTTGGCCTCCCAAAGTGTTGGGATTATAGGCATGAGCCACCATGCCTGGCCACATTCTTTTTATACAAAAAAAATACAAATGAGCATTTCATTTTAATACTGTCAAATAGTAAATGTGATGCTATTTTTTTTATCAGCATACCCATTAACTACAAATTAAATCTGTATACATTCTCCACCCAACGAAGGAAAAGAGACATCCATAAAATTTAAATGGGTGTTGCTCAACGTGTCTGTTACATTTAACCTACTTTACCTTCTATAAAAGACCAATTTAAAAATTCTCAAAGACAACCTTTATTTGATTAATTTGTCATGAGTAAAATGCATAAGTAACTTATTAAAAGCAGGCAATATACTTTGTAAGAAAAGTTACCACAGTAATTCCCAAGAAGAATGTGGCAATAAGCTCTTTGACAATAATATTGTGCATCATCTGGTTTCTGTTCCAAAACCTTAGTCAGCTCCTACAAAAACAAACATGTTCAGTGTCAGTAATAGTTTCCAAAAAGTCATCAAATTCTAATTAAAACATAATTTTTAATCAAATAACTTACTGTCAGAAGCTATTTGGAGGAAAGACAATAGGGATATAACCTTGGAGTTTTTCCATATAATCAGTATCTCCCCCCCTTCTCCTGCCCCTCCTCCCAAAAGTAGACAATCTAATGTAGTATCTCTGTACCATAAAGCATTTAGTTCCTGGCATGTAGAACTCAATAAATGGTAATTATTATCACTTCATATACTCTGAAGAGTTTGTTACATGCATTGGCCATTACAGATTTTCTCCAATTTGGAGAAGATTCAAACACCATATAGAAGTTGAGATTCCCAGAAAACGTGAAGCTGTCCAATAAAAAAAGACTAGAAGTTAAATCTAGCACTGAGGGAGGTTAAGACAATCAATACATACAGAATCAAGTTTACCTGGCCCTCTCCTATCCTTTATCAATAGCACAAAACTCTAATAAAACCCAACTGAACATTCTGTTCAAATCCTACAATCTAATAGATGGCTATGTCAACTACCAAGAGTTAACATTAGAGACACTGAAAGTTTTTCAACCTGTGCAGTCACTACATGTAGGTAGAAAAATCATGATGCAAAAGATTACACAAATAGGGAGATCAAGGACAACTACAAGAATGCTTTTATTTTCTGCCAACTGCCTACAAACTCTAGGGATGTGGTAGTTTTCTTAAATGGTAAAATTATTTCAATTGCCACATGTCACTGACTTTGCTTTAACCTAGTAGTGTGACTCTCACAAAGTAACGTATACAGATGCTCCTCAACTCACATGGGGTTAGTCAATCAACAGAAAGTGTGGCTCAAACCAAGAGAGCAAAGAAGCTTTAAGATGCTATTTCAAGGGCCTCACTGTGTAGTTTGCAGGCTGTTACAAGGTATTTGGACCTTAGAAGTAATGGAGGGGCATGGAAAGTTCACTGTTAGTAAGAGAAAGAGATGGTCCTATTTACTTTTTTTTTTTAAATGTCATTCTGGCTGCAGTATAGTGAATACATGATCAAATCAGGACTGGAAACGGAGACTTCTTAGGAAACTACTACGTTAAGTCTAGGCTAGAAAGGATGTTAGCCACAGAGGTGATGAAGAGAAATACAATGAGTTGGAATATACTAGAACCAGCCAGACTTGCTAATGGGTGAACATGTGAGACAAGGGAATTGAAGATGACTTCAGGGTTTTGGGCTTGCCCAGATCTGTACCTGGCATCCAGTAAGCACTTAATGAAAAGTATTGCTTTCTCTCCTTGCAAACTTTTTTCAGCCTTTTCCCCAGTCTCTACTTTGACCTCATCTCCTTTGCCACAGAATATGAAAATATTTGCCTCGCTATAGTCAGTCTTCTCAAAGTCACTAATAACCCCTTATCAAACCCAACTGATTCCTACCTGACTTGATCTCTCTGTAGCCCTTGACAACAATAATAAGGCCTTTCAGCTTACCATTCTGTTGCCTCTTAATAACCAATGTTTTCCTTGGGTTCAGTACTTAAGACTTCTTCCCCCTCTAGAAAAATCCTTTTGATTCCTTAACTATTGGGGGCTTCCCGTATGTGTTGATGTATGCTGATAACTCAAGTCTATCTTGAGCCTAGACAGTGCTCCCGAGCAACATCAGCATATAGCTTTTCTAGACTTTACCTGAAATGTCCCAAAGGCAACTCATATACAAATATTCACAATCTAAAACTACTTTCTCTCCTCCAACCTATTCCCCCATGCTGACTGCGATCTTCTAAGTGCTATCATCCTAAGTGCTATCTAAATGAATGGCACCAATTCCTACTGCATTCCCCCAGCCAGAAACTCAGGAGTCATCCCTTATACTCCAATCGTCACCAAGACCAGTGCGTTTTACATGAAACAAATCCCCTCCATGCCCTCAATCACTGCCCTACATGCAGATATTCATTTTTGACATGGTCTGCACCATTATCTTCCTGCTATCCACTATCCCTTGTGCCTCCTCCAATTCATTATCTACTTTGTTTTTAAAGGTTTTGCAATTCAGAACATTTCATTTCCTTCCTCCAAACTCTTCACAGATCTCCATGATCATATGATACAACCAAAAACCCTGTGCAAGGATTTAATGTCTTCGATGGCCTGGCGTCTCTCCACTTATCTAGGCTTTATCTCCTAGCTCTTGCCTCTTCACACTTTATGATCTAATATTACTGAACAACTTGTATTATTCCCAAAACAGAACAGCCATGCGCCAGGCACTGTATTAAGCATATAGGGTACCCTCACTTATCTTCACAATAACCCTTTCAAGTAGGTCCTACTTATTCCCATTTGATAGATGAGAAATCTGCTCTGGAGTGTTGACAGGAACTTTACTGAAGTTACACAGTTATCATAAAACCAGAATTTTGACCCAAGAGTTTCTAACTCCAGAGCCTGGGCTCTTAACCACCATGCATACTGGGCCTCAAACCAATCTCAAACTTCACACATTTTCTCTCCTTACTGAATTCCAACCTCCTCTACAAAGTTTTTAACACCCTCAGTCAGCTTCTATTCTTCTATGCTCTTTTATACACAACCCCATAACAGGAGTTAATTCTATTTTAATGATCTGTTGACTCCTCTGTCTTTCCACTAGATTGAAAACTCACTGTAGTCTTTTCATCTTTAGGCTCCTGATTTCCAGTAAAGCATTCACCACTAATGTCTATTCTTTGTAGAATGAATGAAAAATGTGAAACAGCTCATGTAATAAGAACATTTCTCCTTTATTCCTAATTGGATGATCTTATATAATATATATACATTTTAACATGATACCAGCTGACCTGAATCCCAAATGGCTGTTAAAGTAGCCCTTGCGAAAATCCAAGGGAAATACACTCACACTCACTGAAGTTTGAACCCTACTTACCATTACCAATCATTTTATAATTTACATTGACCTGTTCATCTTTGTGAGGTCATCTCACAGTTTAAAAAGAACATTTCTGGCTGGACACGGTGGCTTATGCCTGTAATCCCAGCATTTTGGAAGGCCAAGATGGGCAGATCACGAGGTCAAGAGATCGAGACCATCCTGGCCAACATGGTGAAACCCCGTCTCTACTAAAAAATACAAAAATTAGCTGGGTGTGGAGGCATGCACCTGTAGTCCCAGCTACTCAGGAGGCTGAGGCAGGAGAACTGCTTGAACCCGGGAGGCGGAGGCTGCAGTGAGCCGAGATCACACCACTGCACTCTAGCCTGGCACCTGGTGACAAAACGAGACTCTGTCTCAAAAAAAAAAAAAAAAGAACATTTCTTAATACAACTGGTTCTTATCATGATCATCCTCCCCCACACTCAAGGTTTCTGATTCCAGGTCTGGAGTGGGTCCTGAGAATTTGCATTTCCAATATATTGATGCTGCACGTGATCTGGAGATCATACCTTTGAGGACCACTGTTCTATAGCACTAGACTAAAATTCAGGAAACGTGTCCTGAGGCTCCCCTTCTGCCTGTAACTGGTATGTACATGTCTATGACAGATCATTTGGATTTATTTGGTTTTCTCTCTTTTTTAAGAAATGGGGTCTCTTTATGTTGCCCAGGCTGGTCTTGAACTCCTGACCTCCCCAAGTGGTAGGAAAACAGACGTGGGCCTTCATGCTCAGTCAGGTCTCTTTTTCTGTACACTGAAAAGGAAAGATAAGAGGTACTGGACTACATGATTCTTAAGGACTTTCAATAAGAATTTGCACTTCTAGGCAGGGCATGGTGGTTCACACCTGTAATCCCAGCACTTAAGGAGGCCTTGGTGGGTAAAACACGAGGTCAGGAGTTCAAGACCAGCCTGGCCAAGATGGTGAAACCCTGACTCTGCTAAAAATACAAAAATTAGCCAGGCACCGTGGCAGGCACCTGTCTGTAATCCCAGCTACTCGGAAGGCTGAGGCAGCAGAATCGCTTGATCCTGGGCAGCAGCAGAGGTTGCAGTGAGCCGAGATCACACCAATACACTCCAGCCTGGGCGACAGAGTGAGATTCCAACTCAAAAAAAAAAAAAAAAAAAAAAGAATTTGCACTTCTCATGAATTGCCAGGTGATGCTGACACTGCTAGACCAAGGGCCACACATTAAAAACGAAGTTACTAATGCTAGCCACATGACTATTCTAGGCAATTCTTCTCCTAGGTACTTAAAACCAGAAGAAATGCATGTGTTCACCAAAATACAGATACAAGAGTATTCACGGCAGCTTTATTTATGCTAGCTAGTAACTACAAATAACCCAGATGTCCACTGTTAGAATAAACTGTGCTGTACTTACATCTATACAACATATACAATGATACAATGGAGTATTACACAGCAATGTAAAAGAACTACCATGTCACACAATATGAATGTATACTCACGTAATGATGAAAGCAAAAACATTCAACAAAGCATCTACTAAACCTACATTCAACAAAGCGTCTACATTCAACAAAGATTCTGTTTATGAGTCAAGAACAAGCAAAACTAACTGATAGTGATGGAGGTCAAAACAGGAGTCAGCAGGACAGTAAGAAGAATTACTGGCTGAGGAGCATGATGGTGCATTATGAATGGTGATACTCTATATCTTGATCTGGCGGTGTACACACGTAAAAACTCATCAAACTGTAGACTTAAAATCTGGGTTATTTACATAATTCACATATGCCTCCATAAAAAATTTTAAAAGTAAAATAAGATGGAAAGTGACAATAAAATTCATTATGTTAATATCCTTTAAAAGCAACTTTTATATAAACTGGATTTCTAAAGGAAGCAGGTCTAAGAGGACAATAACAAATGTAAACTCAAAGTTAATAGCTGTCTAGCTAATATAAGAAATTATGGAGAAAAATTCTTAGTGCTTCCTGTAACATTATCCCCAAACCGATCCCAGAAGCCTTATTCCCGGTTTCTAAAGGTCTATATATTTAGATGTAAAAAACATACCTGGTCCCTAAAAGGCCTTACAGGACCTGGGGCTCCTAGTTTCCAGTCCAACCTTATCTCTTAATCAAATGGGCCCTCAAATACAAAGGGCCTTTTTGCTGCTTTGTACACAGGCCAAATTCATTCTTACCTCGGGATCTGCACTGGCTCTTGGTCCTGCCTGGAATGCTCTTTCCCCAAAGCTTCCAAGTTAACTCCCTTGTTCCTTCAGGTCTCCACTCCAAGACTACCTCAACGGAGGCTCTATTACCATGTGGCACATTTATAAGTCATAGCTAGAAAAGATGCTGTCTTGCCTTAAATTGTTAAACTTTCTTATTTCAGATCATAACAACAAAACGAGGTTTAGTCTTTTCTGTGATTTAACGCAAAGAAAAACCTCCTGGCTAAATTCTGTGATCTTTAGGCGCTCCTTTAATTCTTATTATTTAATTCTTGCTTTTTTACGTTCCTTTACAGCTCTATGGTTTATCTTTACTGCACACCGACAAAAAGTGATTTCTAGGTTAGCTAAGTATATAACCGAGACTTTAATCCACAGCAATCAGCGCCTTTGCACACAGCAAGTCCAAAAAGCTTTTTGATGAATGTACAAATGAGGGAATAACGAACTGTGACAAGACATCTGGAAAGTTTCTGGGACGTGAGAGAAAAGGTTTTTGTTCCAGTAGACTGACTTCATGCCGACACTTTTATATAAAAATGGCAAGAATGACTGTCAAACGAAAAAATTAATTTCATCGAGCCCAGAGTCCACTTTTCTCTTCTAGTCATAAATGCCATTACAAAAAATCCTTCCAGCCCAACTACAGATGCCAACCATGCTCCCAAGAAATAGAGGAGAAGGTTTTTCTCAGGAGCTGGAGGAATGCAAGAGTCTGTGTGTGGAAAGAGCAAGATAGGAGCCTGGGGTAACGCGGCTACCGTGGGGACAGAGAAAGGAGACCGAGATCTCAATACCCGGGCTGAGACGCAGCATCAACAGCAGCTTGGGTCCCTGTCCCGCGGTGCTGGGAGAAGGCGGGTCAGCCGGGACCCGAAGCGGCCCAGTTCCCCTAAGTAGAGTGGAGGAAGCAGAAATGGGCTCTCACCTCTAACGCGGCCTGGGGGTCCTCGTCGATTAGAGCATCCGAGAAGCTCTGGAAAAACCTGTCAGGAAAACAACGACTTCAGCAAGGCTCACTAGCCAAGGAAAGGGGGATAAAATAAACAGCAAAGGGAAAGAAAAATACGCACCTCCCGGGATGTTGCAGGTTCTGCTGCAGCCGCCGCCATCCCTCGTAGTCACTGTTGCTGCCGCGAGAGCTGCTACTATCGCGGTTACCACCTCCGCCACCGCCCAAAGGGGAAACTTCTGGAGAAACACCAACCGAGCTTCCGTCCTAAGTAGCCAACGAGCAGCCACGCAGCGTACTACTAGCGGGACGGGAGGCAACTTGCGGGCGCGGGGCCGGCTGGGACAGTGGAGGACCAATTCCTTCCAGCCCGCCCCCGGCCCAGGACCAGCAGTCGCAGTCCCCGCCCCTCGCAGCCATGGTTACAGAAGCCTGGGACCTACACGTTCTCCCTCTTCACCGCACCCACGCCGGCGGGCACTCCCACAGAGCTTTCAGGAGTAGTAGCTTAGAAGCACTTTTGTAACGTACTGTCATCCCTCAGGAGCGTGTGGCGGTTAGGGGTGCTTGTAGATCGGTTAATAGCGCAAGCTACTGTGAGCTCCATTTTCTCTCATTTTTAATCATGGTTGCCACACGTAGTCAAGCCCTTTCGTCTCCGTTACGTCGTTCGCGTCTGCGTGGTCTCTTCCGGGAGCAGAGGCCCGGATGGCGCGTAGATTCCCGCGATCGCTGGGCTTGGAAGCCTAAACGGTTGTTACTAGCCGGAAGTCATTCTGCCCTAATAACGGTCTAAACGCCGTCTGGTTCCTGGGGCGACGAGCCAGGCGCCGGTACTATTCCCTTCCCCGCAACTCCACAGCCCAGGCTTTCTTTAGTGGGCTTCCCAGACCAAGAAGGAAAACCTTTTCCATCCGAAGGTACCGAGGGACGGTACCTGAAGTTATGTCAGTGCCACTTTGTTTCCTTCCTCCGTAGGTCAGCCCTCCCTCAGCGCTCTTTGATCCGCGCAGATCAGATGGGGAAAGCTGCCCCGCACGTTCTAGGGATGAGGGCAGATTGGGAAGCGGGGAGGGAATGGACTTTGTCTAACTTTATACCACTACCAAAGTGTGTTAATGTAGCTTTATAGTAAGTCTTGAAGTCCTGTAACTTATTCTCCCAAGGTTGCTTTGGGTTATTCCAGTGCCTTTGTATTTCTAGATGAATTTTGGAATTAGTTTGTTTAAAATAAAAACTACTGGGATTTTTACTGGGCTTGCATGGATCTATATATCTGTTTGGGGGAAAACTATATTTTAACATTAAGTCCTTCAATCCATGAATATCATTCTTCCCCAACATTTATTTAAGTGGTCTTTAATTTCTCCTGGCAATGTTTTATAGATTGCACACATATCTATATTTTAATGCAGCTGTGCTTGGATAGATTGCAGCTTAGAGATAATGCATCTTTCATTAGATTTATTCTTAAGTATTTAGTGTTTTGTATACAATGTTAAATTGCACTTTTTAATATTCGACTCGTTGCAAGAATATAGAAATACTATTGATTTTTACATACTGACCTTATATTCAAGCATCTTGCTAAGCTCCCTTGTTATTTGTAATACACTGTAGATTCTTCCGTAATTTGTGATCAAAATCTTGCAATCCGTGAATAAGATGGTTTAACTCTTCTGCGTTAAAACGCGCGCTCTGAATGAAGAGACCCCCCCCACCTCCAAAAAAAAAAAAAAACAGGCCTTGTGTGAGCAACAGGCTATTTATTCACCTTGGTGCAGGCGGGCTGAGGCAGAAAATAGAATCAGCAGAGGGCGGTGGAATAGGAGTTGGTTTCATAGGTTGTGGGGGAGGCAGTGGAAAGTACAAAAGGTAAGTTTAGGGCAGTTTTTTGCAAGCTGGGAGGGGGTCGTAGGGTGTGGAGTCACGAGATTGGCCAAGCTGGAAGGAGGTCTTAGGGTGTGGAGTCAAAAGGTTGGCCAAGCTGGGAGAGGGTCATAGGGTGTGGTATCATGAGGTTGGCCAAGGTCAGTTACAAAGTCCAATGGCCTTGTCAATTGAGGCCAGAATAAGAAACAATAGAGAATGTCTCTGAGTTAAATAGGTACCCCAGGGGTTGATCATTTCTTCCTCTTTCCATGATCTTACTCTATTTAAGGTTTTCTAATTCTGGAAGGCCCTCCAGAGGTGTATGTGCGGTTCGTGGGGGTCGCCATGCCATCCACCTCACGGTCAGACCTTACATTCTGTAAACTTTATACTTTTTATTTTTATTTTTGCCTTTTATTTCTGGCTAGTACTTTCACTATTGAATAGAAATAGTGATAATGTACTTCCTTGTCTTTGTTGGAACATCAGGAGGAAAGCATTAAATGTCAAGTGCTTTTTCTGCCTTTATTGAAATGTTCATTTGTACTTTTTAGTGTTACTGTGAATTACACTGGTTAACTTTCAAATGTTATCTAAATGGCCAGTTGTCCTTCTGGACCCCCACTGACTCCATTTGGGATGGCAATGTAAGAAGAGAGGCAGAGCCAGGCAATGGAGCTCAGGTCTGTAATCCCAGCATTTTGAGAGGCCAAAAAGGATGGACCATGAGGTCAGGAGTTTGAGACCAGCCTCACCAATATAGTGAAACCCCATCTCTACTAAAAATACAAAAATTAGCGGAGCATGGTGGTGCATTCTTGTAAGTCCCAGCTACTGGGGAGGCTGAGGCAAAAGAATCACTTGAACCCAGGAGGCAGAGGTTGCAGTGAGCCAAGATTGCACGACTGTACTCCAGCCTGGGCAACAGAGCAAGACTCTGTCTCAAAAAAAAAAAAAAAAAAAAGAGGCAGAGCCAGTGGAGACAAGGTTTATTCAAGGTTTATTCAGGACTTACATATAAAAGTGGTCCAGTGGTGGTAGGCTGGATAGGAGAACTGCTACTGTTTGTGAAAAACATATAGTCTATGTAGGATTTTCACTTAGCACCCTCCTTCTGGCAACCTCCATTGAACCCAAAACAAAGGGTCTTGATCCGATCCCCTATACAGCCTGTGTTCCAAGATATGGGCTAGGGGTGTGGATGTCCTGCATAGATAGGTGGTGAATCTCAGGGTTAGCTACTCCTGGATTCCTTAGCCCAGGACTCCAAACGTAAGTTCTTCTTAGACCGTAGGGTTATTCTCAAGAGACCATTACGGGATTTCAAGACTTGTCAACCTTGTGGTATTGGCACAAAGATAAACAGATTAATGGAACAGAGAATCCATAAATAGACCCATACCATATGTGGACAACTGATTTTTAACAAAGATCCAAAGGTAATTCAGTGAAGAAAAAATAGTTGAAAAGGATAGACTTTACAACAAATTGGATATACATATGCCAAAAAGTGAGTTTCAATACATGTCTTGCACTATGCACAATTAACTCAAAATGGATTATGGGCCTACAACTCCTATAAAACTTCTATAAGAAAGAAAATCTTTGTGATTTTGGGTTAGGCAAAGATTTCTTAGCACACCAAAAGCATGATCCATAAAAGAATTTGTAAATTAGACTTCACCAAAATTTAAAAGATTCTATGCTATGAAAATATTTACAATCACATCTCTGATGAAGAGCTTGCATCCAGAATATATAAAAATCTCTCAAAACTCAGAAACTATAATTTAATCGGGAAACAGAAAACCACAACCATATACCACTACACACCCATTTAAATGGCTACAATGAGAAAGACTGACAGTGTTGGCAAGGATGTAGAGCAACTGGAAAACTCATACACCGCTGGCAGGAATGTAAAAAGGCACAACCGTAAGATGATTTAGACCACTGCTACACAATTAGCACCCAAGAGATATGAAATAACATGTTCATGCAATATTACTACAGGAGTGACTGTTTATAGAAGTTTTAATGGTTAATAGTTGAAAACTGGAAACAACCCAAATGTACATCAATAGATGAATAAACAGTAGTACAGCTGGCCAGGTGTGGTGGCTCATGCCTGTAATCCCACATTTTGGGAGGCCAAGGTGGGCAGATCACCTGAGATCAGGTGTTTGAGACTAGCTTGGCCAACATGGTAAAAGCTTGTCTCGTCTAAAAATACAAAAAAAATGTGGTGTGTATCTATAGTCCCAGCTACTCGGGAGGCTGAGGCTGGAGAATCACTTGAACCCAGAAGGCGGAGATTGCAGTGAACCAAGGTCACACCACTGCACTCCAGCCTGGGCAACAGAGTGAGACTCCGTCTCAAAACCAACCAAAGAAAAACAGCAGTAATAGTCAGTATAGCCATACAATGGAATACTACTCAGCAATAAAAGGAATGAAGCATTGCTACACACTACAATAGGGATGAATATCAAAATTATTATGTTAAGTGAAGGAAATCAAACAAAAATAGTATATTTTGTATGATTCCATTTATATAAAATCCTGGAAATTTTAAAAACTCATCTGTATGACAGATAACAGATCAGTGGCTTACTGGGTGGGGGGCAGGGGTTGGAGAGCAGGGCAGAATGTCAATAATAAAAGGGGCACAAGGAAACATTTTGGGTTAATAGGGACGTTCACTATCTTGATGATGGTGATGATTTTACCAGTGTGTATATATATGTAACACTTTAAACTGTACATTTTACATGTGTGGGGTTTGCTTTATGTCAATTATAGCCCTATAAAGCCATTTTTAAAAACACATTTAGAGCTATAGATAAGAATTGACAGTCATCAGCATATGGATGGTGGTAAGCAACATGAGAACACGATCATGAAAACAGACAAGGAGGCTAGGCGCAGTGGCTGGCTCACACCTGTAATCCCATCACTTTGGGAGGCCAAGGCAGGAGCATCCCTTGAGCCCAGGAGTTCGAGACCAGCCTGGGCAACATGGTAGAGACTCTGTCTCCACAACATAAATTAGCCAGATGTGGTGGTGCATGCCTGTAGTCCCAACTACTCCTGAGGCTGAGGTAGGAAGATTGCTTGAGCCCAGGAGGTCAAGGCTGCAGTGAGCTATTATCATGCTACTGCACTCCAACCTGGGCAACAGAGCAAGATCTACCTTTAAAAAAGAGGGGGGGGTGTGGCAAGGACAATATGTAGTTTTCTCATTTAATAAATTTTGAGTCCCTGCTATGTATAGATATTATGCTAGGGACTGGGATATACTAAAATGACTGCAATCTTGATGCTTAATAATCTTGTGTTGGAATCATTCATATCAACAGGCAATTATTATGGTGGCATATATGTCTAAATGGGAGAGATTAAAGGGTTCTGTGAGAGCAGTCGGAAGATTTTGAAAGCTCTCAGAGGAAGCAATGTCTCAGCCGAAGCCTGAAGAACATGTAGGAGTTAACCAGCATGAGATAAACTGCTGAGCAGAGTGGCTGGAAAGCAGACCTAGTGCAGTGATTTGGGAAGCAGAACTTCAGAGATGTTCATCTGCAAAAGCCCCTTCAAATCCTCTAATTTATTATAAATTTGTATGTATTTTTCCTAAATAAATCCCCTCCCAACTTCCACAACCCCACCAAATTGTGTAAATTTTGGCCCTACAAAACCTGGATTTGTCCTTAAATAGGTCTTTCTTTTGGGCTACTTAAATTTTGCCCCTTCTTATGTTTGGGGAATTCCTTGAGTCTTCCCACTGAGCCAGTCTCCCTCTATAAAAGCTGAAATACCAAACAACTTAACTGAACTTGCACAAACTTTAATATTGGTAGCTGGTTAACAACAACAAATCACGGCAGGACCTTAGTGTATCCTCTCCAGATGCAGCAGCACATGTGTCAAGATCAAATTTCCAAAGCAGCAGATAGTGTTACAAAGCACAGTGTGTCAGTGCTTGGCAACAGGGGCTACAATTTCCTCACCCAACCAGTTATGCAGTATAGTTACAGGATTTATTCGTAGCCATGTGGCTCAAATTGATGCCGATTCTCTAGTCCTTTTGGACATTCTGTGAGCAGCACAATATTCTTCTAATACAATTTATCTTATACTGAAAACTAGAATCCATCTCTGTTGCTTATGACTAAGAATCCAAACTGATAGACAATTTGGTATTTCGAAGTAGAGTGCTACAAAACAGATCTGGAATGGTGTGTAACTGGCCAGGTGGAAAAGGCAAAATGGAGAGCATTGAGACACAACTGTTTCAGGCTGGGAAAATAGTGACTCTGAGACAGGACATCAAACTCACACCATAAAGAAATGTACTCTAAAGCTGAGCAGCCTTAGAGTCTTCTTCCCAGTGCTCATATCACATGTGACTGTTGAGGACAAGACACCAGGGAGCCACAGCCTGCATGTCCCACCAGAGATATCAGACATGAAGCTGGATAGAGTATCCGGATAAGATTCTGGCTGATTCTCTTTGGGAAATAAATACATTTTTCACATGGGCATGAACATTTTTGAGTGTATATACAGAAAGGACATGTATATATAACAATAGGATACTTCATTCCTCCCTTCTTTCCTTGCTGTGGAGCCTCAATTTTGTTTTTCCAGCACATGACTAAGTCATTTGTGGTAATCCGACATCCCACATTGTTGGGATCCCAACCCCCACATTTTTGGCCATATTGGGCAACAATATTCTTTAGGAAGGGGTATATAACTAATCTAGCCAATGGGCCATGCATGAGATGTCTGCTCAGGGATTCTGGGAAAGGTCTCCTTACTGATAAACAGAAACACAGAATAAAGGACAATAACAGTGGCATCACAGGTCCTTCCTTGATAAACAATGTTGCATCAAAGATTTGGTGTGGAGAGACCAAGTACTGAGAGCCATGTCTTACTCAGGAGTTGGTGACCAGAATATGTTAGGGCTACAGAGAGTCAAGACATAATATAGGGGCAGATCATACCGGTCCTTGTAAATCCTGTTCAGAAGTTTGCATGTTCATTGCAAGAAATGATGGTAACTTAAGGTAGAAACATGAAGATGAATGACGAAAGCTTTTCAGGAGGTAAATTGCCTGGGCTGCATATCAGATGTGACTGAGCCATGGAAATGGCTGAGATTGTCAAGGAGCGTCTCACTTGGAACCACTCTGAGTAGCAAGAAATAAACAATACTAGTAAAAAATGCAAACTGTACAGCTTTCCCATGAGATACAAATTCAGTAGGTATGGGGTGGAACCAAAGAATTTGCATTTTACGAAAAACATCAGCTGGGTACAGTGGCTCACGCCTGTAATGCCAGCACTTTGGAAGGTCAAGGAGGAGTGGATCCCTTGAGCCCAGGAGTTGGAGACCAGACTGGGCAACATGATGAAAACCTTTTTCTACACAAAATACGAAATCCAATTAGGCATGGTGCAGGCCTGTGTTCCCAGCAACTCGGGAGGCTGAGGTGAGAGGATCACTTGAGCCCTGGGAGGTGGTAGTTGCAGCAAGCCAAGACTGTGCCACTGCACTCCAGACTGCGTGACAGAGTGAAACACTATCTCAAAAAAAAAAAAAAAAAAGGAGAATTATATTAACTCTGAAATAGTTGGCCTAGGAACCCAGTTTGATGGAGGAATTTGAATGTTAAGCTAAGGATTTTGGACTTTATCCTACAGTTAGCAAGAAAGGCATTGAGAGTTTCCATATACAAACATTACGTATTCCCAAGGAATATTTTTATTTGTTCTTTAAGACAGGGTAAAAAAAAAAAAAAAAAAACAGAAAAAAGAAAAAAACACAGTAAGGCCACTGTAGTACCGTTAACAATTCAGGTTAACAATTCAACACACTCAGAGCATTTCTCTTTGCTTCCTTGCCCTCTGAACTGTTCAATAAATAGTGAAGAACACAAAGGTAACTGCAGTATTTATTTCAGACCTGCTGTTGCTCTCCAATTTAAAAGCAAAACAGGAACATTAAATTTGTCACAGTTTAAATTGATAAAGGTAGACCTCTATCAGATACAGGTGTGTCTTGACTTACAATTGGTTTACTGGGGGGAGGGGAAAATATCGTAAGTCAAAATGCCTTGAATACATCTAACCTACTGGGCTTCAGAGCTTAGACTAGCCTACCTTAAACGTACTCAGAACACTTACATTAACCTACAGAGGCAAAATTAATACAAATCCTGTTTTATTATAAAGTGTTGAATAGCTCATGTAATTTATGGGAACAATGTCCTGAACATGAAAACAGGATAGTTGTATGGGGACTCAAAGTATGGTTTCTACTGACTGTGCATTGCCTTTGGAACCATCATAAAGTCAAAAACTTCTAGTCAAACCATCGTAAGCCCCGGACTGTCTGTTTATGAAATGCTCCCTAGGAGCACTATGCCAGATACCATGCCTAAGTGTTTTCTAACTTTATATACCACATTGAAAAGGAGCCTGTTAATAAAGATGTTCCTGAAATCGTGGAAAGTATTAGTCCTTCCTTTCTTTTGCAGCTGACAGGATTTTTAAAAGAACTGCTTAACCACAAGCATATTTCAGCAGCTGTTTGTTCTTCCTAGTATGAGTTACTTCCTCCCTCTGCCAACATCGCTTGCATTCTAGTTTGAGGAAATATTCAGAAGCACAGTAAATCAGTCTGTTTTCAGAAATTGCTTCATCTTTGAATTAATATATTTTATAAAGCAGGTTTGCTTTGGCTCCTTAAGATTTGGTTACTTAGAATAAAATCTTCCCAATTTAATAGCCAATTTGCATACATGTCAAAATGCATGAATTTTAAAAGCACCTTTAGGATTAAGAGAATTTTATCTGTATTTACAGAATTTAAAGCTGATTACTTCAGCAAGTTTTAGAGCAATTTTAAGAATAGTAGTAAGACAAGAATCTTAAGATAATACATTCTTTAGAAACAAGAATCTAAGGATAATACATTCTTTAGAACCAAATGTGTAAATGGTTAAATGAAGGATGTTTTAACAACATGGTCTCAACTGTGGAGGTATCATCATCTTTCAAAGCTACCTGCAAAAAAGGGACATTGTCTTCACTGGCTAGTAAAAAGTAGAAAAATTTAAGGAATTCTCAGCAAATTTCTTATCTTTTAAAATATCCATGGTCATCCCCTAAGAAGGTCAATGCACCTGTCTTTTCTAAAAACAAAGCAAAAACAACTCTACAGAAAGATATAATCAAGGACTAAATTTAGGTTGATTAATAAGCAAGGAATTGAGTTCATAAGCAATACTACCTCCAGGATTTTTAATTTATTGGCAGGGATAATAGTGACATTAAAAACAAGCTTATACTTTCCTAGTAATAAGGATAAGTAAATTTATTTACAACCAATTTCTGCTTCAAAACACTTCCAAGCATACAACAAATGCCATCCTGAAAGAGAGATTCCCTATTTAATTGTCTCAGTTTATTAGAATATGGATGGTCTTTTCATTCTAGATAACATACCCTTGTTTGCTTATTTTTGTATAGGAATTATCTTGGAATCTGATAATTCTGGGACTTTACTGATGGCTAGGCACTGCATATCTTCGTTATATGCCCATTTCCATTCATTCCTTAAAATATTATGAAATACTGTTACAAACAAAAGATTATGTATAGTATAATGTATAATTATAATATGCATAACAATATAGTATAATATAGCAACATATAATAACATAAAAGCATGATGAAATGACAACCTGTGAACCTGCCGTCCAACTTGAGGAACAGAATGATAGTGTTTTGAAATGCACAGTGTTTTGAAATTCATGTAAGCATCTGCACTCTAAAAGTGAATATGTGGCAGAAAAAAATCTCAATCAATGTATTTTATAAACCCTTGAAATTACCACTTACCTGCTTCATTGTTAATTGGGAACTCCCGCAGTTTCCCTTCTTTTGTCCACTGGATCAGCTCTTCAAACCCATTCTGAAGGAGTTGTTCATTTTCTGTGGCTAACTGCTTAGCAAATTCCACATCCCAAAGTGAAGGTCATGTGTCTGTATAACGAGACATTTTAAATAGAAACAAGTCAATGTAAATATCTTTTTAAAAAGTGTTATAAACAATCCTGAATTGATCATGTATTTTTCATACCTTGACACTCATAATTATAGTATATAATAAAAAGTTACTGAGAGATAACCGCAACAAAAATTAAGACTATAACTAGGCCGGGCACAGTGGCTCAACGCCTGTAATCCCAGCACCTTGGGAGGCCAAGGTGGGAGATCACCTAAGGTTAGAAGTTCAAGACCAACCTGACCGACATGGTGAAACTCCATCTCTACTCAAAATACAAAAAAATAGGCTGGTCTCGAACTCCTGACCTCATGATCCACCCGCCTCGGCCTCCCAAAGTGCTGGGATTACAGGAGTGAGACCCCTTCTCAAAGGGAAAAAAAATGTTGTATGTGTTAGATAAGTTCCTAGGCCAGCCTCCAATGGCTTGTTTAATCTTTCTACCAGTTACTTATGTGAACTTCTGAGTTTCCTCTTATTTAATAAACTCTATTAGAGGCTAGCTCTCATTCATGTCTGTATACCCTGTAGCATCTACTCATTTGGCTTACAGATCATAGGAACTAGTTATCTTAAATCTTAAATTCTTTTTTGAACAAACTGTACTATAAAAATAAATTTATAAAGGAAAGTAGTTAATTCAATTAAGGTTTGTTCATTTGAACTGAAGGTGAAGCTAAAAGAACAACCCGCTTGTATTACAAAAATTGCATTCTGTTGTGTATGATAAAAAGGAAATGCGGCAATCTCGTCTCACTACAACCTCCACCTCCCAGATTCAAGCAATTCTCCTGCCTTAGCCTCCCAAGTAGCTGGGACTACAGGCGCATGCCGCCACACCTGGCTAATTTTTTGTATTTTAGTAGAGATGGGGTTTCACCATGTTGCCCAGGCTGGTTGGGAACTCCTGAGCTCAGGCAATCTGCCCACCTCATCCTCCTAAAGTGCTGGGATTACAGGCATGAGCCACCGCGCCCGGCCAAAATAGTTATTCTTAACGAACCTGTTCAGGTGCTTCTTTAGTAACTGCCAAGTTGTCAAAAATATTAAGTCTCTTCCCCATGAATATTTTTCCTAAGACAAAAAAAAAAAACATTTTAATGAACGTATTTTAAACTATCAACAAAAATTATGAGAAAATATTTTAAGTGAAAGAATTCTATGTAAAAACTGAAAATAATTCCACTGACCCACATCAAACATCTGAGCTAAACTGCCACATTTTTAGGGTTGATAAACTAAAACAGAAACGTGCACTTGAACTTTTAATTCATAATACAACAAATCAGTTAAAGCAATTTAATTTCCAAAATATCTAATTGAAAAGACTAGCTTAATTTGCCATAATTTTTATTTGTTCCCTTTTATATTAAGGTTTTAAAAACTCCATGTTGTAAAAAACTATAAAACTATGCTAACATAGAAGCTGTTAAAGTCAACATTTGTTTTTAAGTGCAGAAAACACTGCCATGATTAATTACAAATTATAATTATAAAAGATTGCATAGGTAAATCACAACATTCCCTCTCATAAAGCAATCATTCTGTAATTTTAAAATAATTATTAACTTTCTATACATGACATTTTAAATTAACTACTGAAATTGATTAATATCAGAGAGTTCATAGGTAACAGTTTCTTGCACATTTGATAATCAACTGCTTTATGCATCAATTTACATATTTACTTGAATAAACTTACTGACAGATTAAAATCCAGTTTATAAACTGTAGGGTTAGTTTTAAAAATAATTTTGAATTTTTTTATGGACTAAATTATTTTTCTCTATTAAACAGAACTAAGTCGAAAAAATGCAAATACCATGTGAAGGTTAAATAATGTGATCTCAAGTCATACAAGCTTTCCTCTAGCAGGTTCCCAAGTCATTTGTAAACAAAGGCTTTCATTTTCCAGAACCTTCTTCAGTGCCTTGCATTCTTCTGCCTCAACTGCATGTCTGGTGAACAGGATGGTGGATTAAAGCACCTCACAGCAGAGGGGAATGCCTTGGTAAAGTACTGAACTTCAAAAGACGAAAGTACAACAAAGAAATGGAATGGACATTTGCTGAGCACCTCCTATGTACCAGATAGTTTATAAGTGTTTCTTTTCTATTCCTCAAGAAAGCCCCCATTTAAGCTAGGTTTCACTTTCAGCATTTTATAACTAGGGAAACAGGCTGATGGAGGCTATAAAAAGGTACCTAGTCATGGAATTAGTCAGTGGTAGTGCCAACATTCTGAAGCAGGCCAGTGTAAACTGCCAATCTCCAACAGAAGGAATCAGTCCAGGCCTGGGTTGTCTAGGGTTGATACCCCAGACACTGCCCAGTCTTACCAGGGTGAACAACTTGGCATCTCATCATCGCTTCCCCTTTAGCTGACTTTTTAACACACTGAAGGCACAGAAACCCCTTTCCTATTTGTTTAGCTTCTCCTTTGCCACCTAATTTTTGAAATATTAAATACCAAATCTAGTATTAAAAATCAAATATGCCATCTCGATGTAGTTGTATAGTATTATATGCAAGACGAATGATTCAGCTAAATATTCTCGAGTACTAACTGATTCCGTTAAATATTCTTTTTTTCTTTCTGAGACGGAGTCTTGCTCTGTCACCCAGGCTGGAGTGCAATGATGCAATCTTGGCTCACTGCAACCTCCACCTCCTGGGTTCAAGTGATTCTCCTGCCTCAGCCTCCCAAGTAGCTGGGACTACAGGCGCATGCCACCATGCCTGGCTAATTTTTTTGTATTTTTAGTACAGATGGGGTTTCACTGTATTAGCCAGGATGGTGTTCATCTCCTGAACTCATGATCCACCAGCCTCAGCCTCCCAGTGAAATATTCTTAAGTAAAACTCCAAGTACACTTTCTACTTTATTCAATAATATGAATATGTAACAGATACTAAACCACTTTAAATTAGTAATTCAAATAATATTCCAAAGTTACCATAAACTCTTGAACTTCCTATGTTAACTGCTGACCACCTTTTCTAACTTTCCTGTATAAATCAGTAATTTAACACTATGAAGGAGTTAACTCAAGTGCCTGATTTTACTTAAAACAAATCCATGGAATATACAATGTATTGAAAACACTCCAATTGTGAGCATATCCTGCTATAAAGACAGGTTAGGCCAGGTGCGGTGGCTCACGCCTGTAATCCCAGTACTTTAGGAGGCCGAGGTGGGTGGATCACTTGAGGTCAGGAGTTACCAGCCTGGCCAACATGGTGAAACCCTGTCTCCATTAAAAATACAAAAATTAACAGGGCATGGTGGCACATGCCTGTAATCCCAACTACTCAGGAGGCTGTCAAGAGAATCACTAGAACCCAAGAGGCAGAGGCTGCAGTGAGCCGAGATGGTGCCACTGCACTTCAGCCTGGGCGACAGAGCAAGACTCCGTCTCAAAAACAAAAAGATGTTAATTTTTGTCATACCATGCCAAACACTGGGCTTCTCCTTCCCAATACCACTTTCAGGGTTTAAAGGAGAGAAAGAATAGAAACTTTATGTAAATATAGACCAACTTTAGATTCTAAAATAACTATGTAAGACATGGCTCAGCATCTTTAAGAACTTCAAATCAGTAAATTCAAATGGCCACAAATAATCTACCATTTTAAGGAATTATATAAACGTTTTTTCCTTTCACCTTTCTTTTCATTGATGGTGGGTCATTTCTCTAAGTTATAACAGAAGATAAGCATGTATAGAGATATAAATGGTAAATGAATACACAGTATTAGGCATTTATATTTAAAATGAAAAATAATGTTTCTCATAAAATACTCATTTTTTCAGAATTCAGTCAGCTCTATTTATTCTAAATCAAAGGACCCCTATTCATCGTGGGTAGATGTGAAGCATGGCCCATTTTGATTCAATGTATAGAAAAACACAGGACTGGCTAAATCCAGCACGTGGTTCCCTCTATAGGAAGTGGTATATAGAGAGTAAGAACACAGATATAAATGCATTCATAATGCTCACATTTCCAACAGCAATAATATACACAAGTAATAAGGTAAATCTACAGTTAAGGTAAAACCAAACTATACAAACAAAACCCAGCCGACCACAAAGCCTGATACCTTTTTCTAAGATCAGCAGTCTTCTCCTGGCCAGGATAATTGTTATAGCCTTGGTCAAACTTAATCTGATGCTCTGTTCTTATACTAACTCTAGGTGTAGCACATCTGGCAACTTTCATATCTGATATTATGTTACTGAAACTGAAATAATAAAAAGGTCAAGTGTATTAGAAATCTTAGCTACAGAACAGAAATAAACTTAAACAGGAGACTGATAAGTCTTATTTCATTTTTATGCACTAATTACATAACATAAAAAGTTACATTTAAATTTAAAAGTCATCTATTAACATTCACATAACACAGAACATTACAATTTATGTTTACTTCCATCTTTTAAAGATGTTTTTCAGAAACCTTCATTTGAAACATAAAAGTGTCACACGAAAAATTATTCTGAGAAAATGAAAGTACAATCGGTATCTGCATACCTATCACCTACATTCAACAACTAAATTAAAACCGAGAGGTAGCCATATTTATTTATTGCCTTGTATTTGTTCAAACACAAACAAAATGAGTCACTGAACTGACAGTCCAGATATCCATTTTTCTTTTTTTAAAATTACAATTTCTTTCAGAGATAGGGTCTCACTCTGTCACCCAGGCTGGAATGCAGTGGTGCGATCATAACTCAATGCGGTCTCAAACTCTGGACTTAATCCATCCTCCCGCCTCAGTCCCCAAAGTAGCTAGAACTACAAGCACACACCACCATGCCCAGCTAATTTTTTTATGGTTTGTAGAGATGGTGACTTGTTTTGTTGCCCAGAATGGTCTCAAATTCCTGGCCTCAAGTGATCCTCTTGACTCAGCCTCCCCCAAGTGCTAGGATTACAGGCATGAGCCACTACACATGGCCATTTCTTTTAACTTCCTGAAATAAATCTAGTACACATGCTCATTGGGAACAACTGACTTAGATCACTCTCCAAAATGAAGCAGTGTTACCACTTACTACAATGTAAGCAGCAAGTAGTGTAACGTAGTATAAAATAATGAGAGATGAAGAGAATAAGTGGAAAGATGTCAGCTTAAACATAAGAATAAGAGAAAAGAGAAGAAAACAGACCTGAAGATTGCCATATGGTGCATAAAACCAGCAAGCTATTAAATTGAAAAAAAAAATTACTTTTCTCAGAAAAGCTATCTTATTCTGTTATTTATTTTTAATAACATTACTGAATTTATCATTTATTTTTTCATGGACAAGAAACTGTAACTTCCTAAAAGGAAAGTTTAACTGTTCAACTGGTCTCTTAAAACTATAATTTTATTTAATAAGACATAAGATTTTTAAAAACTTGAATTGCTAAAATTCCACTTATATGGAATATTCTATACGTAAATTCCACTTATTTGGTATATATTATATATATTACTTACTAGCCATATGAAAATGGCCTATTTTGAGATATAAACATTAGGTCTCCATCCATCTCTCTGTGCCCCTGACTCTTCCTCATGCTACTGAGCTGCCTGAGCAGCTCTGGCTTGTTTGCTTGTCAAAAGGAGCAGCAGATGCAGCTGCCACCAACTCGGGACTCAGGGGGCTTGCTTCTGAAAAAGAAAATGAAAAGAAAAATGAGAAAGGAAAAAGAGAGATTGCTTATTATGCCATTAGTTTAGTGAAAAGTAAGATGATTTTTTAGGGGAAACTTTCTGTTGTTCCAAAAAGTATCATTCAATTCAATTTCTGACAAAAGCAAGAATTCTCAACTATTAGGTACCAGTTTTATATAAACTTTGAAATGTTAAACTTTAAAATTAACAGATACTTCCTGAAGCACAACACTAACTCAGAACAATATATTAAGGTGGAGGGACAAGGGATCAGCCTCAAATATTATAAATTAGTGGAATTTTCAATTAGATGCTATTGTATTTCAAAAACAATATAAATTGCAAGCAAATATAAAGGCAGCTTGACCTGTTCACAGAAGCTTTACTCATAATAACCCCAAACTGGAACAAACCTAAAGGTCTATTATCAGAATGAAAAAAACAAATTGTGAGATAGCCAAACAATGGAAGAATACTCAGCTCATGCCAACATGAATGACTTTCACAGACATTAGATCAAGTGAAAGAAGTTGGACACAGAATATATTCTGTATGATTCCATTTCTATCAAGTTCCAGAACAGGCAAAACTAATCTGAGGTGAAAAAACAATCAAAACAGCAATTGCCTCAGGACAGAAGGCTATTGACTGGGAAGGTGAAAATGGGAAACACAGTATCTTGTTAAGTGTGTGGGTCACATGGGCGTATCCATTTGTCAAAACCCTCCAGCTAAGATTTGTACACGTTAATGTATGAAAATTTTACCTGGAAAAAAAAAAAGGCCACAAATCATTATCAGGTAGGAGATGGAAAGTGGGTGAAAGATAGATAATACAAGAACAGCAAAATGTTGATCACTGTTGAAGCTGGGTGACGGTACAAAGGGGTTCATCATACCATTTTGTGTTCTTCGCATACCTTTAAATTTTTCCTAAGAAAAAGCTTTTAAAAGCTTCCTAAATAAATTAGAGCAAGTTAATAAAAAAAATTATATTATAAAAAGAAAGTAAATTATATACAACATTTTTTCCTCTTTTTTTTTTTTTAAGAGATGAGATTTCAATATATCGTAGAGTCTGACCTTGAAGTCCTGGGCTCAAGCAATCCTCCCACATCATCTTCCTGAGTAGCTGGGACTACAGGCATCTGCCACCATGCCTGCTATTTGCAACATTTTTAAACTGAGAACTGCCATCTCAGTAAGTGGGGATCCAAATTAATATTTTATTATGACTGGCTTTCTACATTACAATCTATTACCTAATATGCAAATGAACGTTCCAAATTCCTAAAGTTCTTGGAGAAAGATTTTAAGGACTTAACTAGGATATGGAAGATCTAAAATCTGATAGAAATGGAAGAAAAATAGAAGAATGAAAAAAGGGGTTGATTGTAGTGGCTCATGCCTGTAATTTCAGCACACTGGGAGGCGGAGAAGGGAGGATCACTTGAGCCCAAAAGTTCAAGAACTGCCTGGGTAACATGGTGACACCCCGTCTGCACAAAAAGAAAAAAAAAATTGCCAGGAGTGGTGGAATGCGCCTATAGTCCCAGCTACTAGAGAAGCTGAGTGGGAGGATCAGTTGAGCCTGGGAGGTTGAGGCTGCAGTGAGCGATGATCGCTCCACCACACACAGCGTGGGCCACAGAGCAAGACCCTGTCTCAAAAAAAAAAAAAATACATAAAAAAAGAAAGAAAGAAAAAAGGAAATCTAACAGTTAAAATGAAATGTGCTTTCAGAACTGTTATCAGTGAATAAAGCTTTAACCTAATCCAAGTCATTGTTATTTCTTTCATAAACTACTTATAAACTTCATTTTCAAATATTAATATATATATTTGATCAAAGTATGCAAAGAACATAGATGAATATTCATTTTCTAGAATCTTGCATTTCACAACAATGGTTTCCTTCATAGTTATAGTCTCTGGCTTTATAATTTATAATCCCCATTATAAATTGTGGGGAGCCTGTGTTACTGAATAAGATAATTTTCACATACAGGGATCTTTCTTCATATATTTTAACAATGTAATGAGAACTTGTTAAAGTATCTTTTTGGGCTGTGCAGTGGCTCACACCTGTAATCCCAGCACTTTGGGAGGCCGAAGCAGGTGGATCACCGGAGGTCAGGAGTTCAAGACCTGCCTGGCCAACATGATGAAACCCTGTCTCTACTAAAAACACAAAAAATTAGCTGGACATGATGGAGGGCATCTGTAATCCCAGCTACTGAGGAGGCTGAAGCAGGAGAATCGCTTGAACCCAGGAGGCAGAGGACGCAGTGAGCCGAGATCACGCCACTGCACTCCAGCCTAGGCAAAAAAGAGTGAAACTCCTTCTTAAAAAATAAAAAAGTATCTTTTAACAATCTATTCTATCCTGTAATTAAGACTATTTCATGAATGCATACTTTTCCCCTTCATAACTTTTTTTTTTTTTTTTGAGATAGGGTCTCACTCCATTGCCCAGGCTATAGAGTACAATGGTACAATCTTGGCTCACTACAATGTCCACCTCCCAGGTTCAAGCGATTGTCCACCTCAGCCTCCTGAGTAACTGGGATTATAGTCCTATGCCATGACACCAGCCTAATTTTTGTTGTTTTTTGTTTTTTTTTTTTGGTAGAGACAGGGTTTCGCCATGTTGGCCAGGCTGGTCTCAAACTCCTAACCTCAAGTGATTTGCTCACCTTGGCCTCCAAAGTGCTGGA
This sequence comes from Ateles fusciceps, assembly GCA_036589455.1. Lineage (NCBI taxonomy): Eukaryota > Metazoa > Chordata > Mammalia > Primates > Atelidae > Ateles > Ateles fusciceps. The sequence goes on from JAZHEH010000630.1 coordinate 11,678,434, forward strand.
ATTACAGGCATGAGCTACCACTCCCGGCCCCTCTCAAATACTTTTAAATTATCTGTAGATTACTTATAGTACCTAATACAACATAAATGCTACATAAATGGTTTTATACTGTATTTTTTAATTAGTATTTTTTTCTGTGTATTTTTAAAAAAATATTATCAGAGGTTGTCTGTGGCTGCAGAACCTGCGCATACAGAGGGCCAACTGTATACTGCTTCATTCCTATCAATGGCATTATATCCTTGTCAAGATGGTTTCTTAGAAGTGGTTGTGGTAAAAACAAACATCTGAGGAAAATCAATGTGGAACAGGGGGTGAACATGTGAACATGGTAATGTCCAATCTTATTACAAGGCAAGGCCATTAAAAAGAAAATACAATTTCCTCTTGGCTCACTTTCTCTTGAGACACCCGCCCTGGAACCCAGCCACCATGCAGTGAGAAAGCCCAGGCCACAAAGAAAGCCACATGTAGGTGTTTCTGCTAACACCCTCAGCCAAGGTCTCAGCTGACAGCCAGCATCAACTGCCAGACCCATGAGTGAGCAAACTTCAGACGATTCCAGCCTCATACTCTTAAGTCCTCCAACTGAGGCCCCAGACGTCATAGAGCACAGACTGGCCTTCCCCACTGTTCTAGCCAAATCACTAACCCACAGACTCTGTGAGCATATGAGTAAATGTTTTATGCCACTAAGTTTGGGGAGGTAGTATAGCCAGGGGACAATATTGATGGGGATTTAATATGCAATACAAAGAAAGAAAAGCAGGCTATGTGTAGGGCTAAGGGCCCCACAGGGTTATGGGGTGTCCCTTATGCTGTACTGAAGTGCAGGATTCAACAAAAAGACAGGACACAGAAGTACAAGGAAAATGCAACTGGGCTCAGTGGGGCCACATCACCTATAGGCGGAGACAGGCGAGGCCCCGAATGTCCAGAAGCATCTGTATTTATTGTGTATAGGTTAGGGGGCAGGGTAGTGAGTGAAGTCATCTTTAAGGATAGGGATAGGGTCGTGAGCAATAAAATAAGGGGTCCACCCCCATTAGGTCACCTAGGCTAGGAGATGGACAGTGTGCAGCAAGGGGTCCATTCCCATTAGGTCACCAAGGCATGGAGGTGGGCCGTGCGCAGTGAAGAGGGTGCAGTGTGCAATACTTCTGTCTATGGGCGTGCTACTCCTAGGAAGATTTATAGGAGGATGCTTAAGTCCACAGCAGTGGCACAGCTGTCAGGGTCTATCGCCACCTGCTGGCAGCTTCCAATGAGTTCTATATGAAGATGCTTTTTAAGCAGCACAGTAACAAGAGCTGATAAAGTTCACAGTCACCAAGGTGCATTACCCGGAGGGGTTTTGAGCCCTCGATGCTCGAGGGATTGCCGGTCTGAGGGCAGCCTTCCACAAGAACTGGAGCAAGGTCCTACAACTCCTTTATCAGGAGGAGTGGCTCTTGCCCCAAGTCTACCATGCAGCAGGTATCTTTACGATACTGAATGCTGCCGCCTGGGCCATGGATTCTTGTCCTAGTATAACTGTTTTTCCCTAAATCATGCTCTGCACTGTGTCTGCTCCAGACATTCCTCTGACTATAAGCTGCTTATTCCTTAATTCATGCTCGGTACCATGTCAACTCTAGGCATTCCTCTAATTATGAATTAAGATATAGTTTGTGCGTGGTGTGTGTGTGTGTGTGTGTGTATGTGTGTGTATGGAAATAACTGAGTGGTAAGATATTCTTTAGGCACTCATTCTATGAGCTAATATATTATATATAGAGGATTATATAAAGGGAAATAACTGAGTAGTAATACCATAAACTGAGATATTCTTCAAGCCCTAATTCTATAAACTAATATATGATTATATATGAAGAATTGTATAAAAGGAAATAACTGAGTAGTAACACTATAAACTGAGATATTTTTCAGGCACTAATTGTGCCAGGATTCTGCTTAGCTCTCCTTCCTTGGTACCTACATGGGGGGGTTACACACACTATGCACAAAGCTGTGATGACAGTGCCTCATGAAGCAAAGATCATGACTCACCTAATGCCATGCACCTTGGAGTCCTTGAAAAGCGGGGAGGGGGAGGCAAAAATCATTAAAAGACACCTTTTAAAAACTCAAAACAAATGTACCTCATTCGCCAGTCTTTTGATGTAGGATTAAAGCCTCTTTTAAACATAGGACCACTGATAGAAGGTTCTAAGACACATCTTTTATATATATATCACACCCATCCTCCAGTATTTTCAGTTTGGGTTTAAGCGGAAAAGTGGAGCAAGAATGTAAGAAAGCTTACAAAGCAATCTAAGTGTACTATCCTCCCGCATATGTACATTTGTCTCACTCATACTTAATTGGAAAGAAATTTTTCAAGTGACTTTGGCTGACTCCAAAGCATTCAACTCATTTTACCATTTCTGTAATATTTAATTAAATTATAGTAAAGAGCATAAGGGGACATAAACAGGTCTGGGAGCTTTTAAAATGTCATTATTGATAAATATTTATATATGCTTATGTGTGCATTATTTATTTCCATATCCTTATATATAACTGTTTTGTTTCTAAAGGAGGAGGAAGAAGAGGAAGTACCTATTATGGGTAATGACTGTCTGAATTAGCTTACTCTACCACCCAATTATACTTTCTAGAGGTATTTTTGATACTATGTAGAAACCAAGAAGTTCCCTTAAGATGTTAAATCATTCTGGAAAACAGAAGTCTACATTGTCAGTTTGTTCTGATAGAGAAGTCAGTGATGGGTATCCTAAAGCCACATACCTTACTACTTGAATTAATGACATCATGAATACATCATTATGTATCACTAAAAAAAATACTGCCATTTAACCTACAATACAACGCCAAGATATCACTGGTTGCACTTAGAATTAAATATAATACTCTTTTGACAAGCACAAGTAACGATAATGCTCTTAGGTAACGAAGAAAGCTGAAAGCACTGATAGTTACTGGTCAAAGGAAGTCCTATAAAGCAGTTGTAATCAACATGCTAAAACTTTATTCCAAAAAAAATCTTTAAAATGGAAAATTCCAAATAAGCGAGTCCTTTACAGACATGAAGCTACCTTCAAATCAGGATGTAAATGGTATTGTTAATTAACAGCTTAAAGAGACAATTAAGTAAGTGGCAGTTAATAACACTAATAAATATGTAAGAGTGTGGAATTCTTGATGACATCACTTCTCGTTTCGTTTCACTGGATTGCATACAAACATCGTCTTGTTATTTAAATATAATACAATAACAGCATTTCATTACACTACATTCAAGACCTCCCCTTTCAGACTGACTTTCCATTTTTCACACTTCTATATTAAAATGCCCCTGATATAAGAGTTTTTTTTTGTTTTCTAAAATACATTACAGCCAGTAATTATTAGAGTCCCTGTGTTTACAAGCTGCTATTTATTCTTCACTAATTCAACGTGGGCTTCATTAACTCAACATCTCCCAAGTACTCATATTTAAAAATATTTTTTGCCAAAAGAAAAAACTTACTGGAGTTTCAAAAATTAGTTTCAAACAACATTCAAATTACAATTAAATTTCTCTCTTCTTTGGAGCATGTTCCATAGCTCTTTGAAGGCTGCCAGTTGTAGTTTTTAAGTGGTCTGTTGTTGGGTGGCTTTGTTGTTTGTACATTAACTGTGCTTAGTTCAACTTTCGTGCCCTTAATAATGTCTAGTAAGTCTTTTTTTCATATTTTCCTTTATACTGTCTTGGCTCTCTGAGGTCTCCTTGGAAGAATCAACAGTTGAAATAGACTGCTCAATTTTCTTGCTTCAGATCACGCTGTTAGTGCCAAAATATCTTTGGATATTATTTTTTGTCCTGGAAAGACGCATTAAAGAAAAAAAAAACTGAAAACTACAATGCAGGCTAATAAAGCAAAAAACTATGTGCCTAAAATTTTTCTCAATTCAAGCCCTTTCCATTTGCTTTTTATAATTATTGTTAACAACCATAACAGCAGCAACTTACCACTTATTAGCATACACTACATGCCTCACCTTATGCATTATGTTTTATGTACATTTGACATATACACATTAACTCCCTAAGGTCTCCATTTTGCAAATAAGGAAACTGAAACAGAGAAGAAACTTACCCAAAGTCATGCACCTCACAGCTCACTAAGACACACTGATGTGCCACTAATAAGTAGAGGTGTGCTGAGATATTAATCATCTGCTCCTTGGGGTGGCCAGGGGAGGCCTAGGGGTGCTGATGCTCCCAAATCTGTTCCTTCCCTCCATTTACCCCAGAGTTCAGTAGATAAACTCTGACATGGTTAATAAATGACAATTTATTATTCTCAAAACCAAATCTGACTGCCGTGAGCTGAGATCACACCATTAAGAGTGAAACTCCATCTCAAAAATTAAATTAAATTTTAAAAAATAAAATCAATAAAGTTAATATTAAAGTTATTTTAACAGAAAGGTGGTAATCAGGGGGATGGAATGAATCTCACATATAATCTTTACTACAATGTTTTCTTTCAAGACTGCTACATCACAGAAAGCAATCTACATTACAGGAAAATCATGTATAAGTAACTCCATAACACTAAAATAATAAAACTCTAGACCTAACCTCCACCTGAGTTTGTTTCCATTGAGAGCATCTCAGCAGTACTTCAAATGCAACACCTTCAAAACGACATTCAAGACTTCCGCTTTCAGACTGACTTTCCATTTTTCACACTTCTATATTAAAATGCCCCGACATAAAGAGATTTGTTTTGTTTTGTTTTCTAAAAACTATAACATATGTAAAAGTCTTTCTCAACCCCGGCCCTGCATTTTCTGCTAACATTAAGGATACCCTAATCCTCCAACACAGCCAGTTGAAATCTTTGCTATCTCTGACCACCCTACCATTATCCCATGATGTCACATCCCCTTAATTCTACCTGTGCAGTTTATCTCCTCCATTCAGCTGGTCTTTCCCATCTTCACTGCTACTAACCTGCTTCAGCACTGTACTTAACCAAATTGCCTTCTGAGTGTTATGCATGGAATTTATGCAGTGGAATTAGGCTTTCATAATAATAAAGTTCTTGGAGAATAAATAGCAAAACCAAGAATGTCACAACACCTTTTCCTTCCTGGCTAACTTCAACCAGTGGTCCTCTTTCATTTCATCAGCCTTTTCCACCAGAAAGGACATCCGGAGTCTCTCCTGCAATGGTTAGGTGTCCCTATTTGCTCCTCCAGCAATTACTTGTTGGAAGAATAGCGCACCCTGTCCTTACGTACACTATCTCAGCGATTACTTCACTACACAACACTTGTATTGTCTACTTGCTGGAACTACACGCTCCGTGATGAGAAGACTGCCTTACTTGGGGTTTATAACCAGTACTGGCAGGCTACAAAGTTTTTCAATAATGAACTAAAGAATAAATGAAGGAAATAGAAATGAAACTATCAAATAAATCTTGGGAGGCAAAAGATAAAACAGCTTCGCTTTTGGAGCTTGGATAAACTGACAGGAGATGATGACAAGAGGAATGAGGCACAGCGACCAGGCTTGCAATCGCAGCTCTGTTTTCCACACACGCTATGACCTTGGGCTAGTCATCTTATCTTTTCGGGATTTTTCTTTTCTCAGATTTAAAGCAACAGCTTCTAAAACCCAGCAGGTAATAACATCGACCCCAGGAAGTCGGGGGATGACTGAAGGTACAGGACAGGGCACCGGGATTCCGAGGACCTGCGGGGCCAAGAGCGTTGAACTGCGGTACCTGACCGTTCCATGGCGAGCAGCGAGTAGCACAATTACAGCCGCTGATGTCTCCGGGCTTCCAGAGAACAAACGGTGGCAGGAAGGGGACGCAGAGGTAGGAACGCCGAGACTCTAAGAAACATAGCGAAGACACAAAGCCAACCAGGAGTGCAACTGAAATAGCGCGTCCCGGTGCCAAATACGTCCCCCACACCCTCTTCCGTTTCCGGTCTGGCGCGTTCCTCTCCCTTTGCTTTTTGGCCGGCAACCCGGGCAGGTAACTGTGTTCTGGACTCGCCGGCGGGCCGGGCGGAGCCAGCTGCCTCCAGGCGACCCCACCCGCTCGCGATTCCAGTCCTAGAGGCAGAGTCCTCGCCAGAGTGCAGCAACGGTTCGCTGGCCGAGGTGGATCCCAGACCGCCCAACAAGACCTTGGAGGGTGTGATCAGCTGTGTGAAATCTACTGAAAGGGCCGGTGAGATCAGTCTGTTCTTTAACAGACACTACTGTGTGTTGTTTGGAGGGAAAGGGTCTATCTACAGCGTTCATCGCGTTTTCAAAATGCACCATGGCCACCAAAGAGGTTTATAAAAATTACCACGGGGCCTGCTGCCGGATGTAATAGCGTTTGTTTTCCGTCTTTATTCTTGATGTAGAGTCAAAATAAGACAGGTTTCATTTTTCGCAAGTGATTTTAGGCCGGGCGCGTGGCTCACGCCTGTAGTTTCAGCACTTTGGAAGGCCGAGGGTGGATCACCTGATATCAGGAGTTCGATACCAGCCTGACCAACATGGTGAAACTCAGTCTCTACTAAAAACGCAAAAAGTAGCCAGGCGTGGCGGCGCACGCCGTAAATTCAGGCTACGCCAGAGGCTGAGGTTTGGAGGAATTTCCCGAGGCGCGCGGGAGGCTGTGAACCTGGGCTCCCGGGGAGTTCGGCGGGCAGAGGCGGGTGCAGGGAACCGGCAGCTCGGCGGGAGCGTGGGAAAAAGCTGACCCGCCGTCGCGAGTTTTCGCTTAGGGAACTTAGAGTTTTAGTTTATCCTCCTTGCCGTTCGGGGGCGTGTGCTGCCCTACCGGCCCGCGCTGCGGCGAGTCCCGCCGCTGCTCCCTAGGCCCACTCAGAGGGTGGGTGGGAGGTGACACCGGTCAGCCTTTCCCGCCCTTCTGTCTCTTGCTACGGTCGGGAAGGCAGAAGTCGCGAGTCAGGCCAGTGGTACAAGGTGCTCCCGGCTTAATCGCACCCTGTGTGACTCCAAGGGCTGGCCGGGCTTTCGTGTCGCAGGTTCCCGCTAAGTGCAGGATTCAGATCTTACCGTGGTTCTTTTTAATAGTGAGAAGTTGCCTCTGTGCTATGTGATTAGGATGTTGCATTACTCTTGTTAATGGAGCTCGTGCTGTCGACCTGTGAGGTCTCAAAGTTAAGTTTTAATTTGATCATGAACATACACAAAGCAAATGCTTATGGATATTAAAGGATTATTTATATATTCTAATTTTATCGTAGTTTAAAAATCTTAACAGAGTCTGTTATCAGTGAGGGACTTTAATGAGGAATTTGAAAAGGGAACCAATAAAATCAGTACATTTGGGTGCAGTCTTTAAAAATAAATTTGCAAAAAATTCATTCTATGCCTATTTTTATGAAAAGAAATTTCCCGTAAGGTCAATGGACTCCTATTTGTTAATATAATTTTTATTAAATGCCTGTGCAGGCCGGGCGTGGTAGCTCATGCTTGTAGTCCCAGCACTTTGGGAGGCCAATGTGGGTGGATCACTTGAGACCAGGAGTTCCAGACCAACCTGGGCGACATGGTGAAACCCCGTCTCTGCTAAAAATACAAAAATTAGCTGAGCGTGGTAGCACCTGCCTGTAGTCCCAGCTACTTGGGAGGCTGAGGCAGGAGAATCACTTGAACCCGGAAAGTGGAGGTGTCAGTAAGCCAAGATCTGCCACTGCACTCCATCCTGGTCGATAGAGTGAGACAACATCTCAAAGAAAACAAAAAAAGATAAAAAGATACCAGAGAGAGAGACTTGGCTTTTACCTGTCCTTCATGAAGAAGGGAACCATGAGCCAGAAGAAATGTGGAGTTCCCAACCTTGGAAAGGCATGAGAATAAACCCGGCAGGAAACGTTGGCTAATGTGTTTTGTGATGCTGAAAACATAGCTTACATTGAGCAGATCTTCCTGAGATCCACTAACAGAACCTTTGTGACTGAATGCTATACACAGTACACCTGGGGATGCTTACTTTGTTTTAATTTGTAAAAAACAAGCTTTTTTAAAAAAATGGAAATATAAGTATATTATTTGTGATTCTAGAATAGGGCAACATCTCATTCTATCAAGTAGAATGAGTGTTCAGTGAGTTTGGCTTTATAGGCACAAAAGGGCTGATGAAAATTAGAAACGGAACAAAAATCAGATTGGTAATTTCAAAGTTACCTTCCTTATAGAGTTAAACAGAGGGGATTTCTTTGTCATGCTGGCTCAGGTAAACTAGGGCCCCTCTGATTGGTGCTGTGAGTCTCCTGCTTTTGGAAAACTGACCTTGATTTCAAAGTTCAATTTGATTACTTGGCACTTAACACAAGTGATTATTCAGGTTTGCTCTGGTGTGCTGGGGGCTAGTACAGAAAGCTTGTCCAAAACTATGGCCTCCTGTAAACTTTAGCATCTTCAATACAGAAAAGTGCATGAATCATAAATATGTTGATGAAAATGTATTTTTTTTTTTTTTAGATGGAGTCTCACTCTGTTGCCCAGGCTGAGTTCAAGTGATCCTCCTGTCTCAGCTTTCCAAGTAGCTGGGCCTGCAGGCATGCACCACCACACAGGGCTCATTTTTGTATTTTTAGTAGAGATGGGGTTTCGCCATGTTGGCCAGGCTGGTCTCGAACTCCTGCCCTCAAGTGATCTGCCCGCCTCAACCTTCCAAAGTGCTGGGATTACAGGTGTGAGCCACCACGCCCAGCCTAATGTAGCCACTTCTAGAGAACACCAAAGCCAATTTTTGTTTTCAGCAATTACTACTTCTGGACCTGAGTGAATCAAACAGTCCAGGAGAATATAATGTCGTTGTTTTTAGAGTGTTAATATATTGCTACATGCAGGAGCTGAAGAAAATGAAGGAATGTTAAGAAATCAGAATCTTGTTTTCAGCTGTTAATAATTCATGGTGCTGCAGACCTCTTGAATCATCATTAAAAGCCAGCAATCTAAGTGAAAATAGTGTTGCTCTAGCATTCAACTGTGTTATAAAGCAGCAAATATATCAGCACTGGATATTATGAAGAGCTTTTCTATGTTCCAAAGTATAGCATATTTTTGGAAAGTTCAGCCTGAGAGCTTAGGATCAGTCCTATCCTGAGACATAGCTAGGCATTCTTTGTTTTCTGCAGTGGGATGAGCAGATAGGAAGGACCAGTACCAAGAATCTGACTTGCGCTGGGGGGTTGCATGGATGCAGAAGGACCACAGGGAAGGGGTTATTCCAGCTGCCCAAAAGAAATCTTTGAAGCCCATGCTGACCAGTATCTAGAGTCCAGTACAACAGTTCTGTTTACTGCTATATAACACAATAATGCTCACCCAAATTATATAAACACTACCCTGATTCCAAAACACTCTATGAATAAATGATCATTTGAGCCAGGCATGGTGGCTCACGCCTGTAATCCCAGCACTTTGGGAGGCTGAGGTGGGTGGATCACAAGGTCAAGAATCAAGACCATCCTGGCCAACATGGTGAAACTCTGTCTCTACTAAAAATACAAAAAAAATTAGGCATAGTGGCACACACCTGTAGTCCCAGCTACCTGGGAGGCTGAGGCAAGGAGAATCGCTTGAACCTGGGAGGCGGAGGTTGCAGTGAGCCGAGATCACGCCACTACACTCCAGCCTGGAGACAGTAAGACTCCGTCTTAAGTAAATAAAAAAAATAATCATTTGGGAGAGAGAGATCCAAGATGGCCGATTAGCAGCAGCTCAGGATTGTGGCTCCCACTGAAAGCGCAGAGAGTGAGTGGACGCCACATTTTCAGATGAATTTTCGTAGCCTACGGACCAAGAGATTCTTGGCGGAGGAGCCCCACGGGTCGCCAGCGCGACTCTTTTGGAGGGCGCGGCCGTTTTGCAGGCGCCCCCGACGCGGCGGTTCTCAGTCCGGAGTATACGGGACTGAGTGCCCTTTGGTTGGCGTTGGAGCTCCGGGAAAGCAGAGTCTCCCATTCAGCTGATTAAAAAGCGGCCTGAAGTGGGGAACCAGACCGGGAGATTCCCGGGCAGAAAGCGCCACGAATCTTAACGCCGCTGTTTCAGCCGGCATAGTGGGTCGCCTCAGGGAAAGCTGGTCCCCTCCCAACAACAATAACAAAAAAAAACAGCAGTTGGAACTGCTGAGGATTAAGCGTTTCACACCAAGTACAGCTGAACCCGGGAAGGTCCAGCTCTGTGGGGGAGGGGCATCCGCCGAAGGAAAATTAAGAAATAGAAAAAACTTTATAACCAACAAGCTGGACGTCCACTCAGAGACCTAATCTGAAAGTCAGCAATTACACAGACGACAGGTGGTTAAATCCACAAAGATGGGAAGAAACCAGCGCAAAAAGGCTGAAAACACCCGAAATCAGAATGCCTCTCCTCCTACGGAGGATTGCAGTGCCTCATCACCAATTGAACAAGGCCTGATAGAAAATGAATGTGAGGAATCAACGGAATCAGGCTTCAGAAGGTGGAAAATGAGAAACTTCTGTGAGCTAAAAGAACATGTTCTAGCCCAATGCAAGGAAACTAAGAACCTTGAAAAAAGGTTTCACGAAATGTTCATGAGAATGGACAATTTAAAGAGGAATATAAGTGAATTAATGGAGCTGAAAAACACAATACGAGAACTTCGCGAAGTATGCACAAGTTTTAACAGTCGAATTGATCAAGCAGAAGAAAGGATTTCAGAGGTCGAAGACCAACTTAACGAAATAAAACGAGAAGACAAGATTAGAGAAAAAAGGGTAAAAAGGAATGAGCAAAGTCTCCAAGAAATATGGGACTATGTGAAAAGACCTAATCTACGTTTGATAGGTGTACCTGAATGTGACGAAGAGAATGAATTCAAGCTGGAAAATATTTTTCAGGATATTATCCAGGAAAACTTTCCTAACCTAGCAAGGCAGACTAATATTCAAGTCCAGGAAATCCAGAGAACACCACAAAGATATTCCTCAAAAAGAGCAACCCCAAGGCACATAATCATTAGATTCATCAGGGTTGAAACGAAGGAAAAAATACTACGGGCAGCCAGAGAGAAAGGTCAGGTTACCCACAAGGGGAAGCCTATCAGACTCACAGCTGATCTCTCAGCAGAAACCCTACAAGCCAGAAGAGAGTGGGGGCCAATATTCAACATCCTTAAAGAAAAGAACTTTCAACCCAGAATTTCATATCCAGCCAAACTAAGTTTCATAAGTGAAGGAAAAATAAAATTTTTTGCAAACAAGCAAGTACTCAGAGATTTCATTACCACCAGGCCTGCTTTACAAGAGCTTCTGAAGGAGGCACTATGTATAGAGGGGGAACAACCAGTATCAGCCACTTCAAAGGACCCATCAGTAAGCTGCATCCAGATCCATCTTACATGCAAGGATATACAGAGACTCAAAACAAAGGGATGGAGGAGATCTGCCAACCAAATGGAGAGAAAAAAAAAAAAAAAAAAGCAGTAGTTGCAATTCTCATCTCTGATAAAATAGACTTTAAAGTAACAGAAACCGAAAGAGATAAGAAGGACATTGTATAACGGCAGAGGGATCAATGTAACGGGAAGAGCTAACGACCCTAAGTCTATGCGCACCCAATATAGGAGCACCCAGATACACAGGGCAACTTCTTGGTGACTTACAAAGAGACTTGGACTCCCACACAATAATAGTGGGAGACTTTAACATTACATTGTCAATATTGGACAAATTAATGAGACAGAAGGTTAAGAAGGATACCCGGGACTTGAACTTAAACCTCAAACAAGTAAACTTAATAAACATTTACAGAACTCTCTACTCCAAATCCACAAAATATACATTTTTTTTTCAGTAACGCATCACATTTATTCTAAAAGTGACCACATGGTTGGGGAGTAAATCACTCCCTAGCAATTGCATAGCATTTCATAGGTTTAAATGAAATATTGGTTGGCTGTTTGTTTGTTATTTTCCTACCTTATTCCTTCCTGTCTCCATTGTATAACACAATTATTAGTATAAAAAAGCTTTTAATATCCATTTGTAGACTGCATTCTAGCCTGGGCAACAGAGCAAGATTCCCATTCTCTCTTCCTTTTTTTTTTTCTTCTTCTTTTTCTCTTTATTTCAGTCTTTTTTCTTCCTTCTTTCTCTTTTTCTCTTTAAAAAAAAAATAAATAAAATAAAATGACTTACTACAAAAAAAAAAGAAAAAAAATAATCATTTGAAAGTTGATAGCTGATGAGTTAGAGGTGGAGTCAATGACTACTGAAAAGCTGAAAAACTATGTGATGCATAGTATTCATAGGAGTGTAGAACTACTAAAAACAGGGGTAACTCTTACAAAGTTACAAAAATCATATCGAAGATATTAAAATAGAAGGAATTTCACTGCATCTTAATGGATTTCTTTCTCATTATATTTAATGTACCTCACATTCATTTCTAACATTATTTAATTACTACACTAACTCTAAGAAACACTTTAGATCTAGTAAATAATACACCTTGGAAAGAGCTAAGTGAATAAATAATACATCTGGAAAGATTCAGAAAAATTTAGAATATTCTGTCAATCTGCGTGAACTAATCACTAGTTCATGGTAGTGGATCACAGAAGGGTAAACAATGAAGCCACTTCTCCCAAGTGACAGGATGGCAGAACATGAAGTCATAGCACAGGTGAGGTTTACAGGCTCTGTAGCTAATTTGCTTGTGCAGCGAAATGTATCATATTCTGCTGTTTCTTTTATGCCATGTTCCATCATACTCACTTTGTCTGTGTACTTCATAGACAATCAAATGCAATTTATTTTGTTGTTTTTAGTCACTAGAATTGCCTGTATATGTGACTTCATTTCCCAGTAAATATGTCTATAAATCTAGGTCTTTTATGTTCAAAGTAGGTAGATTAAGAGCTGTTTTATCTCTGCATCTTCCAAGTTGGGAAATTTTTATCTTTCTTTCTGGATCTATCTATCTATCTATCTATCTAGATAGCTCTCCAGCTGGTCTATCTTTATAAACCAGATCAAACTACAGTATCAAACACAGCCTAAAACAGCACTTTAGGAGGCCGAGGTGGGTGATTGCTTGAGCCCATGAGCTCGAGACTAGCCAGGGCAACATGGTGAAACCTCATCTCTATAAAAAAATGCAAAAAAATAAATAAATTAGGTGGGTGTGACGGTGTGTGCTTGCAGTCCCACCTACTCGGGAGGCTGAGGTGGGAGGATTGCTTGAGCCCAGGAGGTGGAGGCTGCAGTGCCACTGCACTTCAGCCTGGGTGACAGAGCAAGAGCCTCCCTAAAAACAAAACAAAACAAAACAGCAATAGATGAGCATACGTGCCTGTTTATATAATATATAGATAGATTATATTAGTGTAAATGTATAACACTATGTGAAAATAGTCCCGTTGGAATACACAGGTGAGCATGACTTGTTCCCTGCCTCAAGGGGCTGGTGATCCAGCAGAGATCATAGATGTGGAGCAGGTAATCTAACAAGATAGGCAATGCCACAGGTGTTGGGCCTGTGGGGCCCCAGAGAGGTTGCACCCAGATGGACGAGTCTCCTAGATTTCATTAGCTTCTTTACAAGGTCTTTAGTGCCCAAAGCCAAAGGACACAATAAGGGGGAGGGTCATGGAGAGCCCCACAGCAGCAGAACTTATGGGAGATGGGACGGAAGAGGAAGTGGTTTTGTGTCCTTCAAATTAGATTGTCTAGATACTTGTCTTTCCCCCTCCATGTAAGATGACTCATTTTTAGTACATTTATGTGTAAAATTGCTTTGGGTTTTAAGTGCATGGAAGACCAGGATCATGTCATACTAGTGTGTATTGCACAGCATATGACATAGAACTATGTTGAAACCATGCTTAGCACATGACTTTTGGAGACGATAGAGATATGACCAGGCAGAACTGTTCCTAGGTCAATTTCTAAAGTACATCAAAGTACTCTGGTTCTTCTGGCCCATCCTCTTGTCTTGTAGTCATTCTCTCTCCTGTCCCTTGGCCTCTCTCTATGTTACCTTTTAGCTTCTCAGAGCCTCCTTGATTTGGGTCTCACCCAGACCTGACATCCTTGCCAAGACCTCTCTAAATTAGCCTTTCATCCCCTCTCCTACCAAACTCCTCTCTCATTTATCCAACAGGGGGAGGGCTATGTTATTAAACTAACACTAATGTATGAAAGCCCACATTGCTAGCTTACACTTGTACTATCTCAAGAAAATTTAATTTTTAAGAGGTGCTTTCAAATTTCAATAAGCAAAGGCTTCAGCTGAGATTATTTTCTTTTTGTCTTCCTGGCCCTCTCAAGTTATGCTTTCAGGAAACTGCTTCTCTAAGTGTTAATCCAAGCTGGCCCTTAGATGCATTTGTTACGTTCAAGTGCCCTCTGGAGGCAAAAAGAGTCTCCTGTTAGATAAAAGACATGCCTGCCAATGACCCACAAATGATTGGCCCCTGTGCTGTGAGGTTAATTCATTCCTTTCCATCTTCCTTTGTGCAGTCCCAGCACAGCCCTGCCTCGGCGCCTTTAGCTTAGGGATGGAATCTTCTTTGGCCTGGAATAGCCGTCCCAAAGACTGTCCCATGATTGGTTCCTTCACACCATCCACTTTAGCTCAGCAGCGCTTACTCAGCGTTGCACCGCATCTATCCAAGCTGACCTTCCCACTCTGTCACATGGTGCTGTTTCCTTGTCTTCCGGCATGTAGCACTATCTGAAATAATCTCCTTCCATTCATTCAACACGTTCATTGAGTGCCTGACATAGGCCCTGTCTTACACACTTGGGATAGATCAAGGTACAAATGCAACACGTTCCCTACCCTGGTGGAATTTACAGGTCTTGGGAATCACACTGTTTCTTTTTTCATCATCAGCCTCCCTGCTGGAATGTAAACTCAATGAGAGCAAGAACCTCTGTCAGCCTCATTTACTACCTTATCCCAAGAGCCTGGAACTGTGCCTGGTACATCCTTCATGGTCAATCAATATTTGTGGAATTAATAAACAAATGTTTATATTACCCAGGCACAATGGCCGAGGTGAGAGGTTAGCTTGAGGCCAGGAGTTTCAGAGCAGCCTGAGCAACATAGTGAGACACCCATCTCTAAAAAAATTTTTTTAAGTTTGTATTTTCTTTTCTTTTCTTTTCTTTTTTGAGATGGAGTCTTGCTCTATCACCAGGCTGGAGTGCAGTGGTGCAGTCTCGGGTCACTGCAACCTCCGCCTCCCGGGTTCAAGCAATTCTCCTGCCTCAGCCTCCCAAGTAGCTGAAATTACAGGCACACGCCACCATGCCCAGCTAGTTTTTGTATTTTAGTAGAGACGGGGTTTCATCATTTTGGTCAGGTTGGTCTCAAACTACTGACTTTGTGATCTGCCCACCTCGGCCTCCCAGAGTGCTGGGATTACAGATATGACCCACCACGCCCGGCCAAGTTTGTATTTTCTATCAGGATACACTACTAACATTTTAAACTTCTTTTGCTGTGACCAGGTTAATTCATTCCATTACCACAAGTCTAAGCAATGAGACAGACTATATACTTCATTATTATTCAAATGATCAATAACAATTGTTAGTATTTATTGACCACTTACTATTAGTATAATAAAGTTCTTTATATGTACTGTCTCATCTTCACAAAATTTCCTGAGGCAAGTAACACCATTTTTCCCTTTTAAGATGAGAAATTTGAGGCTTACAGGAGCTTCTTACCATCACAAAGTCACCAGGTGGGAGAGCCAGCTTTTGAGGACTGGACAGTCGACCCAGAGTCCTTGCTGTCAGCCTCCTCCACACAGCCACATTCACATCACAATGTCTGCATTACTCAGCGGCTCCCTCTACCATCCTCTAAAGAAACCCTACACTCTCTTAGCAGGGCCTGTGAGACCCCTCAAAATCAGCCCTGCCTCCTGCGCTTGTCTCCTTCCCATTACCTCTCCTCCTACCCTGATCGGAGCCCCTGTAGCTCTCAGACATGGCCATGCCTTCCCCCACCTCCTTGCAATCCTATGGTGTATTCCCTTCTTCCCTGCCTAACTGCTACTCCTACTTCAAAGCTCAGCTCTTGCCCCAAGCTCCAGACCCTTTCCCAGTCCTCTGGGCTGGGTTCTGTGCCCATGTCCTACTGCTCCCAGCCCCCTGTGCCTGGCTCTGTGATTCTCAATGAACAAAATGAGGTGCGGCATTTCCTCTCCAAATTTCCAGTGCTTAAATGGAACAGAGAGGTTGACTAGATACTTTGAATGATGGCACATTTGGGAATTGGCCATGTTTTACAATTTTAGGCACAGTGAGGAAAACAATCTCATTGTACATAAGAGCATTAGGGCTGGGCACAGTGGCTCACACCTGTAATCTCAGCACTTTGGGAGGCTGAGATGGGAGGATTGTTTGAGGCCGGGAGTTCAAGACCAGTCTGGTCAACATAGTGAGAGCCCCTGAGAAGCAGCGGCATGGAGCAAGGAGTACTGAGAGCATCACCTGGCAGAACCAGGTCTTTCCTCTCATTCCTACCCTAGGAGACTTTTCTGACTCATCCAACTGGAAGCAAAGAGGCTCGGATTTTTCCCTGAGGTGTCTGACCCCAGAGCCTGCATGCTGATCTGTAAGGCGATGGCATCTTAACTCTGCTGGGCCTTTATCTGTGTGTCCTTTCAATAACTAGAATAAATAATTTAATGAAAGCATTTTTAAAAGATGGTTATAAATGGCTAAGTATCTAGTGATGAGTGCCATACAAATATTTAGATACAAAGGGTCTAAATTCAGATTATTTTTACTGGGGGAACCATTATTAATGTAATTATAAAATAGTACACTGTGTATACACACAAGAGAGAAGGAGCGAGAGAGAAGCTGCATACACTTGCTACTTCGCAACAATGATGCAATCCAACAGTTAATAAAGATGATTCCTTTAGACAGATACTGATTAAACATACCAGGGGCAGGGTGCTGGGCCAGGCAAGGAGTTAGTCACAGCTCCTGGGCCTCAGCACAGAACGCTGAATAAGATACAAGTACTTGTTCTTGATGGGCGTGATAGCTCACAAATGCAATCCCAGTATTTTGGGAGGCCAAAGCAAGAGGATTGCTTGAGGCCAGGAGTTCAAGAGCAGCCTGGGCAACATGGCAAAAACCCATCTCTACAGAAAAATACAAAAATTAGGGTGGTGAATGCCTGTAGTCACAGCCATTCAGGAGACTGAGGTGGGAGGATCGCCTGAGCACAGGAGTTCGAGGCTGCAGTGAGCTGTGATCATTACACTGCACTCCAGCCTAGGTAACAGAGCAAGACCCTGTCTCAGAAAAAAAAAAAATTACTTTCCCTTGTGGTTGGTTGGAGCTACAGGGACCATGAGTTTAGCAGGGGCTCCTGCCGGCTGCTCCAAGCCACTCTCCCAGCATTCCCTGCTCTATTCTCCTGCAGAACCGAACTGCTTCCAGTTCCCCAAATGTGCTCTGCCGGTTCACATCTCTGTGGGCCTTTGCATTTTTCCTCTGATTGGGATGCTCTGCCCGTGCCGAGTGGACATGTGTCATGTTTTCTGGTTGCCTAGCATTGTTTGAAAACCCTGGCTACATTCTGGGAATTTCCTAACACATGAGTGAGTCCTGCCTCTCCAAGGCAGATGCCAGAGATCCCACTCGGCCAGGCTTCTTTGCAGAGTAGGGTACAGGCACATGACCCAGCCTCCCTCCATCAGCTGCATCTACATGAGATACCAACTTAGAGATGAGCAATTCAAGGCAGTGGACGTGGTGTGGAAGTGATGTATCAGGCAAAGCTGGTAATGCAGGCACCCAGCTTTGGAGGAGCAAAAGTTACCGGACTGTGGCCCTGGCATAAGAAGGGGCAGCATCACAAACCATCACATCCAGAGCTCTAGACAGGCAGTAGCAGTGGTTTCCACTGAAGGCCAGGTCTGCCGTGGGCATTAGGCCTTGTTGCAGGAAGCTGTTCATGGCACTCCACCTCCCATCCAGCAATCAGAAGAGTCACTCTATATCCTTTTAATCCTTGTAATTAACCCCTTTTGTGCTTCTGTTGATTACAACTAAGAGCCTGGCTTGGTTGCAACTCTCCTAACCCCTGGGGCAGGTGATACACCAACCTACGTCATTCTCTTAACAAAGGGCCAGATGCCATCCATGTTGGCATAGAAGTCTCCTGTGGGCCTCTCCTGAAACCTGTTCCATTCCTCATTCATGCCCTCCATGATGACCCCTACCCACGCCTCTTGCCGCATACCCCCTGAATTATAATTGCTTGTTTTTTTCTTCCTCTGCTTGGACAATGATTTCTTTGAGGTTAGCCATTGGCTCTTTCACTTCTGCATTTCCAGCAGTTACTTTGGGTTGACAGCATCCAGCACAGGCTAGGTGCTAAAGGAAGTTTGTCATGGATACGAAGGAATGCTCCAGTTTACTTTCTGAGAATCAAGAATCAGAAACAGGTGCTATGAGGTGGCAGCGTCTAACACAGATCTCAGTAGATAGCAAGAATTTCAACAAGCAGAATTGGTTGGGATCATCCTGCCCATATTGACATGTAATCTGCCTTTTAAAAATTATCATAACCCTCAGCACTTTCCCATATCCTTAATATGCTGTAGGGGACATTCTCAGTTGCCTAACAACCCTTCCCTCACTCTTTTTTTCAGGTGTAGGTGGTGATATCTCAGGGAAGGTGGACCCTCCCATAACCCCAAGGGGATGAGTCCTCATTCCTCCAAACCAGGGGTTGATGAACTACAGCCTGCTAGCCAAATCTGGCCTGTTATCTGTGCTTGTATGGCCTCACACCATACAAAATGCTTTTTATAGTTTTAGTTGGCTGGGAAAACAAAAAACAAAAAAAATTCTTTGTGAGAGGTAAAAAATATGTGAAATTCAAATTTCAGTGTCCACAGTGACATTGGAACACAGGCATATGTACTTGTTTCTGGTGTCTCTAGCTGCTTTGGCTCTACCACAGCAGAGCTGAATAGATGTGACAGGGATGGCATCCCCTGAAAAGCCTGAAATATATACTGGCTGGTCCTCTTCAGAAGAATGTTGCTGACCCTATTCTCAAGCGATCATGCTAACACCAATCTCCTCCAAGTGTTGATTTTTGGGAGGAGCATGAGACCCATTTCTAGGCCTGAAACACAAGGGGAAGCCTGACAGAGTATCAGACATTTGTCTGCTGGGTAGTGTCTGGGAAAGATGTTTTCTCTGATGAGAGGGAGATACCTGAGCGTGCTTCCTTCTTGCCTTTGAGTGTTGCATGTGAGGATGTGATAGGCAGAGCTGTGGCATCCATCTTGTAGTCATGAGGGAAAAGCTAAGAGACCCACAGAGAAGCTGCCCCAGATACTGTTGAGCTGTTAAATTAACTGGCTCTGGAACCTCCTACTTCTAGAATTTTTTAATTCTAGAATTTTAATTTCTAATCAGCAGCCAAAAACACTTAATGGAAACTAAAATTTCATAATAAAAAGCAAGTTTTCTTCTTTCTTATTTATTTATTTATTCCGAGATGGAGTTTCACTCTTGTCACCCAGGCTGGAGTGCAATGGCACAATCTCGACTCGCTGCAACCTCTGCCTCCCAGGTTCAAGCCATTCTCCTGCCTCAGCCTCCTGAGTAGCTGGGATTACAGGCACCTGCCACCACGCCCAGCTAATTTTTTTTTTTTTTTTTTTTTTTGTATTTTTAGTAGAGATAGGGTTTCACCATGTTGGCTAGTCTGGTCTTAAACTCCTGACCTCAGGTGATCCACCTGCCTTAGCCTCCCAAAATGCTGAGATTACAGGCGCGAGCCACCATGCCTGGCCCCTGTTCTTTCTTATCAACTCAAAATACATTTGAGTCGGAGATGTTTTATGCTCTTGATCTATTTGCAACCCCAATTAACTCACTTTATGAAAACACGCCCCACATGGTATCAGGACCAGAGATACATTTTGTGAAATTATTTCTCCTTTTAGTTTCATTAACAAATGCATTATGAAATTCTGTAGAATAGCAAATGCTCGCTTTTCCATGCAGACATTCTGTCTGTCCTCTCATCTCTGACCCATGTCATACCTGCCACGCATTACAAAGCCAGCTGCATTCAAGTCTCTGAATTGTGCAACCCCAAGTGTAGCAGACAGTCACCTGGAGCAGAGAGGTCAGTGTTGACATATTTGCTGGTTGGAGCCTAGGTGTAAAATACTATTGGGTTGAGCTACGTCTATAGAGAGCGGTGATCCACATCCCTTAAATGCTGTTCTCAAGAGGCCATAGGATTCCTAGGAAGTTACACTCAGAACAAAGTTTGCACAGACACTTTCTTGATTAAGTGCTAACCAGGTGATTTTGCAATTAGTTCTCTGAGTATCTGAGAGATATGAAGCATTTTAACATCTATGTCTTTATTTCTCTATTCCTAAAATAAAGGCAGCAGAAAGAGCCACTGTTGTGGGGAATTTTAAGCTGCTGAGGTGATTTCTATTAACATATTATGGAAGGAGATCTATTCCGGAAGAAGAACTTTCAGTTTGGCAGCCCTCTTGCTTTTAATAAGAAGTCTCGGCCGGGCACAGTGGCTCACACCTGTAATCCCAGCACTTTGTGAGGCTGAGGCGGGCAGATCACCTGAGGTCAAGAGTTTGAGACAAGCCTGGCTAACATGGTGAAACCTCGTTTCTACTAAAAATTCAAAAAAAAAAAAAAAAAAAATTAGCTGGGCCTGGTGGCACGGGTCTGTAGTCCCAGCTACTCAGGGATGCTGAGGTAGGAGAATTGCTTGAACCCAGGAGGCAGAGAGTGCAGTGAACCAAGATCGCACCACTGCACTCTACCCTGGGTGACAGGGGAGACTCCATCTCAAAAAAAAACAAAAAAGCCTCTGGGAGGGAGCACTGCACAGCGTAGCGGCTGAGCGCCTGACCTTTGGAGTGGGACAGAACTTTATTGAGTCCCTGCTCTTCTCTTAGCACCTGTGTAATTTGGGGGAATGACCTGGCCTCTCTAAGCCTTGGTTTCTCCCTCATCCTCATTCTTCCTGGTCATTGGGCTAGGCAAGGGGACACAGCAAGCAAGTTGGACAGTGGACAAATGGATGAGAGTTTGTGCAAAATAAAGAGGTACCTTTATAGATTAGGAATTTAAAATCTGAGCAAAATTCAGACTGTTTCTTACAGAATAAACTGAGGCTGACAGTTGCACAGGGGAGGTGTGGAGAGGAGAAATGTGGAATGCTCGGCATTGATGAGTTTGGAACAGCCCTTGTGAGGATAGGAGAGGAAGGGGCTCAAGAGAGACCAGACAAAGCACTAGGGGCCCAATGGCTCCTGGAGAGTAAGTGCCAAGCGCCCTGCACGGTGGATCGTTCCAGCAGGCTGAGCACTGGGGGTTCAGAGGAGCTGGTGATGCAGTCATGCTGTGGCTGGGGTTTACAAAAGGTTAAGTGACTCATTAAAGGTCACACAGGGACATTTACACAGACATCCTGGCCCCAAGTCCAGTACTCTTTCTGTTCTATTACAGGGTCTATCCTTTTATTTATTTATTTATTTATTTTTTGAGACAGGGTCTTCGTGAGTCACCCAGGCTGGAGTGCAGTGGTGTGAACATAGCACACTGCAGCCTCGACCTCCAGGCTCAAGTGATCCTCCTGCCTAGGCCTCCCACCCAGTGTTGGGATTACAGGCGTGAGTCACCACACCCAGCCAAGTCTGTCCTTAATCAGGGTTCTTCTGGGTCTCATTTTCTTAAGCTGCAAAAGCTACTGGATCAGTAGCTTTAGGCTACTGTAACTGTAGTTTTGGCTCCTGGATCTGCTTCCTATTAGTTATGTTCCCCGTCACTTTGGACAAGTCATCCCAGCTCCCTGGCTTATTTCTGTGACTCCGTTATGGTCCAGAAGCCAGAGTACTAAAGTGCTGATTCTGATGAGTGCCAATTTACAAGGCACTCTGATCCCATCATAGCATCTACTACAGCCTGGGAGGTCTATTAGGTGTGCATTCATGTTAAGCACTATCACCAATCAAATCACTTAAATTACATAGGTAATAATGCAACAGCACATCTAAACAAGGTTGAAAGTTGTAAAAGAAAATTACACTGTGTGTGTGTCTGTGTGTGTGTGTGTTTAAGAGACAAGGTCTCTGTCACCCAGGCTGGAGTGCAACGGTGCCATCATAGCTCACTGTGGCCTCCAATTCCCGGCCTCAAGCAATCCTCCTGCCTTGGCCTCCCAAGTAGCTAAGACTAGAGGCACGTGTCACCATACTCTGTTTAGGGAAGAAAATTGTATTGAAAATGAAAATCAATACACAAAGGCTGAACCAAATCAATGGGAGGGCGGTGGCTGCATGTTATGTTGAGTGGCTGTCTCAAGTAGGCCAAGACCCTTCTGACCCTTTGTCTTACAGCATTAAAGAAAATTATTCTGGGCAGGCTGGATGCGGTGGCTCACGCCTCGAATCCCAGCACTTTGGGAGGCCAAGGTAAGAGGATCACTTGAGGTCAGGAGTTCGAAACCAGCCTGGCAAACATGGTGAAACCCCTTCTCTACCAAAAATATAAAAAATTAGCCAGGTGTGGTGGCAGCGCGCACCTGTAATCCCAGCTACTCGGGAGGCTGAGACAGGAATTGCTTGAACCCGGGAGTTAGAGGTTACAGTGAGCCGAGATGGCACCACTGCACTCCAGCCTGGGCGACAGAACCAGACTCTGTCTCAAAAAAAAAAAAAAAAAGAAAGAAAGAAAAAGAAAATTACCCTGGGCAAACAACAGCTTCCTTGAATACTTTCACTTATATAATAAAACCTGTAATTCCTTAGTGACTACAAGATCAGAGCTGACAGTGTTACAGTTTTCATCAGTGCACTCCGATGAAATGATTTCCTTTGGAGAGGGGGGATTGGCAAAAGGCTTTGTAACTGGTAATAAAATAATCTACTTTCCATCTTAAGAATTCCAGTATTTTCATACTTAATTGTAATTTTAACTTACGGCCTTGAATCCCGAGAATAATTTTTTACTCAAATATAAGTTATAATTAAGGCCTTAGCCTCTCAGCAAGGTCAAACTAACTAAAAACTGCCCTCCCAACCACTGACATTCTCAGCCCCCAGCCCTCAACCCCAGCCCAGAGGGCTAATTAGGGTCCGGCCTCAGAGAGGATTTCGGGGGAGCCCAAAGGCAGGAAAGCACCGGGAGGCGCAGGCCCTGCCCTCCACTTTCTCCAGGTGGCTGGGCTGGGCTACGCGCGCCGCGCGCCCACTTCCGCTTCCCGGCACCAGGAGCGCTCCTCAGCCGCGCGGGGCCGCCGCCTGGGCGCCTGCACGGGAGGGTGGGGGTGAGGGACGTCGTGCCACGGCGGAGCCTGAGCAGAACGCGGCCACACCGGCGCGGCGGTGAGTGCAGTATTGTCGCGCGCCTGCACCTTCGGGGAGCGCACCGGGAGGAGGTAGCGGGGCGCGGGGGCGGGCCTCGGCGCGTGGGCGTAGTGATCTTCCCGGGCCGCTGGGGAAGCGGCTAGCGCCGCCGCGCACGTCTCGCGGAACTCGCCCTCCGGCCCGGGGCGGACCGCCGGAGGATCTGGGGGTCTTCGGCCTCCTTTCCACAGTGCCCACCTGGTGGGAACTGTGCCCGTTTCCCCCAAGTCGTGTCATTTGGCCTCGGGGCTCCGCCAGGGCGCCAGCGTTGGGCAGCTTGGAGCCACTTCTGAATGGAGACTTGCAGGCTGCCAGACAGAGGGCGGCGGGGCAGAGGAATGTAGAAGTTGTGTCCCTAACCTGTTCCTTGCGAGGCCCGGGAGGAGACAACGCCTGGCCGGGCTCCTTGGCGGCAAAACTGGTTTGCATCCCGGCGCCCTACAGCCCGGGCTCTGGGGACTGAATGGCGAGCTGGCTGTAGCCCCTACCGCCCAGCTTTAGCCAGAAGCTGGGATCTTCCTGCAGCAGTTCGTGTTCCCTGGTGGAAAATGCAGCCTCATTTGACTCTCCCATCCCCCAAAATTTATTTCCCCAAGGATCGAGAAGGATGGGTGGTCAGCACTGTTGTTTCTCGGTCGCACCCTGGTGTAGTTTGAGAGGGGTCAAAGGCGCTGAAAAGATTTTTTCTATTCCAAATGCTACAGCAAGCTCATACATCAGTTCTAATTCATGCTGAACAGTCTTGCCTCCTCCAAGCCCTGTGTCTTCTCCCAGCTGGAGCTACACGTAATCTGAATTAGCCCGTTAATTGCCCACTCCTGAGTGAATCTGTTAGTACCCCCCCCCCCATTGTTTTCTATCCTCTAACAATTCTACAAGTGGTTATTTGTAGAATTTAATGTGTTTAAGTTTGGCTCACCAACGGAGTTGAATTCGCATGGACAGATACAATGCAATGTGATGTGACTTTCCTTCCAAATTCAGAAGGAAGCGGCTACGCCAAAAGAAAGAAACAAACGTATTGAGGTTTATCTGGGAGGCCACATTGGCCATGCCTTGTTTGTCTTCTCAGTTGCCTCCATTTTTTCCTTCCTCTTTTTTGCCTCCATTTTTTTTTTTTTTTTTTTTTAATAAAATGCAGGGTTGGGTGTTTTGTGATGTTTTTGGCCTGGTTGGAATACTTGAAGTATTGGTTTGTAGGCATAGACCTAAAAGGACAGGACTTTGAACTGACTCTTCTGTCACTGCCTAGTTATGTGGCCTTGGAGACCTTGTCTTGCTCTGGCCTTAGTTTGCCTTCTGGAAAAGGATTAGGACCCTGATACACTTTTTTAGGAAGATACCAGATGGCCATCACTTTTTCAGCCTAGTAAATGGTCCTGTCTTTCCGTGTCTAGCAGCAGCATATAAAGCATGTCTTGCACTTCTAACCTAGTTGCTTTATTCAGTACTGTGCCTTTGTTGCCACTGGTTTTAAATATTTGGTAAATTAAGGAAGATTCTTGAAGTCTGGCCATTGGCAAAATGCTTCAAGTGGTTAAAAAATCTTCTCGGTGGCCAGTGTTTTCTGTTGACGTTAGGATGACACTGGTGTTAGGAGGCACTTGGTGCTCATCTCTGATCCAGCACGACTGGGGTCACATGGCTCCTCAGTGTGAGGAGGAATACATCGTTCCTTATTATTCACAAATAAGTTACTGACACAGTTTGAAAATTAGACAGGATTGGTTGTTGAATTGGATATTATAGTCAACATTATTAAGTGCATGCCTCAGCAGTAGTTGACTTTTGTCTAAAGGGAGAGGAATAAATTCTAGTTTTCCCAAATACCCAAGGCTCCAACCCAAACATACGGAATCAATATTTCCAGAAGAAAGGCCTAATAATTTGAATATTTAATAAGTACTCCAGGCCGGGCGCCGTGGCTCACACTTGTAATCTAAGTACTTTGGGAGGCTGAGGTGGGCGGATCACTGAAGGTCAGGAGTTCGAGCCTGGCCAACATGGTGAAACTCCTTCTCTACTAAAAATACAGAAATTAGCCTGGTGCGGTGGCATGTACCTGTAATCTCAGCTACTCGGGAGGCTGAGGCAGGAGAATTCACTTGAACCCGGGAGGTGGTGGTTGCAGTGAGCTGAGATCGTGGCCACTGTACTCCAGCTTGGGCGACAGAGGCAGACTCAGTCTCAAAAAAAAAAAAAAAGTGCTCTAGGTTATCAAGCGGATTTGGACACAATGGCCCAGGTGTTGTATTTCAAAGTGTGAGTCTGGACTGGTACTGTCTGCCTCATTTGGGAGCTCAGCAAGACAGGCCGAATCTCTGGTCGCACCTGAGGCTATTGAATCAGAAGCTGCATTCTATTAGCAAAGCCCCCAGGTGACTCCTGTGCACGTTTACAGTTGAAGGGCTAGCAGACTGTGGTGGCAGGTGATGTTTGGTGCTCCATGCAGGGCCTCGTTCTAAGAACACATGATGCTGTGCACAGTGGAGCATCCCATCAGTCCCATGTGGCTATTTGTGACTGCTTTTGTTTTATAATATTTTTACTTTTTATTTATTTTTATTTTTATTTTTTTATTTGAGACAGAGTCTCGCTCTGTTGCCAGGCGCCAGGCTGGAGTGCAGTGGCACAATCTCGGCTCACTGCAACCTCCGCCTCCCAGGGTTCAAGCAATTCTCCTACCTTAGCCTCCCGAGTAGCTGGGACTACAGGTGCACGCCATCACTCCGGGCTAAGTTTTGTATTTTTAGTAGAGATGGGGTTTCACTATGTTGGCCAGGATGGTCTCGATCTCTTGACCTCGTGATCCACCCGCCTCAGCCTCCCAAAGTGCTGGGATTACAGGTGTGAGCCACCACGCCCAACCTATAATATTTTTATTATTCACCTTGTTCAGATGAGGACTTCCGGCTATAGAGGCCAGAGGAGCCACAGGTAGAGCAGGCATTCACACCAAGGCATGTGTGATTCTGGGGTGCAGCTCCCACCCTTGGCTGCCTGAGTGCTCCTTCGCGGACCTACTAGGGTCTTACTAGGGATGTCTTGTGACATCCCTTTAGGCACCCAGCTCAAGCTCTGAGTTTAGACCTGAGCCTGTTCAATTGGTGGCTCAACTTAAGCCTCTGACAAACCAGTCTGATGTGGTTTGGTACATCTGTGGTTGGCTTATTTGTTTTGTGTTCATTTTTACAGTTTTCTGAAAGGTTGATTGAAGTGTTGCTGGTGGCTGTAGCATTGATACTCAGGGAAGCTTTTTGATCTGTGAGCTTTCTAGGGGCAGTCAATTGCTAAGCTGCACTGATACCCTGAGCCCCTTTCCTTTGGAGCAATGTAGAGCCCAGTTCGTGGCTCCTGGAAGTGTATGTTTAGTAATTTGGCTGCAGGCCTAGAGAACAGGAGGCTGCAGAGACTTGGACTAATGGTGAACTCTTGCCTCCCCCAGGGATATGTGGTGCCTGTCATAAGGTCCAGAGAGCTGCCTTCCACAGAGATCAGCAGAAGAGTGGGCAAACATGAAGTCCAGTCCTGCTATCCAGGCTGCCATTGACCTCATGGCAGGGGCTGCAGGTACCGTCATGTGCCACATAACCGTGTTTCTATCAGTGATGGACGGTGTAGCTGATGGTGGTCCCATGAGATTATAGCATTATATTTTTACTATACATTTTCTGTATTTGGATATGTTTAGATACACAAATACTTACCACTGTGTTATAGTTGTCTACAGTACCCAGTACAGTAACATGCTGCACAGGTGTGTAGCCTAGGAGCAGTAGGCCATACCGTACAGCCCAGGTGTGGAGTAGGCTATGCCATCTAGGGTCAGGTGTGTATGCTCTGTAATAGCACAATGACGAAATTGTGTAACGATGAATTTTTCAGAGCATGTCCCCGTTAGTAAATGATGCCTAACTTTTTCCCAGAGAAAACCCAGTCCTATTCCTAAAGTACCTTCTAAATGACATCAAATGAAAGTGATATGAAAACATTACCTTTCAGCAGAGTGCGGTGGCTCACGCCTGTAATCCCAGCACTTTGGGAGGGTGAGGCGGGTAGATCACCTGTGGTCAGGAGTTCAAAACCAGCCTGGCCAACATGGTGAAACCCTGTCTCTACTGAAAAATACTAAAAATTAGCCAGGCATGGTGGCAGGCGCCTGTAATCCCAGCTACTTGGGAGGCTAAGGCAGGAGAATCCCTTGATCCCGGGAGACGGAAGTTGCAGTGAGCCAAGATCGCGGCATTGCACTCCAGCCTGGGTGACAGAGCAAGACTCCTCCTCAAAAAAAAAAAAAGAAAGTAAAGGAAAAGAAAGTATTACCTTTCTCCCCCCAGAAGCAGTGTGCTTTGCCTTTGGGATGAATCCATTTGATGGATAGTGTGGTGTTGTTGAAAGCATGGCAGAAGACATGGTAGAGTCCATTATTGTTAACACCATATGATCAGGGTGAGGGGTGGAAAGTGCCTGGAACAGCTGGAAAACAGCTCAGAGATAAACCTTTGTCTCTTTTCTGTGAGCCCTGTATGGTTCTTCACTTCCAGCCTGGCAGTCTTCAGAGCTCTTGTGCAAAAATAACACCATACAGTCCCTCCCGGGAGACACCACTTACTGTCCCTACTAGTGTTGGGAAAGAATGGAGGACACTCTTAGAAATGTCCTTAAAAATGAGACTGATAATGGACTGTATCTTAGAGCCTTGAAAGGAAAGGAGAAGTTGTAGGATTTGCTGGGAATGTCAGCTAACCTGAGCCTAGGGACCTGAGCCCAAGGGCAGACCAAGGCTCCCCCAGCACAGGGAGGTACTGCCTGTGATAAGGGGGCCGTGCTGGCACTGTGCAGGCTACTCCCTAAAAAGATCAGGTTGAATATGTAGGAGGAGCAGCACCCTCAGGCTGAGGCACGAGGTGGAATGGGAAGTGAGTGCATGGTGGTAATTTAGTTCTGCAGAGTTCTTGTCTTAGGACCGCAGTAGGAGTGGTTGGAATGCTAATTGCCCAAAGGGAAACCCTGGACTACCCTGGCCTCCCACAGGATTCTCATGGTGTTTGCAGCTCCCTGGACTGGAGAGGCCAGAGCAGGTGTTCCCCAATGCTCTCCTTATCCAGTATGCCACCCACCCATCACCAGCAACAGATGAGTATGGTCATGAGTGTGGTCACCTCTCACCCAGTCATTTGCTCAATTGTGAAAAAGAAATTGTTGTTCAGAGAAGAGCAAAGTGTTTTTCCATGAGTCAGAAGTTGGCCAGGATACGCTAGTGAGGAGGACTAGAGTGCGTCACAGACACGGATAAGGAGCACTGGGCAAGGGCACTTCTCTCAGGGCAGAGCCCACAGGGAGTGTCCCGGCCCCAGAAGCAGGAGAACTGAAGGCCGGTGGGGGGTCCACCCAGTAGTCCCTTGCCCACTGTGTGCCTTTAGGCTACAGCCTCCCAGGCGCGGTGCCCCATTTTCTCCCCCCACGCCACACTGGGGAGGAGGCTGACCCTGAGAATGGTGCAACCATCTGCCTGCCCCTGGGCGCCTCTCACCAGCACATGGATACTCTTGGGCTAAGTTCTGTCTCTGCAGTAGGAGGGTGTTTGGCCACATGAGAGAGTCTCACCTTTGACATTTTATAACCTTCAATGAGTCTAGCAAAGATCTAGAATGTATTGTGATAGAATTAAAAGGTTTACCTTTTCCTACTTATGTGCACATGGGTATTTGGGTACTCATATTTATAATTTACAATTAGTTTGAGAGAGAGAGATTGCAACAGTATGGTTGGGGGCCTGGTATGTGAGGCATTTGTTGGTGGTTTGAACATGTATTGGGCCCTTATACGTACTGACACCTAACTGTTCCCATCACTGTTGGACAGGTATTTCTCCCTGTGCTGGCAACACAGGGACGCCCCTTACTAAGGTAGAGCTGCCATGGGTAGTCTGACTTCTGAGGACAATGAATCCCTTTCTGGCAGGGTAGGATGGGAGGAGCAAGACGCGAGAGGGGGGCTGGGCAGAGGAGGTGCCCATTAGTGACACAAAAACCTCTGTTCTACTGTGAGGCCCGTGGAATGCAGATGGAAAGTAGGATTCCCTCTAATGAAGATCTTGTAGAAAAGAGGCCCAGAGAGGGACAGTAGTTTGTTCAAGGTTACACAGCCAGATGGTGTGAAGACAGAGCAGTACCATAGTCCCTGGGTCCTTCAGTCTGATAATGTTGCTGTCTCTGCTTTACTACTCTTTAATGGGTCTGGAGCATGCCACGAGGTGAGGGTTAGTTTGGAGCATTTGCCACCCTGGCTCTCTGGATGTGGAACTTGCTGGGCTTTGTGGTTTTTCTGTCAGCCATTGATAGGAGCAGAGTGTTGCAGTGTTCTGTGGCAGAGGCCACCCAGGGGAAGCGATCGACTGTAAGCACAGAGCCAGCTGCCGCCCGAGGTGATGTGGACGGAGCCTAAATGTGTTGTTTTGCGTGTCTCTCCTTTTCCTTTTAAACAAAATTTCCCTCACCACGCAGGTTTTCAGCCAGCTCATCTACTCCAAAGTGCCAGGAAGTTCTTATTTCCCTATCTGCAGTGGCTGTAAGAGATCTAGAGCCCTAGACAGCTAGGATGAAGGAGGATTTGAAAACTTTAGTTAGGTAATTAGATAATTATTGAAATGAGGCAGCATGGATCCCAAAAGTTAAACAGTCTTAAAGGGACACTTGGTACCACCTTAAGAGTTAGTCATTCAACAACTCTAAAACAATGAAGTCACTACTTTGACTGCTGTTGCAATGTACCTTGTTTAGCGTAGTTGGGGAATGTGGTATTTCAGATCACTGAAGTTTATCCTCTCAAGTGCCAAAATTAAAAACAACCCCAAACCTTTTTTGATTGGAGTTTCTTGAAAATGGTATGCTTCCCTGTCCTGTTAAACTGAACCTTTATGGATGGCCTCCATAGGGCTGAGAGGGTCTCACCTCTGCTTGGGTGGGCTTGGTCCTGAAGTGTGGAGTCAGCTTCTCTCTTCTCACCTCTCTGCCCTCTTTTTCAGAGCTGTCCCTTCCCTGAGACACTGTCCCTACCTTCCCTTAGACATTGTCCCTATATGTAGATAAAGATTTCCTCTATATCTCATGGTTTACCGACTCTGTGTCAAAAACTGAAAAGCCAAACCATCACCCTTGGTAAATTGTTAGGTATGACATGGTCTGAGCACCTCTCCTGTGGAATAAGATGCTTAGCTGGCCACCACACCGTCTAAAGAAATTTTTTTTTTTTTGAGACGGAGTTTTGCTCTGTCGCCAGGCTGGAGTGCAGTGGTGTGATCACGGCTCACTACAACCTCCGCCTCCTGGGTCCAAGTGATTCTCCTGCCTCAGCCTCCTGAATAGCTAGAATTACAGGTGCGTACCACCACGCCCAGCTAATTTTTGTATTTTTAGTAGAGGCAGGGTTTCACCATGTTGGCCAGGATGGTTCCATTTCTTGACCTTGTGATCCGTCCACCTTGGCCTCCCAAAGTGCTGGGATTATAGGCGTGAGCCACCACACGTGGCCCTAAAAATGTTTTTTGGCCGGGCACAGTGGCTCACGCCTATAATCCCAGCACTTTGGGAGGCCGAAGCAGGCGGATCACGAGGTCAAGAGATTGAGACCATCCTGACCAACATGGTGAAACTCCGTCTCTACCAAAAAAAAAAAAAAAAAAAAAATACAAAAATTAGCAGGGCATGGTGTGTGCACCTGTAGTCCCAGCTACTCAGGAGGCTGAGGCGGAAGAATTACTTGAACTGGGAGGTGGAGGTTGCAGTAAGCCAAGATTGCACCACTGCACTCCAGCCTGGTGTCGGAGTGAGACTCCATCTCAAAAAAAAAAAAAAAAAAAGAATGTTTTTATTTGTCTTTTAAGAAGAATAAGATCAGAAGTCTGACTTCTAGGCAAGTGGAGAAATATAATCTCTGTCGTTTATCCATGGCTTTATGGACTTGGTAGATCTTTGAGAACCACTAGGTGTCAGGCTCCATGGTTGGTACTGGTGTTGAGGAACAGTCTTCTCTCACTTGAGGGCACAGTGAGTACTGTGACCATGTCGTTTGTAGTAAATTACATGGGAAGTTAGCTTACACTCACAGAGGACGGGAGACAGTTGTTGCTAGCATTTGCATTTGCATTAGCCTCCCACCTTCTCCCTGTTGGAAATTTAACTGTCCCACATATACAGCAGATGTGTATTGTAGTAATCTGTGATGCCTGAATTCTAAACAGAAGAAAAAGATTGAACCGAAACTGCCCTACAACATCCCTAGAACCTGCACTAGGGTTAGTGTCATGGGAACTGCCAGTGGTTAGTGTTTACCATCTTCCCCCTGGATCCAAGAGGAGCTCTTAAAACTTCATCAAAATGCAAAAGAAGGCTTACAAAAAATATTTAAGAAATGCCTGAACTGTTCAAGATGATCAAGTTAAAATATTAATGTGCTGAGTTAAATGCTTTATTCAGCTTATCTGTATCTAGGTTATCTAAATTACGCATCTGCTTCAAAAATTCTGACAGTCACCTCTTCTCTTGGAATAATTATTTTAATGTAATTCAGATCTCATTTTATCATAGCCCAGCAGTACCTGGGAGGGAATGACTCTAAATTTATCGTAGTAAAATCACATTGAATTATATTTCACTAATTCAGAATTTGGGATAATTTGGCAATCAAAGGCAGAGTGTGTCATTCCTCTCCTGGAAGAAATGAACAGTAATGATGGGATCACAGAGATCGTCTTGCTTGTTGCTCAAAAAAGAGAGAGAGCAGTTTTTAGATTCTTTGGAAATGTTGGTTTATCTACCAAGAAATAATTGAGTATTAGTATTAATGGCCCCTCCCTCAACTCCACTTTCCAGACTTCAGATGGAATCAACTATGTATAATGTCAAAGTTAGGGCTTAGGTGACGTTGGCTGTGAGCAGGAGTAGTGGATTTCAAAATAATACAGCTATATTACTCTAAGAACAGAAGACTCAAGCAGTCCTCTCACCTCAGCCTCCTGAGTAGCTGGGAGCACTGACTGGAAAGAGAGTTAGGCTTAGGTGACTCAGTTGGGTGAAACACAGAGAAGGCAGCACAGTACAGCACATGGAATATCTGAAGCAGTTTTTTTATTGATTCCAGACGGAAGAGGGCAGCACACTTCACAGGGCCAACTGGACGGGGGAGCCATCCAGGAGACCTGTGATGGGTGGGGGAGCAATAGCAAGAGAGAGGGGAGGGACCTGAGAGTAGAGGCCTTTATTGGGATGTAAGGTGCTACCTGAGCAGGTTTCCTATGGGGGAGGTCTAATTGATGGGTTGAATGCAAGCAGGCATGCGTTCCATGGAGTCATGCTGTGACTGAGAGAGGTGGTCACTGATATATCCACACAGTCCATGTGAGATCTGTGGGGTGAGTCAAGTAGGTTATATCTAGATGTCCCATAATGAAGTGATCACCAGGAGAAGGTTGTATAAGGCAGATATTGGGATCAGTAACATTGAGAAACCGGGAGGAGGTGAACTGGAAACTGTTGAGGGTGACTGAACCTGCTTCTGATACCAGAAAGTCCAATTTATATTTAAGAGGGATGCTGAGGCAACAAAAAAATTACAAGAATTCACTACAGAATACTTGGGTATATACAAGCATAGGTCCTTAGTAGATTCTGTTTAGCACTATCTAAACCAGATTCAAGTAGCAGCATTTAAATTAAATATCTATCATGGAAAATATACTATTCCTTGAACATTCTAATAGAAACAGCAAGAGAAAGCAGTAGCATTGTTTTACTGCATAGCAGTGATTACATTTTGTTTAGCATCTGTTTTTTTAATTAAAAAATTGAGACAGGGTCTCATTCTGTCACCCAGGCTGGAGTGTGCAGTGGCATGATCATAGCTAACTGCAGTCTTCTTTTGAAAAGTGTTCATATCCTTCGCCCACTTTTGGATGGGTTTGTTTGCTTTTTCTTGTCAATCTGTTTTAGTTCTTTGTAGATTATGGATATTAGCCCTTTGTCAGATGGGTAGATTGCAAAAATTTTTTCCCATTCTGTTAGTTGCCGGTTCACTCTAATGATTATTTCTTTTGCTGTACAGAAGCTCTGGAGTTTAGTTAGATCCCATTTGTCCATTTTGGCTTTTGCTGCCAATGCTTTTGGTGTTTTAGCCATGAAGTCCTTGCCTATGCCTATGTTCTGAATGGTTTTGCCTAGGTTTTCTTCTAGGGTTTTTAAGGTGTTAGCTCTTATGTTTAAGTCTTTAATCCATCTGGAGTTAATTTTAGTGTAAGTTGTCAGGAAGGGGTCCAGTTCTGCTTTCTGCACATGGCTAGCCAGTTTTCCCAACACCATTTATTAAACAGGGGAATCCTTTCCCCCATTGCTTGTTTTTGTCAGGTTTGTTAAAGATCAGGTGGTTGTAGATGTGTGGCATTGCGTCCAAGGCCTCTGTTCTGTTCCATTGGTCTGTATCTCTGTTTTGGTACCAGTACCATGCTTTTTTGATTACTGTAGCCATGTAGTATAGTTTGAAATCAGGTAGTGTGATGCCTCTGGTTTTGTTATTTTTGCTTAGAATTGTCTTGGCTATGCGGGCTTTCTTTTGGTTCCATATGACGTTTAAGGTGTTTTTTTCCAGTTCTTTGAAGAAGGTCATTGGTAGCTTGATGGGGATAGTGTTGAATCTATAAATTACTTTGGGGAATATGGCCATTTTCATGATATTGATTCTTCCTAACCATGAGCATGGAATGTTTCTCCATCTGTTTGTGTCCTCTCTTATTTCCTTGAGCAGTGGTTTGTAGTTCTCCTTGAAGAGGTCCTTTACATCCTTTGTTACTTGTATTCCTAGGTATTTTAATTCTCTTTGTAGCAATTGTGTATGGGAATTCACTCATGATTTGGCTCTCTGTTAGTCTGTTATTGGTGTATAGAAATGCTTGTGATTTCTGTACATTGATTTTGTATCCTGAGACTTTGCTGAAGCTGCTTATCAGTTTAAGGAGATTTTGAGCTGAGATGATAGGGTCTTCTAAATATACAATCATGTCGTCTGCAAATAGAGACAATTTGACTTCCTCCTTTCCTAATTGAATACCCTTTATTTTTTTTTTTTCTTGCCTGATTACTCTGGCTAGAAATTCCAATACTATATTGAATAGGAGTGGTGAGAGAGGGCATCCTCGTCTAGTGCCAGATTTCAAAGGGAATGCTTCCAGTTTTTGCCCATTCAGTATGATACTGGCTGTTGGTTTGTCATAAATAGCTTTTATTATTTTGAGATATGTTCCTTCGATACCTAGTTTATGGAGAGTTTTTAGCATAAGGGGCTGTTCACTTTTGTCGAAGGCCTTCTCTGCATCTATTGAGATAATCATGTGGTTTTTGTCTTTGGTTCTGCTTATGTGGTGGGTTACATTTATAGACTTGAGTATGTTGAACCAGCCTTGCATCCCTGGGATGAAGCCTACTTGATCGTGATGGATAGCTTTTTGATGTGCTGTTGCAATCTGTTTGCCAGTATTTTATTGAAGATTTTTGCATCTATGTTCATCATAGATATTGGCCTGAAGTTTTCTTTTTTTGTTGAGTCTGCTGGGTTTTGGTATCAGGATGATGTTGGTCTCATAAAATGATTTGGGAAGGATTCCCTCTTTTTGTATTGTTTGGAATAGTTTCAGAAGGAATGATACCAGCTCCTCTTTGTACATCTAGTAGAATTCGGCTGTCAACCTGTCTGGACCTGGACTTTTTTTGGTTGGTAGGCTATTAATTGCTGCCTCAACTTCAGCCATTGTTATTGGTCTGTTCAAGGTTTCAACTTCTTCCTGGTTTAGGCTTGGGAGGGTGCAAGTGTCCAGGAATTTATCCATTTCTTCCAGGTTTACTGGTTTATGTGTGTAGAGTTGTTTGTAGTAATCTCTGATATTAGTTTGTATTTCTGTGGAATCAGTGGTGATATCTCCTTTTTCACTTTTTATTGCATCTATTTGACTCTTCTCCCTTTTCTTTTTTTATTAATCTGGCTAGCGGTCTATTTTGTTGATCTTTTCAAAAAACCAGCTCCTGGATTTATTGATTTTTTTTGAAGAGTTTTTTGTGTCTCTGTCTCCTTCAGTTCTGCTCTGATCTTAGTTATTTCTTGTCTTCTGCTAGCTTTTGAGTTTTTTTGATCTTGCTCCTCTAGCTCTTTCAATTTTGATGATAGGGTGTCCATTTTAGATCTTTTGTCACTTCTCTGGTGGGCATTTATTGCTATAAGTTTCCCTCTAGACACTGCTTTAAATATGTCCCAGAGATTGTGGTACTTTGTGTCTTCATTCTCGTTGGTTTCAAAGAACATCTTTATTTCTGCCTTCATTTCATTGTTTATCCAGTCAACGTGCAGGAGCAGGTTGTTCAGTTTCCATGAAGTTGTACGGTTCCGAGATAGTTTCTTAATTCTGAGTTCTACTTTGATTGCCCTGTGGTCTGAGAGACTGTTATGATTTCCGTGCTTTTGCATTTGCTGAGGAGTGATTTACTTCCAATTATGTGATCAATTTTAGAGTAGGTGCAATGCAGTGCTGAGAATAGTGTGTATTCTGTGGATTTGGGGTGGAGATTTCTCTAGATATCTATGAGGTCCACTTGGTCCAGATCTGAGTTCAAGTCCTGGATATCCTTGTTAATTTTATGTCTTGTTGATCTGTCAATATTAATTGACAGTGGAGTGTTAAAGTCTCCCACTATTATTGTGTGGGAGTCTAAGTCTCTTTGTAGGTCATTAAGAACTTGCTTTATGTACCTGGGTGCTCCTGTATTGGGTGCGTATATATTTAGGAT
This sequence comes from Ateles fusciceps, assembly GCA_036589455.1. Classification (NCBI taxonomy): domain Eukaryota; kingdom Metazoa; phylum Chordata; class Mammalia; order Primates; family Atelidae; genus Ateles; species Ateles fusciceps. Next base: position 11,714,714 of record JAZHEH010000630.1, read on the forward strand.
CATTAGCTTTTCTTGATGCATTGATCCTTTTACCATTATGTAATGCCTTTGTCTCTTTTGATCTTTGTTGGTTTAAAGTCCATGTTATCAGATACTAGGATTGCAACTCCTGCTTTTTTTTTGCTCTCCATTTGCTTGACAAATCTGCCTCCATCCTTTTATTTTGAGCCTGTGTGTGTCCTTGCATGGGAGATGGGTTTCCTGAATACAGCACACTGATAGGTCTTGACTTTTTATCCAATTTGACAGCTTATGTCTTTTGATTGGGGCATTTAGCCCATTTATATTTAAGGTTAATATTGTTATGTGTGAATTTGATCCTGCCCTTTTGATGCTAGCTGGATGTTTTACCCGTTAGTTGACACGTTTTCTTCATTGAGTCGATGGTCTTTACCGTTTGTTACGTTTTTGGAGTGGCTGGTACTGGTTGTTCCTTTCCTTGTTTAGTGCTTCTTTCAGGAGCTCTTATAAGGCAGGCCTAATGGTGACAAAATCTCTCAGCAATTGCTTGTCTTTAAAGGACTTTATTTCTCCTTCGCTTATGAAGCTTAGTTTGGCTGGATATGAAATTCTAGGTTGAAAGCTCCTTTCTTTAAGGATGTTGAATATTGGCCCCCACTCTATTCTGGCTTGTAGGGTTTCTGCAGAGAGATCCGCTCTGAGTCTGATGGGCTTCCCTTTGTGGGTAACCCAATCTTTCTCTCTGGCTGCCCTTAGCATTTTTCCTTCATTTCAACCCTGGTGAATCTGATGATTATGTGCCTTGGGGTTGCTCTTCTTGAAGAATATCTTTGTGGTGTTCTTGTATTTCTAGACTTGAATGGTGGCTTGCCTTGCTAAGTTGGGGGAGTTCTCCTGAAGAGTGTTTTCCAGCTTGGATTCATTTTCTCCGTCACATTCAGGTACACCTACCAAACGTAGATTAGGTCTTTTCACATAATTCCATATTTCTTAGAGGCTTTGTTCATTTCTTTTCACTCTTTTTATCTATTCTTGCCTTCTCGTTTTTTTCATTGAGTTGATCTTCAAGTCTCTGATATCCTTTCTTCTGCTTGGTCGATTCGGCTATTGAAACTTGTGTATGCTTCACGAAGTTCTCATGCTGTGTTTTTCAGCTTCATCAGGTCGTTTATATTCTCTAAGCTGTTTATTCTAGTTAGCATCTCATCTAACCTTTTTTCTAGGTTCTTAGTTTCTTTGCATTGTGTTAGCACATGTTCTTTTAGCTCTGAGAAGTTTGTTATTACCCACCTTTTGAAGCCTGTTTCTGTCGATTCATCAGATTCATTCTCCATCCATCTTTGATCCCTAGCTGGTGAGGTGTTGTGATCCCTTGAAGGAGGAGAGGCATTCTGGTTTTTGGTGTTTTCATCCTTTTCGCACTGGTTTCTTCCCATCTTAGTGGCTTTATCTACCTGTGGTGTTTGTAGTTGGTGACTTTTGGATGGAGTCTCTGAGTGGACGTTCTTTTGGTTGATGTTGAAGCTATTTCTTTCTGTTTCTTAGTTTTCCTTCTAACAGTCAGGCCCCTCTGCTGCAGGACTGCTGGAGGTCCACTCCAGACCCTGCTTGGCTGGAGATCACCCGCAGGGGCTGCTGAAGAGTAAGAGTTGCTGCTGGTTTCTTCTTCTGTTATCTTCGTCCCAGAAGGGTACCCATCAGATGTTGGCCTGAGCTCTCCTTTGTGAGGTGTCTCTTTGGGTATACGGGGTGGGGGAGCTGCTTGAGGAGACAGTCTGTCCCTTATAGGAGCTCAGGTGCTGTGCTGGGAGCTCCGTTGTTCCATGCAGAGCTGCTGGGCAGGTACCTTTAATTCTGCTGCAGCAGAACTCATAACCACCTCTTTTCTCAGGTGCTCTGACCTAGGAAGGTCGGCTTTATTTATAAGTTCCTGATGTGCTGCTGCCTTTTTTCAGAGATGCCCTGCCCCACACGGAATAGTCTAGTCACAGTCTGCCAGCAGAGGTGTTGCTGAGCTGCTGCAGGCTCTGCCCAGCTGCTGTGTGAACTGCCTTTGTAGTGGCAGTATTTGGTAGTGGTGGATGCCCTTCCCCCCCACTGAGCTGGACCATCCCGGGTCCAGCTGCGCTTGCTGCAAGACTCACAGTCCAGAGCATTTCAGATTGCTTGTTTTGTGGGGGTGTTACCCGCCGAGCCAGATTGCCTGGCTCCCTGTCTTAGCCCCCTCCTTTTCAGTTGAATGGGCGGCTCTGTCTCCCAGGTGTTCCAGGTGCCAGTTGAAATGGCCACCCAGATTTGTGTGAGTTTCTGTGCGCCAACCTGCAGCACCAGCCGTTCTGAAAATTCATGGCACTTTTCGGCCTGGGAATCTCCTGGTCTGTGGGCAGTGAAAACTCATTTGGAAATGCGGTGAGAACTCACCCTGTGCGTTGTTCTTGCTGGGAACTGCACTCTGGAGCTGTTCCTATTTGTCCATCTTCCACTGAGCCTTTAATATGGCACCATGCCTTGGAAGATCAGCCTGGAAGAGTATTTCTCGTAGGCAACAGACCAATAGGTCTTTTTCGTTTGTTTTTGAGACGCGTCTCAGTCTGTTGCCAGGCTGGAGTACAGTGACACAGTCTCGGCTCACTGCAACCTCTGCCTCCCAGGTTCATGCAGTTCTCCTGCCTCAGCCTCCAAGTAGCTGGGACTACACGTGTGCACCACCACACCCAGCTAATTTTTGTATTTTTAGTGGAGATGGGGTTTCACCATTTTGGCAGGATGGTCTCGATCTCTTGACCTTGTGATCTGCCCACCTCGGCCTCCCAAAATGTTGGGATTATCAGCATGAACCACCACGCCTGGCAGGTTTTGTTTTTTCATCCATTCAGCCACTCTGTCTTTTGACTGAAAAGTTTAGTCCACTGACATTCAGTGTTATTATTGATAAGTAAGGACTTAATCCTGCCATTTTGTTACTTGTTTTCTGGTTGTTTTGTAGTCTTCTCTTCCTTCTTTCCTTCCTGTCTTCCATTAGTGAAGGTAATTTTCTCTGGTGATATGATTTAGTTTCTTGTTTTTTGTGTATCTATTACATGTTTTTTGGTTTGAGGTTACCATGAGGCTTGCGAATACTATCTTATAACCCATTATTTTAAGCTTATAATAACTTAACAGTTTGCATAAACAAGTAAGAAAGTAAAAACTCTACAACTGTGTCTTCCTACTTTTTAACTTTTTGTTATTTCTATCTTACTATACTATGTCTTGAAAAGTTGTGTAGTTAAAATTTTTGATTTGCTCATAGTTTAGTCTCTCTACTTAGAATAAGAGTAGTTTATACACTCTAGTTACAGTGTTACAACATTCTGCATTTCTCTATGTATTTAGGATTCCCAACGGGTTTTATACCTTCAAGTGGTTACTTATTGCTCATTAATGTCTTTGTCTTTCTGATTGAAGTACTCCCTTTAGCATTTCTTCTAGGACAGGTCAGTGTTGAAATCCCTCAGCTTTTGTTTGTGTGGAAAAGTCTTTATTTCTCCTTCACTTCAAAGAATATTTTCATTGGATATACTGTTCTAGGGTAAATGTTTTTTTTCCTTCAGCACTTTCAATATGTCATGCCAGTCTCTCCTGGCCTGAAATGTTTCTGCTGAAAAGTCTGCTGCCAGAGGTATTGTAGCTCCATTGTATATTATTGGTTTCATTTCTCTTACTGCTTTTAAGATCCTTCCTTTATTTTTTATCTTTGGGAGTGTGATTATTAAATGCTTTGAGGTAGTCTTTCAGTTAAATGTGGGTGGTGTTTTATAACTTTTTTTGTACTTGGATATTGATATCTTCTGCAGGTTTGGGAAGTTCTGTTACTATCCCTTTGAATAAACTTGCTATCCCCACTCACTCTACCTCGTCTTTAAGGCCAATATCGCTTAGATTTGCCCTTTTGAGGCTATTTTCTAGATCCTGTAAGCATGCTTCATTGTTTTTTATTCTTTTCTTTGTCTCCTCTATGTGTTTTGAAATAGCCTGTCTTCAAGCTCATTAATTCTTTCTTCTGCTTGATCAATTCTGCTATTAAAAGACTCTAATGCATTCTTCAGTATGCCAGTTACATTTTTTGGTTCCAGAATTTCTGCTTGATTCTTCTTTAATCATTTCAATCTTTTTGTTAAACTTATCTAATTATGAAATCCTTCTCTGTGTTATTTTGAATTTCATTGAGTTTCCTCAACATAGCTATTTTGATTTCTTTGTCTGAATGGTCATATATCTCTGTTTCTCCTGGATTGGCCCTGGTATCTTACTAATTCATTTGGTGAGGTCATGTTTTCCTGGATAGTGTTGATGTTAGCAGATGTTCTTTGGTGTCTAGGCATTGAAGAGTTAGATATTAACTGTAGTTTTCACTGTCAGTGCTTGTTTGTACCCATCTTTCTTGGGAAGGCTTTCCAGATATTTGAAAAAACTTAGATATTGTGATCTAAGCTGTGTCTGCTTTAGGGGGCACCCCAAGCCTCCTAAACTCTGGTTCTTGCAGACTCATAGTAGTACTGCATTAATGGTCTTGGACAAGATCCAGGATAATTCTCTGGATTATGAAGAGATTCTTGTTCTCTTCCTTTTCCTTCTCCTGAACAAACAGAGTTTTTCTCTCTCTGCTCTGAGCCATCTAAAGCTTGGGGTTGAGTGACACAAGCACCCCCTGTGGCCACCATTACTATGACTGCATTGAGTCAGACCTGAAGCCAACACAGCACTGGGTCTTGCCCAAGACCTGCTGTAACCACTCCCTAGCTATTGCATAAGTTTGCCGAAGGCCCTGGGGCTCTACCATCATCACATGGTAAAAACAGCTAGGCCTGTGTCCTTCCCTTCAGGATGGCAAGTTCTCCCAGGCTCCAGTGGGTCCAAAGGTGCTGCATGGGAACCAGGGCCTAGATAACAAACCTTAAAAGTCTACCCTGGTGTTTTATTGTGCTATGGCTGAGCTGTCACTCAAACCACAAGATGCAGTCCCTCCCACTCTTTCTACCCATCTCCAAAGGCAGGGGAGCATCAATCCATGGGCACTTCAAACACAGGCCATGGAGGGTATTGCCAGACTACCGCCAATCCGCCAATGTTCTCATAAGGCCCAAAGGCTTTTAAGTCAGCTTGTGGTGAATGCTCCTGTTAATTATTTTAATATGCTTTTTTTTTTTTTGAGATGGAGGCTCGCCCTGTTGCCCAGGCTGGAGTGCAGTGGTATGATCTCGGCTCACTGCAACCTCCACCTCCTGGGTTCAAACAGTTCTCCTGCCTCAGCCTCCCAAGTAGCTGGGATTACAGGCGCCCACCACCATGCACAGCTAATCTTTATATTTTTAGCAGAGATGGGGTTTCACCATGTTGGCCAGGCTGGTCTCAAACTCCTGACCTCGTGATCTACCCACCTCAGCCTTCCAAAGTGCTTCTTATAAAAATACAATTCATTATAAAAATAATCAAACTTACCCCTTCTACAAATACTTGAAGAAAAACATCCATGAGAAAAAATAAGGCAATAGCTAGAGAAATAGAACGATATTCCAAAGGAATATACACTTTGCTATCAGTGAAAATTAGGTTGGCAAGGATGAGAGCCACATCAATAGGATCAGGAAAACTCCAAATATTCGATAATAAATAAGTAAGTAAGTAAATAATAGCAAAGATAAAGGGGCTTTTGTCCCTATAGTTATACTATATTTAGGCCAATGATCGGAAACCAAAATGTTGTTATTTCATGTTAATTATACTGCCCAGTATCAGGAAAAACTGTAATGCCATAGAACCTCAGGAAAATCACTGTTTTCACCCAATAGAAGCAGTTCTTAATAAATAAAATTCCCACTAAACCACTTTACAAGATGTTATCATGCCCTTTTATAGTAGACACATCAGACTAACACCTCAAGAGAGAAAAAACTGAATTAAAATTACCTGTGTTTGTTTGTCAACTCTTCTTAAAATTTGAGGATTTTATAAGAAGTTTATGGCCAGGCGCAGTGGTTCACGCCTGTAATCCCAGCACTTTGGGAGGCCGAGATGGGCGAATCACGAGGTCAAGAGATCGAGACCATCCTGGCCAACATGGTGAAACCCCATCTCTATAAAAAAAAAAAAAAAAGAAAGAAGTTTATAACAATTTCTCATAAAAAAATAAAACCTCATTAATCTGGATAATTCTTAAGAATTTATTAATGAAAACAAAATGAAAGCATGAGTAACATAAGCTCTTAGAAGACCAAGATTTTTTGTCAGTGACGTTTTCAACAAGTACATGATTACATATTTATGGGTGCTTCTAGCACAGTGATGGATACATAAGAAAGAATTCAATATAGTATTGAACTCTAAGGTACCTCCTGACACTTGCTATATTACATATTCTCAGTATATTCCCCATAAATTGATTATACTATTTGCCTAATCTATGAAGATGAATTAGTCTTCAAAGCACTTTTTAAAGAATTGTAGCTCAGGCTGTTGTCATCAGCCTCTGAGGTTTCAGGCTCTTGGAGGTGAAGGTCAGAGTGCAGACCTGAGACCACTCCTCACCGACTTCAGACTCCAGTTTATCTGTGCCTGGCTTCCTCACTTTGTCTCAGAAGACTTAGACTGAGGCCCCAGGAGGAGATCTCCATCCTTTGTCCAGAGCAGAACAGGATGGCCATGTCCCAGGAATCACTGATCCACGTATTTGTGGATTTCACCCTGGAAGAGTGGCAGCAACTGGATTCTGCCCAGAAGAACCTCTACAGGGATCTCATGCTTGAGAACTACAGCCACCTGGTGTCGTGGGTTATCTAGTTGCCAAGTCAGATGTGATCTTCTGAGTTGGGACCAGAAGAAGAGTCCTGGATGGCACATGGAGGGACCCTGGTACAGACCTGTGCACAAGTCTGGCAAGTTGATAGACTGCTACAAGAAAAGCCAAGATAAACTTCCGTGGCAAGCTGCATTCATAGGCAAGGAAACGCTGAAGGATGAAAGTGGTCAAGAATGCAGAACATGAGCATTTATCTCAGCACAGACTTTGATTCTGTAAGACAAAGGCTCCCTAAATATCACTCATGGAAAAAGGCATTCAAAACATAAACATTCTTAGTCAAAATAGAAGCTATGTAAGAAGAAAGATGATGGACGTAAGGCATATTGGAAAGTATGCGTCCATTCTAATCTTCATAAAACTTAACTTGCAGAGAAATTTTTTGACCCTAACCAAAGAGGGAAAGTCGTTTACCAAAAGCAAGCCTTTAATAAAAGTCAGAGAAGTCAAACTGGGGGAGAAACTCTATGAATATACTGAATGTGAAAAAATGTTTATCCAGAAAGCAAACTTAGTTGTACATCAAAGAACTTACACGGGAGAGAAACCTTATGAATGCTGTGAATGTGCAAAAGGCTTCAGCCAGAAGTCAGTCGTCATAGCATACCAGAGAACTCACACAGAAGAAGCTCTACGAATGCAGTGAGTGTGGAAAAACCTTTATCCAGAAGGCACGAATTATTAAACATAAGAAAATTCATATGGAGAGAGACCCTATAAATGCAGTGTCTATGAGAAAGCTTTCAGTAGTAAGTCAGCTCTCATTAAACATCAGATAATTCGCATGGGAGAAACCTTACAAATGTAATGAATGTGGGAAGTCTTTTTGTGTTAAACCAGCTCTCATTGTATGTAACAGAACATAAATGCATAAGTTGCATGCTATTGTGAAAAATGTGATAAAACTTTGCACTGTCCTACTCTTTCCTGCTCATGATGCAAATAAGTAAATCATCTTTTTTGTTTGAGACAGAGTCTTGCTCTGGCTCCCAGACTGGAATGCAGTGACACGATCTTGGCTCACTGCAACCTCCGCCTTCTAGGTTCAACAGATTCTCCTGCCTCAGCCTCCCGAGTAGCTGGGATTACAGGCATGTGCCACCACACTCAGCTAATTTTTGTATTTTTAATAGAGACAAGGTTTCACCATGTTGGCCAAGCTGGTCTTGAGCTCCTGACCTCAAGTGATTCACCTGCCTCAGCCTCCCAAAGTGCTGGAATTACAGGCATGAGCCACTGTGCCCAGCTTGAATCATCCTTTTTTGCAGTATTATAACCATGCTGTGTGTGCTGCCTGCCCATTAGTCACTTAGCTGTCTCAGTTGTCAGATTGACTGTCATGGGTTTGCAGTGCTTGCATTAAAGCTATCCTTATTGTATAATGACCCCAAAGTGCAAGGTAGTGATGTTGGCAATTTGCATACACCAAAAGTAAGCTATAAAGGGCTCTTTAAAGTGATATGGTGAAAGTTCTTGACTTAATAAAGAAAAATGTATGCTGAGATTGTTAATATTTACAGTAAGAATCAATCAAGAAATTGTAAAGAAGGAAAAAGAAACTTGTGCTAGTTTTGTTGTCACACCTCACATTGCAAAAGTTATAGCCATAGTACATGCATGATAAGTGCTAAGATGAAAAAGACATCAAATTTGTGGGTGGAAGGCATGAATAGAAATGGGTTCTGACGGAAATCAGGTTCGGTACTGTTCACAGTTTCAGGCATCCACTAGGGATCTTGGAACATATCCCGCATGGATAAGGGAGGACTACCGTACATTGTCATATTGTACATCAAAGAATTCATTGAGTGTAATCATGTATATCTAATATACATCAAAAAAGTCCTCACATATCATTTAGCTTTCAGTAGATGTAAGAAAACTCAAAAGTTGCTCAAATCATTCAATAAATAATATATTCATTTTTCTTTTCTTTTTCTTTTTTTTTGAGACGGTCTCACTCTGTCACTCAGGCTGGGATGCAGTGGCACAATCATGGCTCACCAGAGCTTCCACTTCCTAGGCTCAGGTTATCTTCCCACCTCAGCCTCCCGGGTAGTGGGGACTACAGGCACGCACCACCACACCCAGCTAATATTTGTATTTTTTGTAGGTGGGGTTTCGCTGTGTTGCCCAGGCTAGTCTCGAACTCCTGGGCTCAAGTGATCTGCCTGCCTCGGCCTCCCAAAGTGCTTGGATTACAGGTGTAAGCCACTGTGACCAGCCAGTAAATGATAAATTCTTTACCCATGAGTTTTAGTACATTGTACATCAAAGAATTTGTGAAGGGTCAAAACCATAAAGATAGCAAACACTGGAAAGACTTTGGAAAGAAGTGAGGTGTCATCTTATATCAGAGCACTTACATTCCAGAAACATCAATTTAATAAATTTGAGAACCCAGTTTTCCTGAATAATATAAGGAAAATCATGGCTTAGATATGTTATCATCCATTTTATAGAAAAGATCGCAGAGGTTATAATCAAGCACTCAATTATAAATTATATACATATTCTCTGCAGAAGAGGTTTAAAAGCTTCTGAAAGTATAAATATATTTTATAATCAGGAGGACAGAGGAAAAGCATATTAATCCTTAGTAGGCCAATCTCCAAGATTATCTGTAAATAGATAATCCCTAAATACATTAGTTTGAGAGCACATGAGCCAGCAGGATTCCCAAGCAGCCCAAATAGATCTTGCACATATATTTTATCTGTCATCAGTGCAAAAGTGGAAGCATCTTATGGAGAAAGGTTATAGTCTTCTGGGATATTTTTCTTTGAAAAGCGGTCAAAATTTATTATTCTCTCAAAGTAATTATGGTGGTGCAATAGGAGGTTCAGAATTTCTAGGAAAGATCATGTAAGAGCAGTATTAATTGAAATAAAAATAAGCAACTTGAATATCCAGTGATAGGTGATTAACTGTTGATATATTCATAAACTAGAATCATGCTTCCATTAATGTATTCATATTTTAAGGAGTTTGGGAAATGTTCATAGTAAACTAAGACTGAAAAACTAAAATAAAAAATTGCAGTTCAAATGAAAATATTAATTCAAAAGGAAACAATTATATTGTATAAATCTATATGATAGTATGAAATCTTACTCTTATGTAGTCTAAGTAAATTGTTTCCAGAATTAAAGAGTAATTCTAGATGTATAATGTACTTAATAAAACACTTTACTTATAATTATAGAATTTTAACATTCGATTTTCATCAACTTTTGCAGATGGAAGAAAAACATTATTAATATGTTAGTATTAACCTTAGGCAAAGGCCATTTCTTTGCAAGTCTTAATGTCCAGCTTAAACCAAAATTCCATGATAAATTAGATTACGTTAGGTGGGGCACATGGCTACTTAGCAACCAGTGGATGGTGGAAATGCTTTTTGGTTTTGCTTTTTTTTTTTTTTTTTTGAGACAGAGTCTTGCTTCGTCGCCAGGTGCCTGGCTGGAGTGCAGTGGCGCAATCTCACCTCACTGCAACCTCCGCCTCCCAGGTTCAAGCAATTCTCCTGCCTCAGCCTCCCGAGTAACCGGGACTACTGGCGTGGGCCACCAGGCCCAGCTAATTTTTGTATTTTTAGTAGAGACGGGGTTTCACCATGTTGGTCAGGATGGTCTCGATCTTTGGACTTCATGATCTGCCCACCTCGGCCTCCCAAAGTACTGGGATTACAGGCGTGAGCCACTGCACCTGGCCGGTTTTGCTTTTTATTTCAGTCTTTCTCATTGAAATGTTAAGTCTCAGATGTGTGTGTGTGTGTGTGTGTGTGTGTGTGTGTGTGAATATTGCTTTCGCCCAGGCTGCAGTGCAGTGGCACACTATTGGCTCGCTACAACCTCCACCTCCCAGGTTCAACCAATTCTTCTGCCTCAGCCTCCTGAGTAGCTGGGATTACAGGCACCCACCATCATGCCTGGCTAATTTTTGTATTTTTATAGAGGTGGGGTTTCACCATGTTAGTCAGGCTGGTCTTGAACTCCTGACCTCAGGTGATCTGCCTGCCTCGGCCTCCCAGAGTGCTGGGATTACAGGCATGAGCCACTGTGTCTGGCCAAGTCTCAGATATATTTAATACATGGTGTTTTCTATGTACTAAGTCTCAGATATATTTAATACATGGTGCCTTCTATGTCTTACATACCCAGATGCAAAGGATGATACAACTGAATGCACAATTTTCTTAATCTTGCTGCTGCAAAAAGAAGTAAAAATAAAATTAATCAGATTTCTAACATACAATTTAGCCAAAAAACAAAGGCCTTTATAAAAACAATTTTAAAAGAAAATTGTTCAGAAGTTGTATAACAAAATGCTTTTACTAATAACTAAAAATTTATCCTTTCTGCTCCATGAGTATTTTACTTTCCTATCCAGAATATATACGAATAAGACAGTAAACTTTGGAAGTTTAGTAACATTTCCATTGCATGTAAAGCCCCATCCCCAACTTTATGGCAATACTAAACTGACACTTGTGGTCATCAACTCAAGGAATATAGCATGGAGACAGAAAAGAGTAATAGAAGACAACTGTATTTTAATGCCAGCCTGGGCAAGTCATCCAACTTTGGCCAGATCTCAGTTTCCACAGCAATAAAATAAGGTATTTCAGGGATGAGTATAGGGAGTAAATGATGCTTTTGTCATCTCTTGAAACTAGACACCTAATGAACAGATACACATTAGTGAGAGTTGCATTTGAGGTTGCAAATGTACTTCAGAGGTAGACATTTTAGTAAGATATACTTCGAAGGAGAAACACCTGAAAGACTGGGCTCCTTCCATTAATCAAAGGAAGGAGAACCTATTTGATGGAGCCTCCAGTAATGCCTCTTTTACCTAATGGCTGGAGACAAGGTAGCTGATGAGGAACAATTTTTGTCCTCCTGAAGTCTCCTGTGTTGGAGGCTTGGGGGGGGGGGCCTCCTACACAGGAGGTTCAGCAGGAGAAGCCTTCAGGAGGTTTCTGTCATACTGAAGCCTACAACATGACTCAAATTCCACCCCAAGAGGCATGAATCCTAAGACAGTGCTCACAGCCTGTGCCTAAGACTAGAGAACTCTTTGGATAGATAGTGAGCAGAACTGGGACACTGCCAAAATTGGTCTTTGACATAAATAATAGACATTTTCAAAAGAAGACATACATGTGGCCAACAAGCATATGGAAAAAGCTCAATATCACGGGTTAGAGAAATACAAATCAAAACCACAATGTAATACCATTGCACACCAGTCAGAATGGCTATTATTAAAAAGCCAAAAAATAACAGATGCTGGCAAGGTTGCAGAGAAAGAGAACACTTATACATTGTTGGTGGGAATGTAAATTAGTTCAACCATTGTAAAAAGCAGTATGGGGGATACCTTGAAGAGCTAAAGGCAGAACTACTGTTTGAGCAATCCCATTATTGCTTATATACCCAGAGGAGTATAAATCATTCTACTGTAAAGACACATGCATGTAAATGTTCACTGTGGCACTATTTACAATAGCAAAGACATGGAATCAACCTAAGTACCCATCAATGACAGATTGGAGAAAGAAAATGTGGTATATATACACCATGGAATACTATGCAGCCATAAAAAAGAATGAGATCATGTCTTTTGTGGGGACATAGATGGAGCTGGAGGCTATTATCCTTAGCAAACTAGTGCAGAAACAGAAAACCAAATACTGAATGTTCTCACCTATAAGTGGTAGCTAAATGATAAGGACTTATGAACACAAAGAAGAAAACAGATACTGGGGTCTACTTAAGCAGGGAGGGTAGGAGAGAGAGAGAGGACCAGAAAAGATAACTATCTGGGTACTGAGCTTGATACCTCGGTGATGAAACAATATGTAAAACTAACCTCCCTGACACGTTTACCTAGGTAATAAACTTTCACATGTACCTCCAAACCTAAAATAAAAGATAAAAAAAAACTGACCTTTGATGAATGATGTTAGGTTAACCTGAGATAAAGGAAATCCCCAATCCTTCTAATCTTCCCTTCCTCCACCTCTGCCCAGGCTTGGAGAGTTAAAGCTGATGTAGATGGAGGATCAACTGGCCAAAGAGATGAATTCTCTTCTAAAGTTGCCATTCTCTTACTACAAGAACCTCTGATCCCACACAGTCTACTGGATCTCTGGGTATCAGGGAAATGTCATAAATCTGAACTCACTTGATAGTATCACCATACAGAACCAAGCCTGACAGATTACGAAGGCAGGAAGAAGCTTGGGTGGCTTTAGCCCCTTCAGTCTGTTTCAGTATCCCCTGAAATTATACCAAGAAAATACACAATTGAGACTTTTTTTGGTTAAAAAACTGTGCTGTGTAAATGCAGCTTCAAGCAGTTACCTGCAGTTTGCAGGGAAATAACTATGACTCAATAAATCCGTATCCAGGAAAAGTACTGTTCACACTTGGGAGCAACCGACACTCCAGCATGTGGCAGCTCAAAGCATAGCCTCCGTGTACCTTTTCTAAAAACAGTTACTCAAAGTACTTGAGTCAGCTGAGCAATGACTCAAAATGAAGAACATAAAAATAAGGAAGATGACATATAGACAAAAGATGGTAAATAATAATAAACTCAGAACTAAGTTAAGTCTAATAATTGTTAATGTAGCATAAGAATGTAGCAGGTGAAAATGTAAATAAATGATTCAAAAAGTAAAGATAACATATAAAATTATCAATAATAGTATTGATTTGAATTTTTAGGCATTGTTACACTGAGATTCAAGGTTTGGAAGAAGATAGAAGTAAAGGCAGGTTGTATTTCTTATCTTTCACAGGCACAAGTCCAGCTTTATTCTCAGTATTGATGGAGAAAACCAGTATAATTACATTTTCTAAACATCTAAATATAAACATTGATAAACTAGAAATAGGCTTCTGACTTGCATATCACTAAAAAATGAAATGGAAAAAAACAATAGCAAAATGCAATTTAAAAAAAAAAACAAGTATTTTAATAAGGAAAAAGATGATACATAAAACCAAACATACCAGAAATCATAAAAACATATTACTCTCATAATGCATATTGAGAAATACTCTCAGATAATTTTAAAATTAAAGGCATTACATGCTATACATAACAAAAATTAAATTTAAATGACAGTTTAAAAAGAGATAGAGGCCGGCCGCAGTGGCTCACACCTGTAATCCCAGCACTTTGGGAAGCTGAGGTGGGCGGATCACGAGGTCAAGAGATTGAGACCATCCTGGCCAACATGGTCAAAACCCGTCTCTACTAATAATACAAAAAATTATCTGGGTGTGGTGGTGCACAACTGTAGTCCCAGCTACTCGGGAGGCTGAGGCAGGAGAATCGTTTGAACCTAGGAGGCAGAGGTTGCAGTGAGCCTAGATCATGCCACTGCACTCCAGCCTAATGAGAGAGCAAGACTCTATCTCAAAAAAAAAAAAAAAAAGAAAAGAAAAGAAAAAAAAAATGAGATACTGAACCTTAAAACACTAAAAGTTCCAATATTAATATCAAAGTTGAATTCAAAGTATTAACTATAAATAGTTGAATACAAGTGTTAACTATGACCATGACTTAATAATAGAAGGTGGAAGCTACATAACACTAATAAGACCATGTTTAATGAAATGGGATTTGTATTGAGGGCAGGTGTATCTCTCCTGCTGGACACATTTTTCTCTGGTACAGACTCAGGGGGGTTAGGGAGATGGCCAGGATCCAAAGCACTAGAAACACTAGTGACTCTCTGGTCTTCCTGCTCTCATTCTAGATCACTAAAACGGTAAAGACAATACAGGGGGATGACATTTTGATGCTGAGAGTGAGTCACTTAGGAGAAAAGTAAATTTCTATACTTTATACCTTAAGACAAAGTAAATTCAGCACAGATATTTTATTTAAATGAAGAAAATCAAAACAAATTTTGGTGAATATATTTAAAATCTTAGGATAGAGAAGGACTTTCTGAGAATAACAGTAAAGACATACATCACAAAGAAAAGTACAGATACATTTGATTACATGAAGATTAAATACTTTTATTTAGTGAAAAGCAAGACAATCTGGAAGAAATTACTTATATTACATAAAATAGAAAAAGGATCAATAGATTTAACTTTTCAGTTGAAAGACAGAAAAACACCCCAATTTTAACTAGGCAAAGATAGTTTGCAAATGATGAAATATTAACTGAAATAAGCATAAATGAAGGTATGTCAAAGAATGTGCATTAGAACAAATACATTTAGTAATATCAAAGAAATCAGTGATGGCTAGTGTTACCTGTGGGAGGGGAGAATGCACACTTTTGCATCTTGATGTTAAAGCACATATCAATAGCATCACAGTCATTCCCTCTGACACAGAATTTCCACCTCTGAGAATTTATAAGCAAATAACCAACAATATACAGAGATTTAGCCTCAAATATATTCATTTTCTATAACAGTAAAAATGTGTAAAAAACTTAATTGTTCAGCAATATCTGACTATTAAATGAATTATAGCACATCTACACTATGAAGTATTACACACCTATTACAAATAATGTTATAAGTACACATGAATATTAAGAAAATACAGTCATGAGATCATTAAGTAATAAGGTTATTTACAACGGAATATAAGTATGATGTCATATCTGTAAACAAAAAAGTATATGCTTAAAACTTAAAATGCATGTTTCAAAGCTTAAGAATGACTATATGTGGGTAAATTTGTTGATTGTATTTTCTGATTTTCCTTTAATGAACTCTTATGTTATTTTCAGTTTTTAGCATAAAATCTATTTACAGAGTTACAGAGTTTTCAAAGTATTTTTGCATGTTATTTTAGTTTCATTACTACATTTTTACAATACAATATCCAGTACATAGATAGCATTATAACTAGTTTACATTTGAATAATCTAAAAGTTAAAGAGATTTAATGACTTGCTGAGTATAGGTCAGTGAATATATGATGTCAAAGCCAAGCACTGATTCCAGCTTTTACTGTAAATCCAAGATCATCCCCCTGGTGTGAAACACCAGCGTTTCTCAGAGGGACTACTGTAAATTCCTCCTATATCTATGCAGTAAGACTTTGCAATTTAAAAGTAAAACAAAAACCTGCTTAATTTTGTTTGGAGTGGGGGAAAGAAGGAAATGCTTGCCTTGCTCAATCTGTCTAATTTTGCCTCAGCCCTGGGCAGCTCCATTACGGAAAATGTATAGCTAATATGCAGACACACAGTTTAATTAAGTGGTACTGTGAATTCTTCATTTGATGGCCCATGATAAAAATTTCTAGAAAATGAAAATTCAGGGCAATTTGAAGAACTATTTGTATTTGCCCTCTTTGTTTCCCATGTAATCTTTGTTTAGACAACAACAGTTTACAACTATGATGAGTTAACTTCCTCTATGGCAATATTTCCTCTCCAACATTGACACAGCTGGTGAGCAGTTATACAACTGGGCAAGAAAGAGGCAGATGAAAAACCTCCTGAATATGTCTGCAGTTCAGACACAAGCCAGTTTAAGAATGTATTGTTTCATTCAAGTGGAGTACATGGTAAAATGCCTTCAGGTCAGTGCAATAGGAAGTACTCTAGTGAGATTAGAAACAAATAAGAATAAAATCCCAATGAGCATAAAGAGGTCTTTAGTCAGCAAAACATGTTTGCTTTTGCTATCAACACCACATAGGCAAAATCTACAAAACTGGGAATCACACAATATCCAGTAAAAATAAGAAAGGTTCACTATTGATGAGTAAGTAGCATTCTGCATTCCTGTTTTAAACAAAAACTTTTAATGAAATTAATTTCTTCTAAGGATACTTTTTACATTTTCAAGCTAGAAGAACATTTATTTCTGAATGGATGGAATTTTTTTTTTCAAAATAATACTTGTCTAAGAATTCAACTAGAGTAAATATGATGTACCCTCCCACCCATACATTTTGATATCCTGCCATAGTTTCCCCTTTTCCCTCTTGCCTCAGTGTAAGCCCTGTTTAACTAAAGACGAGAGACCCATCAATGGCTCCCTCCTTTCAAACTTCAAACTGACTTACTCATATGAAGCGACATATTCAGCATCTTCACCTTCAACCCTGGAAAGTCGTTCTGACATACTTTAGCCATCAAAAAATGCAAAAATATATCATTAGATACTTGCTACACAAAAGAGTAATAAAGAATTTATTTGAATAACAAGAATTCCATGAATCTAAACGATATAGTAAACATGACTTAGCTCACTCCAAGACCTAATATTTAAGAAAGAAAAGTACAGTTACTAACCAGAAACTCTTCTCATGGATACTGCCAACACTGAATTTTGCATATTTTTCTCTTCTTTTCTCTCTTTCTATTTTTTATAACTATATATATATATGGATATATAAAAGAATATGTATACAGATATAGAATATATAAATAATATGTGTATAGACATATCTCAAAGATGTGGGTTTCATTCCAGACCACTGCAGTAAGCAAAAACTGCATTAATCGACTCATACAAATGTTTTGGTTTTTCTGCGCATATAAAAGTTATTTTTACACTACACTGTAGTCTGTTAAGTGTGCAGTGGCATTATGTCTAAAAAAATTATGTACATGCCTTAATTTAAAACTGTTTTATTGGTTAAAAAAATACTAATGATCACCTGAGCCTTTAGCGAGTCAGAATCCTTTTGCTGGTGGAGGGTGTTGCCTCCATGTTGATGGCTGCTGACTAATCAGAGTAGTGGTTGCCAACAGTTGGGGTGGCTGAGGCAATTTCTTAAAATAAGACAACAATGAAGTTCGCTATATCAAATGACTCTTCCTTTCACAAGTGATTTCTCTGTAACATGTGATGCCATTTGATAGCATTTTACCCACAGTAGAACTTTTTTTCAAAATTGTAGTGAATCCTCTCAGATCCTACCACTGCTCTATTAACTACAGTTTACTTATATAGAATGAGTTAGGAAGACTTACCTCTAATTTTTTTTGAAATAGTGTAAGAATTGATATTAATTCATTTTTTAAAGTAGGTAGAATTAAGTGGTGAAGCCATCAGATCCTGGACTTTGTTGAAAGTCCTTTTATTACTGATTCAATCTCATTACTTATTTTTGGTCTGTTCAGGTTTTCTATTTCTTCTTGGTTTAGTCTCGGTAGGTTTTATGGGTCGAAGATTTTATCCACTTCCTCTAGGTTTTCAGATTTATTGTAGAGTTGTTCATAATAGTCTCTAATAATCCTTTTTATTTCTGTCATATCTGTTTTGAGGTCTTTTGTTTCTGATTTTATTTATTTGGGTCTTCTCTTTTTCTTAATTAGTCAAGCTAATGGTTTGTTGATATTTTTAAACCTGCTTTTTTGTTGTTAACCTTTTGTAATTTTTGCCTCAGTTTTGTTTATTTCTGTTTGCTCTTTAGTATTTATTTCCTTTTAATAATTTGGGGTTTGGTTTGTTCTTACTATTCTAGTTTCTTGAGGTAGAATTATTAGGTGGTTTATTTGAAATTTTTCTAGTTTTTTTTTCATCCGGGCATTTATTGCTATAAAGATGCTTCTTAATACTGCTTTTGCTGTGTCCATGTTTTGGTATGTTGTATTTCTTTTGTTTCAAGGAATTTTTAAATTTCATTCTTAATTTCTTTCTTCACTGATTGTCACTCAAGAGCATGTTGTTTAATTTCCATGTATCTGTATAATTTTGAATGTTCCTCTTGTTATGGATGTCTAGTTTTATTCCATTGTGGTAAGATAAGAGACCTGATATAATTCCAGTTTTTAAAAATTTGTTGAGAATTGTTTTGTACCCTAACATATGGTCTATCTTGGATAATGTTCCATGTGCTGATGAAAATAATGTGTATTCTGCAACTGTTAGGTGAAATGTTCTGTAAATGTTTGTTGTGTCCATTTGGTTTATGGCACAGTTTAAGTTTGATGTTTCTTTGTTGATTTTCTGCCTAGATGATTTGTCTGATGCTGAGAGTGAGATACTGAAGTGCCCAACTCTTACTGTAATAGGGCCTATCTCCCTCTTTAGATTTAGTAATATTTGCTTTATATATCTGGATGCTCTAGTGTTGAGTGCGTACATATTTACAATTATATACATATTACAATTATGTTGTATTTGTTACTGAATTGAACCCTTTATTATTGCATAATAATCTTGTCACTTTTTACGATTTTTAACTTGAAGTCTGTTTTGTCTAAGTATAGCTATTCCTGCTCACTTTTGGCTTCTGTTTGCATAGAATATCTTTTTCCATTCCTTCATTATCAGTCTATGTGTTTCTTTACAGGTAAGGTGAGTTTCTTTTAGATAAAATATAGTTGGGTCTTATTTTTTAATCCACTCACCAAGGCTATATCCTTCATGGGGTATATAATCTATTAACATTCAAAGTTATTATTGGTAGGTGAGGAGTTCTGGTTGTTTTGTGTATGTTTTTTTTCTTCCTCTTGTTTACATTTGAAGTTGGGTAGTTTTCTGTAGTGATAAGGTTTCATTTCTTTCTCTTTATCCTTTATGTATTGACTCTACCAGTGGCTTTTAAAGTTTTATGTTTTTATGATGGTGGTTTTCATCTTTTTATTTCCAGATGTAGGACTCCCTTGGGCTTTTCTTGTAAGGCTGGTCTGATGGTAATGAATTATCTTGATTTTTGTTTATGTGTGACAGATTTTATGTCCTCTTCATTTGTAAAGGATAGCTGGCCGGGCATGGTGGCTCACACCACATGGTGTGGTGGCTCAGTCCCAGCACTTTGAGAAGCCACGGTGGGCAGATCATGAGGTCAGGAGTTCGAGAGCAGCCTGGCCAATATGGTGAAACCCATCTGTACTAAAAATAGAAAAATTAGCTAGGCAAGGTGGCATGCGCCTGTAGTTTCAGCTACCTGGGAGGCTGAGGCAGAAGAATTGCTTAAACCCAGGAGATGGAGGTTGCAGTGAGCCAAGGTAGATAGCACTCCAACCTGGATAACAGAGTGAGACTCCATCAGAAAGAAGGAAAGAAGGAAGGAAGGAAGGGAAGGAAAGGAAGGAAGGAGGAGGGAGGGGGGAGGGAGGGGAGGGAAGGGAAGGGAAAAGGAAGAGAAAGCAAGAAAGCAAACAAGCAAGCTGTGCTGGGTATAATATTCTTGGTTAAAAGACTTTTTTTTCTTTCAGAACTTTGAATACATAATCCCATTTTCTTCCAGCCTAAGGTTTCTGCTGGGAAATCAGCTGTTAGTCTAACAGGGATTCCATTACAAGTGTCTTGATGCTTTCCTCTTGCTGTTTTAAAATATTTTTGTGTTTGATTTTTCATAACTTGACTGTATGTCAGGATTGAATGTATTTGGGGTTCTTTGATCTTCCTGGAAATAGATGTCTAGTGCTCTCTGAAGAGTTAGGAAGTTTTATGCTATCATTTTATTAAATATGTTTTCCTCACATTGTCTTTTCACTTTTTTTTTCTGTAATGCCCATAATATGAATATTTGTTCAAATTAATGGTGTCCCATAAATTCTGTAGGCTTTTTTCATTCTTTTTTGTCTGCCTGTGTTATTTCAAAAGACTTGTCTTCAAGTTCAGAAATTATTTCTTCTGCTTGTTCGTGTATGTAAAGCCGTTGATTGTATTTTTCATTTCATCTATTGAACTCTTAAGGCTTCTGTTTGGTTCATTTGATGATATCTGTATCTTTACTGAATGTCTCATTCAAATCATGTTTTCCTGATTTCATTGACTTATCTATCTGTATTATCTTCTATCTCACTGAATTTCCCTAAGATTATTCTTTTGAATTCTTTTCTGGCATTTTGTATGTTTATGATTAGGGTCTAGTATTGGATAATTATTATTTCCCTTTGTAGGTAACATGTTTTCTTGCATTTTCATGGTTGATGTGTTTCTGTGTTGATTTCTTTGCATATGTGAAACAGTCACCTTTTCCAATTTTATGGAATAGGTTTACTTGTATGAATTTATTTGTATTAATTGGTCTTGGGTGTCACTTCATTGGGTATATTGGCCTTGATTCTACATGGATGTAGTAGGTAGTTTATTCAGCTGTGATACACACTAGTAACATTTGCAAGTTTCTCAGTGGCGTAGGCTAAGGAAGTTTGTGGTGATGGTGGTGTAGCTTTGCCTGGGGTGGGCGCACTGGGCTGCTTCTCAGGGTAGGGGTATGGGCAGGCATACATTGGGTCATAGGAGCATGGCTTTGTGGGGCTGACCATGGTGTGGTACTGTGGCTCGGGGCATGGGGATGCAGTTGTTCAACCAGGGCATGCCTGCCAGATGTGGCTTGCAGGGCAGTTTCTCAGGCCCAGGATGCAGGCACAGAGCTGTTTGCCTGGCCTGGAAGCATGCACTCCAGGGGTGGCCTGAAGGGCTATTTCCCATGCCTGGTATGTGAGTATACAGCTGCTCATCTGGCCTGGGGCCAGTCTGCTGGGGGAAACTTATGGTCCAAATGTATAGCGGCATGGCTGCTAAGCTGGACTGAACCAGGGCTGGCCAAGAGGGGGGTATTTCTCAGGCCTGGGATACAGTCAAATGACTTCTCAGCTGTCCTGAATGTGTGTCTGCTGAGGGTAGTCCAGGATGTGGACTAGCTCAGGATGTGGGCATAGTGCTACTCAGCTGGCCTGGGTGGTACCTGCCAGGGGAAGCCCAGGGGACTGCATCTGTGACCCAGGATGTGGGCACAAGGCTCTTGGCTGGCCTAGGGTTATGTCTTCTGGGAGTAGCCCATGGGGCTCTGTCTCAGGTCCAGGACATGGGCATTCATGGCTGATTGGCTGGTCTGGAGGTGCACCTGCTGGGAATGGGTATAGTACTGTTTCTCAGGCTCATGAAAGGTTGTACAGCTGCTTAGTTGGCCTGGGAGTGTTTCTTTGGGGGGTGGCCTATAGGGCTGTTCCTCAAGTTGGGACACAGGTATGTGACTGCTTAGTTGGCCTGAGGGTATGCTGGCCAGAGTAAGCTCCTGGGGTTGTTTCTCGGTCCTGAGACTTGGGCACACACAGCTGCTTGTTTCTCAGGTCTGAGACACAGGTGCGAGGCCCACTCAGTGGTGTGCCTACTGGGGGTAGCCTGTGAGACTGTTTCTCAGGCCCTTTATTAAAGGCAGAGGGCTGATGGGCAGGCCAGGAGCATGTCTGTGCTGGATGGGCCTGCAGGGCTGTTTCTCAGGTCCTGGGCATGGGCTCAGAGTTACTCTGTTGACCTGGGGATGTATCAGCTGCTCAGAGGCTTAGTTAGGGACCTCTCCCACTTGGGAGAGGGCATGTAGTGGTTTGGTTGGCTGAAGGGTGAATTTACCCTGGATGGGACTGCAGATAATTCCTCTGTCTGGAAGCATGGTGGCGGGGGGGGGGGGGGGGGGGGGGGGGTGATTTCCTTGCTCTGCAGGACTTTAGTTACAGCCAATCCTGGGACCAACCTCCACACAGCTGGGGTTAGGTATTTAACCCGCCCATGTAGCCTTGGTGTACTGAAGATAAAGCTCCAGTGCTGGAGAGGTGCAGTGGCTACTGGCCCCTAGAGGAGGGCACACTCAAGAGATGACTCTGGTCTCAAGATGGTGCTTTGTTGCTGCAGCTTAGATCTCTGGGGGTGGGATGTCTTCACCTTGTACTCCTAGCCCAGGACATACAGCTGTGTAAATTCTTGGCAGTACTCCAAATTGGCCTCAGGGCTTGCAAAGACTGAGAGATTCTCCTGTTGTAAAAACTTTGTGTTTGTGATGGCAGTGGGGCTGGTAGGGATCTTCTGCTTACCTTTACCCTGCAATGAGAAGTCCCTCCTGTATCTGGGCCATTTCAATCCAGGTGGGGGGAGAAGGGGCTGCAGAGGCTGAGTGCTTCCAGTTACCACAGGTATGTCTCCACTCCTTTGCTGCACTCCAGGACTATCCAGATGTTTGATACTCTAATCAAATCTTAGATGTGTATTTGTTGCCTAGGTTATTTCTTGTAGGGGAGACGAGCACCAGGCATCTCTGGTCACCCATCTTGCTTGATTTAGCATAATTCATAAGAACCCTAGGATTTTCAGAACTGTCAATGATTGTTGGCTTCAACTTAAAAGTCACCAGCTTCATTAGCCCCTAATGAGAGAATCGGCCTGTGCTTTGAAGCTTTGAAACCATGCATTGACTTCTCCTCCCTAAACATAAAAGTCCTAGATGGCATCTTCTTCCAATAAAAGGCTGTCTTGTTTACATTGAAAATCTGTTGTTTAGTGTGGCCAGCTTCATCAGTTCTCTCAGCTAGATCTTCTGGATAACCTGCTGCTGCTTCTGCATCAGCACTTGCTGTTTCACCCTGCACTTTGTTATGAAGATGGCTTCTTTCCTGAAACCTCATGAACCAACCCTTCAAGCTTTTCTTCTGCAGCTTCCTTACCTCTCTCAGCCTTCATTGAATTGAAGAGAGTGAGGACAGGCTTTGGCTTAAGGGAATGCCATAGCTGGTTTGATGTATTCAGACCACTAAAACCTTCTCCATATTAGCATTCACACTCTTTTGCTTTTCATCATTTGTATGTTCACTGGGGTAGCAGTCTTAATTTTCTTCAAGAATTTTTTTTTTCACTCACAACTTGGCTGACTGGTGCAAGAAGTCTAGCTTTCCTCACAATCATTTTTAGCTTTTAGTTTAAAATGAGAGGCTTGTGATTCTTCCTTTTACTAGGATACTTACAGACCATTATAGACTTATTGAACAGCCTACTTTCAATATTGTTGTGTCTCAGGGAATAGGGAGGCCCAAGAAGAGGGGGAGAGATGGGGGAATGGCAGGTCAGTGGAGCAGTCAAAAAACCATGGCATTGATTAAGTTTGTTGTCCTAAATGGACATGGTCATGTTGCCCCCAAACAATTATGATAGTAAGATCACTGATCACAGATCACCATAACAGACAGGATAACAACAACAAAGTTTGAACCATGGCAAGAATTACCAAAATGTGACACAGAGACACAAAGTGAGCATGTGCTGTTAGAAAAATGAAACCAAGAGACTCACTCAATGCAAGGTTGCTACAAACCTTCAGTTTATAGAAAAGCAATATCTAAGGGGCAGTAAAATAAAGCACAATAAAATAAGGTATACATGTATGCACACATGTATGTGTATATATATGAAAATATATATATGCACATATGCTAAACAATATATATACATATGTACATATATATGCTAAAGTATGTATATAAAAAGACTACTGATGCTATTAATTTGGGTCAGTGTTACAGAATATATATAGATATATATACATTTATACACATATTAAGATATGTATATATATGCACACATATATAAATATGTGTATATATATACACACATGTGTAGGTATCTATATATATCAAACATATAGCTAAAGGTTATATCTATATATGCACACATACATATATACAAACGTGTGTGTGTGTGTGTGTGTGTGTGTAGATATATCCTTTAACATTGACCCAAATTAATATCAGTTCATCTTCAGTGACACTACCATTGAAAGGCACATTATATCAAATATATCAAAGTAGTGAAAGACTACTGATGTCATTTTATCTGGGCCAGTGCTAAGGATTAAAAATGTACATGTCAGATCAAGTGACTTCAGAGACTTACTTTTCTGGTTGAAGTTATGTACAGTTGCTCTACATTTATAAATGGTTTATAAATGGGTTGAATTCTGAAAATGTATATATCAATTAATATTTGGAATCTAGTATTAATATATCATTTTTTTTTCCTGAAAAAAAGCCTTATATAATATAAGGAATTCTTGTTTGGGCCTTAACAACAGTCTAGTGAATCAAAATTTAAGTGGAGTTATTTATTATTTCATTTGTAAGTGAATCTTACCAATCTCAATATCTCCCTCTCTTCTTTCTCTTCATATATTGATGACTCTCCCACAGAGTACTCTTTTTAATTCAATGGAGTAATAGCTAAACAATTAAAAATGAACATAGCAAGGCTCCGTATGTCTTCCTAGACGTAGTTTTCTAATACAAATTAGCAATAATTACTCTACATTTTATAATCTAGTTACCCTACAAAATTGACATGTTAATCAGTTATTTATTTGAAACCTGGTATTTAATTTTTCTCTAGAAATGAGGTTTCAGATGTTTGTAATGAAATTCTTAGGCCTGTAAAAAAACTTGTGAATCAACTTTATATACATTTCTTTACTCCTAATCCTAATCCCCAAGTTGCCATTTCTGGCAAAATTTACATAAATTCAACTTCAGTTTGTAAATACCCACCTTGCTTGCCCTTGTAGTTTTCTTCCTTGTCACGTTTAAATACCAATAACTCTTCACCAATCATGGATGTCTTTTCTACCCCTTAGATATGGTTAAGTAACTGCAGACCTAAGGCAGGGGCTCCGTCCAGTTCGATGGTGGGTTTGCCTTTGGGGCAGTAGCCTCATGTGGTAACAGAGGGAGAGACCAGGGTTCTGCTAACTTTATTCTTCTCTGTTGACAGCTCCTCAGCTCCCTGCCCACTGTTACCTCCTCCATGTTAAAAATAGGACTGTCTCTTCTCTTGGCTCACTCCAGTAGAATATCATACACACATTCTCATATTTTCCTAAGGTTTCTGGCTGCTGCTAAATAAGAGTGATCAATGGAATAGGAATAAGAAGTATTGCTCTTATGACTTGTTCTTCTTTTATCCAACTAGATCCAAAAAAGACAGAAAGATAACTGCAGATACTACAGTAATTAGACTTTTGAAAACAGTGTCTAAGACACTTTGTATTGTTACGGATGCTCCAGACAATGAAATTCCCAAATTTGAATCTCTTTCTCTACATGTATTTTTCTGTGTGTGTCTACGTGTATATTTACATACATATGTTTATATCTAGCTTTTAATTTATTTAGACCTCACATTTTGTTGGAGGTTGCTTTATGAGTTATTGTCATTTCACTGAAGTCAGTGATAATGGAGTAAAAAGGTACATAGACATATAAACACCACATGATTTTCTCTTTGACACTATTAGCAAAAACATTTTTTGCACCAAAGGAGTTTTTCCATAAAAATAAAATATCAAATATATACATATGTAATGAGTGAAGGTATGCAAATCCTGTAAGTCCAGTAAATTCCAACAATTAGCAAAGATGAATTTTTCAATGGCCAATTAATTAAACCACAATTAAATGACAGTATAAAAATTAAACCTATCTGCATATTAGAAATACATTTTAATTCACCCATGCCGCCACTGTACTATAAAATGAATAGAGAAAATTTTTATTTACTAGCTTAAAAAATAAATACTACATATTCAACTAGTGTACTACTGCTTAATGAGCAATTACAAAACTCTCACCTTGATGTTTCCTTGCAAAAGAAGTGGTAATACATAGTGCAAAGAACCTCTTTAAAAATCAGTTACTAGCTTCTATAACATCTGATTAATTCTGTAAATTTTCTTGAGCATTACACTATAATTAACTTGCATCAGGTTTTCCCTATTACTTAAATTTTTAATGATTTACTTCCATAGAGGTTTGAACATGCCTTTGAAAACCATCCGTCACATCCTTCCTTTCATCCATCATGCTACTCTTTCCTGTCCATGAGACACAGACAGGTAGCTGCAGGCCTAAGGAATGGCTGCATCCAGTGACCTGGTGGGTTTCGGGTTGGGTCTGAACACCAATCTCACATGTTGACAGAGCTCTGGAGGGTGAGAGACAAGTCCCTATTCCATTAGCTCCATTCCTTTCTGCGCAGGGCTTCACTGCTTGTCAGCTGCTATCTCCTCCATGTTGCAAATAGGATTCTCTCCTCCCTTGAGACACTCTGGTAGGCAGCTGAACTCAAGAACTCTGAGTACCTTAAAAAACTGCTTACTAAGAACTAGGGGTGACAAATACACTAGCAGGAAGAAGCAACTCTTCTATGACTTGCTCCTCTTTATGTAACTCCATCAAAAAAGGATGCAAAGTTATATACAAATGCTACAATGAGAAGATCTAGAAACTCTGTTAAAAAACACTGTATGGCCATGCAGGCTCCTGAGAGAAAATTCCACAAATGTCCATCTGTCTCCTTGTTTTATGATTCAGTTGTGTGCATGGGTTTGTGTTTTTGTGTTGAGAAGTGTGTATAGATGGATGATGACTAGATGGATGGATATGTTTGATTATGTGCCTGTGTGTGTGTACTTCTATGCACACTTATGTATACATATGTCTTTATTTATAACTCACCTTTCATAGACAAATGTCTCCTGGGTTTCTCCTGTCAGTTCACTTGTGTGTGGACTAGAGGATGATAAAAGAATCCAGTCAGACAGGTGATGTAATTCAAAATTTACTTTTCTTAAAAAACTAGCTTTCTTTACACATAAACTGGTTAATTTCTGACAATTCATGTGTATAGCACTATTTGGATATGAAATATCTTTTTTGAATTAGAAATCAGGATTTATATGATGGCTACCACCATGTTAGGATGTGGAAAATGGTAGTGCTTCCAAATTTAAGTAAACCTTTTTATTACAACCTCAGTCCCAATGTGTGAGAGCTTTTATGGTGGCAGTTATTTCAAACTCAACTCCAAATTTTAGGTAGTAAGCCCTCTTACTCCATTGAATGTCCTGTTTCAAAGGCCTTCCTTACCTCCTTACTTTCACCCATCATAGTAGTCTCCCTAGCCCCACAAAAAGAGTCAACTGACTCAAGGTCTGACACAGGCACAATCCAATATGACCGTGATTTGAGCTTCGGAGCACCAGCCTCCATGGTGGCAGAGGTCTGGAGGGTGGAGAACACCTGCAAGGCTATTATCTCTGTTCCTCTCTGCTGAGGGCTTCACAGGTCCCTAACTACTCCTACCTCCTCCTTGCTCCAAATAGGATTCTCTGCTAGGATGTCTCATACACAGAAAATCTGAGTTTCCAGGGTATTTGGCTGCTACAAACTAAGGGTAACAAGACAGTAACAGACAAAAGCCTCCCTCTATGGTCTGTTTCCCTTTTTTCCAAAACAACTGTAAAAATGTGAATATTTACCTATAGGTGGTATAGTGAGAAGATAAAGAAACTGTGTCCAAGACACACTGTATTGCCATGGACACTCCTCAGAGTAAATCCCATTAATCTCAATCTCTTTTTCTGTCATTGTTTTGTTTGTGTGTACATCCTTTGTAACTCACATATCATCAGTGGTTTCATCAGTGTTGACTTCCAGCAATTGGGACTAAAGGACAAATATGGTCAGAGTCAGACACGATGTGTAATTCTAATATTTTGTATCAAATAGCTATAGTTACTGTATGAGTGATTCCTTGGTTTGTATATCAATAAATTGACTTGGGATGGAATTTTTTTTTATTAGAAATTAGGTTTTCTATGCCAACAGGGAATATCTTAGGCTGTGAATAGAGCGATGCATCCGGATTAAGTAACTGTATCTTCACCTCAATGTGTAACAGCCTTTTGCGAGGGCAGTTAATTCCAGTTCAACTTTACTGTTTAAGTCCGTCCTCTTATAATCCCATCTGAATTCCTCATTCTCAGTCACCTCCAATCACCTCCTCACTTTTCACCCATCCTAGTTGTCTTTCCTACCCAAGAGTTATGGCCAAGTAGCTGCGGCCTCAAACAAGGGCTCCATCTATCCCATGTGATGGTGGGTATGGGCCAAGGGAGTTAGCCTCACATAATGGCGGAGGCTCTGGAGGGTGTGAAATACTTCCAGGGTTATTAGCTGTGTATTTTTTTTTTCTGGGGTTTCTCTGCTCTTTGTCCACTCCTATCTCCTTCTTGCTCCAAGCAGGATTCGCTTCTCCCTTGGTCCACACTACTAGTACATTCTCATTCCCACAGAAATGAAAAGTGACAAACACTAACATAAAAGCCTCCCTCTATGAGTTCTTCCCATTTTCCTCCCTCCATCCAAAAAACAAGAGAATATTCAATACAAAGCTCATCCTGAGAAAACTCAAGAAATACTTTGGAGAGACCTCCTTGTTCCCATGGATGCTCGTGACAGTGAACAGCCCAAATCTCAATCTGTGTATGAATGCACGTTTGTGTGTGTGTGTATGTGCATATATACATGTGTAATTGTATTCCTTTATATCACATTTTGCATTGGCCAGCCTACTAGAAGATACTTTCAATTCACACACAGGGCATTGCTAAAGGACTTAAAGCGTACAGAGTAACACAACATGTAAATTCCTAGACTTAACGTTTTCAGTGAAAAAGAGTTCCCAATTTTTTTTTTAATTGTACTTTAAGTTCTGGGGTACATGTGCAGATCTTGCAGGACTGTTGCATAGGTACACACATGCCATGGTGGTTTGCTGTCTCCATCCCCCCGTCACCTACCTCAGGCATTTCTCCAAATGTTATCCTTCCCCAACCTCCCCACCCCCCGCTGTCCCTCCCCTAGTCCCCGCCCCCAATAGACCCCAGTGTGTGATGTTCCCCACCCTGTGCCCATGTATTCTCATTGTTCAACACCTGCCTATAGGTGAGAATATGCAGTGTTTGGTTTTCTGTTCTTGTGTCAGTTTGCTGAGAATGATGGTTTTCAGATTCATCCATAACATGAACTGATTCTTTTTTATGGCTGCATAGTATTCCATGGTGTGTATGTGCCACATTTTCTTTATCCAGTCTATCACTGATGGGCATTTGGATTGGTTCCAGGTCATTACTATTGTAAACAGTGCCGCATTGAACATATGTGTGCATGTGTCTTTATAACAGAATGATTTATAATCCTTTGGGTATATCCTCAAGTAATGAGATTGCTGGGTCAAATGGAATTTCTATTTCTAGATCCTTGAGAAACTGCCACAGTGTCTTCTACAATGGTTGAACTAATATATGCTCCCACCAACAGTGTAAAAGTGTTCCTATTTTACCACGTCCTCTCCAGCATCTGTTGTTTCCAGATTTTTTAATGATCACCATTCTAACTGGCATGAGATGGTATCTCAATGTAGTTCTGATTTGCATTTCTCTAATGACCAGTCAGGATGAGCATTTTTTCATGTTTCTTGGCCTCATAAATATCTTCTTTTGAAAAGTGTCTGTTCAATCTTTCACCCACATTTGAATGGGTTTGTTTTTTTCTTGTAAATCTGCTTAGTTCTTTGTAGATTCTGGATATTAGCCCTTTGTCAGATGGGTAGATTGCAAAAATTTTTTGAGTTTTTGTTGGTTGCTGTTGGTTGCTGGTTCACTCTGATGATTGTTTCTTTTGCTGTACAGAAACTATTAAGTTTAATTAGATTCCATTTGTCTATTTTGGCTTTTGTTGCCACTGCTTTTGGTGTTTTAGTCGTGAAGTCCTTGCCTATGCCTGTGTCCTGAATGGTTTTGCCTAGGTTTTCTTCTAGCGTTTTTATGGTGTTAGGTCTTATGGTTAAACCTCTAATCCATCTGGAGTTAATTTTAGTGTAAGGTGTAAGGAAGGGGTCTAGTTTCAGCTTTCTGCATGTGGCTAGCCAGTTTTCCCAACACCATTTATTAAACAGGGGAATCCTTTCCCCATTGCTTGTTTTTTGTCAGGTTTGTCAAAGATCAGATGGTTGTAGATCTGTGGCGTTACTTCCGAGGCCTCTGTTCTGTTCCACTGGTCTATATCTGTTTTGGTACCAGTACCATGCTGTTCTGTTTACTGTAGCCTTGTAGTATAGTTTAAGTCAGGTAGCGTGATGCCTCCAGCTTTGTTCTTTTTGCTTAGGATTGTCTTGGCTATGCAGGCTTTCTTTTGGTTCCATATGAAGTTTAAAGTGGTTTTTTCCAGTTCTGTGAAGAAGGTCAGTGGTAGCTTGATGAAGATAGCATTCAATCTATAAATTACTTTGGGCAGTATGGCCATTTTCACGATATTGATTCTTCGTAACCAGGAGCATGGAATGTTTTTCCATCTGTTTGTGTCCTCTCTTATTTCCTTGAGCAGTGGTTTGTAGTTCTTCTTGAAGAGGTCCTTCACGTCCCTTGTTAGTTGTATCCCTAGGTATTTTATTCTCTTTGTAGCAATCGTGAATGGGAGTTTGCTCATGATTTGGCTCTCTGTTAGTCTGTTATTGGTGTATAGGAATGCTTGTGATTTCTGCACATTGATTTTGTATCCTGAGACTTTGCTGAAGTTGCTTATCAGCTTAAGGAGGTTTTGGGCTGAGACAATGGGGTCTCAGCCATTGTCTCTTCTAAATACACAATCATGTCGTCTGCCAATAGAGACAATTTGACTTCCTCTTTTCCTAATTGAATACCCTTTATTTCTTTTTCTTGCCCAATGGCTCCAGCTAGAACTTCCAATGCTATATTGAATAGGAATGGTGAGAGAAGGCATCCTTGTCTAGTGCCAGTTTTCAAAGGGAATGCTTCCAGTTTTTGCCTGTTTAGTATGATATTGGCTGTGGGTTTGTTGTAAATGGCTTTTATTATTTTGAGATACATTCCACTGATACCTAGTTTTTTGAGAATTTTTAGAATAAAGGGCTGTTGAATTTTGTCAAAGGCCTTCTCTACATCTATTGAGATGATCATGTAGTTTTGTCTTTGGTTCTGTTTATGTGATAGATTATGTTTATAGATTTGCGTATGTTGAACCAGCCTTGCATCCCCGGGATAAAGCCAACTTGATCGCGATGGATCTTTTTGATGTGCTGTTGCATTCGGTTTGCCAGTATTTTGTTGAAGATTTTTGCATCAATGCTCATCATAGATATTGGCCTGAAGTTTTCTTTTTTAGTTCTGTCTCTGATGGGTTTTGGTATAAGGATGATGTTGGTCTTATAAAATGAGTTTAGGGAGGATTCCCTCTTTTCGTATTGTTTGGAATAGTTTCAGAAGGAATGGTACCAGCTTCTCTTTGAATATGTAGAATTCAGCTGTAAATCTGTCTGGACCTGGACTTTTTTTGTTGGTAGGCTATTAATTGGTCTCCTGAACTTCAGACCTTGTTATTGGTCTGTTCAGGGATTCAGCTTCTTCCTGGTTTAATCTTGCGAGGGTGTAAATGTCCAGGAATTTATCCATTTCTTCCAGGTTTACTGGTTTATGTGCATAGAGTTGTTTGTAGTAATCTCTGATGGTATTTTGTATTTCTGTGGAATCAGTGGTGATATCCCCTTTATCATTTATTATTGCATCTACTTGATTCTTCTCTCTTTTCTTTATTAGTCTGGCTAGCAGTCTATTTTGTTAATATTTTCAAAAAACCAGCTCCTGGATTTATTGATTTTCAATTTTCACAATAGGGTGTTGATTTTAGATCTTTCCTTGCTTCTCATGTGGGCATTTAGCACTATAAATTTCCTCTAGACACTGCTTTAAATGTGTCCCAGAGACTCTAGTACATTGTGTCTTTGTTCTTACTGGTTTCGAAGAACATCTTTATTTCTGCCTTCATTTCATTGTTTATCTAGTAGTCATTCAGGAGCAAGTTGTTCAGTTTCCATGTAGTTGTGCAGTTTTGGGTGCGTTTCTTAACCCTGAGTTCTAATTTGATTGCCCTGTGGTCTGAGAGACTGTTATGATTTCCATTCTTTTGCATTTGCTGAGGAGTGATTTACTTCCAGTTATGTGGTCAGTTTTAGAGTAGGTGCAATGTGGTGCTGAGAAGAATGTATATTCTGTGGATTTGGGGTGGAGAGTTCTGTAAATGTCTATTAGATCTGCTTGGTCCAGATCTGTGTTCAAGCCCTGGATATCCTTGTTGATTTTCTTCCTTTTTTTTTTTTTTTTTCCTGGCAACTTTCATTTAAATCCTTGTTGATTTTCTGTCTCATTGATCTAATATTGACAGTGGAGTGTTAAAGTCTCCCACTGTTACTGTGTGGGAGTCTGTGTCTCTTTGTAGGTCATTAAGAACTTGCTTTATGTATCTGAGTGCGCCTGTATTTGGTATATACATATTTAGGATAGTTAGCTCTGCTTGTAACATTGATCCTTTTACCATTATGTAATGCCCTTCTTTGTCTCTTTTGATTTTTGTCGGTTTAAAGTCCATTTTATCAGAAACTAGGATTGCAACCCCTGCTTTTTTTTTTTTTTGCTCTCCATTTGCTTGGTAAATCTTCTTCCATCCCTTTATTTTGAGTCTATGTGTATCTTTGCACGTGAGATGGGTCTCCTGAATATAGCACACCGATGGGTCTTGACTTTTTATCAAGTTTGCCAATCTGTGTCTTTTGATTGGGGCATTTAGGCTGTTTACATTTAACATTAATATTGTCTCGTATGAATTTGATCCTGCCATTTTGTTACTGGCTGGTTATTTTGCCCATTAGTTGACACAGTTTCTTCATTGCACTGTTCATCTTTACCATTTGGTACATTTTTGCAGTGGCTGGTACTGGTTGTTCCTTTCCATGTTTAGTGTTTCCTTCAGAAGCTCTTGTAGGGCAGGTCTGGTGGTGATGAAATCTCTCAGCAACTGCTTGTCCGTAAAGGACTTTATTTCTCCTTCACTATGAAACTTAGTTTGGCTGGATATGAAATTCTGGATTGAAAGTTCTTTTCTTTAAGGATGTTGAATATTGGCCCCCACTCTCTTCTGGCTTGTAGGGTTTCTCCAGAGAGATCTGCTGTGAGTCTGATGGGCTTCCCTTTGTGGGTGACCTGACCTTTCTCTCTGGCTGCCCTTAGCATTTTTTCCCTTCGTTTCAATCCTGGTGAATCTGATGATTATGTGCCTTGGGGTTGCTCTTCTTGAGGAATATCTTTGTGGTATTCTCTGTATTTCCTAGATTTGAATGTTGGCCTGTCTTGCTAGGTTGGGTAAGTTCTCCTGGATAATATCCCAAAGAGTGTTTTCAAGCTTGGATTCATTTTCCCTGTCACATTCAGGTACACTAATCAAGCCTACATTATATCTTTTCACATAATCCCATATTTCTTGGAGGATTTGTTCATTTCTTTTCACTCTTTTTTCTCTAATCTAGCCTTCTCATTTTATTTCATTGAGCTGATATTCAATCTCTGATATCCTTTCTTCTGCTTGATTAGCTCAGCTATTGAAACTTGTGTATGCTTCACAAAGTTCTCATGTTGTGTTTTTCAACTCCATCAAGTTGTTTATGTTCTTCTGTAAGCTGGTTATTCTAGTTAGCATTTCATCTAACCTTTTTTCAAGGATTTTAGTTTCTTTGCATTGAGTTAGAACATTTTTCCTTTAGCTCAGAGAAGTTTGTTATTACCCACCTTCTGAAGCCTGCTTCCGTCAGTTTGTCAAACTCATTCTCCATCCTGTTTTGTTCCCTTGCTGATGAGGAGTCGTGATCCCGTGGAGAAGGAGAGGTGTTCTGGTCTTTGATGATTTCATCCTTTTTGTACTGGTCTCTTCCCATCTTTGTGGATTTATCTATGTTTGATCTTTGAAGCTGGTGATTTCAGATGCGATCTCCGAGTGGACGTCCTTTCTGTTGATGTTGAAGCTATTTCTTTTTGTTTTTTAGTTTTCCTTATAACAGTTGGGTCCTGCGGCGGAGGGACTGCTGGAGGTCCACTCTAGACCTTTCTTGCCTGGGAATCACCCATGGGGGTTGCAGAACACCAAGTATTGCTGCCTGATCTTTCCTCTGGTAGCTTTGTCTGGGAGGGTACCCGCCAGGTGACAGCCAAAGCCCTCCTGTATAAGGCATCTTTTTGGTTATACAGGGGTCAGGGAGCCACTTGAGGAGGCAGTCTGTCCCTTGCCTACCTGCAGAGGCACCGCTGGGCTGTTACAGACTCAGTCCTGCTGCTAAGCTTCCTCTGGCTTTCATTTACACAGGTAGGTTTAGACCCGCCTTAGGAATGGCAGATGCCCTTCCCCACACAGAGCTCAGTTGTCCCAGATCAAGCTCAAACTGATGTGCTGGCTGCGAAACTCTCAAGTGAGAGGGCTTCAGTTTGCTGGTCTTGGTGGGGGTCGGGGTGGGGGTGGGGATGGGACCCACCCAGCTGTATCACCTGTCTCCCTGCTTTCAGCTGCCACTCTTTCTGGGGAGAGGGTAGCTCCATCCCACAGGTGCTCTCAGTCCTAGTTGAAACATTTGCCCAGATCTGTGCCAACAACCCCTGGTGCCTGCTGGAGCTGCCACTCAGATCTGTGTAACTCGTGGCGATTTTGAGCATGGCAGAGATCTCCTCATCTGGGTCTGTGGATTGCAGAGGGCATGGGAAACGTGCAGTATCTGAACCAGAGTGCTGGGGGTGGGGTTGGAAGTCCCCGATTCTCTGGTCAGTTGCACTTCTTGAGTGAGGCAGCACCCTACCCTGCCACGGTTTGCCCTCCTTGGGCTACACCCACTGTCCAACCAGTGCCATTGAAATGAACCTGGTACCTCGGTTGGAAACGTGGAGGTCATTCACCTTCTGCGTCTCTCTCGCTGGGAGCTGCACTCTGCAGCTGTTCCTATTCAGCCATCTTGTTGGAATCCCCACTTTTGTTTTTTTGTTTTGTTTTCCTTTGTTTAGACAGAGTCTGGCTCTGTCACCAAGGCTGGACTGCAGTGGCACAATCTGGACACTGCAACTTTTGCCTCCCGGGTTCAAGCAATTCTACTGCCTCAGACTACCAGCTAGCTGGGACTACAAGTGCACACCACCATGCCCAGCTAATTTTTGTATTTTTAGCAGAGACAGGGTTTCACCATGTTGGCAAAGCTGGTCTTAAACCCCTGACCACGTGATCCACCAGCCTCAGCCTCCTAAACTGTTGGCATTACAGGCATGAGGCACCACAGCTGGCCATCCAATTACTTTTCCACCTGTAAACTGCTTTACCCTTACAAACTCCATGTGTGGATTTGGTTCTTGGGGGTTCTTGGGAAGCTGCCATGCCATTTTCTTTACACATCCTACTTTATGTGATTGCAGCAATCATTTCACACCTATCCAGGACTCAATGC
The DNA here is from genome assembly GCA_036589455.1 of Ateles fusciceps. Taxonomy (NCBI): domain Eukaryota; kingdom Metazoa; phylum Chordata; class Mammalia; order Primates; family Atelidae; genus Ateles; species Ateles fusciceps. The sequence continues at coordinate 11,750,399 of JAZHEH010000630.1, forward strand.
CTCAAGATTTAACCAAAATTCTCTACCACTAAAGCTGAACAATGCATGACAGACTCTTGTGGCCAAATGGCTTTTCAATTCAACTCTACTGTCTAGGCAGTCATCCCTCTAATCCCATCTAATAGATCCACTTCCTAGATCTCCCCATCATATCCTTCCTTTCACTCATCATGCTAGTCTTTCCTGTCCATGAGAGAGAGACAGGTCACTGAGGGCCTAACGAAAGGCTGCATCCAGTAAGGTGGGGTGCTTGTGTTTGTGTTTTAGCACCAACCTCATATGTTTACAGAGCTCTGAGTGTGAGGGACAAGTCCATGTTCCATTAGCTGTATTCTTTTCTGCCCAGAGCTTCACTGCTCCTTGTCGGCTGCTGTCTCCTCCATGTTGCAAATAGGCTGCTTTCCTCCCTTGTGCCAATCTGGTAGGCTCTCAAACTCAGGAAACCTGAGTCCTTTAAGAAGCTGCATACTAGGAACAAAGGGTGACAAATCACTAAGAGGCAGAACCAGCACTCTTAGCACCTGCTCCTTTTTATACCACTCCATTTAAAAAGAATGCAGTGTTGCCTACTAAGCCTGCAATGAGAAGAATTGGAAACCTTGTTAAAAACCACTCTCTATGGCCATGTGGGCTTCTCACAATAAACTCCACAAATGTCCATCTGTTTCCTTGTTGTATGGTTGTGTTTCCATTGTGTGCATGGGTTTGTTAGTGGACGTGTGCTGAGAGAAGTGTGTATGGATGGATGCAAGGATGGATCCATGGATATGTTTATGTGCCTGTCTGTGTGAATACTTCTGTGCACAGTTATGCATTCATATGTGTGTGTTTATCTAATTATAACTCACCTTTCATCAATGTTTGCCTCCTTGTTTGCTCCTGCCAAGTCATCTGTGGGTAGACTAGAGGAGGATAAAAGAACACAGTCAGACAGGAGACACAATTCGAAATTTACTTTTCTGGGAAAACTAGCTTTCATTACTCTACACATAAACCAGTTAATTTCTGACTATTCATTTGTATAACACTGTTTGGTTCTGAAATGTCTCTTTTTAAAATTAAAAATGAGGATTTATATGACGGCAACCAACATCTTAGGCTGGGGAAAACAGTAATGCTTCCAGCTTTAAGCAAACCTCTTTATTATGACCTCAGTCCCAATGTGTGACAGCCTTTGCAATGGCAGTTATTTGTTTGGAGATAGTCAGCCCTCTTATTTCACTGAATGCCCTGTTTCAAAGGCCCTTCATTACCTGCTACTTTCCCCCAGCATAGGTGTCTCCCCAGCCCTATAAAAGGAGTCAAATAACTAGAGGTCTGACACAGGGGCACAATCCAGTATGATGGCAATTTGAGGTTTGGAGCACCAGCCTCAATGGTGGCAGAATTCCGGAGGCTGGAGGACTCTAAGGCTGTTAGCTCTGTTCCTTTCTGCTGAGGGCCTCACAGGTCCCTGACTACTCCCTCCTCCTCCTTGCTCCAAATAGGATTCTCTCTTCCTTCGGCCCACACTAGTATGTCTCATAAACAGAAAATCTGACTCTCCAAGGTTATTTTTGACTGCTATGAACTATGGGTGACAAGATAGTAACAGACGGAAGCCTCCCTCTATAGTCTGTTACTCTTTTTCCTAAACAACTGTAAAAGTGTGGACATTTACCTATATGTGATACAGTGAGATGATAAAGAAACTGTCAAAGACACTCTGTATTGCCAGGGACACTCCTGAGAGTAAATCCCACTAATCTCAGTCTCTTTCTCCGTCCCTTTTTTGTCTGTGTGTGTGTGTTTATTGCTTTTTCTTTTTGTTTCAAACAGTGTTTTGCTCTTGCTGCCCAGGCCGGAGTACAGTGGCGCCGTCTCGGCTGACTGCAAGTTTCACCTCACAGGTTCAAGGAATTCTCCTGCCTCAGTCTCTTGAGTAGCTAGGATTGTTGTATTTTTAGTAGAGATGAGGTTTCATTATGTTTGCTGGGCTGGTCTCAAACTCCTGACCTCAGGGTATCTGCACCCCCTCAGCCTCTCAAAAGTGCTGATTACAGGTATGAACCATTGCACCTGGCCATGTGTTCGTCTTTTATAACTCACTTGTTACTGGTGGTTCTATCAATGATGAGTCCCTCCAGGGCATTCAGATGGGGGACTAAAGGACAAATATTGTCGAGTCAGACATGATGTATAATTCTAATGTTTTGCATCAACTAGCTCCAGTTACTCTATGAGTTATTCCCTGATTACATTTTAAATATTCACATGTATGTATATCACTAAATTGACCTGGGATGGCATATTTTAAATTAGAAATGAGTTTTTATATACTAACAAACAGTGAATATCATAGGCTGTGAACATAGCAATGCATCGAGATTAAGTAACTGTATCTTTATCTTAATGTGTAACAGCATTTTTGTAGGGCTCTTAATTCCAGTTCAACTTTAGTTTGTAAGTCCCCCTTCTTATAATCCTATCTGAATTCCTCATTCTCAATCACCTCCAGTCACCTTTTCCATTTTCATTCATTCTAGTTGTCTTTCCTGCCCAACAGTCAATAGACATTTTAATCTCACAATCTACTTTTTGTTAACTAAATCACCCTGCTGACATTTCAAAAATATGTAAAAGTAGCTGTTAGACATTCTGTTAAGTCCTCCTGGTGAAAATTGAAATGTCTGGAGATTGCAGCTTTGCATCATCTTTCTATATCCCACTTTTAAACTTTTTTTTTTTGCACTGAAAATAATTCTTCAAATGAATTTTTAGATATCATACATGCCTAGTAAACTTCAAATCTGCAAGTGATGAATAGGTAAACTGCACAGGAAACACTTTTTTTGTTTTTCAGATGTAGTTTTGCTCTGTCTCCCAGGCTGGAGTGCAGTGACGGATCTCGACTCTCTGCAACCTCTGCCTCTCTGGTTCAAGCGATTCTTCTGCCTCAGCCTCCTGAGTTAGCTGGGACTACAGGTGTGCGCCACCATGCCCAGGTAATTTTTGCATTTTTAGTAGAGATGGGGTTTCACCATATTGGATAGGCTGGTCTCAAACTCCTGACTTGCTGATCCACCCGCCTCAGCCTTTCAAAGTGTTGGGATTACAGGCATGAGCCACTGCGCCCAGCCAGGAAACACTTTTGTCAAACACACCAGCATTTTATTTTGTAGCATCCTTGGGCCATATTAAGGGTCTTGTTAAGGTGGCATCTCATAAAGTGTATAGAATAAAACACTAATTTGGGGGAGATGTTAAAAGGGAGTAGTAACAACATTAGCACTTGTTTTATTTAAATGTAGAAAATTAATTCAAAATATTTAAAAAAATTTGGTGAATGTATTTGTAATCTTAAGATAGGAAAGAACTTTCTGAGTGTAACATAAACAGCATTAGTCATAAAAGTATCAATTATATTTAGGCACATGAAGCTTATTATAAAGCTCTATGTAAGGTTGCTATATTTCACTTTAAACACCAAATGCAAAAACATATTAGAGATTTGCCACATGGAGTGGTGATACGACCAATTTATTTGAACAACAAAATTCTTTGTATCTAAAAGATATGGTAAATATGACTTAGCTCACTGATGACCTAACTTTTTAGAAGGAATTTTAGAATGAGTGTCCAGAAAAGTATTTTCCCATGAATAATTCTGAGACTGAATTTCACAAACCTGAATTCCTCCGATCTCCAATATATATTATGACATCACCTTTCATTGTTGGCTTCAGCACAGATTTCTAATGTCAATTCATTGGATCCGGGAAAAGGATTAAAAGGTTAAACAGGAAGAAATAACATAAATTCATAAACTTTTTTTTTTTTTTGGTTCAAATTGGCTATGATGGCACTACAAATTACAATGTGTTGTCCCTAAAAATTTCTCATGTAAAGCTGTTATTTATTTGCCACCTGGCACTTCATTTTTCTGTAGAAAGAAGTCTTTATGTGTTGGTAATAAAAATTGCTTAGGACTCTCAAAAAAGTTTAATGAATCAAGATTTAAACACAGTTCATTACTGAACCTGATCATCATGTGTGACAGCAAACTGAACTTAAATTTGCTTAAAATTTGTGTTCCATTTGTAGGCACACATTGTTCTTGCCCATTTTGATTTCCTAATTCTCAAGTCCCTGCACCACCTTCATGTTCTTCGTGAGTCACAGGTATCTTTGCTTCCTCTCAAATAGGATGAAGAGACTAAACCTGAGGCGGGAGCTCCATCCAATGTGATGATAGCTTTGGGTTTAGGGCACCAGCACTGAAGGGTGAGGGACAGATACAGGGTCTCTTACCATTTTCTTTCTGCTGAGGGCTCCTCTGCTGCTTGTCCAATGCTACCACCTTCTTTCTCCAAGTAGGATTCTCTCCTCTCTTGGATCGCTCTTGATAGAGTCTCATACACAAGCATTCTGATAGTTTCCTAAGGGTTTTGGCTGCTAATTCCTAAGGGTCACAAATAATCTTCGAGTGCCAAATGTCCCTCTTCTGACCTGATCTTACTTTTTCCACCTAGGTTCAAAAACAACATTACCTAAAGATGCTTATAGTCTCTTATAGAAAGCTGTTATTACCATTGATGCTCCCAGTATTTTTCACCACTTAGATCAGTCAACTCACCCATTGTAGTCATAGTTGTCAGAGCATATGGTAGAAGCTGTTAATGAATCCATAATTCTACCAGAGAGTAAAAAACACATACAAAAAATAAAGTCAGATATTTTGGAAGGCAATCAGGATGTTAATCTCGATGGTATTTCAGGACACAAAAAGTAAAATCAGAGGAATTTTGACAAAAACTAAAGAAACAATTTCAGGGTACAGCACTAGTACTTCTGAGATGGGGTGTGTGTGTGTTTCTGTGTGTGAAAGGATACAGAAAAAAGAAAATGTCAGAATAATGAATGTTCCTATATCAATGGTTAGTTCCTGGTCATCCTTGGTAGGAAAAATAAACAAGTAGGTAAGTCAAGGATAGCCTAAATTATGTTTAAAAGATTTTGTGAACCGAAAGTAGATTTATATGTTCAGAATGATTTTTTTCTTTTTGTTTGGGTTCATTTTTTTAACTTATATGGCTATATTTTACAAAGTCAAGACTTCCTAGCACCCAAACCACTGGCTTGGCTAACTTAATCTCTCTACAACTCCATTTCCTCATCTGTAAGTTAAGGCACATGCAAAACACACTCCACATCTGTACACTTTGTAAAACCATGCTGAAATTCAGCATTTTGCAAATACTCGTTTTTAAACAACTTGCCCTGTACACCATATATTATGCCATAAAAATCAGTATGTGGCAATATAAATTGATAGGTATCTTTAGTTCCAAATACACAAACATTCTCATCGAAGTAACACACTCTCAAGACTCAAGATTTAATGCTGTTAGTCATAGTTTGCTAACTTTTCAAATGTTTAAATAAGTTGAAGAAACTGATTGCACACATTTCTTTGCTGCTGATAAAAACTGGGATTCTCTGAGTGTGCTGAGGTTTCTGAACTTATTTGACCATAGAACCTCTTTCTCATAGAGGAAATGTGTGAGAAACACATTTTGGAAACAGCATATTCAATGATATATTTTTATGTCTTTAAGTAAAATTCCTCCTACACAAACTAATTTTGGACTCTGATCAGTAGCTCAAACCTTTAAGCGCAGATAGACATTAATATTCTGCTATTCTTTCAGCCTGTGAGGAAAGGAGTGTTGGAGTTCAGATTATCAAATCTTGTTAGCCTGGTCTGAGGGCCATGAAAGGAACCTTTCAAGTTCTAAGTGTGTTTCTTATGTCCTTGAATGGCTCATGGAAATTCATCCAGGTCTCAGGAAAAAGAATACCTTTTACAAAAAGAAAGACTTCTATAAGTAACCCCCTGCTTTTCAGCAGGATAATACACTAATGTCATAACAGGAAAATGTTCAGAACACCAAAAAGGTAAGAATTTGACTTTCTCACATAAACAGCCTTATTGAATGATTACTGGATTTTTCAGATATCTTCTACTGACTGAGGAAGAGAACTGGAAGACACTCAAATTACTCTTCAGATCCAGATGACAAGCCAGGACTGCTGAGCAAGTTCCTTGGGACACTAATCTCCAGAAAGGGCACAACACATTCATAGAGGTTACCTGAACTCCTTTCAGGGAGAGTATTGCATGAAGTCTGAAATAATACTTTGATAAGCTGGTTGGGGGCACAGAATGACTTCCCCCATGGGACATGAATAAGTAGATAGCTAAATTGCCTTCTAAGGAAGGTGAGAATTGCAAACTCTCCTAAACTAATGTGGTCATGCAGAATTCTTAAATGCTTTTTGGTAGGTAGTAGCAACCACAGAAGTTTGAGTTAGGTGAAGGTTAGCTACACCTTTATAATCATGCTACCGGGTTATAAGGAAAAGTAGGTCTCCAGCCATATCTGCCACGCATACAGATACTCATTTAACAAAACATTCAGTAGCAAGCAGGCACAGTTTGTAAGCTTCCGTAAGCTTTCTGAACTTTAGGTGCTCCAACCATGAAAGGTTCATTCTCAACAGATTCCTAATATTCCAGAGGGCAAAAATCTTCCTACACCTTCCTGGAGATAGGACCATAGGAGGATCAAGCCTTGGGTATCATCTCTAAGTATACACTACAGGCCACACTCATATTCATATGCAAGAGTGGGCTGTCTCCAAAATAAGTACTTGAGCTATTCACAGATCTTAAAATGTCATATAATTGTAACATCCATCATGCTGCTTTGTAAGCCACCAATCTCTAATAAAAACCCATTGGTGACCTTCACTGTAATAATTAACAATGTTTCAGGTGTTAATTGAGATGGGACCACTGAAGCCCTTTTGGTGGCCATCTCTGTGGAGTGGCTTCCTGAGCTGAACACTAGCTCACCATCTTTGAGAACAGCATCCACCATTAGGACAACCAGCCTCACCTATGGGAAAGATTAAAGCAACCAGTAGATGCATATTATCACGCTGCCTAAAATGTCCTATTTTTAAGAACATTAACAGGCATTGAGTGAAGCTTTTTTTTAATTTTTTTCTATTTCTGTTGTTTTCCTATCTAATTATTTTTCTGTTTCTGTTTGCTGGGTCATAGACAGCAGCAAATTCCATACCTTCCGGGTTACACCAGCTCATCTGCAGTAGGAGCAGAAATATCAAAGCTCTCAGTCTACCACCTTGCGCTCCAGAGATGTGACCCTAGCACATCTCTGGACATGAACTAGGGCAACCCAAGGCAGAGCTGGACTTCTGGGAGTTTTTCCCTATAAGCCCTGGACCTGCTTACCTGTAGGCCAGACTGCTTCAGGGGCCACTGCCGTTCAGAAGAGCCTGGGGTGAGTTCAGCCGCGAAAATGACACAAGTCTCAGGTCTCATGTCTTCCATACAGTTTTCTCTAAGAGGGAGAAATTTATTCAAGATCCTGTTAGCAGTTTCATCTCCTGCTGCCTTTCAGTATTATGGCTTTTCCTTTTTTCCTTTTTTATTTTTAATTTCCCAAAACCAAGCTTGTTAAATCAAATCTTTATCCCATTCCTGGCAAGTAACAGGGTTACTGCTATTTGGCCCTACACCCATGATCCTCCAGTACCATGAGGATAAGGGAACTCTGTGAGGTCCCTGGGAGGGGAAAGGAATGTCAATTAGTGATCTCCACAGCTCTGGTATAAGCAAACTTTCCTGTCTATGGGCCCCAGAGACCTCCATGTAGTTCCCCCACCAAAACTTTATGTGATTTTAATCCTCCTGATGAGGATAAGAGGACAACATTAGCCAACAGAGAGGGCAGAGGATGGGATGGGACTCCCTTGCTCAGAGACCCTCAGCTCTAGGTCTTTACTTTACCTCGTATTGAGAACAAGTGAGTACTGGGATAAGAACTCTGTGTCCATGGCAACCCCAAACAGAATCCTGGTGCTCTTGAGATTCTTGCAGAGTGGGGAATAGAATAAGCTTGGTCCAAGACTGCAGACTTAAAAACAGATGCTGTTCTGCCACACATGCAGATACTCATTAAAGATGAAGGAGAAGGCATGGGGTGGGGGAGAATGTGCCAAAACCAAAGACCCCAAAATAATAACCTCAGAGCAGAGACTATCTCTCCAGTTATTTTTTCTTTGTATGTAATGGAGGGGATTCTTCTTATTTACTCTGATGAATAAGTTTACATCAAGTGTTCGGCTTCCTTTGCGGGTTAGCGAGAATAACTAGAGGGCTCAGTGTTTTCCAGACAATATTAAATTTCATTAAAATAGGCAAGGTTGATAGGACTTGGGGGGGAAAACTTCATTTACTCAAGCTATCATTTTATGAGATTGTGAGAAAAAGAAAACAAACAGTTGTACATTTAAAATACACGCATATTCTACCTAGAAGAGAGGATTTTGAATGTTCTTACAGCAAAGAAATGGTAAATGTTTAAGGCAATGGGTATGCTAATTACTATGATTTGATCATGATACAATGTATAAATGTACTGAAACATCACATTGTACCTCATAAATATGTACAATTTATTACGTGTCAATTAAAATTTTGATTACAAGAAAAACTTCAATTGTAAGAAAACAACCCAACTTTTAAAAAATATGCAAAATATGTCAACATATACTTCACTAATAAAGATTTACAACTGGCAAATAAGCAAATGAAAAGATGGTCATCATCACTAGCTATTGGAGAAATGCAGATTAAAACTACAATAAGAAACCACTAGGATATCTATTAGAATATCTAAAATTAGAAAGATGGCGTGTTGACACAGAGAGAGAGAAACTGAAACTCTTATACAATGCCAGGACTATAAAATGCTAGATCCACTTTGGAAAAGTTTGGCAGTTTCTTAAGAAGTTACTTAGGGCTTCCAGTTCCCACTCTAATATGTAGAGAACTTAGAAGTCATCACTCCCATCTTCACAACAGGAGAAAAGATAATCAAACTGAAAATCAACAACTTTTCTTAGATCTGTCAGAGAATAGAGGTCACAGGGCAAACCACTTCCTCAAAAACAAGAGAGATAGGTGACTACAGAATCACAAGCAGAAGCCACTTGTTTACCAACAAGTGCTGGTAGGAACACTTAAGTGGTAATAAATTACTGGTGGCTGAGTGTGGACTAGCTTGAGAGTTAAAAACTTGTTGGGAGTCCCATCTTGGGGACCCCTTATACTTTCATGAATTTTACCACTAGGTTCTCATAACAAAGGCTAAAGAAAATTCCCTCAGGCTTTTTACACAAGGAAAAGGGAAAGGCAACCATTTCAAAATATACCCTAGTTGGGGGATAGAGAGAGAGAGTGGGTATAGCAACCATTTTGAAATATGCCCAGAGCATTCTATTCCCTGTGTGAAAGGACTGCCCTAAAGAAAAACTGCCTTTGGTGAAACCCCATCTCTACTAAAAATACAAAAATTAGCTGGGCGTGGTGGCATGTGCCTGTAGTCCCAGCTACTGGGAGGCCGAAGCAGGAGAATCGCTTGAACCCAGGAGGCGGAGGTTGCAGTGAGCCAAGACACTGCCACTGCATTCCAGCCTGGCAACAGAGTGAGACTTCATCCCCCCACAAAAAAAGAAAAAACTGCCTTAACAGGGTCTTGTCTGACATAGGGGAAAAGCAGTAAGACAACTCTAAACCCCTCTAGCTTTCCTGTTCCACATAAAAGGAGAAGAAAAAAAATCATTACTAATTCAACATCATAAAAATTTACACCTATGTTTTTGTCTGAGAGTACAGTTTGGGATCTTACATTTAGATATTTCTTCTACTTGAGGTTAATTTTTCTGTAGGATGTGAGGAAGAGAGCTAACTTCATTTATATGTGGATATCCAGTTGTCCCAGCACCATATGCTGAAGAGGCTATTCTTTTCCACTGAATGGTCTTGGTATTGTGGAAAATCAATTAACCTTAAATGTATGGATTTACTTCTGGAGTCTCAATTCTGTTCCATTGATCTACATGTCTATCCTTACTCTAGTACTACGCAATTTTAACCACTATAGCTTTATAGTAAATTTTGAAATAATGAAGTGTAGACTCTGCAACTTCATTGTTCTTCTTCAAGATTGTTTTGGTTATTCAGAGTCCCTTGCATTTTCAAATGAATTTTAGGATCAGCAAGTCAATTTCTGCAAAAAGAGAAGCTAGGATTTTGATAGGAATTGAGCTGAATATGTAGATCAATTTGTGGAGTACTGTCATCTTAACAGTAATGGCTTCCATTCAATGAATACAGAATGCATATCCATTTACTTAGGTCTTACTAATCACTTTCAATAATGTTTTTATCTTACATTTCTTTTGTTTTATTCTTTTTTTTTTTTTTTTTTTTTTTTTTTGAGATGGAGTCTCACTCTGTAGCCCAGGCTGGAATACGGTGGCTGGCGCAATCTTGGCTCACTGCAACCTCTGCCTCCCAGGTCCCAGTGCAAGCAATTCTCCTACCTCAGCCTCCCAAGTGGCTGGGATTACAGGCATAAGCCACCATGCCCAGCTAATTTTTGTATTTTTTTTTAGTAGAGACGGGGTTTCACCATGTTGACCAGTCTGGTCTTGAACTCCTGCTCTTGCGATCTGCCCATGTCAGCCTCCCAAAGTGCTGGGATTACAGGCGTGAGCCACCACGCTCGCCCCTTATTTTGTTTTTTAATGCTATTGCAAATAAAATTACTTTCTTAATTTCATTTTCAGGCTACTCATTGCTAGTGTTTCTAAATATAACCGATTTTTGCACATTGATCTTATATCTTCTGTGAACTCAATTGTTACCTCCAGGAGGTTTGTTGTTATTGTTACGGGTTCCTTAGATTTTCTATATACAAGATTATTTATCTGGAAAAAATAGTTTCACGTTTTCCATTTTAATCTAAATGCTTTTTCTTTTTGTTTTGTTTTTGCCTAATTATCCTGGCTAGAACCTCCAGTACAATGTTGAATAGAAAAAGCAAGAGCAGGCATCCTTGTCTTGTTCCTCATCTTAGAAGAAAAGCTTTAAGCCTTTCACCACTAAGTTAAATATTGGCTGTTGGTTTTTCATAATCTTTACTAGATTATCTTAGGATTTGGGTTTTTGTTGTTGTTATTTACTTAAGTTATTTACCATATTTTTGAGTTCTTTTTTTCTTGATCAGGCTAGCTAAGCTATCGATTTTGTTGAAAAATTTATTTATGTAAGAAGGTAGGCTGAATTTTGGTGAGAATATTAAGCTTTGTAGTGTTCTTCTATGCTCATCATATCCTCCCAGCTTCACGGTAGCCTTAAAACCAACATCCTACAATCTTGGAGAAGAACAAGCTCCTGGGAGCCACAGAAAGGAACAAAAGGTGATTGGGACTCATTCAAAGCCTTATTCCCAGAGAAATGTCATTATGTGACCTGACTAGGAGGTCCCAGGGAAACCCCACTCACAAGACCATCTTTATTTGGCCTGACTGGGTGCTCCCCCTAGCCTTTGTTCAGGGGATATTTGTTGAAGACAGAGGCAATTGCTCAGCATCATGGCTACCTGAGGTACAGATAAGTTGAGATATACAATATGCTAAAAAAAAAAAAAAAAAGTGTAAACAAAACAAACAAAAACAAATGCTGAGAGTACCAAACCCAGTTGCTGTCAGAAGACATTTCTGTTCATGTCTTCCACCTACAATTTTTTTTTAAAGATGGACTCTCACTCTGAAGAGTGAGAATTGGGGTAATCAATAGGAAAATCAATATACTTTCTTTTTTAAAAAGCTGGGAATGAGATGTCAATAGGGAACTTTGAAATGCTCTGACACATTCCTGGGGAATCTAGAATTTTTCTGGTTAACTGACTAATAGGATTTGAACCTGACAAAGCAGAAAACTGAATCTGGGATCTCCACATAAATCCAGGTACCAAAATGGTATATTTAGTAGAAAATCCAAAGTTGGAAGGATATAACAAGTGAACCAATAAGCAAACCAGTCTCTGCAGGTGATGGATTTTAAAACATTAATAACTTTAATAGTCTTCCCTAATGTTTCTAACCAGCTTTACTCTTATGCTGGAATTTGAATTTACACCATACTCATAGTCAAGAAACCTCAAACCAATAAATCAAACTAGAATCGTTCCTGATTGGTACTACTTTCAGAGCCAAGCAGAAACCAAGCAAATCATCTTAACTCTGGTCTCTCAGGATACCCTAAGTTAAAGTTTAGACAAATGTGAGCTATTCCTAAAATTTAACAAAGAGTTGAAGAGTCAAACTACCATAAGCAGGAGTCAACAGAAACCATAAAGAGAAGAAAAAGACATAGAAAAATACAAATATTAAAATTATAACAAATTTTATACTCAGAAAGTAGTTTTAAAAGTATATTTAAAGTGAAAATTAAAAGGGGCCATTGGTCCACTCTGAACTTCAAAGTAGATTTTCTGAAAAAGATGATTCTTGAGCTTGTGCTTGAAGGACAGTCAGTAATTAATTACTACAGTAACAAATGTGGAGCAAGGGAGTAACAAAAATAAATGTTACGTAATAGGCAACAAAGAGTCAAAAAGGGATTTTAAGAAGGGAAGTCTCATGATAATTTTGTTTTAGGTAGTCTGCCTTTGTGAGGAGAGGGGCAACACTGAAGTGTCAAGGATCAGTTAGGAGGCTCCTACACAGCTTAGGTGAGAGATGTTGAGGGCCTGAAAACCAGGGTGGTAGTAAGAATTGAGAGGAGAGACAGATTTGAGAAACAGTAGAAAAAATTAGCACAACTTGTGATTGACTACCTATGTGGAGGATAGCCAAAGCAATCCCACACAAAAAGAATAAAGCTGGAGGTGTCACACTACCCGACTTCAAACCATCTACAAGGCTACAGTGACCAAAACAGCATAGCACTGGTACAAAAAGACACATAAGCCAATGGGACAGGTTAGAGAACGCAGAAATAAAGCTGCACAGCTACAACCATATGATCTTCGACAAAGCAAACAAAACAAGCAATGGAGAAAGGACTCCCTACTCAAATGGTGCTGGGATAACTGACTAGCCATATGCAGAAGATTGAAACTGCACCCCTTCCTTTCCACAAACAAAAATCAACCCATGATGGGTAAAAACTAAAACTATAAAATCCCTGGAATATAACCTAGGAAATGCCATTCTGACATAGGAGCTTGCAAAGATTTCATGATGAAGATGCCAAAAGCAATTGCAACAAAAACAAAACAGAGAAGTGGAACCTAATTAAACTGAAGAGCTTCTGCACAGCAAAATAAACTATCAACAGACTAAACAGCCTATAGAATGAATAAGAAAAAATATTTGCAAATTATGCATCTGACAAAGGCCTAATATCCAGAATCTATAAGGAACTTAAATTTACAAGCAAAAACCAAACAACTTCATTTTTTGAAAAAGGGGGCAGAGGACATGAACAGACACTTCTCAAAAGAAGACACACACACAACAAACATGAAAAAATGCTCAGCATCACTAATCACTAGAGAAATGCAAAACAAAAAAAAAGATAAAATAAAAAAAGAGAAATGCAAAACAAAACTACAATGAGATACTATCTCACACCATTCAGAATGGCTATTATTAAAAAGCCAAAAAATAGATTCTGGCAAAGTTGCAGATGAAAGGGAATGCTTATACACTACTGGAGGGTATGGAAATAAGTTCAGCCATTATGGAAAGCAGTTGGTGCATTCTCAAAGAACTTGAAAATTACCCTGTGACCCAGCAGTCATATTACCGAGTGTATATACACCCCAAGGAATATAAATCATTCTACCATAAAGACACCTGCATGCATATGTTCATCACAGCCCTATTCACAACAGCAAAGACAGAGAATTAACCTAGGTGGCCATCAATGGGAAACTGAATAAAAAAAGTGGCACACATATACCATGGAATACTATGCAGCCATAAAACAAAAACAAGATCATGTCCTTTGTAGCAATACAGATGGAGCTGGAGGCCATCCAGCTTCAGCTTAAAAATTATTCTAAGCAAATTAACACAGGAACAGGAAACCAAATACCACATATTCTCACTTATTAGTGGGAGTTAAACATTGAGTACACATGGACACAAATACGGGAACAACAGACATTGGTGCCTATTTGATGGTAGAGGTTGAGAAGAGGGTCAGTATCAAAAAGCTGCCTATCAGGTACTAGGCTTATTACCTGTGTGACAAAATCTGTACATCAAACCCCCATGACACAAAATTTACATATATAACAAGCCTGCACATGTACCCTTGAACCTAAAAGTTAAAAATTAATTAAATAAAATGTGCATACAAAAAAATAAACTGCATTGGATTTAGGCATGTCTATTTGTATATAAAAATGAAGCTACTGGCACGGTCATGAATCAACTGAATTACATCTCAGTATATCAAAATGGTTAATATTGATGTAAAAATAATAAGAGAAGGGAAAATATTTCAGGTCAGATTTTACATGAAATCATCACTGCTGGAAAACCAATAGATCACGTCAGATGGATCCTAGGAGACGTGTGAGAACTGACACAATATGGAATAAACATTTAAAAAAAAAAAGCTTCAACAACAGCCTAGGTCAAGCAGTAAGCAGTATAACAAATCTCAAAACTTGAAGGCAGATCTTTTAAAATAACCCCATCAGACAAAGAAAAAAGAAATGAGCAAATTCTCCATGACATATGGGACACCATAAAGCAACTCAACATTTGAATTTTCAGTGTCCCAGAAGGCAAAGAGCAAACCAAGAGGATAGAAAAGCTATTTAACAAAGTAATAAAACTTTCCAAGTGTAGCAAGAGATTTAGACATGCAGATATAGGAAGTGTAGAGATCCCCCAAACAGATATAATTCAAAAAGATCTTCTCCATGGCACATTATAATCAAATTGTCAAAAATTGAAGACAGAGAAAATTCTAAAAATAGCAAGAGAAAACTGTATAGTCATTTATAAGGGAAACCCTATGAGACTAACAGTTGATTTCTCAGCATAAGCCTTACAGTACAAGAAAGAATGGCGTGATATATTCTAAATTCAGACAGAAAAAAACCATCAGCCAAGGATACTACATTCAGCAAAGTCATCCTTCATAAATGAAGGTGAAATAATGTCTTGCCCAGACAAGCAAAAGCTGAGGAAATTCATCACCACTAGACCAGCTATATAAGAAATGTGTAAGGGAGTCCTACACCTGGAAGCAAAAGGATGATATCTACCATCATGGAAACACATGAAAGTATAAAACTTAATAGTAGAGCAAGCACAGAAGAAAAACAATTCAAAGGTTATCACTAAAGAAAACCACCAATCCACAATGATAATAAGAGAGAAAGAAAGGGACAAAGGATATATAAAGCAACCAGAAATCAATTAATAAAAGAAGGAATAACTCTCACATATCAAAAATAGTCTTCAATGTAAATGGATTAAACTTTCCACTGAAAAGATATAGACTGGCTGGATGGATTTTAAAAATAAACATGACCCAAATATATGTTGCCTACAAGAAACTCACCTCACCTGTAGAGATATACAGACTGAAAAAAAAGGAGTGGGAAAAGATATTCTGTGCAAAGGGAAACCAAAAGTGAGCAAGAGTAGCTATATTTACATCAGATAAAACAGACTTTAAGTCAAAAACAGTAAAAAGAGACAAAGATGGTTATTATATAATGACATGGAGATACATTAGCAAGAGGATATAACAGTTCTAAACATATACACACGAATACTGAGATACCCAGATATATAAAGCAAATGTCATTAGATCGAAAGTGAGAGATAGACTGTAACACAGTAATAGATGAGGACTTCAACACTCTACGCAGCATTAGACAGATCATCTAGACAGAAAATGAACAAAGAAACACTGATTTTAAACTGTACTTTAGACCAAATGGACCTAACAGACATTTACAGAACATTTCATTCAACAGTTACAGAATACGCATACTTCTTCATCAGCACATAGAACATTCTCCAAGATAGACCATAGGTTAGGACATAGAATAAGTCTCAACAAATTTTTAAAAATCAGAATCATACCAAGTATCCAAAAAAAACTTTGGAATCTGTACAAATACATAGAAATTAAACAACATGATCCTGAATTACCTTTAGGTCAAGGAAGAAATTAAAGAGGAAATCAAAAAATGTCTTGAAACAGGCTGGGTGTGGTGGCTCACACCTATAAGCCCAGCACTTTGGGAGGCCAAGGTGGGTGGATCACTTGAACCCAGGAGTTTGTGACTGGCCTGGTCAACATAGTGAGATTCTGTCTCTATGAAAAAAAGACAAAAGTTAGCCAGGCATGCTAGTGTGTGCTTGTAATCCCAGCTACTTGGAAGGCTCAGGCAGAGGATCACTTGAGCCTAGGAGGTGGAGGTTGTAGTGAGCTGAGATCACACCACTGCATTCCAGCCTGAGCAACAGAGACCTCGTCTCAAAAAATAAAATGTCTTGAAATAAATGAAAATTGAAACACAACATACCAAAACCTATAGGATACAAGAAAAGCAGTGCTAAGAGGGAAGTTTATAGCAATAAACACCTATATTTTTAAAGTAGAAAGATTTCAAATAAACAAACTAATGATACACCTCAAGGAACTAGAAAAGCAAGAACAAAACAAACCCCCAAATTAGTAGAAAGACAGACATAATAAAGATCAGAGCAGAACTAAATGAAATAGATTTCAAAAACAATACCAAGAATCAATGAAACAAAAAGTTAGTTTTTTGAAAATTGATAAACTGCTAGCTAGACTAACCAAGAAAAAACAAACAAAAAAAAGACCCAAATAAACAAAATCCAAGATGAAAAAGAAGACATTGCCAGGCACAGTGGCTCATGCCTGTAATCCCAGAATTTTGAGAGGCTGAGGCAAGTGGATTGCTTGAGTTCAGGAGTACGAGATCAGGCTGGGTAACATGGTTAAACTCTGTCTCTAAAAAAAAAATCCAAAAATTAACTGGGCATGGGGACATACGCTTGTAGTCCCAGCTACTCAGGAGTCTGAGGTGGGAAGATCGCTTTGGCCCAGGAGGTTGAGGCTGCAGTGAGTCATGATCACACCACTGCACTCCAGCCTGTGTGACAGAACGAGACCCTGTGTCAATCAATCAACCAATCAATCAATCAATGTAGACATTACAACTGACACTACAGAAATACCAAAAATCATCAGACACTATTTATGAATAATTATATATTCATAAACTACAAAACTTAGAGGAAATGCATAAATTCCTTGACACATACAACCTACCATGATTGAATCAGGAATAAATAGAAAACCTAAACAGACCAATCATGAGTAATAAAATTGAATCCACAGCAAAAATATCCCAACAGTGAAAAGTCTAGGACCCAGTGGTTTCACTGCTAATGATGTCACTACCAAATTCTACCAAACTTACAAAGACAAACTAATACCAATTCTCCTCAAACTAAGTTGAAAAGGAGGGAATTTTTCTTCATTCTACTAGGCTAGCAGTACCCTGATACCATAACCAGATAAGAATGCAACAAAGACAAAAAAGACAGCTACATTCTAATATCCCTGATAAATACAGACGTAAAAATCCTCAACAAAATACTGACCAACTGAATCCAACACCACATCAAAAAGATAACATACCAGGATCAAGTGGGATTTGTGCCAGAAATGCAAAGGTAGTTCAACATACACCAATCAACAAAAATGACACATCACATCAACAGAATGAAGGACAAAAACGTTATGATCATTTCAAGAGATGTAGACAAAGCATTTGATAAAATTCGAAATCTCTTCATGATAAAAACTCTCAACAAACTAGGCATTGAAGGAGCATATTAATACCTCAATATAATAAAGGCTACATATGGCAAACCCAGAGTTAACATCATACTATCATAGCTTTCAGCTTTTCCTCTAAGAACTAGAACAAGACAAGGATGTCTATTTTCACCACTCCTATTCAACACAGTACTGGAAGTCTTAGCCAGAGAAATCAGCCAATAGAAACAAACACAAGACTTCCAAATTGGAAAAGAGGAAGTAAAATTGTCCCTCTTTGCAGATGACATGATCTTGTATCTAGAAAAACCTAAAGACTCCACCGAAAACTCTTAATTCTGATAAATAAGTTCAGTAAAGTTGTAGGATACAGCCGGGTGTGGTGGCTCATGCCTGTAATCCCAGCACTTTGGGAGGCCAAGGCAGGAGGATCACCTGAGATCAGGAGTTCAAGATCAGCCTAACCAATATGGTGAAACCCTACTAAAAACACAAACATTAGCCAGGAGGGGGTGGCATGCACCTGTAGTCCCAGCTACTCGGGAGGCTGAGACAGGAGAATTGCTTGAACCCAGGTGGCGGAGGTTGCAGTGAGCCGAGATCATACCACAGCACTCCAGCCTGGGCTACAGAGCAAGACCCCATTTCAAAAAAAAAAAAAAAAAGTTGTAGGATACAAAATCAACATATAAAAATTAGTAGCAGTTCTATACACCAATAATAAACTAGCTAAGAAAGAAATCAAGAAGGAAATCCCATTTATAATAGCTACAGGAAAATAAAATACCTAGAAAAATAATTTAACCAAGTAGGTGAAAAATCTCTACAAGGAAAACTACAGAGCATTAATGAAAGAAACTGAAGATGACATGAAGAAATGGAAAGACAATCCATGTTTATGGATCAGAAAAAAATAATATTGTTAAAATGACCATACAACCCAAAGCAATCTACAGATTCAATAAAATCCCTATAAAAATACCAGTCATTTTTTCACAGAAGTAGAAAAAGTAATCCTAAAATTCATATGGAACCAAAAAAGAGTTCAAATAGCAAAGCAATCCTAAGTTAAAACAAAGCTGGATAAACACTCGAAGATGGCCCACTAGCAACAGCTCAGGATTGTAGCTCCCACTGAAAGCGCAGAGAGTGAGTGGACGCCACATTTTCAGACGAATTTTTATTGCCCACGGACCAGGAGATTCCCGGTGGAGGAGCCCCAAGGGTCGCCAGCGCGACTCTTTGGCCGGTGCAGCCGTTTTGCCAGCGCCCCGGCGCGGCGGTTCTCAGTCCGGAGTATACAGGACTGAGTGCCCTTTCAGTTGGTGTTTGGAGCTTCGGGAAGGCAGAGTCTCCCACTCAGTTGATTGAAAAGCGGATTGAAGCGGGGAACAAGACCGGGAGATTCCCAGGCAAAAAAACGGCCACAAATCTCAACCCCGCTGTTTTAGCTGGCGTGGTGGGTCGCCAAGGGGAAGGCTGGTCCCCTCCCACAAAAAAAAAACAGCAATTGGAACTGCTGAGGATTGAGTTTCACAGCAAGTACAGGTGAACCCGGGAAGGTCCAGCTCTGTGGGGGAGGGGCGTGCGCCAAAGGAAAATTAAGAAACAGAAAAAACTTTACCGCCAAGCTGGATGTCCACTCAGAGACCTAATCTGAAAGTCAGCAATTACACAGACGACAGGTGGATAAATCCACAACGATGGGAAGAAACCAGCGCAAAAAGGCTGAAAACACCTGAAATCAGAATGCCTCTCCTCCTACAGAGGATTGCAGTTCCTCATCACCAATTGAACAAGGCCTGATAGAGAATGAATGTGAGGAATCAACAGAATCAGGCTTCAGAAGGTGGATAATGAGAAACTTCTGTGAACTAAAAGAACATGTTCTAGCCCAATGCAAGGAAACTAAGAACTTTGAAAAAAGGTTTGACCAAATGCTAACAAGAACAGACAATTTAAAGAGGAATATAAGTGAATTAATGGAGCTGAAAAACACAATACAAGAACTTCGCGAAGTATGCAGTTTTAACAGTCGAATTGATCAAGCAGAAGAAAGGATTTCAGAGGTCAAAGACCAACTTAACGAAATAAAATGAGAAGACAAGATTAGAGAAAAAAGGGTAAAAAGGAATGAGCAAAGTCTCCAAGAAATATGGGACTATGTGAAAAGACCTAACTACGTTTGATAGGTGTACCTGAATGTGACGAAGAGAATGAATCCAAGCTGGAAAATATTCTTCAGGATATTATCCAGGAAAACTTTCCCAACCTAGCAAGGCAGGACAATACTCAACTCCAGGTAATACAGAGAACACCACACAGATATTCCTCAAAAAGAGCAACCCCAAGGCACATAATCATTAGATTCACCAGGGTTGAAATGAAGGAGAAAATACTAAGGGCAGCCAGAGAGAAAGGTCAGGTTACCCACAAGGGGAAGCCTATCAGACTCACAGCAGATCTCTCAGCAGAAACCCTACAAGCCAGAAGAGAGTGGGGGCCAATATTCAACATCCTTAAAGAAAAGAACTTTCAATCCAGAATTTCATATCCAGCCAAACTAAGTTTCACAGTGAAGGAAAAATAAAATTTTTTATGAACAAGCAAGTACTCAGAGATTTCATTACCATCAGGCCTGCTTTACAAGAGCTTTTAAAAGAAGCACTATATATAGAAAGGAACAACCAGTATCAGTCATTCCAAAAAACCCATCAGCTGCATCCAGACCCATCTCACATGCAAGGAAATACAGAGACTCAAAACAAAGGGATGGAGGAAGATTTGCCAACCAAATGGAGAGAAAAAAAAAAAAGCAGGAGTTGCAATTCTCGTTTCTGATAAAATAGACTTTAAAGTAACAGAAACCAAAAGAGATAAGAAGGACATTGTATAATGGTAGATCAACCTAACGGGAAGAGCTAACAATCCTAAGTCTATGCGCACCCAATACAGGAGCACCTAGATACACAGGGCAATTTCTTGGTGACTTACAAAGAGATTTGGACTCCCACCCAATAATAGTGGGAGACTTTAACACTACATTGTCAATATTGGACAGATTAATGAGACAGAAGGTTAACAAGGATACCCGGGACTTGAACTTAGACCTCGAACAAGTAAACTTAATAAACATTTACAGAACTCTCTACTCCAAATCCACAAAACATACATTTTCTTCATTAATGCATTACATCTATTCTAAAAGTGACCACATGGTTGGAAGTAAATTATTCCCCAGCAATTGCATAGCATTTCATAGGTTTAAATGAAATATTGGTTGGCTGTTATTTTCCTCCCTTATTCCTTCCTGTCTCCATTGTATAACACAATTATTAGTATAAAAGAGGTTTTCAGTACCCATTTTTAGAGCATTCTAGCCTGGGCAATAGAGCAAGATTCCCATTCTCTCTCCCTCTTTTTCTTCTTCTTCTCCCTTTCTTTCATTCTCTTTTCTTTCCTTCTCCTCTCCCCTCTCTCTTTTTCATCTCTTTCTAAAAAAATATATATATATAAAAAGAAAACTGGAGACATTATACTATTTGACTTCAACATATATTACAAGGCTCTAGTGATCAAAACAGCAAGGTATTGGTATAAAAACAGGTATAAAATGAAACAGAAATAGAAAACTCAGAAATAGATCCATACATTTACAGTCAACTGGTTTTCATGGTGTCAAGGATATTCACTGGGGAAAGGACATCCTCTTCAATAAATGGTGCTGGGAAAATTTGATATCCATATCCAAAAGAATGCTACTAACCTTCTACCTTTCACTATGTACAAAAATCAACTCAAGATGGATTAAAGACTTAAACATAAGCCCTGAAACCATAAAACTACTAGAAGAAAACATACAGGAAGCACTTCAGAACATTGGTCTAGGAACAGATTTTATGGCTAAGACTTCAAAACCACAGGCAACAAAAACGAAAGTAGAAAAACTGGACCATATTAAACTAAAAAACTTCTGCACATCGGAGGAAACAACAGAGTGAAAAGACAACCTGTTGGATGGATGAAAATATTTGCGAACTATTCATCCAACAAGGAATTAATATCCAGAATGCACAAGAAACTCAAACACCTCAACGGTAAAAAATAATAATCATTCCATTTAAGAGTGGGCAAAGGCGAAGTGCAGTGGCTCACACCTGTAATCCCAGCACTTTAGGAGGCCGAGGCGGGTGGATCACGAGGTCAGGAGTTCAAGACCAGCCTGGCCAATATGGTGAAACCCCATCTCTACTAAAAATACAAAAAGGAAATTAGCCAGGCATGGTGGCAGGCACCTGTAATCCCAGCTACTCAAGAGGCTAAAGCAGAGAACTGCTTGAACCCGGGAGGCAGAGGTTGCAGTGAGCTGAGATCGCATCACAGCACTCCAGCCTGGGTGACAGAGCGAGACTCTGTCTCAAAAAAAAAAAAAATGTGCAAAGGGTCAGGCATGATGGCTCATGCCTGTAATCCCAGCACTTTGGGAGGCTGATGCAGGTGGACCGCTTGAGCCCAGGAGTTTGAGACCAGCCTGGGCAACATAGCAAAACCCCGTCTCTACAAAAACATATGAAAATTAGGCTGGGTTTGGTGGCTTATGGCTGTAATCCCAGCACTTGGGAGGCTGAGGCGGCACGATTGCTTGAGCCCAAGAGTTCAAGCCCAGCCTGGGCAACATAGTGAGACCTCATCTCTACAAAAAATCAAAAAATGAGGTGGGAGGATCACTTGAGCCCAAGAGGTTGAGGCTAGAATGAGCAGTGATTGCACCACTGCACTCCCACCCGTCTCCAAAAATATATACACACAGACACAGCACACACACACACACACACACACACAATCTTAGCTGGGCATAGTGGCATATGCCTGTGGTCTCAGCTACTCTGGAGGCTGAGGCAGGAGAATCATCTGAGCCCAGGAAGTGGAGGCTGCAGTAACTCATGATTTCGCCACTAACTCCAGCCTGGAAAACAGGAGCAAAACCCTGACTCCAACAAATAAATAAATAAAAAGTGTGCAAAGGACATAAATAGATATTTCTCCAAAGACAACATACAGGTGTATGAAAACATGCTCAACATCACTAATCATGAGGGAAATGCAAATTAAAACCGCAATGAGATATCAGCTTCACCCAGTGAGAATGGCTATTATTAAAAAGACAAAATAATAATGGATGTGAGTGAGGATGTGGAGAAAAGGGAACTCTTATACACTGTTGGGTGGGAATATAAATTAGTACAGTCACTATGGAAAATAGTAAGGAGATTTCTCAGGAAACTGAAAATAGAACTACCATACAATCCAGCAATGCCACTACTGGGTGTTTATCCAAAGGAAAGAATGCCAGTATATCCAAGGGATGATACCTGTATTTCCATGTTTACTGCAGCACTATTCACAACAGCAAAAATACAGAATCAACCCAAGTGTCCATCAACAGACAAATGGATAAAAAAAATGAGATACACACACACACACACACACACACACACACACACACGTACCATTCAGCCATAAAAAAAGAATGAAATTGTCATTTGCAGCAACATGGATGGAACTGATAAAATTCAAAATCTTTTCATGATAAAAACTCTCAACAAACTAGGCATTGAAGGAGCCTATTGTTATTGTTACATGAAATAAGCCAGGCACAGAGAGACAAATATTGCATGTTATCAAGTATGTAGGAGCTAAAAAAGTTGATGGTAGATAGATAGATACCAGAGCCTGGGAAAGGTGTGTGGGTTGGGAGGGGAAGAGTAGTTGGTTAATAACCGTTAGATAGAAGGAACAAGTTCTAATGTTCTATAGCAGAGTAGGGTGACTACAGCTAACAACAACATATTGTGTATTTCAAAATAGCTATGAGAAGACTTGAAATGTTCCCAACCTATAGAAATGACAAATACTCAAAATGACAGATACCTTAAATACCCTGATTGATCATTACACATTTTATGCATGTAACAATGTATCAGTGTACCCCATAAATATATACAAATATTTGTCATGTACCAATTAAAAATAAACAAAATTTTTAAAGATACAATATATCGGCCGGGTGCAGGGGCTAATGCCTGTAATCCCAACACTTTGGGAGGCTGAGGCGGGCAGACACGAGGTCAGGAGATCGAGATCATCCTGACCAACATGGTGAAACCCCGTCTTTACTAAAAACATAAAAAAATTAGCTGGGCGTGGTGGCGCAAGCCTGTAGTCCCAACTACTCGGGAGGCAGAGGCAGGAGAATTGCTTGAACCCAGGAGGCAGAGATTGAGGAGGGGCGGCAGTGCGAGACTTAGTCTCAAAAAAAAAAAAAAAAAAAAAAGCTACACAATAGAATATTATTCAGCATTAAAACACTCCAAGTTGGATGAAGCTTGAAAACATGCTACATTAAAGAATGCATAAAAGATCACAAACTGGCTCAGCGTGGTGACTCACACCTGTAATCCTAGCACTTTGGGAGACTGAGGCAGATGCATTGGTCAGGAGTTCCAGACCAGCCTGGGCAACATGACGAAACCTGTCTCTACAAAAAAATTAGGCAGGTGTGTGGTGTGTACCTGTGGTCCCAGCTACTGGCTACTCACAAGGGTGATACAGGAGGATCACTTCAGCCTTTCCTGCTTGCTTCACTGAAGGCATCAGGCAGTTTCATGGCTGGGATCAATTCTTCTGGAAGCACGTCCTAGCAGGACTGTGGGTGTCCACATCCAGGATATGGGTCCTGCAGAGAATTTGGAATACTTACCTCTTAATCTGGGGGAGAAGCAGAGGCTGGTGCCTTAAGGACTTACTGTCCTTCTGACCAGTCCTGATATTTCCAAGGCACTGGTGTTTTCAGGACTGGATAAGGTCACAGTGTGGCAACTGCAGCGAGTCACAGGCCAAATCCTCAACTCTGGCACTGTCTAAAGTGCCTTTCTTGGCCGGGTGCAGTGGCTCACACCTGTAATCCCAGCACTTTGGGAGGCTGAGGCGGGCGGATTACTGGAGGTCAGGAGTTCAAGACCAGCCTGGCCAACATGACGAAACCCCGTCTCTACCAAAAATGCAAAAATTAGCTGGGTGTGGTGGCGCGTGCCTGTAATCCCAGCTATTTGGGAGGTTGACGCAGGAGAATTGCTTGAACCTGGGAGGTGGAGGTTGCAGTGAGCCAAGGTCGCACCACTGCACTCCAGCCTGAGCAACAGAGCAAGACTCCATCTCAAATAATAGTTTTTTTAAAAAAGTGCCTTTCTTGCCCATTCCATGTCTCACCACAACTCTATTAGGCAGGTATTAATGGCTCAACATGGCTGTAATAGAGGAAATCTGGGCCTTAGATTCCACCCCCACCCCCACCCCGCCCAAGGCCCGACAGCCAATGCCTAAGGAGGTTCAATCAACAGTAGCCTGTATTACTGCTATCTTATTACCACTCTCTCCGTGGAGATCCAGTAAGGAGGGGTTCCACACCTCGCTGGGGACCAGTTCCTGAGCAGGGCTCGGAGCACCCTCTCTAGGCAGTGGCGCGAGGACCCGAGGGGGACTCCGAGGCTCCTCCCGGGCTTTGTGGGTCCTCACAGAAATGGCAGGCAGTGGGACGAGCTCCTCAGGCGGCGCAGGCTGAAAGGTCCCTCGGCATCCAGAAAGCTCACCTGACCCTTATCGGTGAGGCTAGGCCCCCAGTTCATATCCTGGGGAAACCATGGAGGTGAAATTTGGTTTCCACGGGCCAAGTCAACCTACACGACCATTTGGAAGCCTGAGCAGAGCTCCCGTCGGGCCCCCGCCCCCCGACGTGGCCCCGCCCCGGCGCTAGGCTAGCTGGGCAGCGCCCCCTCCCGGAGCTCCCTCGCGTGGTTCCTTCCTTCTGCCAAACGGTTAGTGAGCATCAACCACAGGCTAAACTGCGGTTACACAGTGAGCAGACACACAGGGGGCTGACCTCCAGGAAGACAGATGAGCAAGCGAAAGTCACTACACGGTGTGAACACTGCTAGAATGACGAAAGGGCCAAGACAAAGTCTCCTACAGGGATATATAGATATATAGATATTTTTTTGAGACAGAGTCTCGCTCTGTTGGCAGGCAGGTTGCAGTGGCACGATCTCGGCTCACTGCAACCTCTGCCTTCCGGGTTCAAGCGATTCTCCTGCCTCAGTCTCCCGAGTAGCTGGGATTACAGGAGGGCGCCACCACGCCCAGGCTTGTCTTGAACTCCTGACCTTAAGTGATCCACCCGCCACCGCTTCCCAAAGCGTTGGGATTACAGGCGTGAGCCACCACGCTTAGCCCTTCTTTTATTTTGAAAGAGGTGTCCCTCGCCTGGGCGCGGTGGCTCACGCCTGTAATCCCAACACTTTGGGAGACCGAGGCGGGCGGATCACAAGGCCAAGAGATGGAGAGACCATCCTGGACAATAAGTGAAACCCTATTATCTACTAAAAATAAAAAATTAGCTGGGAGTGGTGGCGCACACCTAGTCCCAGCTGCTAGGGAGGCTGAGGCAGGGGAATCGCTTGAACCCAGGAGGCAGAAGTTGCAGTGAGCCGAGATAGTGCCACTGCATCCAGCCTGGCAACAGAGCGAGACTCTGACTCAATTAAAAAAAAAAAAAACGGAGGTTAGGGGGGCCGGGGGAGAGATGAAGATGGCTAATTAGAAGCACTGTGGTCCATGGCTCTCATGGAAAAGAGTGAAAACAGTGAGTGAATTCAGCACCTTCAACTGAAATATCCAGGTTCTCACATTGGGACTGACTAGGCAGACGGCTTGATCCACAGAGAACAAAGAAACGGGTAGAGCAATGGCCCACCTGCGAGCAACATGGAGCCTATATAATTAAGGGGGAGTGTGGCACGTGATGGCTGCCATTTCTGCTGTTAGGTTGACTCAGCTGTTGTAGCCTGCTGGCTCCTGGGATTCCAGGTGGTCCTGATGAGGAGGAATCCCCCAACAACACAGCACAGCTGCTGTGCTAAATTGTGGCCAGACTGCCTCTTTAAGTGGGACCCTGACCCATCCCTCCTCACTAGGCGGGGCTTCCCTGTGGGAATTTCAGCAACTCCAGACAGGATTATATGGATAGAACTCTGATCTCTCCCTGGGTTGGAGCCCCTGGTTGGGGGGTGGTGGGGGCTGAGGGGCGGGGGCAGCAGACGTCTCTGTGGTTCAGTCAACTTAGCCTTTCCAGTCTGCTGGCTCTCCAGGAAGGGTTCCCCCGCAATGCAGCACACCTGCTCTACCAAAAAGCAGCCAGATTGCTTCTTTAAGCAGGCCCTTGATCCTGTCCCTCCTGACTGGGGGAGACCTCCCAACAGGGGTGTCCAGACACCTCCTACAGGAGCATCTGGGCCTGCAGCAGATCAGTACCCACCCTGGGGTGGAGCTCCAAGAGGAAGTAGTAGGCTGCCATCTTTGCTGTTTTGCAGCCTTCACTGATGATACCTGCAGGAAAGGGGAAAACCTGGGCAACAGGGTCTGCAGCAACCCCCCCAGCAAACCACGGCAGCCCTGCGGAAAAGTGGCCTGTGAAAAGAAAAACAAACAGAAAGCAACAACAGCATCAACAAGAAAGATCCCACACACATACAAAAACCCATGCAAAGCTGTTATCTTTAGAAACTAACAGAGGAACAGAAAACCAAACACCGCATGTTCTCACTTAGAAGTGAGGGCTGAACAAGGAGATCACGTGGACTCATGGCGGGGAACAACACTCACTGAGGCCTTTTGCGGGGAGGGCCTGATGGGGAAGGGAGAGCATCAGGAAGAATAGCTAATGGATGCTGGGCTTAATACTAAGGTGATGGGTTGATCTGTGCAGCAAACCACCATGGCACACGTTTACCTATGCAACAAACCTGCAC
The DNA here is from genome assembly GCA_036589455.1 of Ateles fusciceps. Classification (NCBI taxonomy): domain Eukaryota; kingdom Metazoa; phylum Chordata; class Mammalia; order Primates; family Atelidae; genus Ateles; species Ateles fusciceps. The sequence continues at coordinate 11,778,035 of JAZHEH010000630.1, forward strand.
ATCCTGTACATGTACCCCAGAACTTAAAATAAAAGTTGAAGGAAACAAAACAAAAATAAAAAACCCTTTTTAAATATTTGTTAAATGGATAGGATTGTTGGCATAATTTACAAAAATTTTATTCTTGTTATTCTATAATAAATCTAAACAATATTTGTGTTAACAAATATCAGTAATCATAAGTTTTTTTATATACCCATAAATTTTCCAATAGCATGACACTGTCCACTGTCCGGATATTTAGAAATAGGCTATTTGGGAAAAGAAAGAGCTTGCTGAACTCTGGAACATATAAAGTAGATACAATTCTAGGTTTTTGAACCTTGGAAAAGGAAGGGTAATTTTCTATGAATAATTTTTTCACAACTGTGTTCTTATATTCATACCCAGGTATCTTAATTGTTGTATTATCAATTTGCTTCACTAGATGGAGATATGAGGCCCAAGAACTACAAATGCCCTCAAAAAGGAAATATAACTCTTGATATTTTGAAAAACACAATTTATTTACAGAAGAGAAACTACAGCTTGTAAGATGTCATCTTAAGGAAGATGATTTTCCATGTAATAAATTGTTGGCCCCAGGGAGAAACATTTGCTGGGATTGATAGTGAATAGTTTACTAGCTAATATTTCGTCAGTGAACTGAGTGGATTTTTTCATTCATTTGCCCGCTTATATATATATATATATTTTTTTCATTGACCAGACACTTAGTTTGTCCAACACTGTTAGGCATTGGGATACAAAAATAAAGAGGACACAATCCCCACTCCTCAAGAAGCCCACAGCCTCTGTCAAGTAGGGGAGAAAAGTATGTAAACTATTCATTAGAATACATTCAGGGCAGAATTACAGAATGGGTTAACACCAGGTTTGCTGGTTGCACCAAGAGAGAAACAGCTGGCTTTTATTGAGTAAGAGAAGACACCTGGGATGAGTTTCAAGGGATGAATAATTCAGAGGCGGTCAAGAATGAGAATAAGACTACAGCAATAGTCCGGACAAAACTTGATGAGGGCCTGAACCAGGTGGGTACCTGTGGGGTAGAAGGAGAAGATAAGTGCACAAGATGTAGAGGAGGTAGAATAGGTTACACTTGATGGCTCGATGGTTGTTGGGATCGGAGGGGGAGAAGGAAATTTTCTAGATATTTGAAACAAGCACTGTGGAGGTCAGGATAAAAATTCAACATGACTAGGAGAAATTAGAAATAATTTTAATAAGGCACCTGTATTCATATCTTAAATTGTAAACTGCCTCCCACTCTTTCCCTTTTCTTGAGATCTCACCCCATTCTCTGTTTACTTTGGCATGTAAACGTATTCTTCCTGCCAAATGAGTCAGTCTCAGTCTAGATTTGTGCTGACATGTATTAAATTTCCTGTAAAAATAAGAAACTAGTATGTCATCTCTCTCTCTCCCTTTCCTCTCTATCTCTCTTTCACACACACACAGACACTATGTGCATCCATGCACACACACAGACAAGTATATAGAAAAAGTATAGTGTCACCTTTGTAGAAAATATACGGAATTACTATGCATAGAGCACAAAAACAATCTTGTGCTCCTAATGTACCCCAGGAAACCGTGTGGTTGTTACTCTCAGGTGTTCTTAGATTCTGAAATGAAAGATGGGACTTACTGCAGACATTTCATGCTCATCTATTTGGAATAGTTCTAAGTTTTTTGGGTTTTTTTTTTTTTTGGTAAAATCCTATTATTTATGCAAAAGATTGGAAATCTAGAGTTTTTTTGTTTCCAGTCTTTCTCTTAATACTTATGAATTTAACTGTTTTCATCTAACATGCATGTATTTAATTGTATTCATCCCTAACACAGGCCATATAATAATACACACTCGGTGAGTGTGAGATTCATCGAGAAACAGGCTTGCCATGACCCCACAAACCAGCCCAGAGAGCCGACGGAGGCAATTTGAGGTGGGGGAGAGAGAGAGAAGAGACGTTGAAGTCAGAGAGAGCACTTTCCCTACAGGCAGAGTGAAGAAGGGCCAGAAAAAATTAAACTTCAAAAATTCTGGACTTGCTTTAAAAATCTTTGTGTTTTTCATTTGCACAGTGATAAAGCAAAAAGAATTTAGGTGTGTATATTTGAGTTCCGTCTAGGGATTCTCCCGGCCTCCTATGCACGTCATTATCTGTATCCACAGCACCTCTGTTTACAGCCAAACCCTTGTCTACACTTTAATCCACTTCGGTATCCTCTCATGGTCTCAGGTCTGGATCATCCTGATGGGACAAACAGAGTGGACGGAGGAGCACTGGGAGTAACATAAATGATGTTTGACGACTAGAACAAACTCAACAAGCACAAACTCCACCTGTCTTTTCGGCATATTTTTGAAAAACTTTGTAAAGCGTTCAAGTCTAAATTGTTTCAGATGTAACATGAGCCAATGGAAGGAGTATAAGAAGTTTACACCAAAAGGTCTTGGTTCATAGAGTTCCTTGGAAAAGTGGTTGATTCTAGGACTGGGTCAGGGAAAACCTAATTGAGCATGAAAAACTTGTGATGTCAGAAAACAAGGAAGGACTCAAAACAACAACAGCTACCCCCTCAATGACAGGGTCACATGGACACAAGAGCCCACCCAAAGGAGTTCCCAATGGCCAAAGCTGGAACAGTTTGAGCAAGAAAATAATGATAGTATTTGATTCTAATCTAGTTGAATAAAATAAATATCCATCAGTCCATACATATCAGTATAAATAAATAAGTGAATGAGTAAATACATACATAAAAGGGGGAGAAGTGATACCTCTGCCTTACAGGAGAATTGTAATTAATGAACACAGGAGAAATGAGGAAAATACAAAGTTACTGTTGAGTAGACAACACAATAATGATTGTTGCAGGCAAGATCTACTGGTAGTCTCAAATCCACAGTTGAAAGTTTGAGATAAAACAGGGTATTAACATAGTCTCAATGTATCTCCTCTCAAGATAACTATCATTCACGAAGGAAAACATAGTAGGTTTACTGTGGAGAAACCTGACAGATGCCATCTTAACCAAGTGACCGAGGTTAATAGATATCGACATCGTGTACTTCCTGATATGATGCACTCAGAGGGGGCACCTCCCCCTCTGTAATATTCTCACTAGACATTTATAACCTCAACCTAATCGTGAGAACACCAGACAACCCCAGCTGAGGGACATTCTACAAAATACCTGACCAGTACTTTTCAAAAGGGTCAAGGTCATAAAAGGCAGAGCCTGAGACAATTTCCAGATTGGAGAAGACTGACAAGTGATACTTAAATGCAATGTGGGATTCTGAATTAGATCCAACAACAGGAAAAAAAAAAAAAAAAAAAAGACACTAGGGAGAAAATTCATAAAATTCAAATGAGGTCTGTAATTTAATGGTATTGTACCAATGTTAATGACATTAATTTTCTGGTTTTGATCTTTAACTATGTCTGCGTAATTATTAACATTAGGGAAAGCTGGGTGAAGGTTATACATAAACTCCCTGCACTATTTTTGTAACTTTTCCATAAGTCTAATGTTATTTAAAATATTAAGTCTTATTTTTTAAGGCCTTGGTTCGAGTCTGAGCTCTAGCACTTACTAGCTCTGTGACCTTTCTGGGCCTCAGTTTTCTTACTGAACAGTGAATTAGGATGGATGACCCCTCGTCCATTCTGGAGAACTATGGAGAGGTTCTCACCCACAATGTGCCTTCCTTTACTCCAGCAAGCTACACAGTCACTGATCAGCAGTTGTGGAAATGGAGAATCTTGAAAATAGTCATGCAATTTTATTTGTAGGTATTAATAATTTATCTCTGATGTTCAACTTTCCACCTAGAAGCAGAGTGATGTAGGATTGTTCCCAGCTTGTTGGGTGTTGGAAGCTGCTTTAGCAGATATTATGCCAAGAAGTAACTTTCACAAAAGTCTTATTAAAGAGAGTATTTGGACTAGAAGAAAACACAAAAATGCAATATCACCTACTTAAGAGTAGTGGAATTATGAGTGGTCATTTTGTTTCAAAGTTTCCTTAATCTTATCATTGTCTTTTTAGAATTAAAATTATGTTTACCAAAAAAGTGCTTGTACTTGGAATAGATAGAGGTATTGTTGAAACTTACCAGCTCTCTAATCCTAGCAACTAGGAAGACTATCCTGGGAATGCTTTGGCAGTTAAACAACAAATCAGCTTGGCAGTGATCACTTCCCTTGACACCCTCCCACACGCCCACATACACATTTCTCTTGACCACGACGGACATTCCAGGCTCTCTCCTTCCAACAGCATCTGCCTCCCTGTGAGAACTCTTCCATGGGGACTTCATTCCTGCAGAAACACAGCATCTAATAAAAAAGAAATCTGAGTTCAGGGATGCAATACCTCAAACCAGGAGGGTTCCCCTTTTCATTATGCTATCTAATTTTGGCAAGATTTTCTTTAGTCTTTAAAATCAGGTCTCTTCCTCTTGACCATTCCACCTCTTTCACTTATTTCAAAATTCTGCTCATCAAGCTTCTTCAACACAACAAAATGTCTTTAACACTTTACCTCTCCTTGTACAGTATTTGTTATAGGAAGTTTGGTGGGTTTTTCTCTCTTTTTCAAGTTTACTAGAAAATTTTTCTGATCAAATCTTCAGAGAGCTGAGCTGGGCATCGTGGCTTGTGCCTGTAGTCCTAGCTAACTGGGAGGCTGAGGCAAGAGGATTGCTTAAACCCAGGAATTCAAGGCTGCAGGGAGCTCTGATCTACCACTGCACTCTAGCCTGGGTGACAAAGTGAGACCTCATCGCTTAAAAAAAAAAAAAATTTGCCCACCATGGTGGCTTATTCCTGTAATCCTGGTGCCTTAGGAGGCCAAGGTGGGAGGATCACGTAAGGCAAGGAGTTCATGACCAGCCTGGCCAAAATGGCAAGACGCTGTCTCTACAAAATATAAAAAATAAAAACAAAAATAAATACAGAGTAGAAATAATGCAGAAAACTCTCTGAGAGCCCATTTAGAATGGTTTGCTTTCAGAAGAACTAGCAAGACCTTCTTATTTTTTATTTTTATTTTTTATTTTTGAGACAGAGTCTCATTCTGTCACCAGGCGCCAGGCTGGAGTGCAGTGGCGTGGTCTCGGCTCACTGCAACCTCTGCCTCCCAGGTTCAAGCAATTCTCCTGCCTCAGCCTCCCGAGTAGCTGGTACTACAGACGCACACCACCACGCCCAGCTAATTTTTGTATTTTTAGTAGAGACGGGGTTTCACCATGTTGGCCAGGATGATCTCGATCTCTTGACCTCGTGATCCGCCCACCTCAGCCTCCCAAAGTGCTGGGATTACAGGCATTAGCCACAGCACCTGGCCTAGCAAGACCTATTTATGGCCTCACCCTATGAAGTGCTTCCTCCCATGTGACTCAAGGAAAGCACATGTTCTCTGAATTACTCAGCATCATTACAGCAATAAGAGAATGACACGTGGGCAGTATTGGTGCTAAGTCATTACTTGTTGGTATTAATGTGACTCGTAGTTGCCTGAAGCGCCACTTAGTTGTTTAATGTCAGTTATTTTCTTGAAGGTTGCTCTTTTACCACAAGTCCCAGGCTCTACCATGGAGTGGCTTTAATTGTTGCCTGGATTAATCCAGATATCTGATGTTTTAGCCCTTTGAGCACCAAAACAAAATATTTTCTAAACTGTTCTCTATGGAATTTTCATGTATTTATCCTTCCTCACATTTAAAATAGAGCATATTCTAGGCCCACACTCTTTTTTAATTCTTAGGTCGTACTTTTAGTTTTTGGTTTCTTTTCTTCACTTTTGCTGTCAAGGTATCACCCTACTAACTATTACCAATGTGCCTCATTGCACTTTTCAGCTACTTCTAATTTGATGTAGCCTTGAAAATGAAATAGGTGAGATCATAAAATAACATGTAAAATTAGAGTCCTATAGGGAAGCATGTGTGATAACCTCTCACATTAATAACATACATGAGCTTTGAGTATGATCCAGAAGAAGTGAAGGAAACTAGAAAGAAAATAAAATGATTCATTGGACTTGATTCTTGAAACTGTCTCTTTGAGCAGACAAGTTATAAAAACTTAAGATTATATTATTCTTTGAGATATATTTCATAGATAATAAAAAGCACAGATCAGTATACAGCTTAATGAGTTTTGGCAAATGCAAACACCTTCGTAACTATTGCCCAAAGCAGGCTACAGAGCGTATGCATCACCCCTGGAAGTTCCCTTGTGCTCTTTCAGGCCAATGCCCATGCCCTACACACACACCCAGACGCAATGTTGTTCTGATTGCCATAGCTATAGATTGGTTTCCTTGCCTTTTAACTTCGTGTAGATAGAATCATATCATGACCGGGCGCAGTCGCTCACACCTGTAATCCCAGCATTTTGGGAGGCCAAGGTGGACAGATCACGAAGTCAAGAGTTCAAGACCATCTGGCCAACATGGTGAAACCCCATCTCTACTAAAAATGCAAAAATTTATCTGGGCATGATGGTGTGCACCTGTAATCCCAGCTACTTGGGAGGCTGAGGCAGGAGAATCATTTGAACTTGGGAGGTGGAGGTTGCAGAGCCAAAATGGCGCCATTGCACTCCAGTCTGGGTGACAGGGCAAGACTCCGTCTCAAAAAAAATAATCATCATCATAAAAAAGAATCATACTGTAAGCACTCTCTATTAATATATCTGGCTTCTTTGGTTCAATATATTACATTGGAGGCTCACAAGGTTATTCGAGGTTCTGTTTTTTGTTGTTAACTAATAGTGCATTGTACAAATACAGCACATTTTGTTTATCCATTCTTCTGCTGCTGTTGGAATTTGGGTTGTTTACAACTTGGGGATATTCAGAATAAAGCCCTATGAATATTTAAGTGCAAGTCTTTTTGTACACATATGTTTTTATTTCTTACTACTTGTTTTTATAACGATTCATATGCACAAAATCATTTCTTAAATGCTATTTATTGGCTTTTAATTTTTCTAACCTACAGACAAAACAAGTGAAATGTAACTGTAATTACAGAATAGACTAAACAGTAGAGAAAGAGCATGGTAGGTAAGAGGAACAGCATGTGCAAAGGCCCTGAGGAGGAAGCAGCTTGATGTATTGAAGAACCTGAGACCATGTGACTAGAGTACAGTGTTTGAAAAGAGTAGTGGCAGGAGATGAGGATGACTGGAGTCCAATTAAGAACAGCCTAGTAGGCCACATTAAGCTTGCTACATTTTATCATAAGTGAATCTGATGAATAGTTTTAGGAAGTAGAGTCATATGGATCATTATTTTCTGTGGAGGGGAATGTAAATATAAAAGGGGAACAGGCTGGGCACAGTGGCTCACATCTGTAATCCCAGCACTTTGGGAGGCCGAGGGGAGTGGATCACCTGAGATCAGTGGATCACCTGACTAACATTGTAAAACCCCGTCTCTACTAGAAATACAAAAATTAGTTAGGTGTGGTGGCGGGTGCCTGTAATCCCAGCTACTCGGGAGGCTAAGGCAGGAGAATCACTTGAACCCGGGAGGCAGAGGTTGTAGTGAGCTGAGATTGCACCATTGCATTCCAGCCTGGGCGACAGAGCGAGACTCTATCAAAAAAAAAAAAGAAGAAGAAGAAAAGAAAAGAAAAAAAGCGGGTGGAGGAACACAAGAAACTACTGTAGTAAATCTTCAGAGATACGGACATGCTATTAGGCTACAGATGAAAAGACCTGGGCAGATGTGAAACAGATTTTGGAAGTAGAATTTGAACTTATGGCATCTACCTAAACAAATGAATTTCCATCTTAAAAAAAAAAGGACCACTTTAGGAGGCTGAGATGGGTGGATTGCCGTGCCTGAGGTCAGGAGTTTGAGAAAAGCTGGCCAACATGATGAAACCTCATCTCTACTAAAAATACAAAACTTAGCCAGATGTGATGCCAGGTGCCTGTAATTCCAGCTACTCGAGAGACTGAGGCAAGAAAATTGCTTGAACCAGAGATGGAGGTTGCAGTGAGCTGAGATCATGCCAATGCACTCTAGCCTGGGCAACAAAGAGAACTCCGTCTCCAATGAATGAATGAATAAATAAATAAAGTTTAAAAAAGGACCAAAAATTCAAGTAAATTACCAAGTGCTAATTCTGAAATCTTAATTTGTTATTTGTAAGGGGAGGATATGGGTCTGATGATTTTTTGTGAGTTATTGAAAGGTCTTTCCAGGACAGCTAGAAGAAATGAGGCTAAGGAGAACTGGTAAATTTCAAAAGCAAATAATGAGGTAGAAGAGATTAAATTGGCCGGGCACGGTGGCTCACACCTGTAATCCTAGCACTTTGGGAGGCTGAGGCAGGCAGATCACCTGAGGTCAGGAGTTCAAGACCAGCCTGCCCAACCTGGCAAAACCCCATTTCTACTAAAAATACAAAAAATTAGCCGGGCATGGTGGTGCGCACCTGTAGTCCCAGCTACTCAGGAGGCTGAGGCAGGAGAATCACTTGAACCCAGGAGGTGGAGGTTGCCATGAGCTGCACTGTGCGCCAGCCTGGGCCACAATCCAGCCTGGGAGACAAGAGCAAAACTCCATCTCAAAAAAAAAAAAAAAGAAGAAATTAAATAATTTGATCTTAAGTATCAAAAAGTCAGACATAAAACAGAGACATGAGATGTCAGTGAGTGATGTCTTACTGTAGCCAGTCTTTTGAAACTTTATTAGAAGGATAGGCTTGGAGACCTACTTCTCTTGGCTTCATATCTGATTCTTTGATGAAATAGAGAAACACTCAAGGCTTTTACTACACAGTGGTGTAGAGATGTTACTGCCTCTAAAATATATTGCATAACAAGCTTATACATGTGAAATAACTTTTTTTTTAAGACAGAGTTTTGCTCTTGTTGCCCAGGCTGCAGTGCAATGGCACAATCTCGGCTCACTGTAACCTCCACCTCGTGGGTTCAAGCGATTCTCCTGCCTCAGCCTCCAGAGTAGCTGGGACTACAGGCGTGCGCCACTGTGCCCGGCTAATTTTGTATTTTTAGTAGAGACGGGGTTTCTCCATATTGGTCAGGCTGGTCTTGAACTCCCAACGTCAGGTGATCTGCCGCCTGCCTCGACCTCCCAAAGTGCTGGGATTACAGGCATGAGTCACCATGCCTGGCTGTGAAATAACTTTAAAACACATTCATTTCACTGGACTCATCCAGTTTGGGATCTAGCCAGTGGTAATACCAAGTGATAGTTTTGGGAGACTTTAATCATCCCTAAAATCTTCATCAGTCCTCCTATCAAGGCTCCCAACTAAATATACAGTCTGAAGAATAAGATACATGCTCTGCAAATGAAGCTTTGAGGCTTGTTTGCTAACCCTGTTGTCTTAGTTTGCTAGGGTTGCCATAACACAAAGTACCACAGACTGGATTGTTTAAAACAACGGAAATTTGTTTCTCTCTCTCTCTCTCCAATTTTCATAGGACACATTATCTGGTAACTCATTGAGAAAGAGAACATAGAAAGTAAAATTGTGAGACCTTTCATATCTAAAAATATTGTGACTAATAGTTTAATTGTTATTGAATACTTCATTGGAAAACATTTTCTCCTACATTTTGAGAGTTGTTTCATTGTCTTATTGTCTTCAGAGTTGCAGATAAGAATTCTGATTCTGAGTCTAAATCTTCTCCAACACATGGTTCTTAAACCAGTCTCCCTGTTTTGACTCTTTTCTTCTCATCCCAGCTCTGCATGATGTTTGGTGCTGAACTTTCCCGGTGTTCTCTGGAACAAATTGGTTCCCTCTCCATGGCATCCCTTTCCTCAGGCAATTAGGTTTAATTTTCTTAGGTTTAGGTTCAACTTGCTAAATCAATTACCATTCCTCTGTTCAGGGATGACCATGAAAATATTTAACTACAAGGAGGGCAGGAGCACAGAACAGACACTGCTTATAAATAATCAATGAGGTCATATCAGAGTGGAAAGGTGAGTACTAATTGAGTATCTGCTCTGCTTCCATTCAATTTCTATTCTCTAACTTTTTTTTTTTTCTTTTACTGTTTTCTACTTTTCTCGTTTTCCTTGGGCTTGGGCACGTATGCCTTTTTGTATTCCTTTCTTGTCATTTTGGCAGGGTTTCAGCATGAGTTAAAATAAATGTGTGAATTTAAAAGCTATGTTTAGCAAAAAGTCTACAAGATGCTTAATATCTATTATCACATTTAATTCTTATACCAAACTTATAAAAAGGTATTATTAACTCCATCTAACATAAGGAAGCTAAGGCACAAATATGTTTAAGACTCTTGCTCAAGATCAAACAGGTGATTATTGTGGAGCAAAGTTCGGATTAGATGGTCTGGTTCCAAAGTCCATGTTCTTTTCCTTCCAAAGAGAAAGCAGCCCTCAAAGTCCACATAGCCCTCTCTCCAAATGAATGTTTTACCCAATCTTCTGCTAGCTACATTTCTCAGAGTACGTTAGCTGTTCACTTTTGTCAAAAGCACTTGGAAGTGACTGTTAAAACTGTGGATCCCTGGGTTCCACCCTAGACCTACTGAATCACAACCTCAAGAAGGTGAGAGATTGGGATTTGCATTTCAAACTAGTCCCTGCAGGAGATTATGATTCAGATATTTTGAGAAGCATTGCTCTGGTTAACATATGCCTCTCCAAAACAGTAACCACCACCATTGCTTACTGAGTTGAATCATTTTTGCTGTTAGGTGAGTTAGGTAGGTCTTCGTGAGTCCCAGGTGTTACAAGTAATATTAGAAAAGAGCATCTCACATAATTGAGGGCCAATATTGAGAACTAAACATTCAGAATGACTCTTCCCAGTACAGAAAGTCTAAAAATGCTGGATAAACTATGAAAAGCACATTTCTAAAAACCAGACTGACTGGAATAAAGTAAGGCAAATAATAAGGGAAAACCAGAATACAAAGCTAAAGGATTACCAATGTTTGTTCTGATCTCTGGTGGCTGGGACATCTCAGGGAGCCGGAAGACAAAGCCAAAAGACTGAGCAGGTGCAAGTCAGACTGGACCTCCGTATAGTCAGGCTGAAGAGGACATCTCAGTGGATGAGCTGGGGCACCCACCAGATTCATGTTCGCTGTAAATCTGTAAGAAGCCATACACCAGAGAGGCAGCTATAATACTGTGGATAAGAGTGTAGGCTGTGGAAGAAATTGCCTGGGTTGCAATTTCATCATTTTTAAATGTGCAATTCAGTGGCATTAAGTACATTCACATCGTCCTGCCACCATCACCATCATCCATCTCTAAAATCTTTTCATCTTCCCGAATGAAACTCTGTAATCATGAAACATGAACTCCCAATTCTTCCCTCCCTAACCCCCTGACAATGACCTGTCTACTTCCTGTTTCTATAAATTTGGCTTTTCCAGGTACCTCATATGAGTGGAAGCATATATGTCCTTTTATGTCTGGCTTATTTCACTGAGCATATGTTCTTGCAGTTCACCCATGTTGTAGCATGAGTCAGAATTTCCTTCCTTTCTAAGGCTTAATAATATTCCATTATATGTATATCTCATATTTTGTTTATCCATTCATCAGTAGACATTAAGGTTATTTCCACCTTTTGGCTACAGTGAATAACACTGCTAAAAACATTGGTAAACAAATATCTATTTGAGTTCTGCTTTCAATGCTTTTATATACACACCCAGAAGTAGATCAAACAGTAATTTTATGTTTACTTTTTTGAGGGACTGCCATACTGTTTTCCACAGGGCTGCACCATTTTATATTCCCATCAGCAATACACAGTGTTCCAACTTCTACATATCCTCACCAACACCGCTGTTTTCTGTTTTTTGATACCAGCCATCCTAATTGGTGTGAAGAGGTGGCTCACTGTAGTTTTGATTTGTAATTCCCTAATGGTGAAGGACATTGAGTATTCTTTCAGGTGTTTTTATTGGCCATTTATATATCTTCTTTGGAGAAATATATATTCAATTTCCTTGCCCATTTTTGAATTGGATTGTTTGGCTTTTTGTTATTGAATTCTCAGAGTTCTTTATATATTCCGGATAATAATCCCTTATCAGATGTGTGATCTGCAAATATTTTCTCCTACTCTGTGAGTTGTCTTTTACTCTGTTGATAGTGTCCTGTGATGCACAAAAGTTTTTAGTTTAGTATAGGTTATAGACTACAGAATTTACTCAATGTGACTTTGGACTAGCTATTTAACCTCTCTGGGTGTCAGTGTCCTCATCTGAGGACATCTATCTCACAAAGTTGATGTAAAGATTAAATAATTATTGATAAGGGTGCCAAGACCATTCAATGGGGAAAGGACAATCTCTTCAACAAGTGATGTTGGGAAAATTGAATATCCAAAGGCAAAAGAATGAAGTTGGACCCTCACCTTGTATCATACACAAAAATGAACTGAAAACTAATCAGAGACCTAAATATAAGACCTAAACCTATAAAAACAATACAAAGAAAACATAGGGGAAAAGCTGTATGACCCTGGATTTGGCAATGATTTCCTGAATGTGATACCAAAAGCACAGGCAAGGAAAGTAAAAATAGGTAAATTGAACTATATAAAATTACAACTTCTGTGCATTCAAGGACCTGATCAACAGACTTGTAAGGAGCTTACATAATGGGAGAAAATATTTGCAAATCATATATTTAATAAAAGGTTATATCTAGAATATATAATTACAACTCAACAATAAAAACCATATAATTCAAATTAAAAATGGGCAAAGGGCTTGAATAGACATTTCTCCAAAGAAGACATACATAAATGCCCACAAGCACATGAGAAAATGCTCAATATCGCTAATCATTAGGGAAATGCAAACCAAAACCACAATAAGATATCACCTCACACCCATTAGGATGGCTACTGTGGTATAATAAAAAATAAATATTTGGTCTTTGCCACTGGTTCCCGGCACAAAGTTCCTAAAACTCTTGGAATATACTGTCTTGTATGCTAATGAGATGACTCAAAGCAGGGGCCCCTAGATACCTTCAGGTTGGGGGTTAGTCATTAGAAAAACCAATCAGGTGATTACATCATTAAAACTTCAGCTGCCCCCATTACCTGCACCCCCCTTTCCCTCCCCCAGTCTCTGGAGTAGGTAGGGAGAGGGACCTGAGATTAAACTTAATTACCAATGGCCAATGATTTAATCAAGCACTCCTACATAATGAAACCAGTCAAACCCCTTAAGGATGAGGTCCAGAGAGCTTCTGGGTTGGTGAACATATCAAGGTGCTGGGAGAGTGGGGTGCCCAGAGGGGATGTGGACTCTGTCCCACCACCCCCTGACCCCCACCCAGTACCTTGCCTTATGTATCTTTTCCATTTGGCTGTTCCTGGGTTGTATGAGTCCTTTATAATAAACTGGTAAATGTTAAGTAAAGTGTTTTCCCAAGTTTTTTCTGTGAGCCATTCCAGTGAATTATCAAGCCTGAGGAGAAGTTGTGGGAACCCGAAATTTATAGCTGATCAGTCATAAATATTGGGGACCCCTGGGACTTTCAACCAAAGAGGGGACAGTCTTCTAGGAATGAGTCCTTAACCTATGAGGTCTGTGCTAACCTTAGAAGTTAGTATCAGAACTGAACTGAATTGCTGGACACCCAGTTGGTGCCAGAGAATTAGTTGAATTGGGCGTTGGTGTGGAAAAAACTCTGAGTATTTAGTGTCAGGAAAAACCTCTCAGCTACTATTAAGAAACGAAAACAGAAAATAACAAGTGTTGGTGAGGATGCAGAGAAATTGGAAGCCTTATACATTGCTGGTAGAAATGTACAATGGCGCAGACATTATGGAAACAGTAAAGCAGGTCTTCAAAAATTAAACATAGAATTATCATATGATCCAGCAATTCTACTTCTGGGTATATATCCAAAAGAATTGAAAGCAGGATCTTGAAGAGATATTTGCACACCCATGTTATAGCAGCATTATTCACAATAGCCATGTGTTGAAAGCAACCTATTGTCTGTTGATGGATAAACAAAATGGGTGTGTGTGTGTGTGTGTTCATATATCTATGAAATAAGCCAGTCACAAATGGACAAATACTGTATGATTCCACTTATACGAGGTATAATGAGTAGTCAAATTTATACAGACATAAAGTAGAATGGTGGTTGCCAGGGGCTAAGAAGAGGAATGGAGGAATTAATTGATACAGAGTTTCAGTTTTGAAGGATGAAAACATTCTGGAAACTGGTTGCACAACAATGTGAATGTACTGAAGGCCACTAAACTGTACTCTTAGAAATGGTTAAGATGGGCCAGGTGCCGTGGCTCATGCCTGTAATCTCAGTACTTTGGGAAGCCGAGGCGAGTGGATCACCTGAGGTCAGGAGTTCTAGACCAGCCTGGCCAACATGGTGAAACACGCCTCTACTAAAAATACAAAAATTAGCCAGGTGTGGTGGCAGGCACCTGTAATCTCAGCTACTTGTGAGGCTGAAGCAGGAGAATCCCTGGAACCCGGGAGGTGCAGGTTACAGTGGGCTAAGATGGCGCCATTGCACTCCAGCCCAGGCGACAACAGTGAAACTCCATCTCAAAAAAAAAAAAAAAAAAGAAATGGTTAAGATGGTAAGTTTCATGCTATGCATTTTTTACTACAATTAAAAAAAGATTAAGTGATTAAATTCACATCAAATGTCTTCACCAGTGCCTCACACATGGCAATGCCTCAACACTTGTTATCTGGCATTCTTTATACCAGTGGCCTAATGCAGATGCCAAGCAAACCAGTGTCTTTGGAGTCAACCTTTCAATGTCCACAGGATACCCATTCAGCTTTAATATTTAGAAATAAAAATAGTGGTCCTGAGTTCTTGTACAAACACTGGCAAGTTCTTTCTTTAACATCCTAGAATACCTTAAGTGTAAGTAGTACGTGGACTTGCAGCTACTTCTGCATAGATTTGCCGTTCTACATGTTGATTTCAAGGCCCAGCTGATTCCAGCTGGATCTTGTCACCCTTCTTGTCCTCTGTTCGCATGTCCTATCATCAGCCCACTACCACCAATGGTAACAAAACCATCTCAGGATGGCTCCTAGCCCATCCGAAATTTGCAATCATCCCCTAGCCTTGCCATTGGTTTTACCAGCCTTGCTTTTTCAATACTGTCAGACATATATGCTTTACCAAGTCTGTATAACTTCTACATAAAATAAACACACAGCTATTGAGTTTAGTGGTCACCATACCCTCTTGAACTCCACAACACAGCCAAATTTTCCAAAAGTGAATTGTACTTAAAATTTCTTTTTAAATGGGGTCGGGGGATGTCTCCACCTTCACATGAGTTGTCTTACAGGGTAGGTCATGAAACTTAAGCAAAGTAATAGGACTTTAGCACTATACATGTGTCCTGCCTTACAGCCATTAATTACTCACCGATGTCACAGGCTGGAAAGGAATAGCAAAAATAAAAGGGTGTTAAGAGTCTGGAGCAACTTTTTTTTTTCCCAAAATCTTCCTTTTCTTAAATCACATTTTAAATATATGGAGACTAAGTTAAAATTACTCACTAATGTCTATCCTCTTTTTATTCATATAACTTTCAACAATCATTACTGTGAATATCACCTTATGAATCCTCATAATCAATTGGTTTTTAAAAAGCTAGGTAAAAAAAAAAAAAACACTCTTCTGGTAATGTTATTTTTACAACTGCGAGCAGGGAACCTGTAGCAAGTTCCTGATTCTCTAATATTTTAGAAGGTATTTTTTTTCTATACTGCCCTGGACATAGAATTTAAATTTTTCCCCCTGAGATACAAAAACCAGAGTTCAATGTAGTAAATGACGGGTCTGTGCTGCTGACTGAGAACACAGCACGAGCAACAGAATTGCCTTGCACTTTTTTTCATAATGGATGGCTCAAAAAAGCCAAAGTGCAAACTGCATAAAACTTTGCTCTGATTTGCTTGAACAAGAAGTTCCCATTGGAAAGCATTCGTTGGGAGGATGAGAACATCTGGATTCTGCGATAGTAGAGTAGAAACAGATGGTGGCTTTGTGGAAGAGAGGCCGTGACTTTTCTGCTGAAAACTGCATATTCCATGGTTTTTCTCTTGTTTTTCTAGTAAACAAAGCCTGTCGCCATCTAATTAGCTTCAAAAAATAATTTACAGTTCCAGAACTCTCCAAAAACATGAACGTTTGTATAATGGGATGCTATAGCAAAAAAAAGATGAATGTCAGTAAAAATAGTAATAAAGATGACATCATTGACTTTTAAGTAGAAATATTTCATTGAATTTTAAATGCAGGGTAGAATGTAATTTACTGTCTCCAACCTCTCTTTCTCTCCACCCTCCATGAAGTAAAAGGCAAATAGCTACAACATAGCTTATGTGTACATAAACTTTGAAGCTGGACAGCCTGGGTTCAAATCTTGGTTCAACCATTCCCTAACTTGGGCAAACAAGTTATTTAACTTCTTTGTACCTCACTTTCTTCATCTGTAAATGAGAATTATACCTTATAGAGTGGATATGAGAATTAAGTGAGTTAATTTAATATATATAAGCACTTAAGACAATGTCAGTGCCTAGTAGGCACTCAATAAATGTTAGCTATTCCATTTTATTATAATATTGCAGCAGACCTTTCTTTAGGCTGCTCATTTAGAAATTATGAACGTGTGGCTGGGCGCAGTGGCTCATGCCTATAATCTCAGCACTTTGAGAGGCTGAGGCAAGCGGATCATTTGAGGCCAGGAATTCAAGACCAGCCTGGCCAACATAGTGAAACCACGTCTCTACCAAAAATACAAAAATTAGCTGGGCCTGGTGTCGGGTGCCTGTAATCCCAGCTACTCAGAAGGCTGAGGCAGGAGAATTGCTTGAACCCAGGAGGTAGAGGTTACAGTGAGCTGAGATCATGCCACTGCACTCTAACCATGGGCAACAGAGTGAGACTCCGTCAAAAAAAAAAAAAAAGAAAAGAAAAAGAAAGAAAGAGATAAAAAGGAAAGGACAGGAAAAGAAAAGAAATTATGAACTTGTTAGCCTCCTTTTCCTTTCCCTCCCCTCCCCTCCCACAGCTCACAGCAGCTTCCACTTCCCGGGCTCAGGAGATCCTCCCACTTCAGCCTCCTAAGTAGCTGGGACTACAGGCACATGCCACCACGCCCAGCCAATTTTTGTAGAGACAGGATCTCGCCATGTTGCCCAGTCTGGTCTCAAGTGATATGCTGCCTCAGCCTCCCAAAGTGCTAGGATTACAAGCGCAAGCCACTGTACCCGGCAGCCTTCTTTTCAGTGCCCAGTATAGTAGGAAATCATGTGTTACCTAGTGGAGCAATGAAAAGAACATGGAGTTGAGATCAGCAGATGGATGGGTCCCTGCTCTGCCTCAGTGTACCCCTGAGTAAGTCCTTACTCTCTGAGTAAGTTGTGCAAATTCCATGAAGTGCCATACACCTACACACCTAGGCTGGTACACAGAATGCACACAATCAACAATTCTTAATTAATGAAAAATATTCATATCTGTAAGGGGCCCTGGACGATTACTCACAATGAGCCCTTCTTTTTTATGTTTTTCACAGATCGCAGCAGTAAACAAAGCTTTAAGATAAATTAGATAAAGAAATGCTCTGAAAGCTTGGTTAAACCAATTTTGAAGACTAAATTCTAACTTTAGGCCAGTTTGGCATCCAAAGGTTTCTCTTCCTACTTTCAGCTTCCTCTAAGCCAGGAGGAAGTTTCAGGAGATTCACAAGTTATATAAATGAGTGAAGCAAGATAATAGGGAATGTTAAAAACTCTGGCAAACTGGATTGTGTTGGCCCCATCAAAAAGAACTCAAATTAAAATGTTTTGTCCAAAATTCATCTGTAGGCCAGAGTCAGTGCTCAGGTAACCAGACATCAGCCTTTGTTTTTTAAAAAGTTGGTATACCTAACTCAACATAAAGTTTACAATAACTGGTATCCAGAGCTGTTTTATGCAGCTCTTTGCTCAACTTCTCTTACTAAATTCCTAGATGTTTATTCAGGATTGACCTCTCCCTTGCTTCGTCATCTAGCAACCGTGCTAACACCATACATATCCCGCTGCTGTCAGCAGAAAGGTACTATCAGGGATATGGCCAGCTGTTCCTAGGAACTCATTACAGCTATAGAGGAACTGCAGCCATGCAACATTCATCCAACAGGTATTTATAGAGCACCTACTCTGAGCATAACAAAATCTCACAAAGGCATCTAGGGCAGGTTTTTTCCATTTTTCAGCCCCTATTTTACTGAAAGCATTTGGATTTAGCAAATCAAGCCATCGGTTTCCTTTCTTAGTCCTTTGGATAAACTGGTGCCTCTCATTTACTAGGAGCAAAACATTTTTTCCTTGTTATTTATAACTAAAATCACAGCAAATCTGCTTCTAATCTTGTATTTCTGAAATTGCTATAAAGTTATTCTGAACACTATACAAGTCAGTTCAGCCGATATATATGGAGCACAGGTACTCTATTCAACCATATGTGGAGAGTCAAAAGGCCTTTGACCCTTGTGGAGTTTATGATCTAAAATGAACACCTAAGGCCAAATGTGGTGGCTCATGCCTTTAATCCCAGAACTTTGGGAGGTGGAGGCAGGAAAATTACTTGAGCCCAGGAGTTTGTCACCACCCTGGACAACATAGTGATATTTCATTTCTACTAAAAATGTAAAAATTATCCAGATGTGGTGGCGCATGTCTCTAGTGGGGAGGCTGAGGCAGGAGGACTGCATGAGCCCAGGAGCTCAAGGTTGCAGTGAGCTATGGTCAAGCCACTACATTCCAGGATGGATGACAGAGTGAGACCCTGTCTCTAAAAAAAAATAATAAGAAAATGACTACCTACAACTCTGGTACAGATGAAATGAATATACAAAATTATAATTGCACTATAAGAAGAGACAAAATACATAGAGCTTATTTTAGGATGGTAAAGCTTATAAACTGGTTGTCGAAACAGACTATGGCTGATACTGTAGTTCCACTTTTCTGTTTACTCTCAGAACTCAGGTTATTCCTCTCCTCATTTTAGTTAAGGAAACCGAGGCCTGAAGGATTAAACGTCTCACAAAGTCCATAGAGTCTAAGAGACAAGAACTCGGGCTTCTTGGTGGGTGACAAGCCACACTTAGATGGCGTCTCCCTTTCTGCACTGAATAGCAACCGCCCAATGCTGGGCCACCAATGAAGCATCTTAGAACATGTTAAATGAGAATTTCATGTTAAATGTGAAGTGATGATGAAGAGTAGTATTTTTATTGTTTAACTTAATAAACTGGAGTAAAGATTCCCTGCCAGCCATTATCCTAACACTCTGGTAACAAAGATGGTTAGAATGAAGTTTATTCCCTCCTGGGGCTCACAGATTCTTAAGGAAGATAGACATGTGAAAAGCAATTACTGCAAATGCAATCAGTGCTGTAGATGAGGTAGTTGTAGGACAGGACACAGAGGAAGCTTCTGTTTCTGCCTGGGGAATATCAGGGAAGACCTGAGTAGGAGCTCACCAGATAGACAAAGCATGGAAGAGCATCTGTGCATTGGGAACAGCATGTACAAAGGAGATAAGAAAGACTGTGGCTTCTTTAAAGAATTATAAGTAGTCCACACTATATGCAGAATATTTGTGTCAGAGTAAAAGATGTGACATATCTTGAAGGGCCTTCCATACCATGCCATGAAGTTTGGATGATTTCTGCAGACAGCTGAGAGTCACAAAAAGCAGATTCTTTAAAGGGAGAAGCATGAGCAGATTGGCATTGTTATTTTATTTATTTACTTATTTTGAGACAAAGTTTCACTCTTGTTGCCCAAGCTGGAGTGCAGTGGTGCAATCTCGGCTTACTTCAACCTCCACCTCCCAGGTTCAAGTGATTCTCCTGCCTCAGGCTCCTGAGTAGCTGCAAGTACAGGCGCACAACACCACGCCAGGCTAATTTTTATACTTTTAGTAGAGACAGTTTCACCATGTTGGTCAGGCTGGTCTGGAACTCCTAACCTCATGATCTGCCTGCCTTGGCCTCCCAAAGTGCTGGGATGACAGGCATGAGCCACGGTGCCCGGCTGGCATTTTTAAATGAATGCTCTGCACTGCCACCGTGGGATGAATTAGAGGAAGGCAAGACAGAGGCAAGGAATTTTAGAAAATCAATGAAACAGTAGACGCAAGAAATGATAAGGCGGTGCAATGAGCATCGAGTGAGCAGGGATAACACGGGCGGTTTAATGTCCTACCACTTCAGAGTGCTGGGAAAGGAAGGAGAAGTGACTCTTAAGTTCCTGACTTGGGGAATCAGTTGTATGCTGGTGCTTAACCTAAATACAGAGCAGTTTGGGGAGAAAAAAAAATGCGTTGAGATTCAAGGTGGGAGGACCATTTCAAAGACGGAAGGAGCACAATCAAGAGCTGGAAATACATGCTTGAGAATTTTCATCCTGTGGATGGTAGACAAATCCCCGAGTGTAGATAAGCTTGTCTGGAAAAGTGTAGAGTAGGAAGAGAAAAATAATGAGGACAATACCAGAATGGCCAATATTTAAGAGTAAGAAGAAAAGAAGCTGGCAAAGGGAAGTAAGAAGTGATATGAAAATAGGAGAAAACCCAGGAGACAGTGTGGTCATGAAAGTACACAGAAGCAAGTGTCAGGTGTCCCTGAGAGGTCAAGGAGGACATGGAAAAGGACACAATGAATGTGAAGAGAAGAAAATGCATTTATTTGTTCAAGTCAGTGAATATGCATGAAGCACCCATTAGGTGCATCTCCTATTCAAGGCACTGGGCATAAATCAGTGAACCAAATAGAAAATAAAAATCCTGCCCTCTAGGATTACATTCTAGTGGGGAACACAGACAATAAGTAAATAAATATGTGAAAATTTAATGTATGGAATAAGTGCTCTGAAGAAAAATAAATCAGGTAAGGAGGACATGGAGTTGGGGGGTGGGAGAGGAATGAATCCAATGTAATAGAGTGATGAAAGGTTTCAGTGAGCAAGGGCACAGGCCTTGAAATGAAACTGATTTTTTTGCAATGTGTTTCAATCTAGGGAAAGCAAAAGCTAGACTGCAATTAATTGAAGAGTGAATGGAAAAGAGGAAGAAAATTGCTAATAAAAGAGGAGCAATGGAGTAAATTACTTCTCCAAGAAGCTTGATGCTAAAGAGAAAGGATGAGTTCCTAAGCACGGGTAGAAGAGGTAAAGAAAAAGTAGACAACAAAAGGCTTGGAGGCTGTGGCTCACGCCTGTAATCCCAGCACTTTGGGAGGCCTAGGCGGGTGGATCACCTGCAGTCAGGAGTTCGAGACCAGCCTGGCTAACATGGTGAAACCCCATTTCTACTAAAAATACAAAAAATTAGCCAGACGTGGTGGTGTGTGCCTGTAATCCCAGCTACTCAGGAGGCTGAGGCAGAAGAATTACTTGAACTCAGGTGGCAGAGGTTGTAGTGAGCTGAGATCATGCCATTGCATTCCAGCTTAGGCAACAAGAGCAAAACTCACCCTCAAAAAAAAAAAAGGAAAAATGATAGGTTTGTAGGTTGGAGGCTAGGAAGCCAGGCTGTGAAGTTGCAGAGTCTCAGGGGCCATATTTTACTCTGGTCTGTGAGAATGTTGCTCCCTAGAGCTGTGAAACAGGTATTACGAACTCACCCCCTGCGCTAACTTCATGTTTGCTATAAATTAGGAAGAACAGAACATCTATTCTCTCTCTCTCTTTTTTTTTTTGAGACAGAGTCTCACACTGTCGCCAGGCTGGAGCGCAGTGGTGTGATCTCGGTTCACTGCAACCTTGGTTCAAGTGATTCTCCTGCCTCAGCCTCCCGAGTAGCTGGGACTACAGGCGTGTGCCACCACACCCAGCTAATTTTTGTATTTTTAGTAGAGACGGGGTTTTACCATGTTGGCCAGGATGGTCTCAATCTCTTGACCTCGTGATCTGCCCGCCTTGGCCTCCCAAAATGCTGGGATTACAGCAGTGAGCCACCATGCCTGGCCAAACATCTATTCTCAATAGAGCAAGTACAGGCATATCATGTGGTTTTGACTGGTTGGGATACAGACAATAAACAAATACATATGTAGAATTTATCAAAAGAGCTAATGTCACAATGGAAAGGGAAGTTGAATCTAAGAAAAGCAGAATGTTGGCCACATAGCATTGGAAGCTCAGAGGATGGTGGGCCACTCATGGGGCCTTTACTTACACTGCCTCATTTAGTGTTATCAAAAGTCCTGCAATAGGACATTATTTTTTATAAATGAGAAAACTGAAGTCCACAATGGTGAAGTAACATGCACAAGCTCACGCAGCTGGGAAGTAATAGAGCCAAGATTCCAAAGACAATGAACTTTTCCCTGTAGCATGCTGCTTGACATGCGAAAAGGAATAGGATATATGATTCCGGCTCTCAGAGCTCACACACTATTAGGGGAAAAGATACATAAATAACTGTAAAACAATGAGATGAATGGGAAACTGGTTTATGAGCAAAGTATTATGGGAATATAGGCTTGTAAATCCATTCTCTCAGGCAGCTGTATATTTACCGTAGGCAGGGAAGGAGAATAAAAATGACAAAGGCAAGATAGTAATACATTTCTTTGATGATACAATGAATATCCTTAATTGCCATTTTATTTTTAAATACGTATTCATTATTTACCATTTAGAACAAGAAATGTCTTAAGTTCATAAGGTTATTATGATCATTATTTGCAGATTTTTTTTTTTAAATAAAAAGACAGTTTAAGATTCATGCATTTAAATTAAAGTGCTTCAAGATACCAGTACTTTTATATTTTGTGTAAGGAATGGGGGGGAATAAGAATATAATTATAAACATATAGCTTATTTTGGCATAAATATATACTGGAAGGTCAAATAAAAAACCTCTGGGGTAGGAGCATGGGGAATGGGGTAAAAGAGGAATGGAAGCAAGACTTTTCTGAATATATCTTTTTATAGAGATTTTCTTTGTAAACCATGTAAATATTTACATGTTTAAATCAAAAAACAAGGCCAAGTGCAGTGGCTCACGCCTGTAATCCCAGCACTTTGGGAGGCCAAGGCAAGCAGATCACGAGGTCAGAAGTTCGAGACCAGCTTGGCCAACATAGTGAAACCCCGTCTCTCCTAAAAATACAAAAAATTAGCGAGGTGTGTTGGCGCATACCTGTAATCCCAGCTACTCAGCAGGCTGAGGCAGGAGAATCGCTTGAACCTGGGAGGTGAAGGTTGCAGTGAGCTGAGATTGTGCCATTGTAGTCCAACCTCGGAGATGGTGGAAGACTCCGTCTCAAAAAAAAAAGAAATAAAAAGAAAAAACAAGCAAACACTAAAATTTAAAATAGACTGAAACGAATTACCCAAACTCTGTATCGAATTGGTAATATAGCTACACAGAGACAAGAATTTTGAATCAATTTTGAACACTGTGTATTCTAAGGAGAAAAAGAATTTCAAAAACATATCAAACTTCATATTGTATCTTATTTTTAGTAGTAAATGTAGCACTTTAATTTTGTGGCTATTTTGTGTCTATTTTAGGACAAAGCAAGTATTTTAATATTTATAGGAACCAAGGTGATCAGTGTGAGAAAAAGTGTTCAAATATCAAATTATAGAAGCTAATACGTAATGTTAAATCTGAATTGATCTGTGCATGAAAAGATACAATCAACAGAGTTAAAAGACAATGCCCAGAATGAGAAAAAATATTTGTAAATCAAATATCTGACAAGTGATTAACATACAAATATATAATGAACTGCAGCTCTACAAAAAACAACTCAATTTTTTTAACGAGCAAAAGATCTGAAAAAGACATTGCCCCAAAGAAGATACACACACGGCCACAGGCACTTCACTAATGATTAGGGAAATACAAATCAAAAAGACAATGAGGCCGGCCTCGGTGACTCACACCTGTAATCCCAGCAGTTTGGGAGGCTTGCGGCTGGTAGATCACTTGAGGTCAGGAGTTCAAGACCAGCCTGGCCAATATGGTGAACTCCTGTCTGCACTAAAAATACAACTTAGCCAGGCATTGTGGCGCATGCCTATAGTCCCAGCTACTTGAGAGGCTGAGGCAGGAGAATTGCTTGAACCCAGGAGGCAGAGGATGCAGTGAGCCAAATCGCAACATTCACTCTAGCCTGAGTGACAGAGAGAGACTCCATCTCCAAAAACAAGCAAACAAACAAAAACAATGAAATATCACCTCACATTCATTAGGAAGGTTGCTATAAAAAAAACAAAAAAGGAGGGTGCAGTGCCTGTATGTTGACCCAGTTACTCCAAAGACTGAGGAGGGAGGATCGTTAGAGCCCCAAGAGTTCAAGGCCAACCTGGGCACAGCGAGACCCTGTCTCTTAAAAAACAAAAAGAAAACAACAAATCTTGATGAGATTATAGAGAATATTGAAATCCTTGTACACTGTTGGTGGGAATGTACAATGGTGTAGTGCTGTGAAAAACAGCCTGGTGGCACCTCAAAAAAACTAAGAATAGACAACCATATAATCCGGCAATTCCACTTCTGGGTATATAGCTAAAAGAATTGAAAGCAGGATCTCAAATAAATATTTGTACAGCCATGTTCATAGCAGCATTATTCACAATAGCCAAGAGATGGAAGCAATACCAACATTCATTGATGAATGAATGGATAAGAAAAATGTGGCATATTTGCAACATACAATATTATGTTGTCAATATACAATGGAATAATATTCAGCCTTAAAAGAAAGGAAATTCTGGCATATGGTACAATATGAATGAACCTTGAGGACATCATGCTGTGAAATAAACCAGTCACAAGCAGACAAATACTGTGTGATTTCTCTCATGTGAATGTCCCTAGAGGGCTCAAATTCATAGAAACAGAAAGGCAGAATGGTGGTTGCCAGGAGCTAGAGGAAGGGGGAAATGCGGAGGTGTTGTTTAATGGGTATAGAGTTTCAGTTTTGCAAGATGAAAAAGTTTCGGAGATTGGTTGCACAACAGCCTGAATATACTTAACACTACTGAACTCTGCAATTAAAAATGGTAATTTTTATATGCTTTTTACAATAAAAAAATTTAAAATTGCTGTGCTGCAGAGGGAGATTCTATCTTCACCTCTTAAGGCTGTTTTATCTAAACATCCTTAAAAAGATAGTCCAGAAAAAATAAAAGACAATCAATGCTTGGACCTCAAGTTATACAGAGAAGCAAGAGACCAATGGAGACTTGTCTTCCATGGCATATACACTACAGTGGTGAGATCTGGCAATTGCCATCTTCATCAGGTGTCCAAACCCAGTATTGCTAATAATGTGACAACTGGGCCTCCTGATGTGATGCAATATAAGTACACAGCTTCCTACAAGTGTTCTTGCTATAAGCCTTCAAACTGAACCTAAGCAAGTCTTTAGACATAACTTTCAAGTTACAGGAAGTACAGAGAGTAGAGGAATAAGTTAACATTACCAGGAAGCAATGAGACAGATCTCCATTCTACAGGACAACTGGCCCCATCAATTTAAAAAGACAATGTCATTTTTAACAAAAAGGTATGTGGGGGGACAATGTAGAATAAAAGAAGGCATAATAATGTGCAATGCATGAATCTTGATTGGATTCTCAATCACAAAAAGAAGGGCTATAAGAGACATTTTGTGGGCAATTGGGGAAATTGAACATAGACTGGATATTAGATTATTTTAGGGAATTGCTTTCTTAGGTGTAATAATAACATTATGGGTTTTGTAGAAGCACAAACCTATTCTTACAAGACACACTCTGAAGTGTCATGTGTACCTGAAAGAAATCTTCAAATTGTTCAACAGCACATGCACCGTAAATTGAACTACAGGAAATTGTTTCAATTTTTATTATAATTTTTTATACTTCAATCTGATAAGTAAGTATAGCAAATATTAATGATTGTTTCAGCCTGGTGATAAATATATGAGTGTTACTATCCTATTCTTTCAACTTTTTTGATTACTTGGAAATTTTATTAATAAGGTTTTGAAAAAACAAAATAAGAACAAAAGTTTGACATCACATTTCACTGAGGAAGTAAATACTACTTTTACCACTTAGTAGCTATATGATGGCAATGATGCCAAGAGAAGTTTCCTGGGGTGAATGCTGGTGGGGGCAGCTGAGGCAGCTTTATTCCATCCACATCTTCCATCAAAAAGGCTTATTGCCACCCACAATAAGAACAGCGTGCTTGGCTACTCTGGGCATACTGCCTATGGGGTAGTCCTGCTCTGCAAGGAACAGTAAAAAATAAATAAAATGAAATAAAATAATATAATAACATAACAAAACAGTGTGCTTTAGCCTAAGCCTCCTAAGCAGTAGATTTTGGCTCCTAAGGCATACTAACTGGATGCTATATGACCTGGGCAAGGTGCTTAATTCTCCAAGGACTTAGCATTAAGTAGATCTGGAGAATAAGGAGGAAGGAGTTTAGGATAACTTCCACATTTCTGGCCAGAGTGACACCCCAGGAAGAGAAAGTGTAAGCATCCCTGGAGGGTTAGGAGTTATTTCAGGTCAAAGCACTGAAGAAGGAAAGAGAGACCTTCTGTTTAACAGTGGTACATGGGACTCAGAGCCATCTTATTTATTTTTATTGTATTTTTGAGACAGAGTCTCGCTCTGTCACCCAGACTGAAGTGCAGTGGCCTGATATCGGCTCACTGTAACCTCCATCTCCTGAGTTCAAGCGATTCTCCTGCCTCAGGAGAGTCCTCCCAAGTAGCTCAGACTACAGGCACATGTCACCACACCCAGCTAATTTTTTGTATTTTTAGTAGAGACACGGTTTCACCATGTTGGCCATGCTGGTCTTGAACTCCTGACCTCAGGTGATCCGCCCGCCTCGGCCTCCCAACATGCTGGGATTACAGGGATAAGCCACCACGCCGGGCCTATAGAGCCATCTTATTTAATATTGACCAAACGAAATTTCCTTTTGTACCCCAAGCTGATGAAGAGGAATAGAGCAATTTTTTCAAATGTTCTATAAGGAGCATATATTACTTTATTTTTAAGGAAAAATTATTTTTAAAGTGGTTCTGTGATAAAAAAACTCAGAAAAAGCAAAAAACTTTTTTTTTTGAGACAGAGTCTCCCTCTGTCACCAGGTTGGAGTGCGGTGCACAATCTCAGCTTACTGAAACCTCGGACTCCCTGGTTCAAACGATTCTCCTGCCTCAGCCTCCCGAGTAGCTGGGATTACAGGCATGCGCCCCACACCTGGCTTATTTTTGTATTTTTAGTAGATACTGGGTTTCACCATGTTGGCCAGGATGGTCTCGATCTCTTGACCTGGTGATCCACCTGCCTCGGCCTCCCAAAGTGCTGGGATTACAGGCGTGAGCCACCTTGCCTGGCCAAAAAAGCAGAATTTTAATTACAAGTAATTATATAATTATGAGTGAAATAGTAAACTTTTAAGTTAATACATTTGAACTTTTATCAGTGAATTTATAATAATAAAATGCCGTGTGATGTGTTTTGGCAGCAGTTGAGGGAGAAGCTGGCAACAGCGATAACAGCAGGATGGAGGGGGGCGCCACACTCACCCACACCGGCAGCAGAGATGGCATCCTAGAAGAAGCAGGCGGTGAGAGGCGGCCGCAGCTGGAATGACCGGAGAACCGTCAGCAGGGCAGGGCAGCTGTGGGTATGAACCATCTAGGATCCCCCAAGGAAGGGGAAAAATGGCGTGGGGGAGGCTGGAGATCCAATAACACTAGGAGCAAATCCTCCTCCTAACAGCCACAAGGTGACTCACCGATTATATTTTCAGGCATTAAAATAGATGATCTCTGACCCTCGCTCGGATTGTTATGTTTGGTTTTTGTTTTCTCAAAGTGCAAAAAAAAAAAAAGGTTAAAAAAAAAAGGTTAAATGTAGAGGAAGACCTACAACAAAAAGCAATTGTTCTTGCTTTTTATTTCCGCAGCCTCAGTTCCACTTTCAAAGGGCAATCACTTTGACCTCTGTGGTTTTAAATTCTCCTGATGATCTTCAACTATATGAATATGATTAAGCTGCTATTTTGTGACATTATTGACTCTTGCAAGGACTGATAAAAAGTCAGCTTAATTCACCCCCCGAAACACCAGGTGCATTTGGTAGTTACATCACAATTTTTAGTCCTATTGTTTACGTCAGTAACTTTAATGTCCTTAAACTTTTGTTTTTAGTTCTATTAAATACAGACAGTGCCTCTTGGCTCTCCATTTCATGACAGGAGGAGATGTGAACTGCTACTTCTCTTGAACTCCCCACCTCTGCTTCTACCTCCAAACTTCTTTTTCAGAAATGAGGCCTCCTTCTGTTGCCCAGGCTGGAGTACATCTGGTGCAATCATAGCTCACTGCAGCCTCAAATCCCTCTACCTCCAAACTTTTCAAAGCTGTACTCTCCTACATTTCCATGACAGATAACATTTATATTCCCTTCCATAACTATAATTCTTTTTTTTTTTTTTTTTTTTTTGAGACTGAGTCTTGCTCTGTTGCCAGGCGGGAGTGCAATGGCGCGATCTCGGTTCACTGCATCCTCTGCCTTCCAGGTTCAAGCAATTCTCCTGCCTCAGCCTCCCGATTAGCTGGGACTACAGGCGCACGCCACCATGCTCAGCTAATTTCCGTATTTTTAGTAGAGACAGGATTTCACCATGTTGGCCCGGATGGTCTCGATCTCTTGACCTTGTGATCCACCTGCCTCAGCTGGGATTACAGCATGAGCCACGGTGCCCTGCCTGTCTTCTATAAGTTGGTTCTAATAGACAATAACCAATAAGCAGCATTAACATTATGAAAATGTTGGTCCACAGCAGAGCCAAGTAGTATGCTATGATTGATTTTCCTCGGTGTAATCACGATGTCTCAACCCTGTGCTGCTCAGTTTCTCAAAGTTATGGTTTACTTTGTTGTTGCTTTGCCTAGTATTTTGTTGAAAGAAGAAATCTGTGCCATCTTACTCATTCTATTGCTTGGAATATTTTTCTTTTGAAAGCCCATCGATGACTCAGTTTAACTTAATTCATGTTTGTATTATGATTTTCTTGTAGAGTCTTTCAGAAAATAAAATTTCTAGGTGCTTTTCTTATTTTTATTTTGCCTGAAGTATATCTTCAAGTTCTTCCAACTGTGTGTTCCATGAAATATCTTTGTTTCTTGGATCCCCCATCCTTGCTCAGATATGAACTGGTGGCTTAGTCACCCACAAAACTGACATTCTGGGTCACATCTGCTGTAGCCTGAATCCCATGGCTTCCTCATGGTACTTTGCTGTTTTACTGGAGCATATGCTCTAATAACTCCTCAAGAAAGGTGTCTGGCAGGTAAGCTTTCTGAGTCTTTGCATGTGTAACAATGTCTTTATTTTGCTCTCACATGTAATTTGACTGGGTAGAGGTGTCTCAAGTTGAAAATCATTTCCCCTCCCAAACTTTGAAGCTATTATTCCACCGTTTTTATTCCATTGTCGCTGATGATCAATCTAATGCCAGCATGCCTTTCGTTTCTTGTAGAAGTTTGTGTTCTCCTGTTTCTGGAAAGCTTTTCAATAGCTGGTCATTTATTTAACAAATTTTATTGAGCTCCTACTCTATGGCAGCCACTAGGGCTAGGACCCAGGGACACAATGGTGAAGATCAGATTACTTCTAATGAAGTTTCCCACATGCCCACCAAAGACAATGCTTGAGGCATCTTTCTTTTTCTCAGAGGCAAAGACCAAATTAGCTTAACTTTGAAATAAAGAGATTTTATTCTTAGAGCTCCAGAAAACTGGGCTAGGTAGATAGTGAACATGTTAGATGCTGGTGTTAGATGTGTGAATATGATAGAGAAGAATATAATTTAACAGAAAATCTTTCTGTCTGTTCAAAGTGTTTTCCTCTACTTTCTACCTTTCCCATAACTGTTTTGGTCCGTGTGACACTGTAGGGTACATCACTGTGAAATCAAGAACAGGCGAGCATGTACCCTTTGTCCTCAAAGGTTGGGATGCAGGCCTGTGAACCTGGAAAGAGAACAAAGCTTTCTAGTATGACAAAGAAAATGAAGATTAAAAAGTCTGGTTTCCTCTTCCTGGCATCAGCAAATACCAGCTGTCAGAGAGCTCTGAATAATCTATCCCTCCTATTCCTAAAGGTAATTAATATTAAAACACTGCCAAAAGGAGTTATATTTTGATTTTCAATTAAAAAGACACAAATGGAGTGGCAATGCAACAAATATGAGAGAAAAATTTAAAATTACAGTATTTGCATTTGTGATGTTTTTCCCATCGAATTCCACTCTCTCCAATGGTCCCTGAAACATCACGAGCAGGCTGACATCCTGATATCCTGATAAACTCTAAAAGGAAGAAGGAAAACAATCTAAAAGGCAGGGTGGGTGTCGCAGTTAGAGAGATCGCCACGAAAGGAGGAAAGTGCAGCTACTCAAGGGACACAGATAAGTCATTAAAGTCAAGGGTTGAAAGGACGTACATGAAATTGCAGAATGCCCATGTGGTAACTAATGACAGGTTTGTTTTTTTTTTTTTTTGAGGCGGAGTCTCGCTCTGACACCAGACTGGAGTGCAGGGCGCAATCTCGGCTCACTGCAATCTCCGCCTCCCGGTTCAAGTGATTCTCCGCCCTCAGCCACCCGAGTAACTGGGACTACAAGCACGCACCACCACGCCCGGCTAATTTTTGTATTTTTAGTAGAGACGGGGTTTCACCCTGTTGGTCAGGATAGGCTCGATCTCTTGACCTTGTGATCCACCCGCCTCGGCTTCCCAAAGTGTTGGAATTACAGGCGTGAGCCACTGCGCCGGGCCAACAGATTTCTAATAAAGGAACAAAACCTTTAGGTTCTTTTGTTTAGCCCTTACTGCCAAACACAGCAAGTTGCAAGACCAGTCAACATTTCATCAAGCAGCAGAAAGCTTCCTTCCATTGAGAAAAGCTAATAGAGGTGTCTCTTCATACCCTCTTATTACAAACAAAAAGGGCCAGTTTTCTCCTGATGTTTCTGCTGTTAGAGAAGACTTGTATATCGGTCGTGGTGGCTCACGCCTGTAATTCCAGCACTGTGGGAGGCCAAGGCAGGCAGATGACTTAAGGTCAGGAGTTCAAGACCAGACTGGCCAACGTGGCGAAACCCCGTCTCTACTAAAATTACAAAAATTAGACTGGTGGTGGGTGCCTGTAATTGCAGCTATTCAGGAGGCCGAGGCACGAGAATTGCTTGAAATCAGAAGGCAGAGGTTGCAGTGAGCCGAGATTGCACCACTGCACTCCAGCCTGAGTGACAGAGGAAGACTGTCTGGAAAAAAAAAAAAAAAAAAAGACTTGTAAAGTTTGTGATGACAGGGTGGAAAGAGCATATTTAGAATAATGTATCAGTGCATATCCTAGCCAATCCTATTACTCTCCCTGAACCCTGAACCTCAAATGTTTTGTCTGTAAAGTGTAGAAGACTGAAAACACAAACAAAAGGGATTCTAAATTTCTTTTTTTTTTTTTTTTTTTTAAAGACGGGGTTTCACCATGTTGGTCAGGCTGGTCTTGAACTCCCGACCTCAGGTGATCCGCCCGCCTTGGCCTCCAAAGTGCTTGGATTAAGGCGTGAGCCACCGCGCCCGGCCGGATTCTAAATTTCTAAAAAGGCATATTTCCTCTGTTTCTTTCTTTAACTCATTCTAATTTAAAAAGCTTAAACTGTAAAATTGTAAACTGGTCTACCTGCTTTACATATACCTAAAGTTAATTAATGCATTTGCTGAACAACATAACAAAGTTATGTTTAAGAACATACATGCACCACTTCCCCTGCTGAGGTCTCTGCTACCAGTTTGGTCCAGGAATACATAATCAGCATCCTGGTCCCAGGTAGTGGCATGGTCAGCACCTACTGCCCATTTCCTCAGGAGACAATACTTTCCTTTCCAAAATGTTTACTATTTATTTGCTCAGAACAGATAGATCTTCATTAGACTTACTATCTGAACCACCAGCTTCTTACATTATCGCTTTAAAGCAGAATTAATTCATATAATTTTGTGACGTCACCTGGACTCAACACTAATCTGAAAGTTCTTCTGGAATATCTGTGGTATCACCATTTCTAAGCAGCTCAGCAGTCTAACAGGCATAATTAACTTAATCAGCCAAATATGAAACCTATTTGATACTGCCCTTGTAGGAGTCAAATTCTTTTTTTTTTTTTTTTTTTTTTTTGAGACAGAGTCTTGCTCTGTCTCCCAGGCTGGAGTGCAGTGGCGCAATCTCAGCTTACTGCAATCTCTGCCTCCTGCGTTCAAGCAATTCTCGTGCCTCAGCCTCCCGAGTAGCTGGGACTACAGGTGCACACCACCAGGCCCGACTAATTTTTTGTATTATTTTAGTAGAGACGGGGTTTCACCGTGTTGCCCAGGCTGGTCTCGAACTCCTGAGCTCAGGCAATCCACCTACCTCGGCATCCCAAAGTGCTGGGATTACAGGCGAGAGCCACTGCACTCAGTCAGGGGTCAAATTCTTAATGTATTTATAATTTAATAAACTGTAATTCACATTTATGACACCAAGTTAACTTTGCTCCATCCCTTTTTAGTTGAGGTTCCAGATTTCTGCTTCAGGTTGGAAACTGCCAATGCAATGTTCAGAGCATGTCCTACTCCAAAGTCACATATTATCTTTCATATCCACATATGACAGACCAAGCCCCATTTGCTCTTGTTTACATTTTATTATCATTGTTATTAGTAATAAACCAATAGAAATTGAATAACAAAGGAAAAAGCTCAAGATAAATAATTTCTTCCTTGTGACTTAAAACACATGCATACACACACGTCCTCCTGTGTGTGCTACTTCATCACATTCTGTCCTATGGTACAAATAGTTACACAAAAGTCTGCAGAACGTGAGTAGCAGACCCCAGCAGTGTAAAGCTTAGGCGGACTCTCAGTCTAGATTACCAGCTTCTCCACGCTAAGTGTACTTGTGGTTTCATCCTCTTCATTTGACCCAAAATATCCTGGGAGGTCCAGCATCCTCTGCTCAGGCTCAGTGAGGCCAAATGACGTATTGTCATAGAAGGCAAACTCGGGGTGAACGGGGAAGCTTTGACACTTGTCTTTCCGACACTGAGAAGGGCTCAGAGAACTGACCCTCTGGTAGCTATCTTTGGGGGATATGGGAGAAGACTGTTTCCTTGAGACACTCTTGTGACTGGGGGACGGTCCCGACGAGCTCTGTGAGGTTCTGTTCTCTCAGTTCCTGCCACTAATCCTGCCTGGCGATCCCCCAAGGTCTGGTTTCCTTAAGGGCTGCCCCAAAGTGTAGGATTTAGGGAGAGGGCTTAATGGACCACCGGTTCCACCTGCCCCTTGGAAATGCTCCAGCCTCTCAGGAAACAGGTGGGCACCTCGACTCGGAGGCCTAGATCTGTCCTCTGCCTGCTCCCAGGTCCGCGTCCTAGAGCTGTAGGCGGGCGCCTGCCGTGGAGTGAGAGTAGACATGCTTCTCTCTCGGAACGGCCGGGCCTGCCTGGCTTCATGGAAACTAGCCGTCCTCCTGAAATGCGCGTTCCTGGCGTGGCTCCTCTCGGACGGGCCCCCTCTGCTGCCTACGTGCCTCGCCTGTGACTTGCGGATCAGAGTCTGGCTGGGGCTTATGGCACAACTGGCCTGCGTCACATTTAGTTCCAGCCTGGAGGGAGGCCTTTCCCCAGCGCTGACCGCAGGCTGCTCCAGAAATGGGGATTTGATCCGGAACTTGTTTGCTGCAGCTTCTTCTGGGCTTTCCAAGTCTAAGGGGTCGCTGGCGGCCGCGTCAATGGCAGTGTCTGTCAGGGGACTCTGAGACACGTGGTACACTTTAGTGGTTTCCGTCAGACCTTTCTTTTTCATCTCCTTTAACTGCTGCTGGGCGAGGCGGTAGCTGAACAGAGGGGGGGATTATCTTCTGGGCGTTGGACTGGAAGCTCTCGCTGCCAGAGGCATCGTCCTCGGGAGGCACCGGCCCGCTCCGCCTGTAGGTCAGAGGGATGCCCGTGTCCCCCGGACTCCCCGCGGGCCCCGTCTCCCCCATCTGAGAAGCTCCCGCGCTGCTCGCTCAGCTCGCAGATGTTCTCCTCGTCCGAGTTCTTCCGGAAGCCGGGGGAGTGGAGGGAGTTGTGTCGAGCAGGGGTGCTGCACTTGGGGGGGGCGGCCGAACCTCCTCCACAGCGTGATGAGCACGGTGGCAATGATGATGAACAGACACAGGGATATGCCAGTGACAGTTACGATGTTGTTGGACTTTGCTGGACCCTGGGGCTGAAGAGGAGATGGGCTGGATGGCTGGAAAGCTGAAAAAACAAACAAACAAAAAAACAAAAAACAAAAAACAAAAACAAAAACACAGAGGAACAGATTTTTTTTTTTTTTTTTTTGAGAGAGAACCTCACTCTGTCGCCCAGGCTAGAGTGCAGTAGACCCATCTGGGCTCACTGAAACCTCCGCCTCCCAGGTTCAAGCAATTCTCCTGCCTCAGCCTCCCGAGTAGCTTGAATTATAGGCGTATGCCTCCAAGCCTGGCTAATGTTTTTGTATTTTTAGCAGAGACGAAGTTTCACCATATTGGTCAGGCTGGTCTCGAACTCTTGACCTGTGATCCACCCGCCCTGGCCTCCCAATGTGCTGGGATTACAGGTGTGAGCCACTGCATCTGGCCCAAATATGTATTTTCTAGTATTGTTTGCTCTGCACAGTTTTAAGGTCTCTGAGTCACTTGCTCTAATTATCTAGCAGTTATGAAATGAAGGAACATATACAAGGACTGGGATTTCTGGTCTCACATATGGATTTCTACCGGCAGCTGAAGCTAAACAAGACCACCAAAGGGGAAACACTGCACAAACAGAGACCTACAGAAGCGAGGTGACCTGGTAAGCCATAATCAAGGTGACTCTGTGCTCACCAGTTCCTGCTAGAATTGGCCTCCAAGTTTCCACACAGAAGTAGCATGTAGAAATTTTCAAGGTAAAAATCAGTGTTCACTTAAGATACTGTAAATGTGGTACCTACAGTTACATGTACCTGAGAGGCACATCAGAAAATACCAAGTATAAAATGTGAAATGCAAAATGATTTAGGTAGGCCAAATTTAGATACCTAAATTTGCACATCTTAGGAGAAATTAATTGATGAAAATGAGATGTGGCAAAATATAACACAACTCATTTCTCCCTTCCAACACCCAGAAACTGCCTTTCCTAAGTGTTAAACCCTCTGCGTTCTCACTCTTCTATTTTCAGCCATCCACTCCCCTTCCTACCTTCTATGTGAGGGGGATTGTTCTTCTTTTTCCCTGCTTGCTCAAACTGGTTTGTCCCATGGTCATCAAAATGTTTCATCAAAATGTAGGCACCACCTGGAGCCTCTACCTGTACTGCCACTCAAACACCTAAAAACGTCAGACCCTGAGCTCCCAACTCTTTCCCCTTTGGTCACCTGTCCTATGGCTTTTTTCCCATGGTTGTATCACCACCACCAGCTCTGTGCTTCATCTTCTCTACCCATCCTCCCACTGTCCCCTAGGGGACAGCTGATTACAAATTCCCCAACATTCCTAACTGATCCACAAAACGCCGCCTTCATCTCCTTGTCCCACCTGAAGCCCAGGCTACCCTGCAGGGCCTGGTTTCCTCCAATCCTCTCAGTGGAAGCTGTCACACATACTTTCTTTGGAAGTAAACAGGGCCAGCAGCAGAGTGTGCTCCTCAAGCTCATTCCTATTGCTATTTCCAACCCGCGCCCTTCACCTCCCTAGAAAACTTCCATTCCTTTGATGCCTATGCCATCCTGGCCAACCACCGTTCCACCCCCTCCCTCAACACCATCATCTCCCAACCTCCTGCTAGCCATGAGTCACTCGAGCATCTGGGTCCCAGCCTCCCTCACTATCCCAGAGCTAGGAGCATCCAGGTGACTTCAGGTCCATCCAACATATAGTACCTTCCCACTGTCTGCTCCTCTTCTAAAATCTTAAACTGCTCAACCTGCTCTCTAGTTGTGTTCACTACTCTCACTCACTCACTCTTACTACATTGAGACTTCTGATTCTCCAGCCCTCCATTTTCTCCCATCTGCCAGACACTTCCTAGCCTCACTTCTGCCCCTAACCAATTTACAACCATGATTCATTACTGAAACCACTTTTTTCCAACAACCTCAACTCTCTCAACCTCTAGTACTGAGCTATCTATACCCCTTCCCCTGCTCTGCAGCAGAAGTCCAACCCTAGACATGTGAACCTCAGACATGTGAATTCCCAGCTACTGCACCCAGGTCCTGAGCACTGGTGGAGAAAATAACACAACCATGCAGGTCAGTGCCCCCGCATAGTCACAGCACCCAACCTCAGCTGCCCATAAATCCTTCGGTGGGTCCCCTACAACACCTGCTCCCAATTTCACCACTTCCTTAAGCCCCTATCAATCCACTTCCTTAGCACTCTAGTAGGTCACACACACACACACAAAACAGAAGCCATCAGGCAAGTCCATGCCCGGCTTCTTCTGCCATCCTCCCCTGCCCCATAAACTTATTAGCAGCCACACCTCTATTTACCTTTTTTCCACATGATCAGTGGGAGAACTGTCCTCCTATAAAAGGTGAGGCCACAAGCAAGTACTCTCCAGGCCTCCCTTGTCCGGGGGCATCATCCCTCTGCAGCAAATATCTCTAGCTAATCCTCTATGTAGCTCCTTTTCCTCAGTACAGAAACATACTCAAGCTCTTCTCACTTTATTTTATTTTATTTTTTTTTTGAGACGGAGTCTTGCTCTGTCACCAGGCTGGAGTCCAGTGGCACAATCTTGGCTCACTGCAACTTCTGCCTCCCGGGTTCAAGCGATTCTCCTGCCTCACCTTCCCGAGTAGCTGGGCCTACGGACGTGTGCCACAATGTCCAGCTAATTTTTGTATTTTTAGTAGAGATGGGGGTTTTACCATGTTGGCTGGGGATGGTCTCGATCCCCTGACCTCGTGATCCACCTGCCTCAGCCTCCCAAAGTGCTGGGATTACAGGCG
Source organism: Ateles fusciceps (assembly GCA_036589455.1). Taxonomy (NCBI): domain Eukaryota; kingdom Metazoa; phylum Chordata; class Mammalia; order Primates; family Atelidae; genus Ateles; species Ateles fusciceps. The sequence goes on from JAZHEH010000630.1 coordinate 11,815,164, forward strand.
CAAGCCACCACGCCCGGCCAGCTCTTCTCACTTTAAAAAGACCCTTCTCACACTCAGCCATATCTTGCCCCTTGTCTTCCTGGTCATGCTTACTGAAAAGAAGAGTCTGCATTTGCTTACTGCTCCTATATCACCTCTGTCTCCTGCAACCTATCCCCAATATTCCAATTAAACAGCTGCCACCAAGGTTACGAATGACCTCTCAATAGTCAAATGCAAAGGAGTTCGTTTTACAGCATTGGCTACTGTTAGACAGCTCTTCCAACTCTCTCTCTCCCTTTTGGCTTCAGTGAGAATATTCACTTATGTAGATTAAACAGAAGAGCATGGATTTTAGCTCCAAGGAGAGCTAGATTCCATTCCTGGCTCCATTAGCTCTACCATCTCCATTGGATATCCCACCACCTCCATCTCAAAATGCCCGAGACTCACCATCTCCCCCTAGAACTTGTGCTTCCTCGGATATATATGATCTCAAAGGAATGGAATCACAGTTCACACAGTTGCTAGTTCTAAAATCCTGGGTTTCATCCTTCATGCCTCCTTCTCCATCACTTGCCACACACGGAGTCTGAATCCTCCTCTCCCTCCATCACAATTGCTGGCACTTCATTTTGCACATAGGTTCCTGAAAAACTCTTTAACAGGTACATCTGCTGCCATGCCTAGCCTTCTGATTTATACTCCATGCTACAGCCAGATAGAGATACCATGAAAACATAGGTCCCAACCTTCAAGGCCCCTCAGGATATGGACCCCGTTTACTTGGCTGGCCTCATGTCTCCCACCCCTTCCTGGCACACTATCATCCAGCCACATTAAACTACTTTCAGTTCTCCAGTTCTCTTACTGTGCCATCTTCCATGCCTTCATTCATTGCTCTCTTTGCTAAAACCCCCATTTTCACCTGCTTCACCTGGGGGACACCTCAGCTCTCAAACTTCAGCTCGAATACCACCTCCTTGGCCGGGCGTAGTGGCTTATGCCTGTAATCCTAGCACGTTGGGAGGCTGAGGTGGGCAGATCACTTGAGGACACGAGTTTGAGACCAGCCTGGCTAACATGATAAACCCTGTCTCTACTAAAAATACAAAAAATTAGCCGGGCGTGGTGGCACGCACCTTTAGTCCCAGTTACTTGGGAGGCTGAGGCAGAAGAATTGCTTGAACCCAGGAGGCAGAGGTTCCAGTGAGTTGAGATCATGTCACTGCACTCCAGCCTGGGCAACAGAGCAAGACTCTGTCTCAAAAAAACAAAAAACAAAAAACAGTTATCACCTCCTCCAAGACTGGAAATGTTTTGAGCTTAGATTATTACTCCTGAAAGCTTCTATAGCAAGCTGTGAGTACATTTTTAATTGTAGGCCCTACAATATTGTACTGAGTATTAAGCCTGTTTATGTGCCTTCCAAGCTACTATAAGCCCCTTCTAGACAGTCATATCTTATTAATACATTCCGAACCACAGTCACAGTAACTTGCAAAGTTAGTGCTCAATAAACACTAGTGATTAATTTCTTCATTATTAAAAAGGCAATAGCAAAATGATCAATATTCCAACAGATGGCACATAGGTGAAACAGCAATTTAATTGTACTGCTACTCTCTTATTGAACAAGATAGACCAAATAATGTACAACTACAATCAGACCTTGGCATAAGAACATTCTTTTAAAGCCAAACCAACCTCTGAACTCCCAAACAAGTGAAAACAGTTGAATGATGACAGACTTGTTCCCTGATGGATCACTTCCTTCAACTATAGTGGCTCCTCATGACAGGGGAAGCAGCATTGCTAGGACACACCGTGAACCTCTTCACTTAACTGTTATCTTTTTACTCTGGCTGGCTTCCTTTAAAATCATAGCTGGAGAAAAGCCCAAAAGCTGCTGGCCTCACCCATCTCTATCTCTAGTTTTTCCTCTTTCACATGAACTAAAGGAGATCTGTTGATGTTATGCAGCCTCTGAATATATCTTTACATTTCCAAAGAATGGAAAATAGGTTGCCTAGGAAAGAGAACACTTGGAAGAAAGGATCATTTTTATCCACATGAGCAATTAGCTGAGGACCACTTACAGTAGAGGCAGGCGAGTCTGTAGGACTTACTCTCTTGCTAACTTAAAATGCACAATTTCCAGTTCCTATTCAGTATTAAAGAATTAAGATGCCAGAATATGACATAATATCACATTTCTTAAAAATGATGGTTAATTCCAGGTTGTTGAGGCTTCTTCTAGAAAGCCAAATTGTCCTGTATGTAAAAGCAAGGTATTCAGGATAGGCAGCTTAGCAAGGAGTCACATCTAGTGCCCCCACTTTCTAGCTTCATGATCTTGGACAGGCCATTCATCCTCTCTAACCCCCACGGTCCTCATCTGCAATGTAGAGATAAGAATATGCCTACTTTATGTGTGCAGGGCTCTTAGAAAAATGCCTGGCAGGCAGTAAGCTCTCAAGAGGTCTGAGCCCAGCCCAATGATACCTACTTTGTGGAATTATTGTCAGCCTGAAGTGAGATTATGTATTTTAAGTGTTGCCACATAGCAGATAATCAATAATGGTAATACCAATAAATAAATATTTTTGTCACATATAAAAGAATGGCAGTCACCAGTGGCCACTGAGTTTAAATTCATCTGAGTGTTGTGGAACTCAGATACGAAATGTCTGCATACATGATCCCATCCCAGAATTGAGAGGATAAGGTGTCTTTGAAGGAAATTATACACACAGAAGGTCTGTGGAAAGTGGAGAGGACTTATAAAGAGAAGAGGAGACAGAGAAGAGAGCTTTAGGAAACAGAATGAAATATCACTGAAGAAATAATGAATTCAGGGTGGGGCCTATGAAAGAAGACAGGCAGATGGAGGCCTAGGAGAAGAGCCTGGGTCAGAAGCTACAATAAGAAAAAAAAAAACAACAGAAGTAAGAATAATATCCTAAAAATGATGGAATGAACGGAACAAGGCCTATGATACTGGCTGGAAAAATGATATAGCAGCAAGGATTTTCTAAGGCCACAGGTGGGGACATGGGCTGAGACGTTGCCAGGTGCCTGCGGTTTGGGCTAAAAGGTACTTTGAGATCCAAACACAGAAAAGCACGTAACTCCTCCAGATCCCAAAGAAACAAGGAACTAAGATGGTCTTTTAACCTGGAATTGGAAAGTACGAGAAGACGGGACTTGACAGAGGACTTTATTTAAGAGTCAGGACCAGAGCAGAGGCTGGCCAAGTCAATGTGGATTGTCTGTCAGGAGGCAAGATGGTGTGTGGGAAAAGCAGTGACTATTCAGTGTGTGACTCGTGGTAAGTGAACAAGATTCAGCTCCATAAGCTGGGACAAACCTAACTGAACCACGTGAGCAACTTACCTACAGACCATTTACACCAAATACTCACTGACCAGCTACTAGCATGTGCCTTGAAGATGCTTAGAAGATGCAGGAAAGGCCAGTCCCCAGATGAGAGCAAGAAGAAATGTCCCTCTGGGTAGGGGTGGTAAGGAATAACTTAGGTCACTCAGGGGATTAGACAGGGAGTCTTGCTCCATTTTGACAAATACTGGTCTATGTGGTCCCCTGGCTTTTCTGGGTTGATAGGGAGAAAACTTAAGGAAAATTGTTTTTCCACAGTTTTGGTGGGGAAAAACAGAGGGAGAAATAAAAAAAAAATCTTATGAAGAAATCGTCCCTTCTCCATTTTTTGCATTTTTAGAAACGATTTAATATGTCTGAATCCTTCATATTTCCTTATCATTTCCCTATCTTCTACAGTGGTAAATCCCATCATCTCACTGGGAAGCTACTCTCCCAGCTATTCCCAGTCTTAGATACACTAACAAATACAGGGCTAGTACAACCAACAGCAATCACAGAGCATTCATGAGTCTACTCTTGATCTCAGACTCATAACTCTCGGGCAGACCTGGGTTCAGTATACCCTCTGATGAAGGATCTGAGGAGAGACTCCTGAAGGAAGCAAGAATACATACCAGCACACTCCTCCAGGGAACACAGGGAGGTCTCCAAGGACATTCCAGGGCAGCCAGGTCTGGAAGGGAAGGAAGTGAGACACTCTCGGCGACGCTCTCTGACACCATCCCCACATGTGGTGCTACACTGGCTCCATGGCTGCCACAGTCCCCAAGTTTCTGCAAGGATATAAGTTATGCTTTTAATGCTAGTTCATTTGAGAGTCAGTATTTAACTGCACCCAAATGAAACAGCAAAACTCAAATCTCAGGTCTTGAAAAGTCTGTGAGTAAAAGCATTCCCAGATGTAGAAAGCTGCAAAGAGTTGCTCCTAACTTAAAAAAAGAAAGAAAAGCTGTGTAATTTACAAAATCTTAACCTTTCCAGAACCCACCAAAGAGCTAAAGTCACAGGACAACTAACTATCCTGCAATATAAGGAAAGACAGGATCCTCCAAAGAAAAGTGAGATGGAACTCTTGTTTACCAGGGGCAGAGTTCACCTAAAAATGTCATGAACTGCCAAAAGTCTAGTGGATTAGCACAGAATATAGAACCCCTATGACTCACATACACAAGCAGAATTTATACTCACTTGCAGGATCTTCTCCACAGATCTCATCAAATACAAGAAGGACTGAGGGCAGGTACAAGACCAGACAAAGCCTCCCTCGTGGTGGAGGCCCAAGGAGAGAAGGGGCAGCACTGTGGAAAAGACACAAAACCTCACCTAGATCCTCTCTCCATTTCCTTTACTGAATAAAATCTTCAACCACTTGGGGGAAAGGCCTCAAACCCTGTCATCATCCTAAGAGCACCAGTTGATATCAACTGCTTCAAGAGAATGGAAAAAGAAACTCCTTCACCCTTGGGGGAAGAGCCAAAATTATCTTCGGCCCAGACTATTAGAGATCTTCTACCACTGGGGGAGGAGCAGGATCATCAGGAAGTTCCCACTCCTGAAACTTAGGAACACAGCACTTGCCTAACACTGAGGCTGAACTAGTACAAGAGAATGCCCTCCCTCTGCTCCAGGCTAGCAAGTGCCAAGTATCAAGTAACAACAGTCTACTTCTGAGGAAGAGGCAGAGCAAGAGATGAAAGCCTCTCCGATGTGCAGGTTCACAACCAAAGCTGAGGGTAGGACAGAGCATGGAGAAAACCCCTATGGTGATGCAATGCCTGCCCCAAACACAAAGTAACACTAGAAAAATTTCAAATGTGATAAGCACTGAGGGTAGCCATAGCAATGGTAAAAACCCAGACACAGCTCAATTCCTTACTACATTAACCCAATACCCACATTAAAGGCCCAACAAAAACAGAGGTATGACCAATTCCAGGCATAAATACCTCCATGTCTACAATTTCAAACAAGGTGTCCAGCTTTCAACTCAAAATTATTAGATACAAAAAGAAGGGGGAAAACAACATAAAACTATCAAGATTCAAAGTAATCAAGATAACCAGACTCAGATGTGACGCAGATATTAGAACAGTCAGAGAAAGAATTTAAAATAGCTATGATAAATATGTCAAAGACTTCAGTGGAAAAGGTGAACAAGATGCATAAACAGATGGAAAATTTCATCAGACAGTTGGAAACTAAAAAATCAAATGTTAGAATTTTAAAATATGGTAACACAGATGAAGAAGGCTCATCGATAGACTTGACACAGTTGAGGAAAAAAACAGTAAATGTGAATATAGGTAAATAGAAATGTCTCAAACTAAAACAAACAAAGAGGAAAAAAAGAGTAAATAAAACAGAATAGAAGACCGGAGAGCTGTGGGGCAATATCAGACAGACTCCCATACATGCAATTGGAATACCGGGAGGGGGAAGATAGAACAGGACACAATAAATATGTCTAAGAACTCTCCAAAGTTAATGAAAGGCCCAAACTACAAGTCCAAGATGCTCAGAAAACACCAAGCAGGATAAATACAAAAAGCAATACTGTACTCAAACTGCTGAAAACCAAAACCAAACCAAAAAGTTTGAAGGCTGTGGCTGAAGAGTGGGAGAATATACCACCAGAGAAGAATGACAATAAGAATTATAGCTGACTTCTTGACAAAATTATCTAAGCCAGAAGATAACAGAATGTCATCGCTAAAGCACTGAAAGAAAAAACTACCACCCCAGTAAAATATATATATATATATTTCAAAAATAAAGGAGAAATAAAGACTTTTTAAGATAAACAAAAATGGAGATCATGTATTACCAGCAGTCCTTAAATACAAGAAATATTCAAAGAAATCCTTCAGGCAGAAAGAAAATGTTACCAGAAAAAAAATCTGCCTTTATACAAAGAAATGAAGAGTGCTGGTAACAGTACATATAAAGATAAATATAAAAATCGTTTTTGTCATTTGTAAATGCTCTAAAATATAATTGATAGCCTAAAGCAAAATAGTAGCAATGTATTCAGTGTTTAATAGCATATATAGGGCCAGGTGCAGGGGCTCATGCCTGTAATCCCAGCACTTTGGGAGGCCGAGGAGGGCAGATCACGAGGTCAGGAGTTTGACACCAGCCTGGCCAACATGGTGAAACCCCATCTCTATTAAAAAACTACAAAAAGTAGCTGGCATGGTGGTGCATGCCTATAATCCCAGCTACTTGGGAGGCTGAGGCAGGAGAATTGCTTGAACCTGGGAGGCAGAGGTTGCAGTGAGCTGAGATAGCACCATTGCACTCCAGCCAGGGCAACAAGAGCAAACTCTATCTCATTTAAAAAAAAAAAAAAAGCATATATAAAGTAAAATTGTGACAACAATCACACAAAGAATGGGAGGAGTGAATTGGGAGAATATTGTTCAAAAGTCCTTATAGTACACATGAAGCAATATAATACTTGGAGGTGGACTGAGAGTAAAGACGTATATTGTAAACTCTAGGACAACCACTAAATAAATACTTTTTTTCTGAGATGGAGTCTGCTCTGTCACCCAGGCTGGACTGCAATGGCGTCGGCAACCTCCGCCTCCCAGGTTCAAGTGATTCTCGGGCCTCAGCCTCCCGAGTAGCTGGGATTACTGGCATGTGCCATGACGCCCAGCTAAGTTTTTTTGTATTTTTAGTAGAGACGGGGTTTCATCATGTTGGTCAGGCTGGTTTCAAATTCCTGATCTCAAGTGATTCACCTGCCTTGGCCTCCCAGAGTGATGGGATTACAGGCATGAGCCACCAGGCCCAGCCCACTAAATACATTTTTATGGTATAAACAATAAACCAATAGTATAAAATAAATCATTAAAATATTCAATTAATCTAAAATAAGGAAGAAAAAGAGGAAAAAAACAGAATGGATGTAACAAATATAAATCCAGCAAAATAAATCTTAATCCAACCATATAATGATAAAACTAAATAACCTAAACACTAAGTTAAAAGACAGAGATTGTCAGATTAGATAAAAAAGCATGATCCAACTATATGTTATTTTTTTTAAAGCCCACTTTACATATAAAGACATACATATGTTAAAAGTAAAAAGATAGAAGATATTCCTTATGAACATTAAGCAAAAGAAAACTAGAGTAACTACATTAATATCAAACAAAACAGATTGCAGAACCAGGGATACTACCCGGGATAAAGAGCAACATTATATAGTGATAAAAGGGTCAATTCAGCAAGGAACTTTAATCCTAAATGAGGACATACCTAACACTGGAGCTTCAAAATACACACAAAACCCTCCCAGCTATTATTGATTGATAAATGTGAACATCTCATCCAAGCAGATATGCAATCACTGCCAGATAGAATAAATGAGTAATTTCCCTATAAAGAATTATTTTGGCAGGCATGATGGTGCACGCCTATAAATCCCAGTACAGGCCAGGCAGGTGGATCACTTGAGCTCAGGAGTTTGAGACCACCCTGGGCAACATAGCAAAACCTATTTCTACAAAAAAATACAAAAATTAGCCAGGGATAGTGGCATGCACCTGTAGTACCAGCTACTTGGGAGGCTGATGTAGGAAGATCACCTGAGCCGGGGTAAGTCGAGGCTTCAATAAGCCATAATCATACCACTCCAGCCTTGGCAGCAAAGTGAGACGCTGTCTCAAAAAAACAAACAAAAAAAAGAATTATTCTAAGTCCCCTCTCTATTAGTACCCATCCAACCCCAAGATCTAGCAGATCCTGCCAATATTAGGCACCAACACAGACTCTGTATAAGACTCTCTTCATCCTTTATGGACAAAAACTTCTAACGCAGCCAAAGGTATACAAAGCACTACAAAACATAAAGAAAACGTGCAGGGAGATGCATTCTCAGGTGAGCCGAGTGGTGCAATCTTTGGAGTGAGTAATGGAATATGAGTTCTTTACAGCAATTAAAAGGATTTTCACAAGAGTGGGAGGGCTACAAACCAGTATCCTGGACCAACATCAAGTGAGGTGTGCTAATTATGTTCCATCTAGAGGTCCAAGTGAAGACGATATTAGTTCTGTGCCTCCGGGATCACACTGCAGCTCCTCGTACAGCATAACAATGAGCTGGCTTTGTCCTCAAAGCTTCAGAGCTGTTCCGATACTAAGCGTCACTGCTTGATAAGCTTTGAGAATCACAGTCTGAGTGATGGTACTGCGATTTATTTTTGGAAAATCTACTGGAAATCCCACTACTATAAAATCTAAATTGAAAATTAAGTCAATATATAGTTTACCCTTCTCCATGCTCACATTTAAGACCACAAAAGGTAGAATTACACATGCTAAGAATTTTTTTGTTATTCCTTCTGAACTCTTTTACTTTATATAACTTATTTAAATACATAGAGTCATTTGTCAAACTAAAAATAAAAATTCCACTACTGAGATCAGAAAAAAATCAGCTTTGATAAAAAAGTATATGTATTTTTAGATTTAAAAATTCGGAGATATCACACACACACACACACACACACACACACACACATACATACATATATAATGGAACTCATATTCCATTACTCACTCCAAAGATTGCACCACTCGGCTCACCTGAGAATGCATCTCCCTGCACGTTTTCTTTATGTTTTGTAGTGCTTTGTATACCTTTGACTGCATTAGGAGTTTTTGTCCATAAAGGATGAAGAGTCTTTTATGCAGAGTCTGTGTTGGTGCCTAGTGTTGGCAGGATCTGCTAGATCTTGGGGTTGGATGGATACTGATAGAGAGGGGACTTAGAATAATTCTTTTTTTCTTTTGAGACAATGTCTCATTTTGCTGCCAAGGCTGGAGTGCAGTGGTGTGATTATTGGCTACTGAAGCCTCGACTTCCCCCAGCTCAGGTGATCCTCCTACCTCAGTCTCCTGAGTAGCTGATACTATAGGCACATACCATTATCCCTGGCTAATTTTTGTATTTTTCGAGGAGATGGGTTTTTGCTATGTTGCCAGGCTGATCTCAAACTTCTGAGCTCAGGCAATCCACCTGCCTTGGCCTCCCAGAGTGCTGGGATTACAGGCATGTACCTGTAAATCCTCTGTTTCCCAGGTTCAAGCGATTCCCTTGCCTCAGCCTCCCAAGGAGTTAGGAGTATAGGCGCGTGCCACAACACCTGGCTAATTTTTGTATTTTTAGTAGAGATGGGGCTTCACTTTGTTGGCCAGGCTGGTCTCAAACTCCTGACCAAGTGATTTGCCCACCTTCGCCTCTCAAAGTGCTGGGATTACCGGCATGAGCCATTGTGCCTGGTTAAAAGCCAAAATCTTAATGTTAAAAAAAAATCTCATTTTGAAATGTTGTGTTATTTCCCCTGGAAAGTAAAACCATAGCTTGTAGGATACCAAACAATAAAACAAAATGAATATTTAAGCTAAGCTTTTATGTCTCAATTTCTAAATCAAATTAATCAAACAGTAAACACAGGAAATCACTCAAAGCAATGATCAAATTTAATTAGGCAAATATTTGACCAGGCATGGTGGCTCATGCCTGTAATCCCAGCACTTTGAGAGTCTGAGGTGGGCAGATCACGAGGTCAGGAGATCGAGACCATCCTGGCTAACACAGTGAAACCCCATCTCTACTAAAAATACAAAAAAAAAAAAAAAAAAAAATTAGTCGGGCATGGTGGCACATGCCTGTAATCCCAGCTACTTGAACCTGGGAGGCAGAGGTTGCAGTGAACTGAGACCATACTGCACTCCAGGCTGGGCGACAGAGCAAGATTCCATCTAAAAAAAAAAAAATTAGGCAAATATTTGTAAGTGTCTTCAGTAACTCCATCTGATCCCTGAAGATCTCTGCTAATAACTTTGAGGAAAATACTTGGCAAATGGGAACTCTTTAGATAACTGTAGTTCATATGTTAGAAACGAAGAGCAAAATGCCAATACTCCAAATAGTCCTTCTTCATGAATGAAAGGCTGTTTTGTTTTGTCCTGTTCCTGTTTAGATGTCCATACATGTGCTCATACTATCTAACAAACCTGTTTGTCCAGCCTAAATGCCTTTCAGGCTTTTATAGAGGGTTTTAATTTTGAATAAGCAAAATATGTCTTAAATGTGAAAAGGTAGGTTTGTTTCTACCCATAAGACTGTCTGAAGGAATACAGCCTTTGAAATATACACATCTGAAGGCATTTTGTGCAAGAAACCAAGGTAAGTAAACGAATCATGATTATAAGAAAATTCTATAGACATAACGGAGTAGCTATAAGCAGTAGGAAGAGCAGTAGAACCTCAGATAAGCAGTTGAGATTTTCTTTGCATAGAACAAGGCTTCCTTATATTGAACAAATCATTCTTACACCCTGGGCCTGTGGGCTCCCAAGTGGTTATGGGTGTTCTAAGAGATGGGTGGCACAAGATGGAACAGTAAGTTAAGGAGGAAAAAACAACCGTTTTTTTTCAACCTAAAAGCTTTGTACTACTTAATACATGAATTGAGTCAATTGCATGGAAGGCAGTTACAGAATAGTGGTCAAAGCAAACTCTCAAGCTCGTCTACCTGGATTTGTGTTCTGACCCCACTATTTAAACATCATTGACCTTGGGAAAATTACTTCACCTTTCTGTGCCTCCATTTCATCACATATAAAATTGACAATGTAATGAGTTGAACTCACAGACTCGTTATGAGGACTATATGGGTTAGTATCCATAAAGCACTTAGAACAGTGCCAGGTGCAAAGTAATCACTGTGTAAATATTTCTCCCATTAAGTGGAATAAAGATTGTGAATAGTCATTTTTGGCAAATTCATTATGTATTTGCTATAAATTGTTATTTACAGCACAATTGTTATTATCCTAAGATCCTCAGACATATTTAGAAGAAGAGACAAACATAAAACACATTATTCTATTTTCAAAAGGAACTAATAAATTCAGTGCTTGTCAGTGGCTCACACAAGTCATGGTGGGTCCCTAAATAGTACCATTTGGCAAAAAAGATGCTTTCTACTGGTCAGAGCTGTCAATCTAGATAGGAAATAAAAGAACGCAGTTCAGTCATAAATTTATATAGTAAAAACACAGGAAGTCACTGAGGTTCCTGTCTCAAGCATAAATTTCATTCTCAGACCAACAGAGTCAGAGTTTGTCTGCCACACCAAGAATCAGGGTCTCCAGGCATGTTTAGCTCCCCCAGTTACTGCCCCCAGCCCTGCTATTCAGATATATCTGGCAGTTGCTATATGGGGCAGCCCCATGGGGAGCCCCTGACTACCCTCCACCTGGACACACAGAGAACCACTCCCATTCTGCCCTTTTCCCATCTGCCCGCTGCCGCCACTGCTGCTGCTGTGGGAAAACTCCAGCCTTTAGACATGGAGTGGAAGCATCTGTGGAAAGCCCAGCAGCTGGAAAAGCCAACAAGGTGGACCTCCTGCCCCCATGTGACCTTAATCAAATGGCCCCAATTTCTCGACTTCCCTTGATTCATTTCCATCAAATTCAGTCAGATTTATGTTCCCCCCCTGAATGAATATTTTCTTTGGAAAAGGCAAGAATATCGGGCTGGGCACGGTGGTTCACGCCTGTAATCCCAGCACTTTGGGAGGCTGAGCCGGATGGATCACCTGAGGACAGGAGTTCAAGACCAGCCTGGCCAACATGGGGAAACCTCTCTCTACTAAAAATACAAAAATTAGTGGGGCACAGTGGTGCATGTCTGTAATTCCAGCTACTCAAGAGGCTGAGGCAGAATGGCTTGAACAAGGGAGGTGGAGGCTGCAGTGAGCCGAGATTGTGCCACTGCACTCCAGCCTGAGCAGCAGAGCAAAACTCTGCATCAAAAAAAAAAAAAAAAGAAAAGAAAACAAAAAAAGAATATCTTAGATGAGTAAATTCATTCAATCTAATTGTTTTTCTCCTAATACCTAGTTGAGACTAGCCAAATCTGAGTTCAATTTTCACTTAATAAGCATGTACTGAGCGTGTCTGAATGTGCCAGGCATACTAAGTGGGTCAAATAAAGACCATAAAAAGCTTCATAGCAGCGCAAATCAGGTTTTGCCACCAAATGAACTTCCCCCATCTGCTGTGCAGAGGGGATGCAAAGGGAGAGAAAGACAAACAAGCAATGGCACAAGTGATAAATGCCATGAAAGAGGAACGAAGAGATGCTGCCTAGCTTACAGCAGAGGAACTGAACCCGAGGTCATGGGAGAGTAACCCAAGTGGAGACCTGGAGGACGGGTTAATGTTAACTGGGAAGGTGACAGAAGGGTGTTCTAGGCCCCAGCGCAAAGATGGTGACTGTGGGGGCCTGGGGGCAGCCTGACCATGGAAGGTTTGACTGACAAAATAAGGAGGGGAAAAACAGAACCTTTTTTTCCAACCTAAAAGCTTTGTACTATTTAACACATGGATTGACAGTCGATTGCATGGAAGGCAGTTACAGAATAGTGGTCAAAGCAAACTCTCAAGCTCATCTACCTGGATTTGTGTTCTGACCCTACTATAAACATCATTGACCTTGGGAAAATTACTTCACCTTTCTGTGCCTCCATTTCATCATCTATAAAACTGATCATGTAAACTTTGCCCAGTGAAATGACTGACCGGTTTTAAGCAGGAGAATAGCCTGCTTAAAATTCAGCTGACCTGAATTTTAAACAATCCTTTTGGATGCAGTGAGAGAATGAAGTAGACAGATGGAAACCAACTGGGAATCTGTTCTAAGAGTCTAGGCAAGGAGTGATGGAGGTTTAATCCAAGTGGTATCAGTGGAACTGGGGAGAAGTGGAGAGATTGAGACACCCAGGAGACAAAGCCATAGGACTCAGTAATGTATCATTTACAGGAGGTAAAGAGGAAGACTCCTGGCTTCTGGTTTGATCCGTAAGATGGTTGGTGAAGAGCTATACTGAGAAGCAGGGTTGGGGGTACGATGATGAGTCCAGAAATGCCGCTTCTGAGGTGCCAGGGAGATATCCGAGGGATGCAGCACCTGGATGCAGGAGACGAGTAGGGGAGACATGCCCATCTGGAGCCATCAGCATCAAGGTTAATCACCTGGCAAGTGTGTGAAGAGTAAATGAGAAGACAATCGGCACTTAAGGGAGACAGGCAGTGGAACCAGGAGGCCAAGGAGACCATGAAGAAGCAAGCAGGGAGGTGGGAGGTGAGCAGGGTGAGTGTGGTGTCACAGAATCAAGGTCAATGAAGACACTGGCTGAAGTGTCCCTGGATTTGGAGTCCTGTACCTCATTTGCTGGTTGCCCCAGTGAGAGTATTTCAGGGGAGGACTTACGTGTGGAAGCCAGTTTGCAATAGGTTGAAAAGTGAATGGGAGGCAAAAAAAGAACTCCAAAGCACCAGGCAAATTTGTCAAGCAGTTTTGGGGCTTTAAAAGGAAGAAGAAAGAGGGTGGTGTCTGGGGGAGAACATGGGGTGAGGATGGTTTTTGTTTGGGGACAAAAGAATTAAGTACATTTCAAAACCGATGAGAATGAGTCTGTAAAGGAAGGACAGTTAAGGATGAGAGAGAGAGAGGGAATAATGACTAACAGAAGGTTCCTGAAATGAGTAGAGGGGCTGAGATCCACCGTGGAGGGGAGGAATAATACTTCTTCCATGGCGGCAGGAAGGGAGGGGGAGAGGATGGGTCTGACGTCTACAGGTGCACAGATCTTTTGGTGGGAGGGTGGAGTTCCTACTTAACGGCTTCCAGCTGCTCTGCATGGTAGGTAGCAAATCAACTCTGAGAGTTAACAAGTGGGCAGGGGTTGAGGTCTGAGAGGAGTGGAGAAGGTCTGAAAGGGCTGTTGTGTAGGACAGGAGCATTGGCCTGGGTGACATGCTGAGCAGCATGCAGGCCCTGCCAAGGGTGAAAGCATGATCCACCCATGGTGGCATCAGGCCACCTGTGTGTAACCTTGCCATGCAGCCTTAGAAGTGGTGCGGTGGGTGGCTGGCAGATGTCTGGATACATGCAGAGCTGAGGTGTGTCCTGGCAGGGGTATCGGAAGGACAATGAGGCTCAGGAGTTTAGGATATTGGTAAGAGGGTGGTTAAAGGGATGAGCCACGGAATCTAGGCTGCCTAGAAAAGGGAGTACAAGGAAGTGGCTGGTGGAGAAGGAGAAAGCCTAAGGAAAGGGACTTAAAGAGAGGAAGTGGGTAAATTTGCAGCAAGGAACACTGGGAGTTACGGACAAAGTCAGGCTTGTGCCGTGAGGGGACACTGGGCTTACTGGGGATAAAGATAAAAAGCAAACAAGACGATTTCTGCCAAATTAAACTACTTGTTAAGACCAGACTTTTCCCCAAGAAAAGGGAAAGAAATGCAAAGAGCAGCATAGGGAATGAATGGACTTGTCATAACTCCTTTGTGATTTCTTTGTGATTAGGTAGGGCATTACATAAAGAATGCAGAATCTGAATACATTTTTTAAAATCTTGCTTTGATTTCTCACTATAAAGGCTGCATTCCTATAATGAATGGCTTAGAAGAGACACGCTCCGCTAGAGGAAGACAGATGTTGCTAATTTGGGATTTGGTTTCGAACTCCCATCATCTCTCCATGAACTTACCATATGATTTAATAATGGGATTTTTAAAATATAATGTTTATTGAGCACTTCCTACATGCCAGGCACTGAGAATGTTACATGTTGATTTCGTTCAATCTCCATGACTCTAAAGTGTGTACTTGTATTGCCCCTATTTTACTGATGGGGAAAATGGAGACTTAAAGAGGTTAAGTAGGTTTACCGGTACTTAGTTTTTCAGCTAAGGGTGATAATGCCAACTGGTACACTATAAGGCCTGAACCATAAAAATGATGGTACAGTTCACGTAAATTCTAAATGATAATTTTGATTACATGAAGGATTTGACTTAAAATGTTAAAAAAATCTCAATACAGCCTAGGCGCTTCGGAAACTGCGGCTTAGGTGCAGACATGGCCAAGTCCAAGAACCACACCACACACAACCAGTCCCGAAAATGGCACAGAAATGGTATCAAGAAACCCCGATCACAAAGATACGAATCTCTTAAGGGGGTGGACCCCAAGTTCCTGAGGAACATGCGCTTTGCCAAGAAGCACAACAAGAAAGGTCTAAAGAAGATGCAGGCCAACAATGCCAAGGCCATGAGTGCCCGTGCTGAGGCCATCAAGGCCCTCGTAAAGCCCAAGGAGGTTAAGCCCAAGATCCCAAAGGGTGTCAGCCGCAAGCTCGATCGACTTGCCTACATTGCCCACCCCAAGCTTGGGAAGCGTGCTCGTGCACGCATTGCCAAGGGGCTCAGGCTCTGCCGGCCAAAGGTCAAGGCCAAGGCCAAGGATCAAACCAAGGCCCAGGCTGCAGCTCCAGCTTCAGTTCCAGATCAGGCTCCTAAAGGTGCCCAGGCCCCTACAAAGGCTTCAGAGTAGATATTTCTGTCTGCCAACATGAGGGCAGAAGGACTGGTGCGACCCCCCGGGGCTGTCATCTGCATGGGGCTGGGGTCCTCCTGTGCTATTTGTACAAATAAACCTGAGGCAGGAAAAAAAAAAAAAAATCTCAATACAAACCTATATTTCTCTGAATTAGCATGCACTCCTTCTCCTTTGCAGAAAACTGGCTTCTGCTTGCAATGCCAAAGTCAAAGCAGTACTTATTCCTCCCCATGTCAAACAAAGTACAGTTAAAAACGGTCCTCCTCTCTCCCAGGGGCAGGCTGTTTTCAGCCAAATGAATGGTCCTCTTCCCAGGGGATCTGGGGGCCTCCTTGAAGACAGTGACCACTCCTTGGACGAAGGTGCATGGTGGAGGCAGCACCATCACCTCCACCCCGGACTCGCATGTGAGTTCTGGCACCATCACCAGTTTGTATCCAAATTTCTGGGCCAGGTCAATGGGTCCTGTGGAGGTAATGACTGAGTCTCGCCCAAGCAGCTTCAGCACCACGGTGACATAGGCTTCCGGCCCCACAGGTGCACAGCCAAACTCAACCCACTGACCTTGAGCAAGTTCCGTCCTTTTGCTGGTTCTTATTTCCAGTGGCTGTCCTGAATTTCTCCTTGACTCAGGAAGACTGTTGGTGAAGATGACATCCACTACGATATCAGGCTTGTCCACAGGAAATGGGCACAGTGGTTGACTGGTAAATAGGCCCACTTGGAAGGTGCCTTCTGCTGCCTTGGAGCTCCTGTTCAAGTCAACATGAAAGACAGGCCATTCCACCTTCAGAAAGGCACTTTTCTCCACCAGGGGAATGGAGTGCTGTTGTGTGTTGCTTCTGGAATCATTGTGAACCAGTAGTCACCAGCCTCCTTGAAATAGAAGCATTCAAACTTGAGTGTTCCCTGGGACTGGTTGGTCAGGAGGTACTTGGTAGTTACGGTCTGATTGGTGTTGGCCTCCAACAGCAGGACAGATACATTCTTCAGCGTCCCATTAGCACCATCGAAATACTGGAAATCCACATACACGGTGTCATTGCTTAGTGCTACATGGCCCGGCTCTCTCAAGAGAAGATATTCAGCTTCTCCAAGAACTGAAATGAAGTGGTCAGAACTTGTTTTTAAAAGGTGCATTTGAGCAGAACTATTAGTGACATTGATGAAAACAGAATTTTTAATTTTTTTTCCAAGACAGGGTCTCACTCTGTCACCCAGGCTAGAGTGCAGTGGCACAATCACTGCTCGCTGTACCCCTCACCTCTTGGGCTCAAGTGATTCTTCCACCTCACCCTCCCAAGTAGCTGGGACTACAGGCACATGCCACCACACTCAGCTAATTTTCTTTTTGTAGAGACTGGGTCTCACTATGTTGCCCAGACTGTTCTCAAACTCCTGGGCTCAAGCAATCCTTCCACCTCAGACTCCCAAAGTGCTAAGATTATAGACATGAGCCACTGTACCTAGCAGAAAACAGCATTTTAGATAAGAGAAGTTAGAACGGAGCCAGGGATGATGTGAAATTATACTGAGTACAGATCCTGGAAGCTGACCACTGTGCTCTTTGCACTCTGAAGTGGTTCCCTTCCTTCATCTTCATCTTTCATGTTATGTTTAAAATGACTAGTGGTAAATACTCTGAATTCACAACTTTCAACAATGTGATATAACTTCAATGAAAATCTATACGACTAGAATAATAATTTTTGGAATTAAAAACCCAATATCACATATTATTAATCATATTCTGGTGGTTGATATTTGGGGAAAATGGATACACACTGAAGAGAAAGCTGGCTTTAAATGATACAATACAAATTGTTCTGGATGATTTTAAATGTAAGACCCTAAATTTACTTCAAAGTTGTTATTTTCTGATATTCAAGACAAGCACTGGGAAATTTTTACCTGTAAAGGAATCAGTGTCTTCAGTTTGTGTGAGGCAAAAATATTTAGATGGATAAGAAATGTTGACACTTTATTCTGCATGAATAACCAAAGGGACAGGGTGAACATTTATGAAATAACTAGGCTTGTCCTTGGCAATTTAATGACATTACAGCAACTTGTATTTGCCTAGATAGGACAGATGACTACTACTTCCCAAGTATCATTCTGTTAGGATCAATCATATCTTTTAAAAAGGAGACCCAGCCGAGTGCTTACATGAAAAGTGCAAAGAACAGACACACAAGAATCCTTGTTTCTATTTTGAATCCTATCCAAATACATATCAAAGGAGGCAGAATTTGGCAATGCAACAGTCAGCTGGCCTGTGGTTAGGGTAAGAAACAGTTCTAGATGTAAGGGACTGAAGTGCCCTTTAGGTTTGAAAAACAACTTGTGTAAGTATGAATTTATTATTATTATACATGCCTCATGCATATATATGTCCAAAGGGGCCCATGTGTTTTTTGTTTGGGCTGGCAGTCTTTATAATACCCTTATAGATATACGCAACCAATGATTATTAGAATCAGCACATTAATATCTTGGCACACAGAAGAGTTTTTAATTAGTGTAGCATTTCACCTAGTTCTCATTTCAGATGAGGTGAAATAAAAGACATAAAACTTGGATGACTTGAATGCTTATCACTTGTTTGAGAACCCCAGTGGGATAAAGTTTTTTTTTCTCCAATTAAGCAAAACAAGTTGAGGGATATTCCCTTTTGAGATGACTCAAGGTGGCTGATTCTACTGCAGCTTGAGTACTGGTTCAGAGCCAACCTTGTACCTTTCTTGAACTAGTGGGTAAAGAGACCCCAGCACTTACCACAGCCCAAGCAAGTGCTTAAGACTGAGAAAAAAGTCATGTTAATTTCAATCTGAAGGGGGCAAGATGGTTCTGTGGTGCATTTAAGAAGAGGCATACACCACTTAGTTAACGAATGAAAGTCTATTGCAGGCTGGTCCGATGGTAGCAGGTTATCGGAACTTATTAACATTAGTGTCACTAAAGTTAGTTATATGACCCCTAACTACTAAATTTGACTGGCTAAACCAAAAAAAGTTTATTGTGTATGACAGGGATTGTCAATTCAATGAAGCAGATCAGATTCTGATTTGATGGAAGCCAGTCAATGAGAAACACACACATGCCCAGTTGGAAATGGAGAACAAAGATGCAATAGATGGGTTCCAGCAACAGCGGATAGGAGGTATGTCCTAAAGGGAGAATTTGCTACCTTAGAACTCCTGTTAGAAAACTACAGTTTGGGCCAGGCATGGTGGCTCATACCTGTAATCCCAGCACTGTGGGAGGCCAGGGAGGGTGGAACACCTGAAGTCAGGAGTTTGAGACCAGCCTGGCCAACATGGTGAAACCCCATCTCTACTAAAAATACAAAAATTAGCTGGGCATGGTGGCAGATACCCGTAATCTCAGCTGCTCGGGAGGCTGAAGCAGGAGAAGTGCTGGAACCCGGGAGGTGGAGGTTACAGGTAGCCAAGATCGCACCATTGCATTCCTACCCAGGCCAACAACAGCGAGACTCCCATCTCAAAAAAAAAAGAAAACCACGATTTGGTTCTGCCACATCCTGACTACTATAGTATACGGGTAATGGTATATTCTGATCAGTATTGAGTAGAGATAAAGCGGCGAAAAACAGATCTATGACAATACCTACTTTTTTTTTTTTTTTTTTGAGATGGAGTCTTGTTCTGTCACTCAGGCTGGAGTGCAATGGTGTGATCTCAGCTCACTGCAACCTCCACCTCCCTGGTTTGAGCAATTCCCCTGCCTCAGCCTCCCGAGTAGCTGGGATTACAGACACATGCCACCATGCCAGCCTAATTTTTTTATACTTTTAATAGAGATGGGGTTTCACCATGTTGGCCAGACTGGTCTCGAATTCCTGACCTCAGGCAATCTGCCTGCCTTGGCTTTCTAAAGTGCTCGGATTACAGGTGTGAACCACCACACCTGGATGACAATACCTACTTTTTCATCAGTGGCCTGTGCACTTAACTTCTACGCTCTATTTTATGCTCATTCAACTGTTATTTTCATATTCCAGTAAGAAATTTTGCTCTTAACAACAAACACCCTTGTATACTTTGTTTAAATGGAGAATTTTGATGCTTTATTTATCATTATGAAAACTAAGGACACATACTTTTTTATAGAAGGCTGTTACACGTACACCAATCTGTTTTTAAGAAGGGTTAAATTACTTTAAAATAAATGAATCCTGGCCGGGCGCGGTGGCTCACGCCTGTAATCCTAACACTTTGAGAGGCCGAGGTGGGCGGATCACGAGGTCAAGAGATCGACACCATCCTGGTCAACATGGTGAAACCCCATCTCTACTATAAATACAAAAAAATTAGCTGGGCGTGGTGGCACGTGCCTGTAGTCCCAGCTACTCAGGAGGCTGAGGCAGGAGAATTGCTTCAACCCGGGCGGCGGAGGTTGCAGTGAGCCGAGGTCACGCCACAGCACTCCAGCCTGGCGCCTGGTGACGGAGTGAGACTCTGTCTCAAAAAAAAAAAAATAAATAAATAAATAAAATAAATGAATCCTACATTGGCTTTCCTTAAATCAGGTGTCTTCTTGTATAAATACACTTCTTAAAAAAGAAAAGACTGAGAAAGGAGGTCTACTGAATGAAATGAAGAGTACATGCTCTGATCCATGTAACTGCTGTGCCACTCACACAAGCCAGTGTCCTCTAGATCCTGGATCACAATTTCTTCACCAAATTAAAAAACAACTTCCATTCCCATACCATCAACTGCTTAGATGTCTATGAAATATTTGGAAATCATCAAAAGAAGTGATTATGATGTCATATGGTTGACTCTATGGGTTCAGTAGTTGTGTAAAACTCTGAGAAATGAACTCAATTTTTAGTTGAACTCAACTTAATGAAAAGAACAGACTTTAAGCACCTGCTCGCTACTCAGACATTCAGGGTGTTTCACATTCTTGATATTATCTTAACAACCCTGTTAAGTCAGTATTATTGCTGAGGTTGAAAGAGATTAAGAAACTTGTTTCAGAGCACCCAACGTTCAAGGATTGAAATAGATTGGTTCCAAAGATACCAAAACTCTGTAAAGTGAAATCTTATGTGGAACCCTAATATACACAACATCATTGAATGTGTGTATGGGGTGATTTGTCACACTGAATTCTTGGGAAATCAAAGAGAACTCAAGATAACATGCTTGCTTCCAATTTGTTAAAATTGGAGAGAGCCTTTTTAAAAATTTTTTAAAGAGTTAAAAATATAAAGTGAAATTTGAATCAATCATGCAGAATCATGGAAGCATAAGGGAACCCAGAGTTGCAAGGATCACAGTTCAGAAAGCACTGAACTGTAGACCCTACCCTGTCTCCTTCATGAAGAGTCATCAACATCAATGCATTTGTAAATGTCACATTTATGTTTTATTGCTACCAATAGCATTAAGTATACTCACAATACTCACCATAGTCACAGAGCACCATCAACAATAGATTTGAAAAGTCTTTCAACATCGGTCTCATTCTGATCAGCAAAATCCCAGGTCTTTAGTCTCCTCATGTCCTTTCTCACGTCCAAATTGTGATTTTTTTTTCCCCAAAAACACCTGAAATTAGAACCTCAAAAACAGATGGCTTCATTCAGTGTGATTGACAAAATAGTAATCATGAAATAAAAAAACCATTCTAAAACTCAAACTGCCTATGTGATATTAAAAGGAAGCTAGAGAGGACACTAATTTTCCCTGGGGCAATGACTTATAATTATACAAGCCCCTTTCATTCCATTATAACTCACTGGTCAAGAATATGCAGGTATGCCCAACACCCGATAAGATTATCTTTGCAAAACACCAAAGACCCTTCTCTTTATGGCACATCCTTAAGTGGAGAGTGTATTGTTATTTGCTTAATTTTATCAAAGTTAATAGCCAAAGTTGATACTACGTTTTCACAGTATTTATCTTCTTGGCATTTCACACTAATAAATTTGCTACATTTTTGCCAAACTCTCATTTAGCATTGTGCTATGTACACCCACATGCTCCCTGCCTGGTGTCCACAAATGGGCTAACACTTCCTTGCACAACTGATGTGTTACCAGGATTACTTCATTTATTGACTCCTGGGAACTACATCCAAGTGATCAAAGCTTTTTTTAAAAAAAGATACCCCAGAATACTACAATTAAGTGTGAACTCCATGTGGCCCCAACTTCCCTTGTTTAGGGCAGTCTAAGGAAAAAACAGGTAAATAACAATCATCTTCATCAGTCCTGCAATACTTGTTGCTGCTGGTATGCATCAGGAGATAGGTGATTCACACAGCAATCTTCCCAGTCTACCTAAAAGGGCAGGGAAGACCTTGCTGGCTGTGGTTCAGAGTTATTTGCTAGAAGAGGCACTTATTTTGATACAGACTATTCAACTATAGAATAAGATACTGGGCATTTAAGACAGTTCTTTCATACTAGAGTCTAGCAACTATGAGTTATTAATATTAAATACAACCAAATATATATTTTCTTAGTGTTTATGGTCCCCCCCATTATTTACAGTTAATCTCTTTTTTTTTTTTTTTTTTTTTTTTTTTTTGGGACAGTCTTGCTTAGTCACCCAGCCTGGAGTGCAGTGGCCTGATCTTGGCTCACTGCAACCTCCGCCTTCCAGGTTCAAGCAATTGTCCCACCTGAGCTTTCCAAGTGGCTGGGATTACAGGTGTGTACCACCACACTTGGCTAATTTTTGTATTTTTAGTAGAAAAGGGGTTTCACATGTTGGCCAGGCTAGTCTCGAATGCCTGACCTCGTGATTCGCCCACTACAGCCTCCCAAAGCATTGGGATTATAGGCGTGAGCCACCGCACCTGGCCCACAGTTAATCATTTTAATGAGCAAGTATATTATATTCCAAATACATATTACATCTCTTCAGAGAAGAACATAAATTAGTAGAATTAAGAAGACAGATTGAAATAAGCCAAAATTCAATGGAAAGGAAACTGGTGTGTCTCTATTAGCTTTCTTTCAGTAAGAACTGGTTGAACAAAGGAAATACTGTACTTCCTGAAAGGGAAGCAGAGATTTGAAGTGTTAACTATGCAGACGATTAGGGCTCCCTCCTTTTCCCTGCCACCCGTTGCCAAAAAAAAAAAAGAAAAGAAAATTCTGTTTTGGGTGGAATTAGCCACAGATTTGACCCAATTCCTTCCTTGAACACAGACTGGGAAACCTGGCCAAAGACAGCCGGTGAGATCCTTAGAGGATGCATAATATCTCTTGGGCAAGTGTGAGCACTTAAGACAATTACAATGCTTCTTTTAAGTCATTGAGACCTGGTAACCAAACTAAGGAGAAGCAAGCTCCCAAAAGTTGAACCGGCTTCTCTCAGATTTCTTTGCTTCCACCACAATAACCTTTTCATTTCTTAAGCCCCAAATCGTAACTGATTTTGTGATTATAACACATTTTCTTTCTTATGAAAATGATCAGTAAAACATAGAATTGTGAGATCATCTATACTGTGAGCTGAATGGAAACAGACTTATAAAACAAACCAGCCTACTTGTTAATCATAACATCATAGTAATATGTCTCTTTAATTTCTACCTTGCTCGCTTATTTTCTTTCAACATGTTCTTCCCAAAACCCCGACTGACTTCTTAAAATGTTTGACTCAAGAATTGTTCTAAGAAATTAAGAACTTAGGTATATTTTACACACTTTTGAAAATACGTCTAGACAGCATTCTCGTATGTAAACTTTATAGACAAATTCTAAATGCATCAGCTGAGAAGCTGGGGAGAAGCTGTGAATATTCTCAACGGCTAACAGCATCCCCCACCCTTAGTGTTTTTGCTGAAACCAGCTAGGACAAACGCTTCTAAATCTCCCTTCATAGCTGCAGAAAAAGAAAATGAATTACACTAATGTCCATGGGACCAATGATTCGTGAAAGAATATAAGGGAGAACGAAGCAGTTATTTTGTCCCTTCTGAACAACATGTACATACTCATGTGTATATCTAGGAAACATATCTATTGGGAGGAAATCTCTAGTTCAAAAGCAGCTCATGTAAACAGGTTTTATTTGTATGTTCATTCGAGTCTGCTCTGCCCTGGTCCCACGGGTTGGGTGCAGCGTCCCTGGGACGCCGTGCGCTCGCCCCGTTTACTCAGCTTCGCAAGCCCAGTTCATGCTTGGAAATCTATGCCTCGTGCCGTCAGCATAAAGCCTCTTAATGAAGACTGTCTTTAATTTAATGCTTATATCTCATACTTTCTGTATCCCAGAAAGGATTTCTTTTGGAAAGAAACAGTAGCTCAAGACGCAAATTTTCAAGGTTCTGTGGCCAGTCTCAGTCACTCGGCAACATCTGAGCCCGGAGAAAGCCAGGTTCCGTTAAAGTCGGGTGTGGAGACCGACACCCCTTTAAAGCGTGCCCTGGGGCCGAGGCGGGTGTGTGGAGGGACCGCCACCGTCCACCTGCGCCTTCGGGCTGCGGGGGAAGTGGCAGGGCCCGGGGGCATTTCCCGACCCCAGCAGAGCCGCGGAGGGTCTCGAGGCACAGGAGCGCCCGCTGGGGCGCGGGCACCGGGATGCAGAGGTCACTTCTTACCTTTCAGGACTGGCAGGCAGCGACCCCAGGCTGGCCGGGCGAGTGGCGAGGCAGACGGGAGGCCTCAGTGGCCGCGAGGCAACGCGCCCAGCATCTCGCGTCCCGGAATGCGCGCCCTGACCCCGCGGCGCTCTGCTCTCACAGCCCCGCCCGGGCCCGCCCCTGACGGCGTGGGGAGGGCGGGCACCGGGAGGGCGGGGGGCACTCGGGACCGGGTGTGGTCGGCTCCCGCCCCTTCTGGGCAGCGCATCCTTTCCTGCCCGCCCCCAGCTCGCCAGCTGCTGGACAGGAAACAGGCAGGAAACGCGCGAGGCCCGCCAAGGTCCTGCGGGAGGGGGTGCGGCCCCGGCAGTCGCAGGTCTCCCCCAACACACACCCGCATCCGCAGCCCACGGCCGGACCTGGGGTTTTAAGGACGAGCAGCAATCTCCTGACACTTCACATTCAATCACTTCTCCCCTAGTGTCATTTTCTTCTGGGAGACCACAAAAATAAGTCCTTGAAGTGGCACAGCATGTGGGTTGTAAATTTGCTTTCCCAAATGCCATTGAAGAGTTTCAAAAGAGCACAGTTCAGGTAAAGTGCATCTCCATTTCCATTTTCTTTCCCTGGGATCAGAATTGGTTAGTAAAAATAACTAAACATTTAAAAAACTCTAATGTGAATTACTTCAGTCACTGTGGAAAGCAGTTTGGAGATTTCTCAACTCAAAATAGAACTATCATTTGACTCAGCAATCCCATTACTGGGTATATACCCAAAGTTAAATAAATCATTCTACCAAAAAGACACCTGCACTCCTGTGTTTATCACAGCACTATCCACAATAGCAAAGACATGGAATCAACCTAGGTGCCCATCAACAGTGGAATGGGTAAAGAAAGTGTGGTACATATACACCACGGTAAATTACGCAGCCATAAAAAGGAACAAAATCATGTCTTTTGTAGCAACATGGATACAGTTGGAGGACATTATCCTAAGTGAATCAATGTAGGAACAGAAAACCAAAAACTGTATGTTCTCACTTACAAGTGAGAGCTTAAACAGTGGGTACTCATGGATATAAAGATGGCAACAACAGACACTGGAGACTCCAAGTCAAGAGAGGGAAGGAGAGGGGCAGGGGCCGGAAAACGTCCTAGTGGGTACTACGTTCATTATCTAGGTGACAGGATCAACAGAAACCTCAGCAACATGCAATTACCCTTGTAACAAACCTGCATATGTGCCCCCAAATCTAAAACTAAAATTAACCCAAAAAATCAAGCCTTTTTGAAAATGAGAGGATAGATTCCACCGTAGCAGCTGTGCTTGTTAAATTGAGTAATATGCAATATGGTTTACCACTTGCTTTTCTTTATGCAGAATATACCATTTGACAGCAAAGCTAATATCCAGTAACGGAAATCAGAGCACAGCGGTGGCCTTTGGAGAGCAGGTGACTGGAAAGAGGCACCAGGGAACTCTTAGGAGGTGATAGATATGTTCTATTGTTTGGGGTGTGAGCTACATGGATTTACTATTTGTTAAAGCTCATTTGACTGAAAATCTGTGCATTGCAGTTTGTAAACTTTACCTCATTTAAAAAATATTTTAAAATAAATGATTTGCAGGTCTTTGACTCTATCACTTCATTTTTTAAAAGGTAGCACAAATATTTACTTATATGTTACCAGAGGTATAAAATTTTCTAAGAACTTATCTTGTCGGCCAGGTGTGATGGCTCATGCCTGTAACCCCAACAATTTCAGAAGCCAAGGCAGCGGGATTGCTTGAGCCCAGTAGTTTGAGACCAGCCTCAGCAAAATAGTTAGACTCCATTGCCACAATAAATAAAAAATTATTTGGGAGGCCAAGGGGGGTGGATTGCTTGAGCTCAAGAGTGCAAGACCAGCCTGGGCAACATGGCAAAACCCCATCTCTACCAAAAATATAATAAATTAGCCAGCTGTGATGGCACGTGCCTGTGGTCCCAGCCACTTGGGAGGATGAGGCAGGAGGATCTCTTGAACCCAGGTGGAGGCTTCAGTGAGCCGAGATGATGCCACTGCACAGGCTGGGTGAGACCCCATCTCAAAAAATAAAAAATTAGCCAGATGTGGTGGCATGTACCTGTTGTCCCAGCTACTTGGGAAGCTGAGGTGGGAGAATTACTGAGCCCAAGAGGTTGGGGCTACAGAGGACAGTGATGGCGCCACTGCACTCCTGCCTGGGTGACAGAGTGAGACCCTGTCTCAAAAAAAAAAAAAAAAAAAAAAAAGCAACACCTAGTCAATCTTGTCAAATAGTTACTTCTAGCCATACTAATTAAATCCATCCAAAGTTTCAAAGAAGACTTTAAGGTGATCATCCCATTTCACTGTCAGTAGAATTACCTAGTCTAATATGCATTCAATTTAAGCTTGGATTCTTTTTTCAAATACATACTACCCAGTCCCTGGCATTTCCGTTTTTTTTTTTTTTTTTTTGAGGCAGAGTCTTGCTCTGACACCAGGCTGGAGTGCAGTGGCACAATCTCGGCTCAATGCAACCTCCGCCTCCCGGTTCAAGTCATTCTTCTGCCTCAGCCTCCCGAGTAGCTAGGACTACAGGGGCACGCCACCACGCCTGGCTAATTTTTGTATTTTTTAGTAGAGATGGGGTTTCACCATGTTGGTCAGGATGGTCTCGATCTCTTGACCTTGTCATCTGCCGCCTCGGCCTCCCAAAGTGCTGGGATTACAGGCGTGAGCCACCATGCCTGGCTGGCATTTCAGTTTTAAAAGCAAAAGCTCAGTGGAAACAGCAGGCATTGGAGTTATAAAAGTACAAAAATTAGCCGGTGTGGTGGTATGCACCTAAAGTTCCAGCCATCAGGAGGCTGAGGTGAGAGGATTGCTTGAGCCTAAAAGACAGAGGTTGCAGTGACTCGAGATTACGCCAATGCACTCTAGCCTGGGCAATACTGCCAGACCCTGTTTCAAAAAAAAAAAAAAAAAAAAAATTATATGGGGTATAAGGAACTCGGAACAGGATAAAACAATCTTGAAAATGAAGAGCATATTTGAGGCCTCATAGCTTCCAGTTTCAGAACTTACTACAGGCCGGGTGTGGTGGTTCATGCCTATAATCCCAGCACTTTGGGAGGCCAAGGCAGGCAGATTACTTGAGGTCAGGAGTTTGAGACCAGCCTGGCAAACAAGGCAAAACACCATCTCTACTAAAAATACAAAAAAAATTAGCTGGGGATGGTGGCACACACCTGTAGTCCCAGCTACTCAGGAGGCTGAGGCAGGAGAACTGCTTGAACCCGGGTGGTGGAGGCTGCAGTGAGCTGAGATTGTGCCACTGCACTCCAGCCTGGGTGACAGAGTAAGATTCTGTCTCAAGAAAAAAAAAAACTTACTACAAAGCAGTAGTAATCAAGATAGTGCGATATTAGCAAAAAGATAGACATATACCTAGAATTGCAAGTTCAGAAATAAACTCGTATCTATGGTCAATTGATTTTTTTTTTTTATTTTGAGATGGAGTCTTGTCCTGTCACCCAGGCTGAAGTGCAGTGGTGTGATCTCGGCTCACTGCAACCTCCACCTCCTGGGTTCAAGTGATTCTCCTGCCAGCCTCCCAAGTAGCTGGGATTACAGGCACACGCCACCATACCTGGCTAATTTTTTGCATTTTTAATAGAGACAGTGTTTCATCATGTTAGCCAGACTGGTCTCGAACTCCTGACCTCGTGATCTGCCCGCCTCGGTCTCCCAAAGTGCTGGGATTACAGGCGTGAGCCACTGCACCTGGCTAGTCAATTGATTTTTTAAAAATTACTTTTTAAAACAAAAAGCCCACATGCAAGCATATGGCCAACTGTTTTTTTTAAAAGGATGCCAAGACCATTTAATGGTCAACTAATGGTGCTGGGATAACCAAATAGCCATATGCAAAAGAATTAAGTTGGACCTCCTACTTACACTGTATACAAGTAAAGAATACACTTTTAGATAAAGCCTAGATTAAATTCCAGCCCTGACACTGGAAACCTGGGTAGATTTCTTAATGCCTCCTCTCCCTCCACTGTAGAAGGCATACAACAGTTGTGAAATTTTCTAGTGATTAAGTTAAACATATCGGAGGCAACTTTCTCTGCATTAATCTTTCAGGCACATATTTTTCCCCAAAAAGCTACTCTTCGAGGGTGGAAATTAAAAAAGCTATTTTTCAAGGTACAAGTGGCTCTATCAATATGCTTGGTCATTTTTAAAATAAGAGCTTTATTGAAATGCTTGGTCAATTTTGTCTCCATTAGAATTCTTGCCAAACTGTACTGTTGTCTTTATTAGACAATTAAGATGTAATTTAACATTTTCTAATACAAGGCAATATAAAAGTGAAAGAAAAAAAGCTTTCAAACGAACAGTGATATGGACAGTATTGAACTATAACTGATCTGGCTCTCAAAAGTACCTTCAGTTCTCTTCTGGGTCAGTGACTGATCTAGTGATCTTGTACAAGTTGTATAAAATTTATATACTATCTCAGTAACTCCCTTTATACAAATGGAGAGACCTTTTATTTCTCTGGGGTAATACTCTGAGATGAAATCTATAACTGACTCATGATTTCGTATCAGGACACAAGGAAGAACACGAATGGCCCAATTTTCACACTGTAATAACAAGATCTTACATGTGTATGACAACTATTCTGGAGTGCTTTCCACATCATGGATGTGGCCCATGCCATGATAATTGAATAAGATAGAGCAGATCTCATTCAGGCAGGCTAAGCCTTGGCAAGTCTGGTTGAGAAACCTCTAGGGAAGAGGATAAAAGACACACAACACAGTTGGTTTGCTACTCAACTCATGCAATACTCAGCATTAGAATTCAAAAATCACTCAATTCAGTTAATGCTTTACTAGGAATCTACCATGTACAGTCACTGACCTAGGTCAGTGAGAATTCAAAAGAAATATTACATGACAGTCTTTGAACTTAAAACCAGTTTCTCTATTTTCTTATAGTATCAAGACAAAATATAGTTAAGTGTATGGAAAACACAACCATCTGGGTTTTTCTTAAGCCCTCCTTCCCTCCACTGTAGAAGGCATACAATAGTTGTGTAATTTTATACTGATTAAGTGAAAACATAACTTGTAGAGTTTAGAAATAATAGAGCTGTGTATTGGAAACATTTCTGGAGCAGGCAGGATTGAGCAAAGTATAATTTAGATTGGTGGGGTGGGCATGGGAGAGGGCAGGTGAGTGGGAAGAAGTAATGAAGTGCTCACGGCTATAATCCCAGTACTTTGGGAGGCCGAGGCAGGCAGATCACAAGGTCAGGAGATTGAGACCATCCTGGTCAACATGGTAAAACCCTGTCTCTACTAAAATACAAAAAATTAGCCGGGCGTGGTGGTGGGCGCCTGTAGTCCCAGCTACTCTGGGAGGCTGAGGCAGGAGAATCGCTTGAACCTGGGAGGCGGAGGTTGCAGTGTCCTGAGATTTCGCCATTGCATTCCAGCCTGGTGAAAGAGCGAGACTCCCTCTCAAACAAACAAAAAAAAGTAGTAATGAAGGGAGCTTTGGATAGACAAGGGGAGTGTGTCCAGGAACACAAAGGGGCACACCTCTGCTGTTCCTTTTTCCCAACACCTGCCACTTACAGACAATCTCTTGGTCTTTGTGAGCCTAGTTTACCAGGTTCTTCCTCTCCCCTGAAGTCTTCCAAAGCCCTCCATCAGGACTAAGGTCTCCTACCTCTGTCCCCCGAAGCGTGGTACGTATGCCCCTTCCATGGCACTGACTTCATTCCACCTTCAGTGAAAGTTGCTTACATGGCAGTTTCCCCAACTAGGTCTCCCTTTTCTTAAGGACAGGGCTGATCTTATTCAACTTTGTATCCCCTCCCACTACCACTGCCCAACAAAATTGTTGACACAAAGTTGCTATGTGTTCAAAAAAATGTTTTTTTCATTGAATTGAATGGGAGCTAAAGTAGGATAAAGTGGAACCAAATTATAAATAGGAATACAGGTCAGAGTTCATTCATTCAGTAAATATTTATTGAATGCTTACTGTGTGCCAAGCCCTGTTCTAGGCTCTGAGGATACATCCATGAACAAACCAGCTAAAAACCTCTGCCCCTGCACAGCTGAAACTCTAGACCGTGAGGGATGGGATTAGCAATAAATTCACGTAAATTCAACCATACCTCCTAGAAAAAGACACATGCATGTAAATTATTAATGCTATAAGATCTACTCTTGATAGGCAGTTTGTATTTTTGTACTTAATATAAGCATAATATGTTCATACTTACATATAACACTGCTGGGATTTAAACTTTAAGACTACAAAGAGAACTTTATTGGTAACTTAGGAGATTTTCAAGGACCATTTTGAGCATGCTCGATTTTGTCCTTAGGCACGGTCTTTAAAACCTAACCACCTTACAAGTTGTGACTCCACTGTACCAAAATGAAGACTCTCAGACTTTTGGGCAAAAGAACCACTTTAAGTATTTGAGCATGAGAATGACAGGATGAATCCACGTTCTCTCAGATTAATCTGATAACAAGGAACAAGAAAAGAGTACATTCATATGAATATACATGGTCAGGCAACAGTGGAATTCACATCAAGAGTTTTTAAAAAACCAAACCAGTTCAAGACATGTCCCATTCTTTTAAGACAACTAAAACAGTAAGAGCTCAATGTCATAAATATTTATAAGCAACTCTTGAGTATAAAATCCAAAGGAAAAAGTCTTAACATAACTGGCTTTAGTATGACTAAAAGTTTATCATTTTCATATGTTTTTCAGAGTATTAAAAAAGAAAGCCAAGAAAAACCGTTTTTAAATTTTGTAATAATTTTACTCTATATACATTAATACCAGTCATTTAACCCTAAAAATAATCTTCAACACAATGTAAAAAATTTTTTTTGACAGTAAATGACTAGAAATATTGCATTACCATAAAGCTACAAAGAGGTTCATGCTCCTAAGAGCAAAGTTAGGAAAACAAAAAAATAATAATTATACCAGTGATGATAAGCACCAAGACAGAACTTTTTTGCACTTAGGGCCTGATTGGTTATATTTAAACACAACTTCTACATTAGAGGGCCAAAATAACACCTTATAATAATGGCCAAAAAAAAAAAAGATAAAAATACACAAATACATACAAAGGTCTGGAAACAGTGAAGAATGCCCACTTTAAAAATAATAAAACCAATCATACTCATTTTTAAATTAATGTGACATTTGTAAAATATATTTATATGTCACTTTTCTTCCTTCTTAGGTCACTTTATACAATTCAGATTGCTCCATTTTTGATCATCAGTTGTCAAACTAAAGTAAACAAATATGTTAAATTATGTAGGTTTGCTTTAATGGATCCAAACCATGAGAGCTAGATCTAATAGCCCCAGCAATCTTCCTTGCAACTCACTCCAACTGGTGAAACAGATTATTTATCTTCATAATTTTAAAAGCCTTAGCCAGGTAAGAGAGAGAGAGAGACAGAGTATGTGTACAAGTTTGCCAGAGCACTGTGAGACGGTGAGTACCACCCAGAAAGAGGTGAGACATACAAACAAGTTTACACAATGGTCCAACTAACCCCTAAAAGACTTGGGCAGTCAGACACTGAGTTACCCTCAAAATTAACCTGAGGCTGACCAATGGGGGAACCAGAGGATCTGTCACACAATTGAAGAGTCAGTGACAGGTTTGGAAAACAAAAACTAAAGTAGGATGTCTCAGGCACAGCATTCCTGTGACACTGGAGGACACCAAGGAGCAATAGCCACTTTTCAGACAGGGATAAGGGACTGGGATCCCCTGGGTCTACAGCTGAAGGTCCCTGGCACTTCCCAGAGGGCACTTCAGCAGTCTCTGGAGGTGGCCCTCCACATTACCCACTGACAATGTCTGAGGGGACCCAGAGTGTGAACCTGGGCATCCCTCCTCCTGGTCCCAAGGGTGCTCCCAATACAATACTTTCCCTCCCGCAGGCTTGGCCAAAACCATCACTACCCTTTCACTTCCAACTCAGCTTTAGAAAGGGAGTCTCCTGTCCTGTGGGGTCCCTGAGTTTGAGATAATGCCAACATACTGGAGGCTGCAGAGCAATAACATGTGGAGTCAGGCAGTCACTTTAAAATGTAAGCAATCTGCATGCAGTATTAGCCAGTTGTTGTTATCTCAGTAACACTTCGTACCAAAGTAGTTTTACACACAACTTAAAAACGACAAAAAAAAAATATTGCTGGAATATGATAGAGAGACTTTTTAAAGTTCAGTGTTGAAACTCCTTATGGAAAAGAAAAGGAGACATTACTTTTCCGCTTTCTATCTTCTGTCTGTGGCTTTGAGGTAAAAGAGCACTAAGGCTCCTGTGAAGCTATTTAAAGGTTCCCTCTGCCATTCCACCGGCACAACAATCCCAGGGAATTCCTGAGCTGTCTACCTCCTAAATTTTTAATCATAACTCTGGGCATGTCTATACAGCTCTCTAGTGCAATTTCAAAATCCACAGCATTTGGAAACAAAATGACACAGTTGCATTCTTTAAATGCCAGCCATGAAATCATCACTTAAAAAAACAAAAAGAGACTAGATGGAATATATATGTGTGTGTGTGTGTATGTGTATGTATGTGTGTGTGTGTGTGTTATATATATGTGTGTGTGTATATATATATATACACACATACTCTAGATGGAATATGTGTGTGTGTTTACACATACCCTAGATGGAAAATATATATATATATATAGACACACACACACACACACACACACACACATATACACACACTAGATGGAATATATATATACACACACTAGCTGGAATATATATATATGTATATATACACATATATATATACACACACACATACACACACAACAGAATATATATATATATATCAAATAAAATTCTTTCATTTTTAAAGGTGTTTTATTTGGTATGTTGAAGACACGCCTACGACTGCTTCTAAAAGCCCTTGGCAGGAGCCTCATATAGCATGCTGCAGTATGATATTTTGTCCCAACATTGTCATGTACAATTTGGTGAATTTCAGTCACACCCAAATAACCATCTAACCTGTCCGAACATGCAACTTCTCTTTTTTATTCTCTGCAAAACTAAATTCCCTTCTTTACAAAATAATTAGATTTGAGGATCAAGTTAAAATGCACTATATTTCAAGTTAAACTCAGGCTTCTGCACAACTATAGCATGATTTTAAAGTCATGTTGGCATTCACTTTCTGTATTTTCCTATGTGTATCCTAAATAAATTTCCTGGACCATATTTAGTGAGAAATTAAAAGAGTTTTACATTACACTGTGAAGTTCGAATAAATTCTCAGTTGATCAGGGTTTATCTCTTAGCTCAATGTCATACAACCTCTACATGACGCAAGCATATGGACAAAAAGAATTTTAAATACAAAACCCTTAGCTCTGTGTCATAAATAAATTTGGGTAAAAACGAAGGCCTTCCACTGAGTCATCACGGCAAAGATGGCCCATCTTCTCTGCAAGCAGCAACCTAAAACAAAAAAACAAAAAACCCCACACAATTATCTGTCCATGCAGAAACACAAATACACATTACATTGTAATGAAAGGTAAGAACCTTACTTACCTTTCTTTGGCCAGGAGGACAGACATTCCCACGAGCTTAGCAAACTCTTCTGACGTTAGGGATCCCTTTTCTGAAACCTAACAGAAACACACAGCAGAAAAAAATGTAATTCATTTAGGACACTAATTTAAACACACTTTGGGTACTAATAGCAGGCAGAATGTATACCACTATATGCAAGAAATAATTTACTTAAAGTCCTACTAAATTCCAAAGAATATTCACTCTAGAACTAAATCTCAACTAATGCTTAATCTTACAAAAGTTGAAGGACCCAGAAGAGACATAGAAGAGACTAAAATATCAAGATCAAGCTCTCTATAATGTAACAAAGTCACTGTACTAAAGCCTAAAAAGAACTATTTGATATTCTGAAAAAGAATATATAACAAATTCTGAGTACATATTACATGCTCCAGTGAAGGAACTTTATACATAGGTTTAGTTTAAAACGTGGTAGAAATAGCTGTAGTTTTGGGGTTTTCATCTAGTTGAAAATGAGAAGGATAATAAATGGGAGTTATTCAAATTATACAGGCTCACCATAGAAGCTATAAAGACAGTACTATTTCAAGTATCCTAATGAGTAATAATGGTAGTTTGGCCAGTAAAATCCATCTAAACTACAATTGCTTTTTATATTTTTTGAAGCAATTATTTTCATAAAACAACTTGTGGTGTTTTACAAAGCTGCTTATGTAGGTGTTCATGGAAGAAAAAGTTTAATTGTGTGTAACATCTGATAAAGTTAAAAATCTGTTCTCAACACTAAGCTTTAATAGAAAAGAAAGCACCTAATTTTAATTCTCCTTACATGTAAGATGTTAAGAGTGTCAAGAAATTTCAAAAAGCTCTTAATGTATGACTTTGGTTAATATTGATTCATTGTTAGTGATAAACCGTTTTTATTTGGGTGTGCGAATGCTACTTTTCAGTAAAGTTAAATTCAAAAGGAAATTCTGTTTTTTGAGTTGCAAGACTGTGGGTCTTCGTAGCAAGCTTTAAAGACTGGAGAAAATTGGCTTCACGTACTGTCTCCAGGGCTGAGGCCACCATTTCCTCTTCCTTGTGAGACTGAAGCTCAATTACCATGACGCCACTGTCAAACACACGGAGCCTGAAAACCATAGGTGTGAGAACAAAGCCAGGAATTATCTAGGATATTCAACCACTGAGAAGGAGCACATCTTTTTTTTTTTTTTTTTAAGATGGGGTTTCACTCTTGTTGCCCAGGCTGGAGTAAAATGGTGTGATCTCAGTTCACCACAACCTCCACCTCCTGAGTTCAAGTGATTCTCTTGCCTCAACCTCCCGAGTAGCTGGGATTACAGACATGTGCCGCCACGCCCGGCTAATTTTGTATTTTTAGTATAGACAGGTTTCTCCATGTTGGCCAGGCTGGTCTCAAACTCCTGACCTCAGGTGATCTGCCCGCCTTGGCCTCCGAAAGTGCTGGGATTACAGGCGTGAGCTACCGCACCCGGCCAGGAGCACATCTTTTATACCTTCTTTTATGCCCAGGTATGAGGGTAATATTAAATTAAACAACATTTAAAACCTATCGAGCACAAGCAATGATGGCATAGCTAAACAGCTCATGAATACACAGAAAATAAAATCACGAACTGAATCTACATGCTAAATAAAATGCCTGGCTACTTTTTTTTTTTTTTGAGACAGTTTCGCTCTTGTTGCCCAGGCTAGAGTGCAATGGCACGATCTTGGCTCACTGCAACCCCTACCTCCTGGGTTCAAGCGATTCTCCTGCCTCAGCCTCCTGAGTTGCTGGGATTAGAGGCATGCACCACCAGGCCCAGCTAATTTTGTATTTTTAGTGAGACAGGTTTTCTCCATGTTGGTCAGGCTGGTCTCAAACTCCTGACCTTAGGTGATCCACCCGCCTCGGCCTCCCAAAGTGCTGGGATTACAGACGTGAGCCACTGGACCCGGCCGCCTGGCTACTTTTTTAAACCAAAGAATAAGGAAAAGAAAATTCACAGCTGAACATCTCCAGAGACTAACACAAAATGTCTAAGGGAAGAGGGGCTAGTTATTCTAACCTCATGGGAAGAACCACACCCTTATCTCATTCCCCCAAATCCACAAGAGTCTGACTACTGGCCCTGTAAGAACATGCCCAGCCCTGATAAAGATGAAATAATCTAATTTCAAGAAGGCAATATTCTGGCTTGACACTAGGGATGGCAAACTTGGCTGGCCTTTCCCATCTACCCCGTGCAGAATCATGGTTGCAGGTGGCAAACTTCCTGAAGAGGTTCCTTTACCTGAGAGGTAATTTCAGTGCTTCCAGCATCTTGCATGCATTCACTAAATCTTCTGGTGAGAGCAACTAAGAGGGGAAAAAAAAATTCTAGTAATGCTATACAATTGTAATGATCACTAAAACAGAAGAGTAAATTTTGAAATTATTATCAATAATTTTATGTGATTCAATCATTACAAAGCAAAAAAATTAACAAAGGAGCCAAAGACTTCTATTCATTAAAGTAGTACTACCCAATAAAATATGCATGCCACATATGTTATTGTAAATTTTATAGTAACCACATTAAAAAGTAAAAAGACACACGTGAAATTAATTTTAATACACATATTTTATTTAGTCCAGTAGATTGAATATAGAACCAATGCAACATATAAACAATACAAAAAATTATTAATGAGATGTTTAACATTTCCTTATTTTGTACGAAGTCTTTTCAATCTGGTGCATTTCACACTTGCAGCACATCTTGATTTGGATTAACTACAAGTCACCACGTGATGTGGCTATCCTTTTGGAGAGTGCAGCCTTAACAAATCGGCATAGTGTGGTGATAACAAGCACAGCTTTCAGTCCCACAGATGGCTCCAGAGCCAGTAAATCCTAGATCCAAATACTTGTCAAACCACTGCCTCTGGCTGTGGCCTTGCTCAAGTTATTTCATCTTTCTATTTTTTTTTTTTTTTTTTTTTTTTTGAGACAGAGTTTCACTCTTGTTGCCCAGGCTGGAGTGCAATGGCACAATCTCAGCTCACTGCAACCTCTACCTCCCAGGGTCAAGCAATTCTCCTACCTCAGCCTCCCGAGTAGCTGGGATGACAGGCATGTGCCACCATACCCAGATAATTTTTTGTATTTTTAGTAGAGACAGGGTTTCACCATGTTGGCCAGGCTGGTTTCAAACTCCTGACCTCAGGTAATGCACCCGCCTTGGCTTTCAAAGTGTTGGGATTACAGGCGTAAGCCACTGTGCCTGGCCAAGTTATTTCATCTTTCTAAGCCTCAATTTCCTAATCTCCAAATTATCCCCAACATGGGACAGTAAAAGCAGCCATGTCACTGAGTTATTGGGAGGATAAATGTGTATGTGCAGAGTGTCCAGTGGATGGTAAGTACTCACTGATGGCAGCTATGATCAGTATTCAGATAAAAACACAGAGCAGGGCTTAACTCATGGGACTGGGTGAGCCATTTGCATGGAGGTAACTAACTGTTTGGGCACAAAGAGCACCTGGACAGTCTTGGAGGCCAAGGACATGTGGATGTAAAGGAGCAAGGGCAGCTGAAGAATAGCCACTGCTGATACACAGCCAAAGGGGCGGGGCAGCTTTCCCTCTGCATTCTCTACAAGGCAACTTGTTCCAACCAAGTTGATTGAGAAGTTAACTATTGCAGAGGAAGGTCTTCCTGAATAACCTTATTTATCACAATAAAAACAGAAATTATTAGAGCTGAACAGTTTCACTCAGTCAAAATCCTGATATTAAAAGTAAGAAAACTGGGTCCCTAAATGCTGGCAAGGATATGGAGAAAGGAACTCTTACACACTGTTGGTGGGAAGGTAAATTAGTGCAGCCACTATGGAAAACAGTATGGCGATGTCTCAAAAAACTGAAAACAACTATCACATGATCCAGCAATCCTACTGCTGGGTATACATCCAAAAGAAAGGAAAGGAGTATATCGAAGAGAAATCTGCACTCCCATGTTTATTGCAGCACTATTCACAATAGCCAACATCATTTGCAACAACAGGGATGGAACTGGAAGACACTGAAAAATGGAGTAAGCTGTCACAAAAAGACAAATATCCCATGCTCTCACTCATATGTGGGAGTTAAAAAAATGGATCTCATGCAGATAGAGAGTAGAAAAATGGTTTAGAGGGTAGGAAGAGTAGTGGGGGAAGGAGGGATAAAGAGAGGTTGGCTTAATGGGTACAAAAATACAATTATAAAGAATAAGAGGCCAGACACAGTGGCTCAAGCCTGTAATCCCAGCACTTTGGGAAGCCAAGGTGGACAGATCACATTATATGCTTGTATCATATACAACATGGTGAAACCTCATCTCTACTAAAAATACAAAAATTACCCAGGCATGGTAGTGGGTGCCTATAATCCCAGCTACTCGGGAGGCTAAGGTAGGAGAATCGCTTGAACTGGGGGAGGGGGGAGGTTGCAGTGAGCCGAGACTGCACCACTGCACTCCAGCCTGGGCAACAACAGCGAGACTCCATCTCAAAAAAAAAAGGTGGCGGAGGAGTAAGATTTAGCATTCAGTAGTACAATAGGGTAACTACAGTTAACAATAATGTATTGTATCGTTTTTTCTTTTTTCTTTTTGAGACAAAAAGTCTTCTTTCACTCAGGCTGGAGTGCAGTGGTGCGA
Source organism: Ateles fusciceps (assembly GCA_036589455.1). Lineage (NCBI taxonomy): Eukaryota > Metazoa > Chordata > Mammalia > Primates > Atelidae > Ateles > Ateles fusciceps. The sequence continues at coordinate 11,853,893 of JAZHEH010000630.1, forward strand.
TCTCAGCTCACTGCAACCTCCGCCTCCTGGGTTGAAGCAATTCTCCTGCCTCAACCTCCCAAACAGCTGGGACTACAGGCGCATGCCACCATGCCCGACTAATATTTTATATTTTTAGTAGAGATAGGGTTTCATCATGTTAGCCAGAATGGTCTTGATCTCCTGACCTTATGATTTGCCTGCTTTGGTCTCCCAAAGTGCTGGGATTACAGGCGTGAGCCACTGTGCCCGACCTGTATATTTCTTTCTTTTCTTTTTTTTTTATTTATTTGTTGAGACGGAGTCTAGCTCTGTTGCCCAGGCTGGAGTACAGTGGCACAATCTCAGCTCACTGCAACCGCCACCCCACAGGTTCACGCGATTCTACTGCCTCAGACTCCCAAGTAGCTGGGATTACAGGTGCCCCCAACCATACCCAGCTAATTTTTGTATTTTTAGTAGAGACAGGGTTTTGCCATGTTGGCTAGGGTGGTCTTTAACTCCTGACCTCAGGTGATCTGCCCACTTTGCCCTCCCAAAGTGCTGGGACTATAGGCGTGAGCCACCACCTCTGGCCCTACTGTATATTTCAAAGTAACTAGAAAAGTGGAATTGGAAAAGTTCCTAACACAAAGAATTGATAACTACTGGAGGTGACAGACCCTCAATTTCCCTTATTTGGTCATTACACATTATATGCTTGTATCAAAATTTCACATGTACCCCAAAAATATGTACAACTATTATGTATCCATAAAAAAGAAAACATAAAAATTTGGGGGGCCAGGCCTGGTGGCTCATGCCTGTAATCCCAGCACTTTGTTTGGGAGGCCGGGGTGGGTAGATCACCTGAGGTCAGGAGTTCAAGAACAGCTTGGCCAACATGGTGAAACCCTGTCTCTACTTAAGGTATGAAAATTCTCCTGGTGCGGTGGCACACGCCTGTAATCCCAGCTACTTGAGAAGCTGAAGCACAAGAATTGCTTGAACCCAGGAGGCAGAGGTTTCAGTGAGCCAAGATTGTGCCACTACACTCTACAGAGTGATACTCTGTTTCAAAAATACAAAACAAAAAATTTAAAGATTAAAAAAAAATGTGGTACATATATCCAATGAAATACTATTCAGCACAAAACATAGTAAAATTCTGTCATGTGCAGCAACATGGATGAACCTGGAGGATATTACATTAAGTGAAATAAGCCAGACATAGCAAGACAAACACCCACTTGATTTTACTTATATGTAGACTCTAAAAGAAGCTGATCTCATAGAAGTAGCCAGTAGAAGAGTGGCTACCACAGGCTGGGGGAGGGTAGGCAGGAGAAGGGGGATGGAGAGAGGTTGGTCAACAGATACAAAGTTACAGTTAGACGGGAAGCATGAGTTCTGCTGCTATATTACACAGGGTGACTAGATAATGACAATGCGGTGTATAGTTCTTTTTTTTTCTGTTTCTGAGTACCGTGTTTTTTTGGTTTTTTGGTTTTGTTTTTTTTGAGATGGAGTCTTGCTCTGTCTCCCAGGCTGGAGTGCACTGGCACAATCTCAGCTCACTGCAACCTCCACCTCCCTGGTTCAAGCAATTCCCCTGCCTCAGTCTCCTGAGTAGCTGGGATTACAGGAACACACCACCACTCCCGGCTATTTTTTTTTGTATTTTAAGTGGAGACTGGGTTTCACCATGTTGGCCAGACTGGTCTGAGCACTGCCAGACCTCAGGCAATGCTCCCGCCTCGGCCTCCCAAAGTGCTGGGATTACAGGCCTGAGCCCCCGAGCCCAGCCCTGAGTACTTTTTATTGATACATAATATTTTACATATTTATGGGGTATAGGGGCTATTTTTATTAATACACATGCATAAAATGTGTAATGATCAAGTCAGGGTATTTGGGGTACCTATTACCTCAAGTTTTTATCCTATCTATGTGTTAGGAACATTTTAAGTCCTCCCTTCTAGCTACTTTGAAATATACAATACACTGCTGCTTCCCTCCTCTGCTACTGAATATTAGAACTTATCTAACAGTATGTTTGTACCCATTAACCAACCTTTCTTATTCCCCCGCGCCCACTTATATACCTTTCCCAGTCTCTGATATCTATCATCTATTCTCTACCTCCGTAAGAATGAGTGAGAACGTGCACTATTTGTCTTTCTGTGTCTGGCTTACCTCACTTAACATAATGACTTCCAATTTCTCCATGTTGCTGAAAATAATGTGATTTCATTATTTTTTATACGACTGAATTGTATTCCATTTGTATGTATCTGACATTTTCTTTAGCCATTCATACATTGATGGACACTTAGGTTGATTCTTTGTTTTTTTAAAAAAATATTTATTTTAGATTGGGGGTACATGTGAAAGTTTGTTACACAGATAAAGTCGTGTCACTAGGGTTTGTTGTACAGATTATTTCATCACCTAGGTATTAATATTAAGCCCAGTACCCAATAGTTATGTTTTGCTCCTCTCCCTCCCCTGAGTCTCCATCCTCAAGTATACTCCAATGTTTGCTGTTTGCTTCTTTGTGTTCGTAAGTTCTCATTATTTAGCTACTACTTATAAGTGAGAATATTGGTATTTGGCTTTCTGTTCCTGCACTAGTTTGCTAAGGATAATAGCCTCCAGCTCCATCCATGTTCCCACAAAAGAATTATCTTGGCCGGGCACGGTGGCTCATGTTCCCAGCACTTTAGGAGGCCAAAGTGGGCAGATCACGATGTCAAAAGATCAAGACCATCCTGGCCAACATGGTGAAACCCCGTCTCTACTAAAAATACAAAAATTCGCTGGGCATGGTGGTGCGAGCCTGTAATCCCAGCTACTCGGAGAGCTGAGACAGGAGAATTGCTTGAACCCAGGAAGCGGAGGTTGCAGTGAGCCAAGATGGCACCACTGCGCTCCAGACTAGCAACAGAGCGAGACTCCATCTCAAAAAAAAAAAGAATTATTTTGTTCTTTTCTGTGACTGCATATGACAGACAGGAAAGGATTTATTTTGAATGTTATTACCACAAATAAATGATAAATATTTAAAGTGATGAGTATGTTAATTGTCCTGTGATATGGTTTGAATCTATGCCCCCACCCAAATCTCATCTTGTAGCTGCCATAATTCCCACGTATTGTGGGAGGGGACCTGGGGGGGAGATGACTGAATTATGGGGGCTGGTCTTTCCTGTGCTGTTCTGGTGATAGTGAATGGGTCCCATGAGATCTGATCATTTTAAAGACAGTTGTCCTGCACAAGTTCTCTTTGCCTGCTGCCATCCACATAAGCTGCGACTTGCTCCTCCTTGATTGTGAGGCCTCCCTAGCTATGTGGAACTGTGAGTCCAATTAAACCTCTTTCTTTTGAAAATTGCCCAGTCTCGGGTATGTCTTTATCAGCAGCATAAAAATGGACTAATACACCCTGATTTGATCATTATAAAATGTATACATGCAGTGAAACACCACATGGCATGAATATGTACAATTATTGTGACAATTATAAAGAAAAATACAAGAAGTTTTGAATAGCCAAAAAAAAAAAAAAAAAAGAAGGAAAACTGAGTCTCAGAGATGTTAAGTAAGCTACTGAAGGTCACTAAGCAAATCACTATCAAAACCAGGAAAAGAATCTGCCTCCTGGATCCCAAGGCAGTATTCTTTTCACTATACCACAGTGCTTCTCAAAATAGCTTTGATATTCACAACCCTTCCTCAAATTGTATTCAGAATTTGTATTAAGAAAGTCTATATTTAGTTAAAAGAATATTTAAATTTTCTATTCTTACTTCCATTCCTCGAGCTCGGTTTACTAAGCAGTACACCTCTGTGAGTGACATTATTCCCCCTCGTTCCTGTTAAAATATGAAATTTTTAAAAAAGTATTAATGTTACAATTACACCAGTTAGCATTTCTTAACAGGAATCATAATCACAGGGAAATCAGAAATCTGAAATTTCTTTAAGAAGCTTATAAAAACTGTATTTATACAAAGGAGAACCTATTCAGATACCACAAGGCAGTTCAGATTCACTACTTGCACTTTAATGTCATTACCATCTTATTTTTATTTTTATTTTTTGAGACAGAGTCTTGTTTTGTCTCCCAGGCTGGAGTGCAATGGCAGGATCTCAGCTCACTACAACCTCCACCTCTCAGGTTCAAGCAATTTTCCTGCCTCAGCCTCCCGAGTAGCTAGGACTACAGGCATACACCACCACGCCCGACAATTTTTTTTGTATTTTTAGTAGAGACAGGGTTTCACCATGTCGGTCAGGCTAGTCTTGAACTCCTGACCTCAAATGATCTGCCTGCCTCAGCCTCCCAACGTGCTGGGATTAAATGCGTGAGCCACTGTGCCTGGCCTCATTACCATTTTAACATTTACTTAAATGAAAAAAGGGTCTCTACACCATGTTTCAAAAAAATACGTTTAAATGTTTTAACTTATTTCAGCTAATAAATGAAGAAAGTATAGAATTAATAAGACCATCACCATTTTGCAACCCCCAATGAAATAACAGATCTAGGTAATGACTGTCAATGACTGTTAACATCACAAAAAATTTTAAAAAATTAAAAAAAAGGACAATCAGACATTATATATCTCTTGATGGAAGTACACAACAGCTTCTATGAAATAGTCTTGCAATCATAATTGTTTAAAACCCTAACAAACCTTTATTATAAATACCAGTTTATAGGAAATACACAGAACAGGAAAAGCACACTCTATAGGATAAACTAGTTTCTTCAAGAAACACATAGTGGGGTGGAAGGTAAGAGAGGCAGGAAAAGAAAGAACCCATGAAATTAAAAGCGAGCAAACAAACTTGAGAAACAAATCAACAAACTACAATGAATCCTGATTGAAACAGACCAACTGTAAGAGAAAATGTGAACACTAGGCTGGGCACGATGGCTCACACCTGCAATCCCAGCAATTTGGGAGGCCGAAGCAAGCGGATCACCTGAGGTCAGGAGTTTGAGACCAGCCCGGCCAACATGGTAAAATCCTGTCTCTACTAAAAACACAAAAAAGTTAGCTGGGCGTGGTGCCAGGCACCTGTAATCCCAGCTGCTCAGGAGGCTGAGGCAGGAGAATAGCTTGAACCTGGGAGGCGGAGGTTGCAGTGAGCTGAGATCGCACCATTGCACTCCAGCCTGGGTAACAAGAGTGAGGCTCCATCTCAAAAAAAAAAAAAAAGAAAGAAAGAAAGAAAATGTGAACTCTAGATATTAGATAATATTAAGAAATTATTTTAATTTTTTAGATTATGAAATGGGATTATAGTTGTATTTAAAGGAGTCTTTATCATTAGAGTTACATAACTGAAATGTTTACAGATAAAGTGATATGATGTCTGGGATTTGCTTTAAAATAATTTCGAGTGGAGGCTGGTTTCCAGAAGAAGCTGGATGATGGGCACAGAGGATTCATTATACTATTCTATTTGTCATAGGTTTGAAATCTTTTTTAATACAAGTGCTTTAATAAACTTTTGATTGCCTAAATACTATCAGACTAGAAGATGAATCTGTCAAAAGAAATTCTTTCCATTCTTAGTTTGCTAAGAGTTTTCATCGCAACTCGTCTTTGCACTATCAAATACTTTTTCTGTATCCAATAAGTAGGTAATATGATTTTCCCATTTTTTCTGTTAATGTGATGAGTTACACTGATTAACTTTCAAATGTCAAACCAATCTCAACGAAAGCCAATTTGGTCATGATTATTGGGGTATTTTTTGTTGTTGTTGTACTTTGGGCTCTGGGGTACATGTGTACTTCCTGCATCCTGCAGGATTGTTGCATAGGTACATACATGCCATGGTGGTTTGCTGTCTCCACCACCCACCCCATTGCCTACATCAGGCATTTCTCCCGGTGTTGTCCCTCCCTGCCCACCCCCCCACTGTCCCTTCCCTCCCCTCCCCTCCCCGCCAACCTATCCCTGTGAGTGTTGTTCCCTTCCCTGTGCCCAAGTGTTCTCATTGTTCATCACCCGCCTATGAGTGAGAACATGCGGTGTTTGGTTTTCTGTTCTTGTGTCGGTTTGCTGAGAGAGATGGTTTCTAGATTCATCAATGTATCTACAAAGGACATGAACTCGTCGTTTTTTGTGGCTGCATAGTATTCCATTGTGTAGATGTGCCGCATTTTCTTTGTCCAGTCTATCACTGAAGGGCATTTGGTCTTTTTATATATTGATAAATTCAATTTGCTAACGTTTTGTTTAGAATTCTTACATTTCTGGTTTTGAAAGGGATTGGCCTATAATTTGCATTTCTTATATGTCATTTTCGAACTTTGGTCCTAAGGTAATGCTAGCCTCTTAAAATTAGTTAGAAGTATTCTACCTTTTTCTACTCTCTGAAGAAGTTGTGTAAGATTAGTATTACCTCTTCCTTAAATATTTGAAAGAATTCACCCACAAGGTTATCTGGGCCTGAATACTTCTTTATGGGAAGATTTTAAATTACAGAAGGAACTTATTTAGTAGCCTCAAGTCTATACAACATTGGCAGGTTGTATTTAATATCATCTTCTTTTATTTTTCACGCCTGCAAAATCTGTAGAAATGTTCCTTTTTCATTTCTGATGTTGGAATTGTGTGCTTGCTTGCTCTCATTTGCTCATGTTATCTCCCTCTTTCTTGCTTTCCCTTTGATTTATTTGCTAGAGACCTGCCAAATTTATTATTCTTTTCCAAGATTCCACTTTTGGTTCTGTTGTTTCTCCCTATTGTGCGTTCATTTTCTATTTAATTAGTTTTTCTTACATTTATTATCTACTTCCTCCTACTTTTGTAGATTTATTTTGCTGGCTTTTTTCTAGTTTTTTTAGGTAAATATTTAGAGTCTTCATTTCAACTTTCCTTATTTTCTAATAGTATGCATTTTAAAGCTGTAAAATTCTCTATAAGCACAGCTTTAGTAGAAGCTATGGGTTTTAATATTATATTTTCATTATTATTCAGTTCAAAATACTTTCTAGTTTCCATTACAAGTTCTTATTTGAGCTCTGATGTATTTAGAATTATATTGCTTAATTTAATAACAGTTCAGGGTTTTCCAGTTAACTGTCATTGATATTTAGCTGAATTTTACTGTTTCAGAGAATACAATCTGTATGATTTTAAACCTTTGGAAACTTTATGCATGCTTTATGGCTCAGCATAACAAATGTTCCCTGTACACTTGAATTGAGGGAAAAAAAAAAAAGAAGATGAATCTGTGTTATAGAATGATTAATAGTACTATATAGTAAAGACTAGATGGGTGAAATTTATCTATACAGAGAAAGATCATGTATTTTCTTTCAAAAATAAGGAAAACTTCATATCAAATAGATTTAGAAAGTTATAGATGTCAAAAATGAAAATTAAAAACAATTTAGAAAATTACAGACAAAGAATAATAAGCACAGTGAACTAATTTAATATACCGGAAAGGAAAAAACATGTCAGTTGACAATAACCATATCATGAAAGGAGTTATGCTCTTGTTAACATTTCTGATGACATAGGACTAATTTAACACAGTTTAAAAAGACACATAGGTTTAGTTTTTACCTCTAAAGGCGCCTGCAATATTCCAGCCAGCTGTTTCGCCAGCTGCATGTGGTACTGTGTGCCTGAGCCGTAGGTTTCTCTGGTAACTGGGTTAGCTATTCCCATGCTCAGTAAGTAGGATTTAAACCTGATGGTCTATAATAACAGAGGAGAAAATGCAGAATTAGTTTCTCTACCCCAATATCTGAAATTCTTCCATCATACACTCAATTCCATTCAACTACTTCTACATATACCCATTCCTTCTACTATGTTTCTATGCTGTGAACCGTTAAGGGAACAGATTTCCAGGAGTTCGCTACGTACATCTAATTATTCTCCATCCTGCTTCTCTCCTGGTCTCTCATACTCTATTTACTTAATAAATTTGATGTGAGAGGAGAGTCTGATAACGACTGTGCTATATTTAATGCCAAGCAAATAGTACAATGGAAAACTTAGGAAAATGGCAGTGATTAGATTGTAGACAAACCGAATGACACAAACATCAAACTTAGGAGTATGTATAAAACAGCCACTCCTTATACATTTCAGTCTCTCTGTTTTCTACACTCCAAAAAAAGGCATTAAAATAGCCTTTAATCCTAATAGAACTAAGAGAATTTTTATGGTTGACTTTTTCTTTAGTATTTTCATATATTCCCAAGTCCCAAAAGAAATAAAACAGTACATTCAGAAAGCCAATGTAAACCACAGAAACCTCACTGCATTTGTGTCATATTGTTTCTATTGTTTCAAATGCCTTAAAAAAAAGCAACTTATTTACCTCATCTTCTGTGATGTCACCTTGTTTGTCTTTAATTTTATTAGCAATTGATTTTGATAACTCCACCATTTCCTTAGCCTGTCAAATAAAAAGACTGAAAAGCAATATTGTCCCCAAAATGTCTACTAATATAATATGTTTCAAAAACTGTATTATAATTGGTATTAATTTAATAGGCATAAATGACATATACCTTGATCATTAGTTTGCTGAGGTCTTCAAAGGCCTGAAATGAGAAATTAATTTTTGTTGAAATCCATCTAAAGAATGAAAATGACTTAAAGCAATGAAGTACCCTCTGTTTTTTCCCTATGATAAAAATTTGAAATTTTCTTACAAATATCAATTTGTTAATAAATATTTATAAAGTAACACATCTACCTTATTCTAAAATTTCATTTTAGCTAAAAACCATAAATTTAGGACCAGGAGCAGCAGCTAACGCCTGTAATCTCAGCACTTTGGGAGGCCAAGGCAGGCGGATCACCTGAGGTTAGGAGTTCGAGACCAGCCTGACCAACATGGAAAAACCCCGTCTCTGCCAAAAAAAAAACAAAAAAACAAAAACAAAAAACTTAGCCGGGCATGTCACCGCATGCCTATAATCCCAGCTACTCCGGAGGCTGAGGCAGAAGAATTGCTTGAACCTGGGAGGTGGAGGTTGCAGTGAGCCGATATCGCGCCATTGCACTCCAGCTTGGGCAACAAGAGTGAAACTCCGCCTCAAAAACAACAATAACAACAAAAATCCATTAATTTTCCAAACAAACTGTAAAAAAACTTCACATTTTCAAAGAGAAAATAATTATTATTGATTAAATAAACAAAAGGTGACATAAAGTGTAGTTTGGAAAATATTATTTACTGTTATTTGACAAAAGTAAGAAATTCTGTCACTGGTTTTTCCTAAAATCATTTCCTAATAGGAAGTCAAGAATCAAAAGCACTATAAAGCTTTCCTGGTTGAAAATTGCAATACACAGCTGCAGGAATAGTCTTTTGGGCACAATAATTTTGGCTTTCCTGGTTGAAAACTGCAATACAGAGCTGCAGGAATAGTTCTTTGGGCACAATAATTTTGGCTTTAACACAGGTGTGATTTAACGGAATAGTAAGTCCAGCCTCTGACTATCAAACCCATTATACTTGTAGATATGGTAGATATCACAAAAGAAAAACATTTAAATACCATCTAAATGTATCTATAATCAACTTTAATTTGCTACAGCAAATAACTACTTCAAAGGCCTTTTCAAATTTAATTATATTTATAATAAATTATTTCAATTTACTGAAAATATACTGCCAGTGCAGAATATCTTATCTAATTGATGCATACAGATGTTACTTTTTAAAACCAATTAAGCAGCATGCCATTAACTGAAATACATGGTGGTCTGAAACATATAATAGTGGCTCTGATCAGCTTATGCCCATCTGCAGGGAAGCATCCCCCATCTGCAAAAGGATTTTGCTAAAAGAATAGTGTGTTGTGTATTCTTATGGCCAACTCACTAAGGTTAATACTGAAAACAAAGGGGAATGTGCACACACCTAACAGGAATTTCCTTAGATATACAAAAGGCTTAAACACTGGATTCTTATCAGCTAGAGCAGGCAGCTGCAGGAAACCCTTTATGAGAAACTCTGGGCACCAGCTCTGAAACTAAGTCAATTCTAACATTTAAACGAGGGCAAATCACACACCAACCTAGTTTTCAAAAATAAAACACACATTTTGCACACTTAGATTTTTACTTTTAATATATATTAATAGATTTCTTTTATCTGTGTTAAGAAAACTGGTAAGACAACACTTTTAAATTTTATGTGGTAAATCACTGTATTTATTATATTATGTTGTTGTAGAAAAAGTACGCTAAGTTAATAGTGGGTCCACAAAGAATACATAAATAAGCCCTTTAAACTTATACACAGGTAATAAAAAATACAGTAAATATTTTAGTGCCTTAAAGAAAAAATATAAATATTTTAAGTGATTATAAAACACAGAGAAAAGCTTCCTCACTTCTATTTCTACAATTATTGTAAAATTTGGAATTAGTCAACTATCAAAAAATGGGTAAAGAAACTACCTACAATAAAAATTAAAGCAAAAAAGATGCACGCAGTCATTCTATAATTGTATCTGCCAGTTTACGGAACCTTGTATCCCTCTACTACACCTATGGTCAAATTTCCACTTTAATTCTGAGAAAAACAGCACCTGTTTTAAAACGAGGAGTACCCTCCTAAGCTAACTTATAGCATGATTTCTTACTTATTTTTAGTTATCACTTTGGCTATTGGCATCAGTAACAATATATTCTTGATTTTCCATTTCAGTACCCTCGAATGTGCCTTGCATATTCCATTCCCTTTTCCTGGGTTCTTATCCATGTTAGTCATCTGCTAGAGCCTATTCACCTTTCAACCTTTGACTTCCATATTCCTGCTGCTAACATGCCCTCGGTGACCTCAAAAGAAGTTAGGATCATGTTATATGCCCCTGCTGCAGCCTGTATGTTCTTCTCGAAAGGTGTTTCTCCCACTGAATAATGCCTCTTTGCCTGTCTGTGTCTGTGCATCACCACAGTATCCACAGCCTCTGATACAAGGCCTGGCACAAAGTAGGGAGGAACATCTGCTGAATAAATTAATGATCTATATGGTGGAGCACAGTGCTTATGTAGAATCCTTTGAGCTATGCGACTCTAAGAAAATTAGACCGAAACAAAATAACGTACTTTATAAATTAAGAAAAACATTATTTTCAACAAAGCATTGAGTTAGTATGGCACTATTCAGAAAGAAAAATACAAATAATGGAAAATTAGCCCACTGCTCCATGCCATCTCCAAAAGTGTTGACATAAAGAGGACGGCAACAGACACTGCTGAAACAGGACGGTGACAGCACTTCTAGGTGGCGAAGAGAGCGGTGATGATGTGGTGCACTGTCACCACCAGCAACTGCCTGCAAACCAGGAGACATGGGCTCTCATCTGCTTCCTTCCAAATCTAGTTGCTCGCTCTGAGACAATTTCTTCTCTGAATAATAAGGAGCCTTCTAATGCTAAAATGTTGAAATTTTATCAATCTTCTCAGAATAGATGATTCTGAAAAGATGGTGTCTATGGCAGCACCGTTTTTCAATCTCTCCAGATCACAACATGAAAACAGACAGGGGAACCAGATCTCAAAACCAAAAACCCCATAGGTAACATATACTATAATACTAAGTGTTAGAATACTAGCAAAACTCCCCCAAGATACAAGCAGGTGGGGCAAACTGCTAAGCGCCACAAGACCTGCAGGATGCTAGCATCTAGGCGGAGAAAGAAAAGAAAAGCAACAATGTAACCACACACCTGAGAATGAGAGAGCCCCAAGAGAGCCAATAGGGATTCACCAGAAAGCAAGGCAGGCCAATTTGAGGACAGTGCCTAAAATGGGGAGGGTTGTGCCTACTTCAATAAAGGAGGGTCCGCTATCAACCTTTTATTTCAAAATAAGCTAAAAGATGTTAAGAAGATGAAGCAAGCTATGAAGGATCAATATAAATCAGAAAAAGATGACAGGATTCAGAAAAGAATTAAAAATAAAAGGAAAAAATCATTTCAGAAATAAAGGCTACACTGGACAGACATGAGAGAATAAACACAACAGATAAAACCTTGAAAGAAAGGTAAAAAGAGGAAAACTTTCTAAATTAAAAAGAAAGGAAAAGCATTAGAGTCACAAATAGTGAAGACAGGCAGTGAAACTGCAACATACAACTAATAGGAGTCTCAGAAGAAAAGAATCAAAGCAATTATTGAAAATTATAGGCTGGGCGTCCCAGTACTTTGGGAGGCCGAGGCGAGTGGATCACGAGGTCAAGAGCTTGAGACCAGCCTGGCCAATATGATGAAACCCCATTTCTACTAAAATTATAAAAAATTAGCCGGATGTGGTGGCACGTCCCTGTAATCCCAGCTACTTGGGAAGCTGAGGCAGGAGAATTGCTTGAACCTGGGAGGCAAAGGTTGCAGTGAGCTGAGATTGCACCACTGCACTCCAGCTTGGGAAACAGAATGAGACTCTGTCTCAAAAAAAAAGAGAAAATAATAATACAGAAAAATTTCCCTGAAGTTAAAACATTCCTGAAATGAAACTATATACTGAAAAAGCACAGCATATACCTAAGAATAACAACTCAGAATGACTAATACACAGACACATTCTAGTAAAATTACCAGGCTTTAAAGTAAAATTTAAAAATCCTTTGCCCATCTAGGTAAAACAGCAAGTGGCTTTTAAGGTGAAAAAATTAGGTTAACATCACTCTTTGATAGCAACACTTCATGCCAGACCAAAAAAAAAAAAAAAAGAAAGTAATATAATGAAGGGACTCAAAGAAGGAAAATGGGAGCCGAGGATTTAAAATCCAACAAAACTAACCTTCATGTATAAAGAAGACAAACATGACAGATACAGGGTTGTTCTATGATCATTTCCTAAATAATCTACTACCGAATGAGCTTCAGACAACCAAAGTGACTACAGAGAGCTCAGTATAAGGACTGTTGGTACGAAACATAGAAGTACGTAAAACTAAGACTCAATGAGAGCTAGAGCTGGTGGGGGGGAGTATATGTAGTGGCTGCATGCTCAGATTGTGTAAATACGGTACACCTATTTTTCAAATGTACGAAGAATGGGGAAAACACATATACAAATTTTTTTAAACTGTTCTAGTAATTATTTGGTAGTGTCATCCTAAATTTGAATAGAAAAGATAAATATGCTCTCGTTAGGCACTTTACATTGACAACAACAAAATTCTAGCTCTGTCCATTGAAAAAGCCTAGAAACAAAGATCAACTCAATAGTGACGGATATGACGTGCAGGCAGGTTGTGGTTCTAAAATACCATTTCACACTAAAAGAAACCAGAGCTTCTCAGATAAATGGTGGATTCCAGATCTGGAGCAGGAAATGTACAAGCTGGTCCTGGAACTTTTGTCACATCAGATAATGAAGAAGCTAGCAAAGTTCACCAAGTCACAACAAAAGCACTCAGGGTCAACTTGAAGCAGCTCCCACTAGCCAAAGATGGGACAATTTGAGCTTCAAATAGGATAATTACAATTGATTGAAATCCATCAAATATGCTAAGCTTCATGAATTCATAATGACATGTTAAAAAAACCTAATTAGTCATCGTCAGAAGATAATAAGGAAATAATTTATTACCCTGATGATAAAGGAAAATGCCATTATTCTGCCTTTCCTACATGAATTGGACAACCAAACAGTAGACAAAGGGAAACATTTCTTTAAAAGGTATTCCAACTAATAAGTGAAAAATAAACACAGAATCATCACTATTTACCATCACCAATGAACTCATAGATCTAGGCACTGAATATTAACAGCTGCTAATGTGACAGATAAGATGTGCCTCCGACAAAAGAACACAGCATCACCTCTAGTGTTGCCAAAGGTACAGAACATGAGTGTGATAGAGATTCTGGATCCAGCTGCCAATTTGGAGAAGGAAAACACACAACTTCTCCATAGATACACAACCAGAAAAACCTACTATGGGCACTTAATAGGTCAAATGCCCTTGGTTCTCCAACAGTAATCGATATTTTCAATTAGTGAGCCCAAAATAAGTATTCAAATAACTATTTGTAGTTTTAGACTTTACTTGATTGACATAAATCTTTGAAATTCTCTGAACAGCAACCATCAATGGAATTTTACTTACAAATTACTATAAAAACCAAAGATTTACTTTAAAGCATCATTTTGTGAAAAAAACCAAGACCATTTTTTATATAAACATGGAAAAACCAATGATATGTTTAGCTGTATTAACTAATCCAATGCATAACTGTCTTTTTAACTAGAGTTCTTTCCCCTTCTCTTGAATTTCCTCATACATGATAAAGCCTCAGAAACACTGGAAGGTACATGCTCAAGGTTATCTCCTAGTAGACGTGATGGGCTGGTTTGAGCCATTCTTATTGATGTCTGGTGTCTGATCCCTGAGTGGTCATCAACATAAAATGGTGTGGTATCTGGCCACAGAACAGGATTTTTCTCTTAACTAAGTTACCTCAACTTCCAAAATAATTATACAGAGAACCCTGAACTCATTAGGAGTATCCTCCAATCAATTCCATCTAGACGTTAAAATCTACACAACATTCCATGATGTTTTCTAACAGCAAACAAATTTGCATTTCTTTTTTATTCCTTTTAGAAAAAGGTTTTGGTTAGATTTTGCCAGCCCGAGGTAGACCTGTTAAAGAGAATAGGAGACTATGTAGCTTCAGGCAAATGAAATATATTCTAAATTACAGAAGGGAATTAGTCACAGCTCTATCCAAAAGAATACACACAAACGGCTGGAATAGACGGAGAGCCAGAACTTAACAGTTACCTCAGAAATGTTTTTGTCAGTTTCTTTTCTTTTTCTTCCAGTTTCCTTTCAATACCTACAATTCCTACAGCCCTTATTCTTCCTGGCTGGAAAAAAAAAAAAGAAGTAGAAAATAAAACATACAAAATAGGAAGGAAACAAAATTTTTTGTAACCAACTACATTGTGTTTTCAATAGTGGTAAAGGACCCACAAAGAACTAAAGAAAAACAGCATACACTCACATTTAACTTCCCTTCAAAACATTTGTTTCTTTCTTGCTGTACATAATGATCTTCAAATCATTCAAGAAAACCCAAACATACAATAAATGGCATTTTTACTAAGCATTTTACATATGTTAAATTTCCTATCATTTTCATTCTTTGACAAGCTATTATGTATCAGATACTTATGCTTATTTTTTTTTTTTTTGTCTTTTGGTTTTTTTCATTTTTGTGAAGAACGGGGTCTTGCTATATTGCCCAGGCAGGTCTCAAACTCCTGGGCTCAAGCTATCTCCCGCCTCTGCCTCCCTAAGAGCTGGGATTACAGGCGTGAGCCACAGCCACCGGCCAGATACTTAATAGGGTCTCAAACATACAAAAAAAAAAATCACAGTTTAAATTTTGGTGCTTAATTAACAGTTATTATCCAAGCTACTTTCATACATTTGAGTACCTGTCTAGTGTTGGCGATTAATTTAGACAGGCCTGGAAAACACCCAGCTGTACTGTTTATTCTCTCAAATGCCACACTGATTATGAAGAACAGAATGCAATGAGTGAACTCTACCTTCTATCACCCTGAGAATTATGCTGGTAAGCAGTTGTTTATGTTTACTAAGTGTCTGCTGTCTACACAGAACTAAATTAGGTGCTGTGAAAATAAATTTTTTTTTTCTTTTGAGACAGAGTCTCGCCCTGTCACCCAGGCTGGAGTGCAACGACACAATCTTGGCTCACTGCAACCTCTGCCTCCCAGGTTCAAGCAATTCTCCTGCCTCAGCTTCCCAAGCAGCTGGGATTACAGGCATACACCACCATGCCCAGCTAGTTTTTGTATTTTTAGCAGACATGGGCTTTTACTATGTTGGCCAGGCTGGTCTCAAACTCCCGACCTTGTGATCCACTCCTGCCTCGACCTCCCAAAGTGCTGGGATTACAGGTGTGAGCCACCACGCCCAGCTGAAAATAATTTTTTTAAAAATCAGGATACCATTGCAGTATTTTGTTTTGGGGAAGTTCTGCAATCACAGAATCTTTTTCTTAATGAAGATGTAAGTACAAAGTTGAAAATACTGGATTATCAAATAGTTAAAAAAAATACCTGGGGTCCTCTGTTTGTTTGTAATGACTGGGAAACTGGCATATTCTCCCATCTTCTCTGTGTCATTTCCTCTGATAAACGCCTGTAAAACTGTTATGCAAATAAATACACTTTAAATGAGTCAGTCAGGTTGTGGCATCCTTGTATAAATCATTACTTAACATTTCTTTAATATAAGAGTTTGTTCAGTTATTTGCAGCAAGCCCAAAATTCTCAGAGACATCAAAGAAAATCAAAGGAAGTTCTTTTCTTGGAAAAACTTCAGAAAGCACAAAGAAAAAAAAAAAAAGAGAAGAAACCGACCTTCTATATAAAGTGGGCTATTCTCAACAAAGAGATGAGTGACAATGAAATCAATAGACTTTAAACAATCCTGTGTATGTGGATTGTTTTTGATCTATAATGAAACAAACACAGTGCCAGGAAAATATACAACCATTCTCCATGAAGGAAGCAGGGAATAATTTGTCTAGTTAAAATATAAAACCAAAAAGTAGGACCAAAACATACCTATGCTCACAAATAATCAAATATATTTTTCAATTTCAATGACAAAAACTTTAGTCAATCACTTATATCTGCTAAGTGATCACTTGTCAGGAACACTGGGTGAGGTGCTACAGAAAAAATTAATAATAACATGATATTGATGGGGAGAATAAATACACACTTCTAATGTCTTAAGAATTCTTGTACCGCAACTTATTCAGAACATATAAACTATCATACTGCAGAAAAGTACTTAAGTGATTAAGATTAACTGGAGTTAATCAAGACAGACAGCCTGATTTAAAGCTGGGGAACCTTGAGATACTGAGAGAGTTTAACATATCACTGCATTTACACTCTGTTCCTTTAACTACAATATGCCACTGAAAACTGTGCTAGTAGGCGAATGGCATGACTTAGTGTATTTTCCAGCCTCTGTTCCTTCCTTGGGACCACACCCTCTGCTTCCCATTCCTGCTGAAACCTAAACTTCACCATTCACTGCTAAGGCTTAAGATATAATAAAAATTTTATTGTAAAAATATGGTGAAATCTGGCATGTTGTATAATACTACCTTCCATCTTATTAACAAGCCACCACACACACACACACACACACACACACACACACACACACACACACCACCTTTCTAGTAGGATTTTATTCATATAGAAATTTACCTCAATCTGGCCATGTTCTTTGAAGGACAGTTTGATGTAGGAGTTCTTACTACTCTGGAATGGGCCAGGTTCTTTGTTAGGAGGAGCTGGGTGAAGATGAACCACTATTTTGGCACTAAAGAAAAAACAAATGTAATATATTGAATTGCCTTTCAAAAAAAAAAAATTCTACCTTCATAACTTTTAATGTATTTAAAATCACTTTTAGAATTCATGTAGAAACAAACATCCCAAAAAAGCATCCTTTTAAAGTATGTATTAGTTCTATATTAATGAAGCTTTCAAAAATCTCTCTACTTAAAACTTACAAGCTATGAAGCAAAAAGCTTTGAGTTACTAGTTCTATAAATTAAAGCGTTACTTCAGAAAATAAGGTCAAAATAAATTTGCAAAATTTTGAGTTTATGATTATGGTTTTCCAACTACAAACATCCCCAGAGGTTATAGGGGCCTATAATTTCTGCCAAAGCATACAACCTTATTCATTTGAAAACAAAATGTGAAAACTTATCTGTAAAAATGGCCAGCTGATATTTTATTAAAACTCCATCCAAAGCTAACATTCTACAGTGTCATTTGTTGGAAAATGCCACTCAATCAACAGCATGATCTAGAAAGATATCCAATAACAAAAAGAATTCCCAAAATGCTTCGGCTCTAAGAACACAAACTACCATTATCTTCTAAAAATACCACTATATTTGGTCAGCTTAATAAGTCTGTTTCCTCCTTTTTCTTCAAACTGGTCAGTAAGCAATCTTCCATAAAGATTAGGGAAACTAAAAAACTCTAAGCATCCCCGGGTACCTAGTTTTGTGCTTTTTCTTTATTAATCATGCTATAGATACACAACTATTTACTCAATTTTACTTTTACTTTTCTGGAACCATATGGTTACCTAAATATCACTGTAAAATTGAAACACCAGGCATTGGGCCTTGTCAATATGAATAGGTGGGGACCAGCCTTGGAAGGACGCCACCTATTCCCTTGTGTATGAAAGAAACTTCTTTAGTTCAGAGATGTTAAAAGGTGAAACACACATATCCTGAAATCCAACCAAATATAACTGTTTGAGGGGAGGGGCTGGGAACTAAAGAGAATACTTGAGAAAAGTTAACTTGGCATATTACTGAAGTCCTCCTCACTGGAGATGTTTAAAAAATACGACACTAACGTGAAGGTAAATATTTTAAATGTTTCTTTTAGTTTAGATTTCTTTGGAACACAGGAAAAGAAAACTAAATAACCCGGAACAACCTTAATACAATGGAGAAAAGTGATAAGGGAAAAATATAAATCATAAAAACAATCTACCCTAAAAATCTATGGCTTAAAAAAACTATGGCTTATTAATCTTTTTAAAATGTTGGTTAGTTTCTTTAATGTCAAATAAATATTTTACAGTAAATCATAACATTATGATCAAGGCATGCATTTCATGTCCAGTGAAGCTCAACATTGTTTAACTTCTACTGAGTGTCTAATTATGCTAAACCTAAAGATAAGCCTCCATAGGAAAAAAAAAATTCCCATGCCGATATTTGTTCACGTCTCCTCAATTACATGTACTTAAAATATAAAGCCAAGTTTTCAGTACATTTGAATAAACAGGAGCATTTGAACTTATGCCTTTATACCAGGGTGGCCTCATCTCCTGGCTTGCCTGGGACACTCCCATTGTATCCCTGTTACCCTGGTCTAATTGTTCATTGTACCCCCTATTATTCTGATAAATGTCCTGCTTTGTACAATAACTACTATTATATGCTATTTAATCCTGCTATCTGAACAAGTCAAACTTAAGAAACAAACTTAATGATCAGCTAGAAACAGGAGCAAAGTCAGTTATTTTTTTTCAATAGATTACTTCTGATTTTAAGTATGAAATGAAAGGTACACAGGCATGTGAAAGCAAAGTGTCTATGGAAAGACAATGATAACTGGGCCACATTTCTTTATTATGACCCATGTATAATAAACAAGGATATTACAGCAAACCTAGGTACTTTATTCATGCTTTAAGAATGAATTCACACATCATTGAGTCTAAGATAGGACCTCCTGACCAATAGCATGACAGGAAATGTTTTCCGTGAATAAAGACAGTACTATATAGACCTTACCTCTTCCCAATTCCAGCCGCCTGTTCTTCAATGAACACAATTTGGGAAAGAAGAATGGCCATGCAGCACTCCTAGGAGGGAATCAATAGCTCAATCAAAGACTCTACCCAACATCCATAACACTTTTCAGAAATCCTTGTTTTATAGCATTAATCAGAGTGTCATATACCTTAATGAAAATAATGAAAAACAATAATGATTTTATTCCTTAAAAGAACTTAAGGAAAAATTAAATGAAAACAATACTGTGGTGGCATTTTCCTGTGTGGAAGAACATAAGAAGTTTAAAAGAAGCTGTGACTAGCTTTTGTTTTTACAATGGGTGTATTTTCTAAGAGTAATATTTCTATGAAAACTTTTTACTTGTAATATTTTCTTACAGTGAAAGCAAAAAACGAAAACAGATACATCGAAACAATTTTAAGGAGAGCATTTGTGTAGATGACTTTCTCTTCTTTATAATTTTCCATACTTCACTCATATGCCCACATACAACTATTAATAGTTTTAAACAGAAAATATTGATGTAGCATCCCTTTATTCATATGTATAATTTTTTTTTTTTTTTTTTTTTTTGAGACAGAGTCTTGCTCTGTCGCCTGGGCTGGAGTGCAGTGGCACGATCTTGGCTCACTGCAACTTATGCCTCCCAGGTTCAAGCAAATCTTCTGCCTCAGCTTCCTTAGTAGCTGGAATTACAGGTGAGCACCACTACACCCAGCTAATTTTTGTATTTTTAGTAGAGCCCAGGTTTCACCATGTTGGCCAGGCTAGTCCCGAACTCCTGACCTCAAGTGATCCCCTGCCTTGGCCTCCCAAAGTGCCAGGATTACAGGCAGGAGCCACTGTGCCTAGCCAGTACGCTTAATTTTTAACATATATAAACAGTATGTTTAATTTTTATATATGACTAGCAATGTAGTAAGTCTAAAGATTTGTTCAAATTGACCTCTTTATATGATAATCAAAAAATTATACTAAGATTAACTCATCAACATATGGTTTAAAGACATCCATTCTATCCTCCCCAAAAAGATTTATTTCCTGAATATATATTACTTTTAAAGGAATTAGACTATATTAACAGTATAAGGCAGCAGTCCCCAACCTTTTCGGTACCAGGGACTGGTTTCATGGAAGACAAGTATTTCCTGGGGAGCAGGAGTTGTGGTTTCAGGATGAAACTGTTCCACCTCACATCATCAGGCATTAGGTTCTCATAAGGAGTGCATGATCCCTCACATGTGCAGTTCACAATAGGGTTCATGCTCCTATCAGAATCTAATGCCTCTGCTGATCAGATGGGAGGCAGGGTTCAGGGGGTAATGCTCACTCACCCGCCACTCGCCTCCAGCTATCTGACCTGGTTTCTAACACGCCACAGACCAGTACCGGTCTGCGGCCTGGTGGAGCTGGGGACTCCTGCTCTAAGGCATGCATTATCAACAAAGGCAATATCAGACCTACGAGACAAGAATTAGTTCCCGGGGTGCAAAAAAGTTAGATATTGTTATGGTTAGCAGCAGCCCTTCAAGGGCTACAGTACAGTACATAATTTGTGGTACTAAAATTTCATGGGGTTTGGGGGAACAATCAGGAAAATAAAAGCACAGATGAGATAGCTATTTTACTGGCAATGCTGAAATTAATGTATATATACTTTCAGGTTGAAGCCTTGGGAATAAAGATATGAGTTCTATATACACATAACTCACTCTCCCTTCCTTAAAAAAAAAAAAAAGAGGCTGGGCACGGAGGCTCACGCCTGTAATCCCAGCACTTTGGGAGGGTGAGGTGGATGGATCAGGACCTCAGGGGTTTGAGACCAGCCTGACCAACATGATGAAACCCCGTCTCTAGTAAAAATACAAAAATTAGCCGGGCATGGTGGCGGGCACCTGTAATCCCAGCGACTCAGGAGGCTGAGGTAGGAGAATCGCTTGAACCTGGGAGGCAGAGGTTGCAATGAGCCGAGATTGTGCCACTGCACTCCAGCCTAGGCGACAAGAGTGAGACTCTGTCTCAAAAAAAAAAAAAAAGGCGTGGGGGGACTCCTCTTGCTGAGTCAGTTAGAAACAGTTCTCAATATCTAGGTAAAAGCATGCACTTGCTGGCAGACCTAGCCTCCTGATTCTCAACAACAACCTAGGACAACTAGTGGTTTTAAGGACCTACGAGCTCTTTTTAAAGACTCCCTCACAACTGATGGGGGAATTATTCCCGTTACACATGGAACATTCAGATATAAAGTAGAGTTTGACTGGTATTTAAAAAACATGATTCTCCATCCAGTAACTACATGGACTTTTCTGGAGCTGAATAAAGGACAACACGCTAACTCCTGTTTCCCACTTCATTCAGAGAAATTATATGGGACACACTCTTCTGTCATTCAGAAATTGAAAACTTATTATTGCATTCATTATATAAGTTTTACCAGAAATGAAAAAAGAAGAAAAAGCTTCAGTGATTTAAAACCTACCATGGTGGCTCATACCTATAGTCCCAGCTACTCAGGAGGTTGAGGCCAGGAGGATCACTTGAGCCCAGAGGTTAGAGATCACCCTGGGCAACACAGCGAGACCCTGTCTCTAAAAAACAGATAAACAAAATAAAACCTAAAGCAGATGCAAAAAACGGTATCTTACATGATTTTTCTGATCTCTCCAAATCAGTTCGGTGTGTACTAAGAAGGAGAGTCCCAGCATCAAATTTTATCTAGAAAGAAAGAGCATCACAAATATTAATAACAGTGGTTTCAGATTTTCTTCTTCATGAATTACACAACACTAAGTTAATCTTATAAATAAACATTTTACTTTTAGCATAGGCTTATCACAAATTAAAGATAACCAATGCTTCATAAGCTTAGATACTTCATAAGCTATCTGCATAGTCTTGACAGACTTGGGAAAAAAATGCAACCAACCAAGTATGATACACATTCATACTCTGCAATCCATGCAAAGGTAAATAGAAATGATGAGGTAGAACTTGCATGGATTACCATGGACTCTAGACATTGGATGAGTGGGAAAGAAAGTGATTTACAGCAATATACAATATTACACATGCTGTATATGCGTGCATTTGCAGACACACACGTAGTGAAAAGGATCTAAAAGGAACACACAGTTATCTGTTAACAATCATTATCTCAGAAAAAGTGGGAGGAAAGGGGTAGAAAGGAAGCAAAGAGCTCTTTTTACCTCTACACTTCACTACTGATTGAATTTTTTTGCTGTTCAATTCATGTAGAACACTCATAACATTTTTAATAAAAACAAAATCCAGGAATAGATACAAATACATACAAAAATAAATATGGATGGAGATTCAATCAGTGGCACTGGGACAACTGGGTTGCCAGGTAGAAAAAAGAAAAACCCATATATCTGGGTTTGTACCTAATACAATGCACCAAAATGAATTCTAGATGGATCAAATGACTGAATAAAAAAAGAAAAATTTATAAAAGCACTAGAAAAAAATCATGAGATAATTTTTTAGGTACTCTGAGTGGAGAAGACCTTTCTAAGAAGGCATTAAACCCATTAGCATTAAAGGAAAACTCCCAAATTCATATGTTGAAGCCCTAACCCTCGATGCGATGGTATTTGGCGATGGAGCCTTTGAGGGTGATTAGGTTTCAAAGGTCATGAGGTGGGGCCCTCATGATCGGAGTAGTATCTCTATAAGAAGAGGAGAGACAGGAGGGCTTCCTCTCCAGGAGTGCGTGTGAGAAAAGACCATGCAAGTACACAGGGAAACGGTGGTCATCTGCAAGCCAGGAAGGTCCTCACCAAGAACCAAATCTGCCAGCACCTTGATCTTAGACTTCCCAGTCTCCAGAACTATGAGAAATAAACGCCTGCTGTTTAAGCCACCAGGTTATGGTATTCTGTTTTAGCAGCCAAGCTGACTAGGACATACACTTTGGGTATATATGGCCTATTCAAAATACAAATTTTAAAATGTTCTTCAAAACTACAATACAGTCACCAAGAAATGCCAGCTAGGTCTTTAGGACCAAACCTTTAACCCTCATTACTTGTTACTATGCCCTGAAAGTTATATAAATAAGCAAATGTTAGATTTGGAACCCAAGAGATTAATGAATTAAACCCCTATGTTCCTGTTAAAAACAAGATATATACTAGAAGCTTCTATTAACTGAAGTTACTAGAAAGTGGAATTTCCCATAAGATAGGGCTTGCTTGTGTCCTTTCCAGGAATATTCAGTTAAATTTGTAAAGTAAATAATGAATTGGAGCATTATTATATATCATTCTTAAATAAAAATAATAATAAATTATATATGTGGTTGATAACATAGAGACTTATGATATTAATACAGAAAAAAGAAGGTCTCATAATAGTACATAAAGCATGACTCCACACACAGAATATGCCAAAAGCAATTGTTTATGCATAGTAGGATTATTGATTATTTCAAGTTTCTCCTTTTGGCTTATCCATACTTAACAACTTTATTACATGTCTAATAAATAAAAAGAAAAGATTGATCACAGGCATGTATATCTTCATGTAACTCTGAACTGTATATACAATCATTTTTTGTTCAATCAAACACACACAGGAACATGCGTCAAAAAGTCCCCATATAATAAATAACACACTTCTTGACATACATTTTAAAAAATTGTTTTCTAAGAGTAAGGTCTAATGGTATTATTATTATTATTTATTTATTTATTTATTTGAGACGGAGTTTTGCTCTTGTTGCCCAGGCTAGAGTGCAGTGCCGCGATCTCGGCTCACTGCAACCTCCGCCTCCCGGGCTCAAGCGATTCTCCTGCCTCAGCCTTCCGAATAGCTGGGATTACAGCCATGCACTACCATGCTCAGCTAATTTTGTATATTTAGTAGAGACAGGGTTTCTCCATGTTGGTCAGGTTGGTCTCGAACTCCCAACCTCAGGTGATCCACCCGCCTCAGTCTCCCAAAGTCTGGGATTATAGGCGTAAGCCACCTCGCCTGCCCTGGTTGTATTACTGTTTTAATAGTATTAGGTAGTAAATAATGATATGGTTAGTAAACTTTAATGAAAACAGACCTTCTGAACCATCTAGTCTAAATACACTTCCTGAGAGATTGTCCCACCAACAAACTTCAACACGTCAGAGAATAGACCTTATGAGTTCATGTTTTTCTCAGAATCAGAAATAAAACATATGTACTGTTGGCACTTAGTTCAGTCTGGCTTCAAACATTTTGGTTAATTTCATTTATGTAAAATCAGGTAACTGAGTTTACAATATTTTTAAAATCTCTTCTTTGCCAATGAGTAAATTTATCTTTTCCAAAAGCATATATTTAATCATCCTAAGAGTACATAATGCTGCATTATAGAACATATTAGTTCTGATTAAGAAACTTTGCATGTTATCTTACTGAAATCCAAGTATATTCATGTTAATTTAAGGCTGGAGCCAGACTATGTTCCATTGCTACATCAATTAACAATGTGCAAATGTAAAATGTTGCTGCTCTAAGTGAAGAAATTGTATAATAGTTCCCTGTAGGGATTCCAATGGATTAAGATCTAAACCTGAGAGTCAAGTTTAGGCTGGTTTGCTTATACTACTCAGAGCCTAGAATAATTTTAACTGCTTAAAAATTGATCTAACTTCAGCACTCACTGAAAAGTTCTTACACTGTTTTTTTTAATTTACATTTTTTCTGTTATAAAAATAATACATGTTCAGTGTCGAAATCTGGAAAATATTTAGAGTCTGAAAAAGAATGAAATAACTCATAATCATACCAGCCAGAGTGTGTGTGTACATATACACAGATGTTTATGTATATATATGTATAATCTTTAAATAGAATATGAAAGAGTTTTGTAACTATTATTAATAGTATAGTTATAAAATATAGTTAGCAGCCTATCATTAGCAATTTCTCATGCTAATTAGGGCATGCCATACTTTTTTTCTTTTTTGAGACGGAGTTTTGCTCTTGTTGCCCAAGCTGGAGTGCAATGGCGCAATCTCAGCTCACTGCAACCTCCGCCTCCTGGGTTCAAGTGATTCTCCTGCCTCAGCCTCCTGAGTAGATGGGATTACAGGTGCCTGCCACCACACCCAGCTAATTTTTTGTATTTTTAGTAGAGGCAGGGTTTCACCACGTTGGCCAGGCTGGTCTTGAACTTCTGACCTCAGGTGATCTGCCAGCCTTGGCCTCCCAAAGAGCTGGGATTACAGGTGTGAGCCACCTCGCCAGGCCCCATGCTATAATTTAATAAATCAATCCCTATGGTGGGCATTTAGATTGCTTCCAATTTTTCCATATATAATAATATTATATGTAATATATAATAATGCTAGGATAATCATTCTCATATGTAGTATTTTTACACATCTCTGATTATTTCTCAAAGGTAAATTCCTAAAAGTGAAATTGTTAGCTGAAAAAGATTAAACATTTTCTAAATCTTCTGATATATGCTGCCAACTTGCCACTTTACACATTACTAACCTTACATTAGCTTTTAAATTAGCTAGAGGCTACAGAAGCGTCTGTGAATTCAAACAAATGACCTGTCTACAGTGCTTATGAAAGTAACACATTATCCAGTCATAATGAGACCATGAAAACTATGCCTGTATAAACAACCAAGCATGCATGTATTCATAAGAGGCACTTGGGCGGTGGGAAGGGCAGTCCATTGGATCTGGTTTGCAGTTCTAGCTCCACCAGTTACTAGTTGTATGACCTTGGACAGCTCACAGTTTTCTCAAGTATCAACTGTGGGTCTCAGTTTCCTCGTCTTTGGGAAAATTAGCTGTATTAAACATTACATCAAGAGTGGCACTGGTGACTGCTATATTATGAAGTCCTTTTTTTTTTTTTTTTGAGACGGAATCTCAGTTGCCCAGGCTGGAGTGCAGTGGCGTGATCTTGGTTCACTGCAGCTCCATGAACAAAGCACAGGCTTTGGGAGTCTGATCAACAGAGATTTAAATCTTCTCTTTGTGGATCTTAGGCAACTCACTGTATGTCTTAGCGTTACTTTCTTACTCAGTAAAATACATCATATTCCTGGTGAGAGGATTAAATAAGATGACATATAAAGCTCCTGGGTCATAGTAGGTACTTTAATTATTCAGGTCTTTAAAAAATGTGTTTCACACCCACAACCAGCCAGGAGATAAGAGGATGAGCAAGGTACACCTGTGCTCCAGGAGCATCCAGCTAGTCTAGAAGACAGCTCTGCGCACACTTGCCCAGGCAGTGGGTTGGGATGCAAAGCTATGAAAGCTAAGCAATCTGGACTGCAGTCCCCAGGCCAAAGGAGCTAGTGAGGCATCCTAAAAGGGAGACTAACTTCATCAGATTTGGGGGCTGATGTGTAGCCTTGTATAGTCTTTAGAACCACAGGAGGTCTGGAAACCTTCCAACAGATGAAGGAAACCGCATAACGCACTTTCCCCCAGGAGTCAGCCTGTGCCTCATTCAGCCTAGGGACCAAGTAGCTGCAAGGCAATTCAGCAAGTGGCTAAGTCAGTTCAGCCCTGGGGCACAGTAGTGAGGGGCACTCCTCTTAGAGCTGCACTCAAGTTTCAATCTTTTAGAAGAGTTAATTCTTTAGGAGAGTTAAGCCCCTGACTAGATCACAGGGTCTAAAGGAATTTTTCCCCCATGATTAGTTTCTTAAACCTCTGACATCTATATACTTGTCTGCTAAAACAATGACCAAAAATTTTAAAGTAAAAATTAGAACTTGCTGGTTCGACAAGGTATTTTTCATATAAAAGTACTAACAGTTGTTATTTTACATTGTTTTGAATCTATCATAGCTATACCGCCTGCCAGCAAGTGTTCCTACTCTTCATATTGGAGTTCCACAGAATAGTAGTATGCCACGCTCTGCAAAAGCATGACTTCCTAGTGCTCCCTCAGGGACTGGCACTGAAGGAGTCTCTGAGGACAGATCTGCCACTGTCAACATTCAGTTCCTCTCAAAGAGAGGGCAAAATCAAAATGCCAGAGGAAGGGGGAGGTGGATTAACCTTCCCATTTAAAATAGTCACAAAGATGTAAATTGGTAAGAAAGGGAAAAAAAGTAGCTTGCCACTCCAATCCGGGGATGGAAGACTCAACTTGAGATCAAGTTAGTTGAAGTGCTAAGGCAGGCTGGGCACGGTGGTTCACGCCTGTAATCCCAGCTCTTTGAGAGGCCGAGGCGGGTGGATCATTGAGGTCAGTAGTTCGAAACCAGCCTGGCCAATGTGGTGAAACCCCATCTCTACTAAAAATACAAAAATTAGCTGGTGTGGTGGCGGGCGCCTGTAATTCCAGCTACTCGGGAGGCTGAGGCAGGAGAACTGCTTGAACCCGGGAGGCAGAGGTTGCAGTGAGCCGAGATCCTGCCACTGCACTCCAGCCTGGGAGACAGAGCGAGATTCCATCTCAAAATTAATTAATTAATTTAATTAAGAAGTGCTAAGGCAGTAAGTGAAGTTAGGTCCACGCAAATTATTTAAGGAAAAGACCTTTACTCAATAATACAGGCAACACAGCCCATGGAAAATGCCCTAAGGGAGTCAGGGGACCTGGGTCCAATGCTACCTGTGCCACTAGATAGCTGTAAGCACTGACCAGGAAAAGCTATGAGTTAAGGAACTTATATCAAAGTACAGCGGGGAAGTGTCGTTAATAAAACGGCAAGAGAAGAGAGGCAGCAAATTAAAAATTCCGGAAACTAAAAATGCTTGTGGGTAAATGAGTTTTAAAATTTTTCTAACTCCAGTTTATACATTTCAATCCAGGACAGAAACTATTTGGTAGTTTCACAAAAGTATCTACAAAATATTTACTTACACTTCCTATTTCTCCTCTCGATTTGCAAACGTACCTTCGAAGATTTATGCTTGCATTACAAGGCACGGTCTACTATTAATATAACACTTTACAAAACATACGCTCAGAACGCCTTTCTAAAGCAATTAGAAAACAAAAACCCAACAGCCTCTGGCAAGGGCATTCCAATGAGATACTGACACCTCTTTCGGAAATCCTGTGGACGCAACCCCTCACCCCTCTGCCCAGGGCGGATTTGCTAATCCCCCCGCCTGCATAAGGTCCGAGCTAAAGCTTCCGCGGGGGCACGGACTGTACGGCCACCGCGCCTTCCTCACAGAAAGGCGGAACCGGGCTGTCTAGTGCTGACGCCGCGGTGGGTGTCGTCAGGGGGTCTGGAATCACGCCAAGGAAGTCGGCTGCCCGATCGCCGCCCGGCGCCCGCAGACCCACAGCGCGCCTTCTCCCGGGAACGGCGGCGGTGCGCTCCCGGAAGCATTCCGGGCGGAGGAACGCGGCAGTGATCTGCGCCTGGTGGGAACCGTGCCAGAGTCGGGCACCACGCTGGGAAGGCGCCCGAGCGCCCAAGGCCGCGCGCGACCGGCCCGCGGGGAGGGCAGGAGCGCCTGGTACCGCACAGAGGCCGGCCGGGCCGCAGAGGGCCGGGAGCGAGACCGGGAACCGGGCCGCGCCAAGCAGGGCCGCGCGCTCACCAGGGTACCTTCCGCCAGCCCTTTGGGAAGGCCGGCCGACGCCCTACCTTCTCCTCGCCGTCGTATATTCGCACCCCGCGCTGCTGGATCACTAGGGTTTCGTTGATCTCCAGGAGGCCGCTGGTCCAAACGAAGCGGTCCATGGCCGCCGCCTCCCCGCCCCGGCGCTCCGGGGCAGCGAGCTGCGCGCCGGGCAGCCTGCGGCGCCCCCTAGCGTCAGACGGGGCGGGTGAGGGAGGGAGGGAGCGGTCTGGGCCGGAGCGGGCGCGGCTCGGAGGTGCGCCCAGGGACGTGGAGAAGTGAGTGGAGCGCCCCTGGCGGTCCATTCGCAGCCGGCCTTTTAGAACCCTTGATCGGCAGGCGGTCCACATCGTTCTAAATTCAGAGCCTATAGGGAGGCGAGGGAGCCCCGACCACAGCTTGGACTTCCTTATTGTGCATTATGCCTGCATGTTTGTGGCAGTTTTCTTGCCAGTATAAATAATCATATAACCCCTCTTTTTCAAATGAATATTTATGGCATGCATTGTCTCTTTACAGCTGCAGTCAGTACTACCTATGCTGCTTTTTTTCCCTTTACGAGTATCTTGGCCGGGCACGGTGGCTCACGCCTGTGATCTCCGCACTCTGGGAGGCCGAGGCGGGCTGATCACGAGGTCAGGAGTTCGAGAGCAGCTTGGCCAACATGGTGAAACCCCGTATCTACTAAAAATACAAAAATCAGCCGGGCGTAGCGGCACACGCCTGTAGTCCTAGCTACTCAGAAGGCTGAGGCAGGAGAAATCGCTTGAACCTCGGAGGCGGAGGTTGCACAGATCCGAGATTGCGCCACTGCACTCCAGCCTGGACTACAGAGTCAGACTCCGTCTCAAAAAAAAAAAAAAAAAGGATACCTCATTTACCCTGATGTGATTATTATACACTGCATGCCTGTATCAAAATATCCCATATGCCCCATAAATATATACACCTTTGTGCCCACACAAATTAAATTTTTTTAATTGGGGGGAAACATTTTATTTAACCGGGCTTGGTGGCACCTGCCTGTATTCCCAGCTGCTTCCCAGGCTGAGGTGGGAGGATTGCTTGAGCCCAGGAGTTTGGCACCAGCGGGCGACATAGAAAGACCCTCTCCCCCTCCACCCAACTCCCCCACTCCACTCCACGCCCCCACCCCCAGCCTCAGAAAAAAAAAAAAGATTATTTTTATTTAGGCATTTCCAACATTAATACAGACCTCATGTGTGAATTTACATTTCAATATGTAGATCTCCTATAACTCACCTGTTAGTTGGTCTGCGCAAAGCCATCCATGGCTGCTGCTCTCACCCACCAGGCGGCTGCAGACCCTAGCCATTTCATTTTTATATTTTGCTTATATGGAGCACCTATAGATGTCTTCCTGCAACTGATACATATTTTTCTCTTTAGGATTATTTCCTTACAGTGCCTTCCCAAAATAAAATAACTGCTTTAAAGGTTGTGAACACATTTTAGAGGGCCTACCACTTATTGGGGTAAGTGGTTCTTATTTTGGTTCTTACATTCAGGTCTATGCTCCACTTTGGGGGCCTAAGGCTGCGTGCCCATGTGGGCAGATGGACAGAGGGCAGGCTTGCTCTCTGTTCCCAGGGCTCCACATCTCCCCCAGTCTTGGAGTCAGTGGTCTGTGTCCAGGCTTTACAAGAAAGGCAAGGCTCTTTCCAATGAATATAAGCCATCTCTCCCCCAAACTGAATTGCCACTTTTACCATGTTCTAAAATCCTGTGTGTATTTTGGTCTATTTCTTAACAGTGTCTTCTGTATTTCATATTTTTCAATTTCCATCATCAGCATATACCCAATAACTAAAAGTTCTTTAAAAACATTTGAATTGCTGTAGTATGCTATCTTGTATATCACAATTTAACATCATTGCCTGATTTTTGATGATTTAATTGTTTACAACTTTTTAGTCTTTTTTAATTGAAAGTAACATGTGACCTAAGCATCCTAATCAGATGGGGGAACTGTGCAGTCTTACCTGGGCTTTGCAATGATCAAAATGTTAGGCAATGAGGACATTTGCAAGGTATGTTTTCTACCCTTGAGGGATGTACAGTCTGTAGTACACAAATAGAAGCCTGGCATATGACAGCTGCTGGGATAGACAACTGTACAAGGGTTTCCCATATCCAGGCTGGAGCAAGGAGAAATGTCACGTGTCTTATATATGGCAATAAATGAATAGACAAAAGGTTTTAATTTTTATGAAGTCCAGTGTATTTTTTTCTTTCATAGCTCATAGAATTTGCCTCCTCACTTAAGAAATTTTTTTCCACAAACCAGAGATTGATACTGATTAAGAAATCTTTGCCTAACACAAAGTCACTGAGATTTTCTCCTGTGATTTCTTCTAGAAGCTTCATAGTTTTGGCTCTTACATTTAGGTCTATACTCTTTTTTTTTTTTTTTTTTTTTTTTTTTTTGAGAAGACTCTTCTCTGCTGCCCAGGCTGGAGTGCAGTGGCATGATCTCAGCTCACTGCAACCTCCGCTCTCAGGTTCAAGCAATTCTCCTGTCTCAGCCTCCTGAGTAGTTGGGATTACAGGTGCCCACCACCACACCAGGCTAATTTTTGTATATTTAGTAGACACAGGGTTTCACCATGTTGGCAAAGCTGGTCTCAAACTCCTGACCTCAGGTGATCCACCCATCTTGGCCTCCAAAAGTGTTGGGATTACAGGCGTGAGCCACCAGGCCTGGCCCTATGCTCCATTTTCAAGTTGTCAGGTTTTGTTTTTCTTTTTTATTCTTGTACACGGGTTGAGAAAGGGTCAAAGTTGATATTTTGTATGTAGATATCCAGTTATCCCAGTACCATTTGTTGGAAAGATTATCCTCCTTCACTGAGTTGCCTTGGAAATTGGAAAAATCAATTGGCCAGATAGGCTTGATTATATTTCTGGAATTGCAGGGAGCCAGAGTCGCCCCCCTCCCCCTGGGAGATCAGCAGCAAGGCTGCTGGGAACTTTGGTTGAACTTCAGAGAAGTGAAACCATAATAGGAGGATGTGTATGTCTCGGGGTAGAAGAGAGATGGGGCCTAGAGAGATAACCAGCTTTCACTGACGTTGCTGCAAGATAGTTGTTAGCTGAAGTATGTTAACTGAAGTATGAGAATAATAACCACAGGCTGTTCTAAGTGACTGCACCCTTCCTCTGCTATGTGTTTTGTGAACAAATAAAATAAACTACTCTGAGGCAGGTCAGGGCTGGAGAGACTGACATCCTCACTCTCCCCGACCGCCTGGCCCAGCTTTCTCTTTGTGTTTGTGTCTTTCTTTATCCCCCACTGTTCCCTCTTAGGTCTTTGAACCCTTGTGCAGCGTGGGATGCAGCACGCGCCAGATGGAATCTCTTTTGTATTCCATTTATTTATTTGTCTTTCTTTACACCAGTAGCATAGCATACTGTCTTCATTACTGTAGCTTTATAAAAGTCTTGAAATCAGGCAGGTAGTCTTCCAACTTTGTTCTGCTTCAAAATTGTGTTGCCCAGTCTAGATCCATTACATATACATTTAAGTTTTAGAACCCTATTGCCAATTTCTATGGAAAACCTTCTAGAATTTTTATAGGGATGGGATTGAACCAGTCAGCTTGGAGAAAATAGACTTCTTAACAATATAAAGTCTTCTGATCCATGAGCATGTAATATCTCTCCACTTATTTAGGGTTTTTAAAATTGCTGTTAGCAATATTTTGTACTTTTCCCCAGGATGTTTTGCCAGAACCTCCCACCTTCTGAATCCGATGGTCCTTTTCCGTCCCAATCCTGCTAGACTTTCTGCAGTGCCCAACACTATGGTCCATTACCTCTCTCTTCAGCCTCTCTCTTCCCCAGACTTTGTGCCCCCCACACTGTGTCCCCATTGTCTTCCTACCTTTCAGATTGCCCTTTCTTGTTCTCTCATAGGCACTTTACCTTCTTCACATGGCACAGGAGGGAATAACTAATGCTAATTAATCATCAAACTCCAGGTGCCTGTAGTTTAATGGTGAGCTGTGTCGGCAAAGACCGGTTCTAGAAGGAAGCCTTTTTTTTTTTTTTTTGGATCTTTTAGAAAAGGATCTGCTTTCTCTCCAATAATTGTGGGCAGTAATATTAAAAACTGTCTCAAAAAAATAGACCGTCATTGGAGTGGGATGAGTCTGGAGATTAGAGGAGAATTGCCATGATGAAAAATCTAGTAGTTTACAGGTTTTCCTATTCACCATCTTAGCCTATGGAGATCTCCATGGTATCTTTGAGCCACTTTCTTTCATCACCATGCCAACTTATAAAAATTACTGAGATGAGATTCACGTAACATAAAATTAATCATTTTATTTTTTGAGACTGAGTCTTGCTCTGTTGCCCAGTCTGGAGAGCAATGGCACAATCTCGGCTCATTGCAACCTCCGCCTCCCTGGTACAAGCTATTCTCCTGCCTCCGCTTCCCAAGTGGCTGGGATTACAGGCATGAGCCACCATATCCAGCTAATTTTTATATTTTTAGTGGAGACAGAGTTTCACCATCCTAGCCAGGCTGGTCTCAAACTCCTGACCTCAGGCGATCTGACCATCTCCCAAAGTGCTGGGATTATGGGCATGCGTCACCGCGCCTGGCCTATTTTATTTTTTTGGAGATGGAGTCTCACTCTGTTGCCCAGGCAGTGGTGGGATCTCTGCTCACTGCAACCTCTGCCTCCTGGATTCGAGCGATTCTCCTGCCTCAGCCTCCCGAGTAGCTGGGACTACAGGCGTGTGCCACCATGCCCAGCTAATTTTTTATTTTTGTATTTTTAGTAGAGACTGGGTTTCACCATATTGGCCAGTGTGCTCTCGAACTCCTGACCTCATGATCCACCCACTCCCAAACTGCTGAGATTACAGGTGTGAGCCACTGCGCCCGGCCTAAAATTAACCATTTTAAAGTGAACAACCCAGTGGCATTAATACATTTACAATATTGCACAACCACTACCTCTATCTGATTCCAAAACATTTCATTTACTTCAAAGTAATGGATCCCTTATCCATTGAGCGGTCTCTCCCCCAGTCTCCCCTACCCTCAGCCTCTGGCAAGTGCTATTCTGAGTTATTTTACTATGGATGTATCTACTCTAGATATTCCATATAAGTGGAATCATACCATATGTAACCTTTCATATATTACTTCTTTTACTTAGCATAATGTTTTGGAGGTTTTTGAATTACTTATTAACTGCTCTGTTTTGTTCTCTCACTTAATAGAAATCCCTGGTTACCCAAACTGTACGATGAAACTTCAATAAATAATCAACAATATTGACAGAAGTATTTAAACAGCTGTGATATTCTTAAGGATGGTGATGAACACGGTTACATTAAAACTGGGACATTTCATCAAGTAAAAAATGACACAAAATCTCAAACCAAATTCCTCATTAGCAAGATGCTACCATAAGACATCTGAAGAAAAAATCAGGCAGAAGTGGGAAAAACTGACCACTGCCGAGGGCCAGCTGTGGGAGGCCGTCAGACCCGGGAAGGGTAAATGGGGAAATCACATCCTCCCGTCTGAGCACATAAAACATGGCTGAAGCATAGTCCAGTCCAGCCTTACAGCAGTGATCAGGCAAGAAATGTAAAACCCAGTGCCTGAAATCAGGCAGGTGCAGTCCAGACTCGCCCTAACTTCCCTACTGCCACCCTTAATATCTTCTAGCCCTGACTTGTTTCGTTCTGTCATGTGGATCGGGTGTTTGTTTGGGTTTTATGAAGGTGATATTTTTAGATGAGAAAAACGAAAAGCTTATGGTAGCACACTTAACCACAAACACAAAACGTCTACAACAAATGCTATTTTATCTTCACAGGAGAATCATATATAACCTTGGGGAGGGGATGGGGCTTATCCTCATTTTTCCAGTTTCTCCTCCTCTCCTTCCTTTTTTGCATCTGATAATTGCTTAGAATAAAGGTATGGAAAGCAGATCCCAATTTCAGCCCCCTTCACACGCTGTGCAAACGTGGACAAACAACCTCTGAGCCTGTCACTTCTCAGTGGAAAAAGAGGCGATAACGTCCCCTTCAGAGTTAACATGCTCAAAGTGAAGCAATCTTTGTGAAAGGAAAATACACATCCTCGTGGTACGCCAGATCGGTGTTTAAGTCCTCATCAGTGAACAAGCCGATGTTTAGTAAGAAGCACAGCCACTCAACACTTTTCTTGTATTTTTCTCGTCTGTCTTCCTCCAAGGACTGTAAGGGTCCCAAGCTGTTGTCTGCAACCTAGTCCCTACGTCGTGGGGACTGAGCAGGCTGACTCCTCCCGCGTCGCACGTCCAAGATAAAGAGCGCAGTTTAGGTTTGAAACCTGCAGACTCAGTCCCAACCGAACTCGGTAGACACCAGACGGACCAGTGCAACTGCAATCCAGGCTCCGCCCCTCTACGCCCATTGGCTCATTCAATCCACGCAGGCACCAATGGGCGGAGGCGGTGGCAGCGGCGTCTGAGGGCTTATCCCAGGCTGGCGTTTGCGGTGTGCGGCGGCATTGGCTTGAGGAAGTTTTGTATAGGCGCTAAAGCTGAGACGCATCCCCCGACCCGAGGCTACAATGAGCACCCCGGCCGTGCCCCGAGACCTGCAGCTGCCCCCGAGTCAGAGGGCCCAGTCTGCATTCAAAGGTGAGGACCGCGGTGTCGGGCGCGGGCTGGGCGGTCGGGGCTAGGGGCTGCGCTGGCGCGCTCCACTCCTTCCTGGCTCTGTAAGAGCCCTGAACGCGGCCTCGGCCTCGCCCCGCCGCATTGTTGGCGTTTTGGAACGGGTCATAAAAGCAGGACCCGCTGCGTGGTGTTAGTGTGCGGTCGCTG
Organism: Ateles fusciceps; assembly: GCA_036589455.1. NCBI lineage: Eukaryota > Metazoa > Chordata > Mammalia > Primates > Atelidae > Ateles > Ateles fusciceps. The sequence goes on from JAZHEH010000630.1 coordinate 11,889,673, forward strand.
CTGGCTGGATTGGGCCCTCTTGTGAGGGAGCCGTTAGGCGAGGGGAAACGTGCGGGGCTCAGGCTGGGACCAGTGTTAGGAGCCCGTGGTCTGCGGGGGGGGCGGGGCTGCACGGGCGCCCGGACCGACTGCGCCTGCGCGGGGCTCTCCGCCTCCTGAGTCCCTAGCGACTTTTTGCTGGGCTGGGGTCGCATCCTGTGTGTTTTTCCAATTTCACAGCTTCTCCTTAGACTTTCTGGAAACCGAGGGTTGGCTGGGTCATCAAAAGTTATTTCTTTTTTCTGCAGACGGGAAAGCAGAAGAAAGGATTTCTTACCTAACCCGGTTCTGGTAAATTAGAACTTTGGAGTCTAGCGCCTCGCTTCTAACATTAAGTTTCTTAAAGCTTCGCTTTCGAGAGCTGTATGTTGAAAATGATATTCTCCAGATTTTTCACAGACAGTAGAGAATGTGATTCTTATGCAGAGGGGCTTTGGGGACCTGTTATGGTAACAGTCTCTTATTAGATGATTTCTCAAAGGCAATACTGAATTGGGGAATTTTCTGTTACAGAGATGTGACCTCAAGTGGAACCAGCGTTGGAAGTAAACTCTTTATTTAGTCAAAAAAATTTATTTGATGTTATAACTAATATTGACTTGTTGCTCTTACCTTTTGTTATCTAGAGCAAAGAAAACAAAAACTCCAGGAACATCTGTTGAGAAGAAAAACACTTTTTGCATACAAGCAGGAAAATGAGATGTTATCCAGGTGAGGTCAAGTTTATTTCTTTTCACTTCTGTAAAATTATATCAAATCTGTCCAATAAAAAGTAAAGTAAGCCACATCTAATTTTAAATTTTCTAGTAGCCATATTTAGAAAGATTTTTTAAGTCCTTAGATATTATTTTACATCTTTTTTTGGTACAACATCTTCAAAATCTGGTTTCTGTTTTACACTTACAGCACATTTCAATTTGGACGATCCACATGTCAAGCACTCAATAGCCACATTTGGCTAGTGGCTACTTTACTGGATAGTGCAACATTAGATCCTCGTTTTCTGCATAAATTAATTCACAATCTAAGCAAAACACAGTTCTAAAGCAAAGTATGTGCATAGACCAGATTATCAATTTATGGTTTACAACACACAAAGTCTATTATTTAGCAAAGCTTTTACTCAGTGTTTGGGGGAGTTCTTCAGGGAAGGGTTGGGTGGCCCTCCCAAATGCTTACAGATTATTAATTGTAGTCTCAACCTTCCGTACAAATATTTTTATTATTTTGCTAAAATATTTTAGATAGTACATAGTTGTAGCAAAAACAAAAACCCATGAAAGTAGATAAAGCAGAAAGGCAAAAGATCCCCTCACTCCCTAGAGATAACCACTAATTACATCCTCACAGGCTCTTTGCATCCAAGAGTGATAAGGGCCTGGGTTACAGTCCTTAAGTCTGCTGCTACAGCTGTGCAACCTCAGGAAAGATACTTGACCTCTTTCAGTCTGTTTACATATATTAAAATGTAATAGTAATAATTGTTTCTTGAGGATTAAATTAGATAGTGAATGCATCATGTGACTGTTATACAGTGAGAACCCAGCAAGTGGTAATATTTTTTAAAGCTCTCTCTGTGGCATTACATTCAGTGAACTGGTTTTTGGAATACTTTATTCTCCTGGTTTCATTAATTTTCTTCCAACATCGTTGCCATCCTCATGGGTCAAAAAAAAAGTCTCACTTTTGGCCAGACGTGATGGCTCACGGCTATAATACCAGCACTTTGGTAGGCCGAGGTGGGCAGATCACAAGGTCAGGAGATTGAGACCATCCTGGCTAACATGGTGAAACCCCGTCTCTACTAAAAATACAAAAAATTAGCCAGGTGTGGTGGCACACACCTGTAGTCTCAGCTACTTGAGAGGTTGAGGCAGGAGAATCGCTTGAACTCAGGAGGCAGAGGTTGCAGTGAGCCGAGATTGCGCCACTGCACTGTAGCCTGGGCAACAAGAGCAAAACTCCATCTCAAAAAAAAAAAAGCATCACTTTCATCTGCGCTTCTTTGTATTAGGTAATTTATTGATATATTCTGCCCTATAAAGGCTTGATACCCTTTCTGATGGGAGAGAGTGGTCAGATTTTGCCTATTTTTAGAAGATAGAGCTGACTAGACCCGGTGATGGGTAGGTATGGGATATAAAAGAAAGAATGGAGCTAAAAGTCCTGAATATTCCCAAGTAAGAGAGGCTAAAGAGCCATACAACTAAATGCAACGCCTGACCTATACCATATCCTATACTGGAAGGAAGAAACAACATAAAAGACATTGTTTGGTCAGTTGACAACTAAAGTGTGAACAGTAGGTTAACGTAGTTGATCAAGGTAAATGTAGGTTAAAGTAGTGTATCAAGGTAAATATATTTGATTACTGTGTTTATGTAAGAATATTCCTATTTTAAGGAAATATTTAAGAATAAAGGCCATGGTATATACAATTTGTCTTCAAATGGTCTCAGGTACAAAATTATATATACCACCCCACACACATATTTAGAGATTGGAAATGATAACGCAAATGGGATAAAAATGTTAACAGGTGAATCCTGAGTAAAGAGTGTATAGATATTCTTTGACCTGTTTATATTTTTGCAATTTTGTTTAAGTTTTGGTATTCCAAAATTTTTAAAATAATTTCTAACTTTACGTTAATAAGTTGCTTTAGTTTGGAATAAACGTTTTATCCTTCACAAATCTTTTATTTCTTTAAGACAAAAAGGTGATCCTAGGTTTTTGGTTTGGATAAGTAAATGGGTGGTGATAACCATATATTGACGTAGGAAGACTGAAGGAGGAGCTGGAGAATTAGGAGTTCTGTTTTGACTATGTTTGAGGTACCAACCAGACATCCAAGCAGATATGCCAAATAGTTGTGTGTCTGAAGTTCAGGGGAGGGGCTGGGACTGGAAACATACACTTGGGAATTGATGAGTATACAGATGATATTTATTTAAAAACCTTAGGATGAAATGAAATTGCTAGGGAATAAGTAGAGATAGTATGGATTCAGACAGTGACTCTCTACTGCTTATTTAAATAAGGAACCCAACAGGGTCAGGGGTTTATAATACTCTTCAACATAATAGGAAGACAAGAAAATTCTAAAACGCTTCTTGTGGCATAAGTACATTTATTTCTTTCAGAAAACATGTCAATTTAAATGTGTTATTATCTGAGCAGTGAATTATTAAATAAGACAACCCATCTGTGATGCAGCTTTAGAATTAAACAATTATATTTTATAATCTCTAAAGTGTAGGTGTCCTAAGACTCATTTCAGATAACCCTTCTTAGGGCAGTTTCATGATGATAAGACAGAATAGGATTAAGTCTTCACATTGGACAGGTGAGTAAGATGGGTTCTTCTTGTCATCCTGAGTTTTGTTTTTAGCTAGCAGTTAACTACTAAGAAACCCTGTCAAGTGGCACATTTTGATCTCTCTTCACCATTGTTCAAAATGCATAGTACAGGCTGTGTCAAAGTCCTGTCCCTTCTCCAAGCTGACAGAGCAAATAGATATGAAAAGCAATGTAACCAAAATTATTAGCTACCAAATTATGTCAAGTGTAAAATATACATTTATTTTATTTCTTGAGATGGAGTCTGGCTCTGTTGCCTAGGCTGGAGAGCACTGGTGCAATCTCAGCTTACTGCAACCTCTGCCTCCTAGGTTCAAGCAATTCTCCTTCCTCAGCCTTTCAGGATAGCTGGGATTATAAGCATGTACCACCGTGCCTGGCTAATTTTTATATTTTTAGTAGAGAGAGTTTGCCATGTTGGCCAGGCTGGTCTGAAACTCCTGACCTCAGGTAATCCACCTGCCTTGGCCACCCAAAGTGCTGGGATTACACGCATGACCAACTGTACCCGGCCTTATTTTTTTCACATTTTAATGTGATCTCTGAACTTACGATCTGTCTTAAAATCAATGGCATGTCTAATTGACAGTATTTTTCCTGTCTTTATTGTACACAGAATTGTTACAATCACCTGCTAAGAGTTGCTCACAGTCTGCCTTAGCCAGTTTACAACTATAAAAATAAGCTTAGGTCACTTTCTTGAGGAAGGATTTGCTTTGCAATACCACCTAGAAATTAAGGTTGTTTTTTTTGAGACACGGTCTCAGTCTGTCACCCAGCCATGAGTGCAGCGACGGGATCTTGGCTCACTGCCTCAACTCTCAGACTCAAGCAATCCTTCCACCTCAGCCTCCCGAGTAGCTGGAACTAGAGCACCCTCCACGACTCCCAACTGATTTTTTATTTTTTGTAGAGACAGGGTTTCACCGTGTTGCCTAGGCTGCTCTGGAACTCCTGAACTCAAGAAATAACCCGCCTTGGCCTCCCAAAGTGTTGCTGTTACAGGCATGAGCCTCTGCACCCATCAGTCCATATTCTTAATGTATCCTAATATAAATTAAGCTGTGAATGCCATGTGGTAAATTTTGGATTACTTTTGGGTGGACTCTTACATAAAAGTTTTTTCAGCATAGTACATCTGTTACTAAGTACTTTAAAGTAAACCAAGAAGGTATTGCTTACTAAAGGTTTTTTGAAGACTTGTTTGAATGACTTGAGGATGATTTGAAATAAGAATATTAAGTATTTACAAATTCTATGGGCAGAGAGTGTTAAGACTTTTAGAAAATATCTTTAAATTCCTCAGCCATTTGTTTACACTATTAAAAATTACTGAAAGTTTTGCTTAGGGCTGGGTGTGATGGCTCACACCTGTAATCAGTACTTTGGGAGGCCAAGGTGGGCAGATCACCTCAGGTCAGGAGTTCAAGAAAGCCTACCCAGTGCTCGCTTCGGCAGCACATATACTAAAATTGGAACGAGTACAGAGAAGATTAGCATGGCCCTGCGCAAGGATCACACGCAAATTCGTGAAGTGTTCCATAAAAAAAAAAATAAAATTTTTAAAAAAATTAAAAAAAAAAAGAGAGCCTACCCAACATGGTGAAACCCCGACTCTATTAAAAATACAAAAATTAGCCAGCTAAGGTGGTGTGCACCTGTAATCCCAGCTACTCAGGAGGCTGAGGCAGGAGAATCGATTTGAAACCTGGGAGGCAGAGATTGCAGTGAGCTGAGATCATGCCACTGCACTCCAGCCTGGGTTACAGAGCAAGATTCCATCTCAAAAAATAAAAAAGTTTTGCTTAGGAAAAATTTCACAGGTCTTTCTTAAAATTTAGAATTAATAAGTCAGTTAATTGTTAACATTGCCCTCTCTCCCTCCTCAAAAGGAAGCCTCCTTGGTACAGGATTGATTGATTAATCTTTTTGTTTGTTTGTTTTTAAGTAGTAGTCAGAGAGCTGTGACATCTGAGGACCAAGTTCAAGAAGGGACTAAAGTGCTGAAACTTAAAACAAAAATGGTAAGATGTGGACATAGCCTACTTAAACTGTCCCTTTTCTGCTTTGCCTTTTGTAAAGACTTTTCTTAAATAATTCTTTTAGGCTGATAAAGAAAATGTGAAGAGACCTGCAGGGAGCAAAAATAGTACAATAGTGGGGGAGAAATTGTATTCCTTTAAAACCTTCAAATGAACTAACCAATTCAACTGTAGTAATTGACACACATAAACCTAAGGATAGTGATCAAACTGTGCAGTTGTTACTAACTGAAGATGATCCCAAAAGTCAACATATGACATTAAGCCAGGCATTTCACCTTAAAAACAATAGTAAAAAGAAACAGATAACTGCAGAAAAACCAAAACAAGATGCTAACGTGCCCAAGAAACCTGTGCTTGGATCTTACCGTGGCCAGATTGTTCAGTCTAAGGTTAATTCATTTAGAAAACCCCTACAAGTCAAAGATGAGAGTTCTGCAGCAACAAAGAAACTTTCAACCACTGTCCCTAAAGCCACAAAGCCTCAGCCTGTAAACACCAGCAGTATAACAGTGAAAAGTAATAGATCCTCAAGTATGACTGCCACTACGAAATCTGTAAGCACTACATCTCAGAACACACAACTCGTGCGACCTCCAATTAAAAGTCATCACAGTAATACCCAGGACACTGTGAAACAAGGCATCAGTAGAACCTCTGCCCATGTTACAATCCGGAAAGTGCCTCGTGAAAAAGAACGGTTAGAATCAAAAACAGCTTTACCTAGTATCAAAACCAGTTCTTGTCAAGATATAATAAGAAGTAAGACACTGTCAAGAAGCACAGCCTCTGAAGTTGTGGCCAGGCCTGCTTCATTGTCTAATGGCAAACTAATGGAAAAGTCAAAGCCCATTGACCAGCGAAGACATACTATAGGAAAAGCAACTGTTGATAGATCAGCTCATCCCAAAGAAACCGCAGAGAGAGAAAGTAAGTAGATGTAATTTTCTTTATTGTATTACCTTAGTTTTCAATAAAATGCTGTTTGTAGATTTGGCTTATAATTTCTTTGACTGCATTAGAATTTTTTTTTTTTTTTTTTTTTTTTAGACAGCGTCTTGCTCTGTTGCCCAGGATAGAGTGCAGTGGCACAATCTTGGCTCACTGCAGCCTCCACTTTCCAGGTTCAAGTGATTCTCCTGTCTCAGCTTCCCAAGTAGCTGGGACCACAGGTGCATACCACCACACCCAGCTAATTTTTGTATTTTTAGTAGAGATGGGGTTTCACCATATTGGCCAGGCTGGTCTCGAACTCCTGACCTTATGATCCACCCACCTCAGCCTCCCAAAGTGCTGGGATTACAGGCATGAGCCACTGGCCTAGAATTTTCTTTCATGGTTTCTATTCTGTCATATGCAGGCAGATTTATGTTGTGGAACAATATGACCTATAAGTTTTTGTGTTTGAATATGTTTTATTAGATTACTTTTTAAACTCTAAGGTAAATGCTTAATAATAATTGGGAAATACTTTATAGTCTCTCAAAAAAATGCATTCATGGAGTCTTTGAGCATACTTGACCTTGATATGTTTAGTATTTCCTCAAGCTTGTGAACTATGTACATGCCGCTAGAGTAAGATTACTTTAAAATAATGACTTTTTTTATTTTTTAACTTTTCCTCTATTTAACAGAGTTCTCTCAGCGATTTCAAAGTAATGTTTATATCTGCTTCTAACTATAGAGCTCGTCTGAGTGAGTGGAAAGCTGGCAAAGGAAGAGTGCTAAAAAGGCCTCCGAACTCAGTAGTTATTCAGCATGAACCTGAAGGACAAAAAGAAAAACCAGTTGGGTCTTTCTGGACTACCATGGCAGAAGAAGATGAACAAAGATTATTTACTGAAAAAGTAAACAACACATTTTCTGAATGCCTGAACTTGATTAATGAGGTAGAGTCTTTATATTTGCTTAGCATTTTATAGTTTGCAAATTACCTTCATAAACATTATTTTAATAAATTATATCATCAGTCTTTTTGACTAGGTGATGTTGATACTATGTTGACATGAACTGTAAAATTATTTTAACAATTTAATTGTGAGATATACTGCTTCATTAATTGTGAGATTATTAGCCTTTAATTGACTATATTTTTGCATTGAGTTCATATAAATATACAGGTTGAATATCTCTTATCCAAAATGCTTGGGACCAGAAGTAATTGAAAATTTTTTTGTTGAATTTTGGAATATTTGCGTATATATAATGAGATATCTTGGGGATGGAACCCAAGTCTAAACACGAAATTCATTTATATTTTGTTTGTGTATTTGTTTGCTTTTGAGACAGTCTTACTCTGTCACACAAGCTGGAGTACAGGGCGCTATCTCAGCTCACTGTAACCTCCACCTCCCAGGTTGAAGCCATTTTTCTGCCTTACCCTCCCAAGAAGCTGGGAGTATAGGCGTGTGCTACATGCCTGGCTAATTTTTTGTATTTTTAGTAGAGACTGGGTTTCACCATGTTGGCTGGCTGATCTCAAACTCCTGGCCTCTATGATCCACCCACCTTAGCCTCCCAAAGTGCTGGGATTACAGGCATGAACCACTATGCTCAGCCTCATTTATGTTTTATATACAGCTTATACATGCAGCCTAAAGATACAATTTTTTTTATAATTTTGTGCATGAAGCAAAATTTGTGTACCTTGAACCATCAGAAAGCAAAGGTATCACTGTGTCAGCCACCCATGGGACAGTCTAGTTGTTTGGCATCACCATCATTCCTCACTCTGAATTTCTATGCTACTAATAAGCAATTATTTTCTTACACTTATTCACACATATGTCCTCAACAATTTATAAAAAACCACAACATTAATACAGTGAAAAATATGTTCAGAGTAACTGAGCAGCACAGGAGAATCAGAATACCTGTATCAGCTGTTAGACAACAGCAACAACAAACAGCAGCACGTTTTCAATGTCCATCTATGATGCTGTGTTTAAGAGGTATTTTACACTGTGTGTTTTTTTTTAGGTGAGAAGAAACATCAGAAGCAATTGAGGGAACGGGCAGTGGGTCCTCTAGGGATAAGGAGGCATTCTGCTGGATGACTTTTTAAGATGTTTCTCATCTGCCTCATTAGCAGTTGTTTTTGTCTTAGAGGTTTCTCCTTGATTTTATAAAGGGACATGACTTCTTGTTCTGTTCTGAGTAAATGCTGCTCTAGTCCTTTAATAAGCCTATCACATAGTTTCACCTATAGGTACGTTTTCTGCAGTGTTATGATGGTCATCTTCATTATGCTGTTGATACTCAAAGTTTTGGATTTTAGGTTTTGGATTTTCAGATTCAGGTTACTTAACCTGTATCAAAGGGATGATTAGGTTTTTTTACTGAATTACAAATATTTGAGTCCTCTGAGATAATTATGTAATATACTGAGATGATATTTACTTATTGCTTCTAATATTTTGTTTCTTACATCTATTCGTTATATTTACACATTATTTTTTACATTCATTACACATTTTACCAAAGACTAGCAACACAAATATTTTTTACATTCATTACACATTTTACCAAAGACTAGCAACACAAATATTGTGTGAGTCATTATTATCACAGATTAAATTCAAGTTACTTAAAATACTCTCAAAATAAAATCCCATTCATCTGGCCAGGTGCGGTGGCTCAAGTCTGTAATCCCAGCACTTTGGGAGGCTGAGGTGGGCAGATCACCCAAGGTCAGGAGTTTGAGGCCAGCCTGGCCAACATGGTGAAATTCTGTCTCTACTAAAAATACAAAAATTAGCCAGGTGTGGTGGCAGGCGCCTGTAATCTCAGCTACTTGGGAGGCTGAGGCAGAAGAATTGCTTGAACCTGGGAGGTGGAGGTTGCAGTGAACCGAGATCATGCCATTGTACTGTAGCCTGGGCAACAAAAGCAAAACTCCGTCTCAAAAAAAAAAGGAAATTCCATTCATCTAAGGCAACATCATCATGGTTTTGAATTTATTGCAGAATTTTGCTATTTGGACCAAAATCTTGTGGAGTATAATAATCAGCTCCAGAATGTTGTCTTTGTTTCCTGACTGCCCTTTAATCTTGGTCACCTACTAGTGTGTAAGGTCCATACCAAAACTGAATTCAAGGTATGATTTCAAACCTGAACCTGACTGTACTCTTCATGAGCCTCTTTTAACTTTTTGTGGTTCTGAGCACCAGTGAAAGTTATAATCAGGAAAACTCTGATTTTCTAATAGGAAAGAATCAGTTTATTTCTGCTCAGTTGAAGTTTTTTCTTTTGATACTATGAATTTTTTCTGCCCTACTATTTAACTATATGTAACTGACATAAACCATTACAGATTCATTTTAATCTTAATATCAAAACCCAGCAAAGACGAGAAAAAAAAAATTCCACAGGGCTATTCTCACTCATAAGCATTTGGTTGAAGGTATTAACAACAAATGGAATCCCACAATATAAGGATAAAATCAACACCAAGTAAGTGTTCATTTTTTACTAATAAATGTCTCAACTAATATTTCATTTTTTGCTTTACGCTTATGGCTATCTTTATCATTCATCTTGACTATAGTAGGTTCAATTATTGTTCATAGTTTGTAGGCTAAAAAATATCACACACATTATTTCTTGCTCTTTTAGGGATGTCCAAAAGAAGATATACTGGTCACACTTAATGACCTGATTAAAAATATTCCAGATGCCAAAAAGCTTGTTAAGTATTGGATATGTCTTGTACGTATGGAACCAATCACAAGTCCTGTTGAAAATATTATTGCAATCTATGAGAAAGCTATTCTGGCAGGGGCTCAGGTAAGATAAAAAAAATTTTTTTGGGGGGGGTTTTTTTTTAATTGCATTTTAGGTTTTGAGGTACATGTGAAGAACATGCAAGATTGTTGTATAGGTACACACATGGCAGTGTGATTTGCTACCTTCCTCCCCATCACCTATATCTGGCATTTCTCCCCAGTAAGATAAAAAATTTACTGATCTTTACTATTACAGTGTAGTAGACAGTTCAGAATTAATTTGAAACACATCACAACATAACGAGAAAATTTTGGGCGTATATGTAGTATTAATAAATGTTTAAAGGCCACAAGGATTGTATTATAAAAGCTTTTATGGCCTTCTGAGTCTTTCATTCTTGTACTAGGAATAATCTGACTTTAGAAAATGGATGTAAACGGAAATGTACATTTAACGAAACTTTTCTGCATGAAATATTTTAGCATATTATTGTATGCATTTCCTGGTTGGAAATTTACCGGGAGACTGAGTCTAATATTAAAATTTCTTTATTGAATATAAAGCAAAAGAAATTAAATTAGCCTTTTAAATGTTATCAAGCTCTCATGTTTTTCTGAGAGAACTCTTTCACTTTAAGAGTAAACCTGACTATGTATTTATAGTCAGGTTTAAAATATATAGATATATATATAGAGAGAGAGTCAGGTTTACTATTACAGTGTATTAGTGTATAATATATACGCTATATATATTGGTCCTGTCAGCATATAGAAAATGACAATAAACCAGTTTCTCTAACATTACCTCCATAGTGGCTTGATACCGTACTCCTTATCTCCTCTGGCCTATTGATACACAAAGCTTTGAGTACACAATAAGTCACTTCTTGAGCTTTTTGTTTGGTTGGGGTTTTTTGTTTTTATGGATAAATGTTCCTAAAATATATTTCCTTTTGACCAAGTTTCTCAGAAACACATTCTTAGAGATTGTTTATATAGATAATTTTTTTAAACTTTTTTTAAGAAAGGTCTGTTCACTTTAGTCTCAACAAAATCAACAAATGCTATTTGACTTTTCACTTAAGTAAAAAATCAGATATGCAGCAGATAGTCTCTCAGTGGCTATCATGTGTGAAACTCTTTCCAGAAGGGTAATTATATTTGACAGAATGCTACCTGGTAGGGAGTGTTAGGCCCCTACTACGTTGCATCAGAAGGAACATTACTTAAGGCAACTTAGGACATTGTAGCAAGGATGAAAAACTGGAACCAAGGCTCACATAGAAAGCATAATGTAAACAGAAAGATGTAACACCAGAGAAGCTGCTGGAAAACAAGAATCAAAATTAGCCAAGATGGCTGGGCACAGTAGTGCATGCCTATAGTCCCAACTACTTGGGAGGCCAAGGTGGAAGGATTTCCTAAGCCCAGAAATTCGAGTCCAACCTGGGCAACATAGACTCCATCTCTTAAAATAAAATTAGTGGCCAGGCATGATGGTTCATGCCTGTAATCCCAGCACATTGGGAGGCCAAGGCAGGAGTCCAAGAGTTCGAGACCAGCTTGGGCAAGATGGTGAGACTTCATCTCTGCAAAAAAAAGGTTTTAAGTTAGCCAAGCATGGTGGTAGATAACCTGTGGTCACAGCTATACTGGAAGCTAAGGTGGGAGAATTGCTTGAGCTCTGGTGTTCAAGACTAGTGAGCCAGGATCATGCCACTGCACTCCATCCTGGGTTAGCTGAGCAACACCCTGTCTCAAAAAAATAAAAATAAGCCAAAAAAACTGAAAGCATGATAGCTGAGTAATTCAGGACTAAGTTCTGGAACTGAGGCTGTGAACCATACCTTGTTGGATGGAACATAGTAAATGCTTATAATACTTGGAAAATAATGGGCACTTAGTAAGTTTTTGAATGAAGGTAATCAACCTTAAGCTGTTCAGAGATACATTTCATAGCATATGAAAACAAAAGTATAACCATAGACTTAAATGTAAGAGAAAAGGAGCAAGGCTTAATTAAGTAAAATTATGGGGAAATTTTCAAACATGAAATTCTATCTTTCAAGTTCATTTTTAGTCTATACATTGGAAAAGGCAGCCATTTTTCAATCTTAATTATTAGTGATCTGAGAAGCATGGTTTAAGAGCTACTGCCTTTTTTAAAAATACAGTATGAAATTTTAATCACTGACTTTTAATATTTTCAACTTGGATACCTAGTTCATGTCAGAGAAAATAAAACTTACATGGGTCTGCTTTCTTCATTAAAAAAAATTAAGCCTATTGAAGAGATGCGACACACAATTGCAGATATTCTAACAATGAAGAGTCAAGAAAAAGTTAATTTGGGTAAGTTTTAGTTCTTTTATTTCCTTCAAGTGAATCGTAGGGTTTGTTTTTTTTAACTTTTAAGATCAGGAGTACATGTACAGGATGTGGAGGTTTGTTACATAGGTAAATGTGTTATGAGGATTTGTGTACAGATTATTTCATCGCCCAGGTATTAAGCCTAGTATCCATTAGTTATTTTTTCTGATTCTCTCCCTCCTCCCACTCGCCACCCTCCCTTGGGCGGCCAGTGTGCATTGTTCTCTAGGTGTCCATGTGTTCTCATCACTTAACTGTCACATGCAGTGTTTAGTTTTCTGTTCTTCTGTTAGTTTGCTAAGGATAACGGGCCTCCAGCCATGTCCCTGCAAAGGACACGATCTCATTCCTTTTTATGGCACATAGTATTTCATGGTATATATGTACCATATTTTCTTTATCCAGTCTATCACTGATGGGCATTTGGATTAATTCTATGTGTTTGCTATTGTGAATAGTGCTGCAATAAACATACATGTGCATGTGTCTTCATAATAGAATGATTTATATTGCTTTGGATATATACCTAGTAATGGGATTGCTGGGTTGAAGATTTTTCTGTCTCTAGGTCTTTGAGGAGATCGCCACACTGTCTTCCACAATGGTTGAACTAATTTCCCCACCAACAGTGTAAAACGCATTCCACATTCCTTTTCTTTCACAACCCTGCCAGCATCTGTTTTTTTTCTTCCTGTTTTCTTTCTTCGTGTGTGTGACAGAGTCTCGCTCTGTAGCCCAGGCTGGAGTGCAGTGGTGCGATTTCGGCTGACTGCAACTTCTGCCTCCCGGTCCTGGTTCAAGCAATTCTCCTGGCTCAGCCTCCTGAGTAGTTGCGATTACAGGAACGTGCTACTATACCCAGCTAATTTTTTTATTTTTAGTAGAGATGAGGTTTCACCATGTCGGCCAGGCTGGTTTTGAACTCCTGACCTCATGTTCCGCCCGCCTCGACCTCCCAAAGTGCTGGGATTACAGGCGTGAGCCACCATGCCCAGCCATTTTTTGACTTTTTAAGGATAGCCATTCTGACTGGTGTGAAATAGTATCTCATTGTAGGTTTACTATTTCTTTGCTAATTAGTTTTTCTTTTATCTTTTTTAACTTTTAAAATATGTAGGTTGTCTCTTTCCTCATACTTGTGTTGACCTACCTCTGAGATAAAATGGCTTTATGTAGTATACAGAATTTTTAATTAGGAGATCTGGCTCAATATTTAGATTTGTCACTGAATGTCTATAAAAGTTTTGTTGTCTCTAGGCTTTGATTTTCTGCTTGAAAAATGAGGCAGTTTGACTAGATCTCTAGACTTTTCACTTGTTAAATTCTTGTGATCTGTTGTGTTTAGAAAAGCTCATTCAAGAATTCTCTTTGGGGATAGTAGATGGAGATAGGAGATTCATTAGTTCTCAGTCATAAAATGTGTAAACATTTTTAGATTTAGATAAAGTTTATGCCAGTTGATATGACTTTAGGCCAAAAATTAATACCCTTTTATCTGTAAAACAGGGATTTTTGGGGACCATTGAATGAAATAATGTTTATAAAGTATCATAGTATATGACACATAGTAAATTTATTAAACTGTAGCCATTAATGTTAATTAACTTTAGAAAAACGGTCTCCAGCCGGTCGAGATGGCTCACGCCTGTAATCCCAGCACTTTGGGAGGTTGAGGTGAGCGGATCACAAGGTCAGGAGATCAAAACCATCCTGGCCAACATGGTGAAACCCCATCTCTACTAAAAATACACACACATACACACACAAATTAGCTGGGCATGGTGGCACACAACTGCAGTTGCAGCTACTCAGGAGGCTGAGGTAGAATTGCTTGAACCCAAGAGGCAGAGGCTGCAGTGAGCCGAGATCGCACCACTGTACTCCAGCCTGGGCGACAGAGTGAGACTCCGTCTCAAAAAAAAAAAAAAAAAGAAAAAAAATTGTTTCCAGTTATTTACTATACCTGTATATTACATAGTCAGCAAATATTTGAGTGCATATTGTATGTCATTGCCTATATATCTAGTTATTTTCTTTTGATTAATTTTAACAAGAGTCAAACAGTTTGAGTTTTTTTTTTTTTAAGATGGAGTCTTCCTGTGTCGCCCAGGCTGGAGTGCAATGGTGTGATCTCGACTCACTGCAGCCTCCGCCTCCCAGGTTCAAGCCTCAGCCTACAGGCATGTGCCACCACGCCCAGCTAATTTTGTATTTTTAGTAGAGATGGAGTTTCACCATGTTCGTCAGGCTGGTCTTGAACTCCGGACCTTAGGTGATTTGCCCACCTTGGCCTCCCAAAATGCAGGGATGACAGGCATGAGCCACCGTGCCAACAGTTTGAACTTTTAAAGTCTTCTGATACATGCTGCCAGATTGCTTTCCAGAACAGTATTAGTACCCCTACTTGTAGTATGCAAAATGAATTTAAGATGTAGAGATCTAGGTTGAAGGGCTAAACCTTAAACGAAGAAGAGCATACTCAAATTCTAAATTAATTATGTTATATAAGTTTTTTATTATATGTATTAGCAAAAACAACAAAACCTGTTCATTGGGGTTAATATGATAATGGCTGTGCTAATTACTATGCTAATGGCTATGTTGGAAGTCATGTTTCTGTTGGCAGCATGCTTAGTTATCAGGATTTATTTCAATTTATGGTGACTGTTAATATGCACCAGAGGAACCTATGAAAGATCTATATGATCTGATCTTACTAATAGTATTTAGTGAAGGAGCTTGAGAAGCAGGGAGAGAAGGGGACACCCAGGAAAGACTGGTATACCACAAAAAAAGGAGGAGAAAAGTTTAAGAATAATCCAGTCCTGTCTCTTATTCACAAACACAGTGAAGTGGAAATTCAAATTTCATAAAAAGAGCTTCTCTCATAATTCTATCTCTGGAGATGTGTGGAAAGATAAAAGCAGTATTTAATCTGATTAAATTACTGTTCCTATCTTACAGAATAATACTAGTTGGTGTTTTCTAGCAGGTATAATATTTTATTAGTCTTTAGATGGGGGAAGGAGCTATCCATAAACTCTTGGCTTTCTGAAATGTATAATTGTAAGTTCTGGATATAAAACCAATTTCACAAGTCAGTTATGTGTAAACAGCAAAAGAACATAAATGGTCGAAGTAGTTCAGGAGAGGGTTAAAAAAAAAAGGTTGGTCACTGTGGCTCTCCCCTGTAATCTCAATACTTTGGGAGGCCGAGGCAGGTGGGTCACCTGAGGTTAGGAATTCAAACCAGCCTGATCAACATGAAGAAACCCCGTCTCTACTAAAAATACAAAAAAATTAGCTGGGTGTAGTGGTGCATGCCTGTAATCTCAGCTACTCAGGAGGCTGAAGCAGGAGAATTGCTTGAACCCAGGAGGCTTAGATTGCAGTGATCTGAGATCACACCATTGCACTTCAGCCTGGGCAACAAGAGCGAGACTCCATCTCAAAAGAAAGACAATAAGAGACAAGCACCACTTGGATGTCTCACAGCTACCTCAATCACAAATAGCCAAACTTGAATACATAATTTCCCCCTAAACCTGATTCTTCTTTTAGTTCTCTGTCTTAATGAATGAATTAAGTCTTAACGAATGAATTTAGTTCTCTGTCTTAACGAATGAATTAATTCTCTGTCTTAATGAATTCCAAGTCAGAATCTTGGTGTGATTGTTTACTCCCTCTTTCTTTTCCAGTTCCCATCCCTTTTTCCCCAGCTAATCAAATTCACTTTAACTTCCTAAGTGTCTCTTAAGATCCATCTGCATCATTCCATTCTTACTCTCCTTTCTATCCATAGTCAAGATGACCTACACTTTTACCTGCCTCTCTGCTCTTGCCTCATTCCAATCCATTCTCGACACTGGAACCAAAATGCTCTGTCACGTATCTGCATAAATTCCTGAGTCTAGTCTCTTCTCATTCCTTCCCCTACATCCTTGAATTTCTCTTTTTTTTTTTCCATTTCCTGAAAGGGGTTATACTCTCTTTCCCTCTTCTTTGCTCTTGCCTCATTCCAATCCGTTATCAACACCGCAACCAAAATACTCTGTCATGCATCTGCATAAATTCCTGAATCTAGCCTCTTCTGTTTCCCTCTCCCCTAAGTCCCTGAATTTCTCTTTTTTTTCCATTTCCTGAAAGAGATTATACTCACTTTTCCCTCCATGTCTCTCCAAGACAGTCTTCTGCTTTTTCTTAAGTTCTTCTTATCCTTTAGATGTCAATTCAAATGTCACTTCCTTGGAGTAGCCTTCCCTGATGTACCATTCCCTCTCCTCTCAACCTAGGTTTAGTGCACCTGTTTTGTGCTCCCTGTTTTTCCCCTATGCAATATTTGATGCATTTGATTGCTTACTGTTTAGTTGTTTGTCCTGTCTTTTGCATTATGTAAACTCAATATACAAGGACAGTGTCTAATGTTCCTGACCACTGAGTCTCCTGTGCTAATGCAGTCTGGCATGTATT
Organism: Ateles fusciceps; assembly: GCA_036589455.1. Classification (NCBI taxonomy): domain Eukaryota; kingdom Metazoa; phylum Chordata; class Mammalia; order Primates; family Atelidae; genus Ateles; species Ateles fusciceps. The sequence goes on from JAZHEH010000630.1 coordinate 11,906,678, forward strand.
TGGCACTTAAATATTTGTTGAATTAATCTATATTATTTTCTTTCTTTTTCAGCTTCCACTTACTAAAAACTGGGTCACTATCATGCAACTAAAATTTCTCTTAGTAAAAATTTTTAATAATTTTCCTCATAATTAAATCTAGAGGTTTTTTTCAGCTCAATGAATTTATCAGGATGTCTCACAAGTATTTCTAACCTAACATGTTTTATTTTTAAATCTTTGACTGCCCTCACTGCTTTCCCATACCCAAGATCCCATTCTCCCAAAAAAAGAAAAGGAAAAACCTTCCTTTGGCATTTATGACTCTTAAGCCAGAAATTTAAGACAAGATGCTCCTACTATATATGCACACTCATTCCCACACAGTCATGCCTTCATTTGTTAATAAGTTCTGACTCGGGTGGATGTGGTGGCTCATGCCTATAATCCCAACACCAGAAGTCCAAGGTGGAAGAATTGCTTGAGGTCAAGAATTCGAGATCAGCCTTAGCAACATAGTGAGACCCTGTCTCTACAAAACTTTTAAATATTAGATGGGCATGGTGGCACACACCTGTAGTTTCAGCTACTTGGGAGGCTTTGGCAGGAGGATCACTTGAACCTGGGAAGTTGATGCTGCAGTGAGCTATGATTGTGCCACTGCACTCCATCCTGGGTGACAACAGAATGACAGACACCCTATGTCTCAAAGAAAAGTCCTTACTCAGAAATATTTCTCAAATTGGACCCTTCCTTCCTATCCGACCTCTTACTAACTTACTTAGCCTATTACAACACCTTCGTCTTCTTGCCATCCCAGATTGTTACTTCTCATTCTCTGTCATTCTAGACAATCCTTTACATTGACCAAATTTAATTATATCTGTCTCTCCGGACAATTTTTTTTTTTTTACCAAACTTCTTTCATATAAAGCTCATTACAATCCAGCTCTTACTTACCTATCTGAGCTCAATACCTCCCGCTCCCACTCCTCCCTTGCTCCTTACCCTATATTCTAAACACAGTGGCTCTTTAATGTTATTTTAATAGATCATTTTCTTTTTTGTGCCATAGGAAGGTTGTCTTCTTTGGTCTTGGTCAATTACTCATTTTTCAAGACCCAGCCTAAATGTCACTTGTGAAGCATTCCCTAACCATCTCCTTGTACCACAGGCAAAGTTAGTTGTTCCTTTTTGTGGGTTTTAATAATCCTTTGTTCTTATTACACATATAGCATTTATCTCATTTTATAATAGTAAATGTTTGTTATATAGTTGGCAACAGTTTGTTATATAGTTGGCTGAGGAAAAGGAATGGTTTGGTGATGGCAGTTGTGTTATTTTGAAAATTTGGCCAACTAGGAATAACTTTAATGTCTTCTGATTTTGTTCTTAAAATTCAGCCAAAAGCTTAATCTAATAAATGTATTTTCTATAGAAGAAAATACGGAGAAGGCTTGTGCAACCAAGGAATTAGTCAGAGAAGTCAGTATTGAAGATACAGGTGTTGATGTAGATCCAGAAAAACTGGAAATGGAGAGTAAACATCATAGAAATGTGCTATTCCAAGACTGTGAAAAAGAGCAAGACAGCAAAACAAAAGATCCAACCCATGATATTAAAACCCCCAATACAGAAACGAGGACAAGTTGCTTAATTAAATATAATGTGTCTACTACGCCATACTTGCAAAGGTAAACTTTTAAAATGTAATGTACTATTTTTTGATGCTTGGGGATAATAAATATGGCATTTTAAAATCTTTGAGATAGCTTCAGATTACAGCTACCATTTGTTAACATAGAAGAGTTTTCAGGCGGGGCATGGTGGCTCATGCCTGTAATTTCAGCACTTTGGGAGGCTGAGGCAGGCAGATCACTTGAGCCCAGGAGTTCACGACTATCCTGGGCCGACTATCCTGGGCAACATGGCAAAACCCTGTCTTTACAAAAAAATACAAAAAAATTGGCTGGGCTAGGTGGCGTGCACCTGTAGTACCTGCTACCTGGGAGGCTGAGGTGGGAGGATCACTTGAGCCTTGGAGGCAGAGGTGGCAGTGAGCCAAGATCATGCCACTGTACTCCAGTCTGGATGACAGAGCGAGACCCTGTCTCAAAACAAAAAAGAAGTTTTCAAACAAATAGAATGTCATTGGAACATTTTACCTTTTAAATACTGTGTTTACTTTCCCTAAATATTGCCATTTTGAAAAAACTTTTATATGATTTTACTTTGTGGTTATTAATAGCAGTAGGTTTCGGCATTCAGGAGTTAGCCAATTCTAGATACTCAAGTATCTACTGTGTACAAGCTGTAATGACAAATTGAGAAAAGGATAAGTTTCTCACTTCAATGAGCTTATAGTATGTCTCTAAAAGACAATTACATGCTTATAATATACAAGCTATATGGTATGGTACATATCATGAAAGTACAGATTAAAAACATTAACATGTTTTTGAACTCTGAGAATATTGTTTTAACTTTCAGTATGAAAAAGAAGGTGCAGTTTGATGAAACAAATTCTGCATTTAAGGAGCTGAAGTTTTTAACACCAGTGAGACGTTCTCAACGTCTTCAAGAGAAAACTTCTAAATTGCCAGATATGTTAAAAGATCATTATCCTTGCGTGTCTTCATTAGAACAGCTAACAGAGTTGGGAAGACAAACTGAAGCTTTTGTATGCCGCCCTAATGCAGCACTGTGCCGGATGTACTCTGAGGATTAAACGACAGAAGAGAACTAAAGCTCTGATGGGAATTGGGTTTTTATGATTTGTGGGGTGTTTTGTTTGGAGTAGCTTTATATTGCCCTTAGGTCTGGAGTTGGCCAAGTACCTATGTATCCTAAGTATTCATGGCAGTGAGCTGCTTTACTAACATTCATGTTATGGCAAGAGTTGTCCTCTGCATTAGAAAGCTAATTCTACTGTTTCAATCTCAGCTGACTGAGTTTTTTCTTTTAAGATAGGTAAATTTTGTCAGCTAGTTTACTGTGTTCCTTGAATATAAATAGGTTATAATACTAGCCTGTTCACTTTACTAACTATAAGTACAGTAATGATGCATCATTAGAAAATGAGTTATTCTAGTTAAAATGTGTATGTTTGCATTGACATGTTTTTAAAAGTTATGATACACCTCCCTGCCTTTAAACAGAATAATTTTGCCTTTAAACAGACTGCCTATTGATTGATGAAAGTGTCTGCATTGTCTCTTTTCGTCAGTAATAGTCTGTGGTCTCATGGCCTCTTTTGATTATAACTGGGGTCACCAAGAAGGATACTTAATGAAATAACTCCATTTATAAGAGAAGATACTTTGTGTAAGAAAGAAAAGATGCCAGATTTACTGGTTTAACTTCTGTAACTTCACTTGGTAGTTTTTAAACAATTAGAATGGAGTAGGGAAAGAATATATCATACTGAATAAATGTCATTCTAGTTTAGAAAGCATTTCTAAAATACTTGATAGTTACACAGTTTTCTCTCCACGCATAAATACCACCACTAAAATTGTTCTGTAAGTTTCTAAACTAATACTTAGTAGCACACATCATCTGTCAATTCTATGGTTTCAAATAAGTGACTTTTTAATTGTAAAAGATTAGTTTAAAAACTATGAATGTGGTTGAAGATCACATGCTTAGTCGTTTTTATGTTCATTCCATTTATGTATCTTTTCTTCTATTGACTTCTCACGTTCTAGAGAGTAAGGTTTTTATTCTGTGTACCTGATATGTATACAATAAAAATATCTATATAATGATGTTTTCATGAAATTTATTTCAACAAATACTTGATGAAATGCAGTTTAACTACAGTGAATGAATTTTAGCTTTGCTTTTGAAATACATTGTAAGATTTGACTTGAGGTTTTTGACACTTAAATATATGCTTAATGGTATATTTTCTTTTCAAAAATCATCAGTCTACTTATATAAACTTTAATTTTTTTCACTTAATAACTATGCTCTTTGGTTTTTTTCATACTTTGAATGAAGTCAAGCTTTGATACACTCTCAGCTTTTTAATACCCATACCATATAATTCATTCGTCTGTATAGCATAGCTTGAAATGTCTCTGTGAAAGAGAACTCAAGATACAAACGTCATGTTTGGACAAGTTTTTAGTTTTAGTTTAGTTTTTTTTTTTTCTCTAACTGAGGGAAAATCTGTCTCTGAATGGTCCTAGTTCTAACATTTAATCAGAGGTCTAACTCCTTTTCTGATGCTTAAGGACAGCTATTACATCTCTCCCCTAGGTTAGTTCCAAGCTAAATATGTCCAAGGATGTGATAGTGTGCATCAGCACCCAATAGAAATGTAGCAGGGACCCCTTTCATGGGCCTGCTTGGATCTTCCCATGCATACTAATAAAAAATATTGAGTCTCTTCAAGGGAAATTCCAGGTACCTTAGCCTCAAAAAAGTAAATGAGCAGCCTGGAATAAGGCAATGTTTAGTTCCCTATAAAAATGAAAGATTACATGTTGAGTTTTTTAGAAACCCAGATTCATGAAAAATGCCACCCACTGTCATGTGGACCTAAGATAAGGGGAAACAGGACTGAACTCTAACCACCATTCTTTGTTCTAGATTTCTTCTTAAGGGGCCTAGAGAGAATCATGCCCACAAGCCAAACCTTAACATTCCTTTCTGCTGACCCTAAGTTTTTAGACAAAGCCCTACTTTAACCAAAGCAAAGCTCTCAATCTACCTATAACCTGTAAGCCCCTGCTTCAAGATACTTACCTTTTTAGCTCAAACCAATTATAACCTCCATGTATTGATTTATGATTTTGCCTGTAACTTCCACTTTCCTAAAGTGTACCCCTGCCATTAAAAACCCTTGCTTGTAAGCCATCAGGAAGCTTGGGTCCTTTTTTTTTTCCTTTTAGACAGAGCCTTGCTCCTGTCACCCAGGCTGGAGTGCAGTGGCATGATCACGGCTCACTGCAACCTCTGCCACTTGGGTTCAAGCAATTTTCCTGCCTCAGTCTCCTGAGTAACTGGATTACAGGTGCCTGCCACCATGCCCAGCTAATTTTTGCACTTTTAGCAGGGATGGGGTTTCACCATGTTGGCCAGACTGGTCTCAAACTCCTAACCTCAGGTAATCGGCCTCCCAAAGTGCTGGGATTACAGGTGTGAGCCACCAAGCCTGGTCTAGGAAGCTTGGGTCTTAAGCTGCCCAGTTCTTGTTGTGCATCCTATAATGCCTCAGTTTCTCTCACTACAAATCCTGGCAACAGTGTCTGGCTTTTGCTGCACGTTGGACGAGTGGATCCAAGTTTGATTTGGTGATGACCTACATTCTAAAATCTCAAGCTTCTCCCTTAAAAGTTGTGTGAGCTTGGATATGAATCTCATCTTTATGAGAGGTAAAAAGGAGATAACCTCTGTAGTCATTTTGTACCATGTTATCTGCCTGACCCCCAGGTTGATTGGCCAGGAATGGTCACTTGACCCAAGCTGGACATGTCAGAGAACTTTCCATAGGAATTTGGAATCAAAATAGTCTTTTTTTTTTTAAATGTAGTTAAATATGTGAATATTATATAGTATGTAAATATGTGCTGGGTGACCAAATGAGGGTTGAAGAACAAAGGTCACCAGTCAACAGAAAAGACCATACAAATAAAACTGTGTGTGTGTTTGTATATAAACTTTGTGAGGTTTGTTTTGCTTTATTAGCTATACATGGCACCATACCTTATGTATGGTTATGTAATTTGTTTTTTTTTTCTAATTTACTAAGTCTTGGGGGAATTTCCATTTATGTAAATCAATGTAACATTAATTATGACTGCACGGGAATTTAATAAATACTACATTTCCAATAGTGGGAGAAAGAATGGTAATGAGTTAGTTACCCATTTTGGGAACAACAAATTTCAATCCCTGCCTCACACCATTTGTAAAAATAAATTCCAGGTAGGATAGTTAAATTTAAGTAAGTATATTAGGAGGAAATATAAAATACGTTTCTTTTTGAGACAGTGTCTTACTCTGTTAGCCCAAACTGAAGTGCAGTGGTGCAATCACAGCTCGCGACAGCCTGGACCTTCTTGGACTCAGGTGATTCTCCCACTCAGCCTCCTGAATAGCTGGTAGCTGGAACCACAGGCCTGTGCCATCATGTCTGGCTAATTTTTCTAACTTTTATAGAGATGAGGTTTTTCCATGTTGCCCAGGCTAGTCTCAGACTCCAGAGCTCAAGTGATCTGCCCGCCTCAGCCTCCCAAAGTGCTGGGATTACATGTGTGAGCACTGCACCCAGCCTAAAATATGTTTTTACCTTTAGAACAGGGAGGGCATTCTTAAGACACCTTTACACTGAAGGGTGTGGTAGAGCCCACGGACTTTAACAGCAAAAAGCAGTAAGACTCTATAGGTACACTAGCAAGGCATTCAGAGACCAGACCAGTGTGTGGCACCTGAGATCCTCAAGATTCTGTAAAGAAAAAAAAAAAAGTGGATGGTGAGTCTAGAATTTCATGCTCCAGGTATTTTTCAAGTTCAAGGGCAAAATAATATTTTTAAACAAGCAAGAAAGGATTCAGTTTACCATTCATGAATTTATCTGAAACTAATCCGGAAGGTTTTATTCTAGTGAAATAAGTAAATCTAGCCGGGCATGGTGGCACATACCCATAGCTCCATGTACTCAGTAGGCTGAGGCCGGAGAATCACTTGGCCTGGGAGTTCAAGGCAAGAGTACGCTATGATCATGCCTGTAAATAACCACTGTACTCCAGCCTGGGCAGCATAGCAAGACCCTGTCTCTTAAAAAAAAAAAAAAAAAAAAAAGGCCAGGCGCGGTGGCTCACGCCTGTAATCCTAGCACTTTGGGAGTTTGAGGCAGGTGGATCACGAGGTCAGGAGATCCAGACCATCTTGGCTAACAGGGTGAATCTCATCTCTACTAAACAAACAAAAAAATTAGGCAGGCGTGGTGGTACGCACCTGTAGTCCCAGCTACTTGGGAGGCTGAGGCAGGAGAATGGCTTGAACTTGGCAGATGGAGGTTGTAGTGAGCTGAGACTGTGCCACTGTACTCCAGCCTGGGTGACAGAGACTCTGCCTCAAAAAAAAAAAAAAAAAAAAAAGTCTCAGATTTTAAGAAAACTGTTAGCCACACCAAATCAAAGTTAAAAAGCATAAGAAAGTCTATACAACTGTAGACTACAAAGCAGTTATACAGAATGAAAACTCGCAGTCATCTCAGGAGAAGTGGCATTTTATTATTTCTAGTTACTGCCAGATATATTTCTGGATATACCCAGAAGCTCCCCTGGCTGGGTATCCACAGCTTGGCAACCACTGCATAAAAAGGGAGCCAGACCTTCTCTCACCATCCCCCTCTCCCCCACCCTCACCAGTCTATTCTTCCTGAGTTACAGGTTGAACCTCCTGCAAAATACACACTGGAGTCCTAATGTGCAGTACCTCAGAATGTGATCTTATTTGGAAATAGGATTGTTGGAGATGTAATTAGTTAAGATGAGGCCACACTGGGTTAGGGTGGTCCCTCAGTTTGATATGACTGGTGTCCTTATACAAGCGGAAATTTAGACTCAGAGACAGCACACATGAAAGAAAGGCAATGTAAGGCTGGGTGCAGTGGCTATGCCTGTAATCCCAGCACTTTGGGAGGCCGAGGCGGGTGGATCACGAGGTCAAGAGTTCCAGACCAGCCTGGCCAACGGGGTGAAACCCCATCTCTACTGAAAATAAAAAAAGTAGTAAGATGTGGTGGTACACGCCTGTAATCCCAGCTACTCAGGAGGCTGAGGCAGGAGAATCGCTTGAACCTGGGAGGCAGAGGTTGCTGTAAGCTGAACTCACATCACAGCACTCTGGCCTGGGTGACACAGCGAGACTCTGTCTCAAAAAAGTAAAAAATAAATAAAGATAGGCAATGTGAAGAGATACAGGGAGAAGGAGGCCATCTACAAGTCAAGTACAGAAGCCTGGAACAGATCTTTTCCTTCCAGCCCTCAGATAAACCAACACTGTCAACGCCTTCATTTTGGACCTCTAGCCCCCAGAAATAGGAGATAATAAATTTGTTTATGGATTCAGCTTGTGGGACTTTGTTACAGCAGCCCTGGCAAACTAATACACTGATGGAACAAGGGAAAGAGTCCCTTTCACGACTGCCAACATTGGGTGGGAAAGAAAAGCATTAGGCACCTTTGTCATCTTCTCCCCTGATGCTGTCATGAATTTAATCTCAGAAATTTGTGTCTGTTGCTCAGTTCCCAAGAGCAGCATTCTGGGTACAGGCATGGGTAGTAGTGTTTTGGTTTTTGTTCTTTTGTTTTGTTTTGTTTTGTTTTTTTTGAGACGGAGTCTCGCTCTGCCACCCAGGCTGGAGTGCAGTGGCACCATCTTGGCTCACCACAACCTCCACTTCCCAGGTTCAAGCGATTCTCCTGCCTCAGCCTCCGGAGTAGTTGGGACTATAGGCATGTGCCACCATGCCCGACTAATTTTTTTTTGTATTTTTAGTAGAGACGGGGTTTCACCATGTTAGCCAGGATGGTCTCGATCTACTGACCTTGTGATCTGCCTGCCTTGGCCTCCCAAAATGCTAGGATTACAGGTGTGAGCCAACACGCCCAGTCCAGTTTTTTTTTTTTTTTTTTTTTTTTTGTGTGTGTGTGTGTGTGTGTGTGACAGAATCTCGCTCTGTCGCCCAGGCTGGAGTGCAGTGGCATGATCTCAGTCCACTGCAACCTCCGCCTCTTGGGTTCAAACGATTCTCCTGCCTCAGTCTCCTATCTAGCTGGGATTACAGGCTCCTGCCACCATGTCTGGCTAATTTTTGTATTTTTAGTAGAGATGGGGTTTCACCAGGTAGGCCAGGCTGGTCACAAACTCCTGACCTCAGGTGATCCACCCACCTCGGCTTCCCAAAGTGCTGGGATTACAGGTGTGAGCCACCGTGCCTGGCCTTGTTTTTAATTGAAACTAGTCTTTTTATAGAGTACAAAGAAAGGAGTGCAGATGTTGCAAATGTCGATTTGTAACATTTCCCTTCTCTTATCACCACACTACGGAATACCTGTATATTAACTCTGACATTGTGGAAGGAAGGCAATTGGAGTTGGCCAGAGCAAAGCCATTTTGTTCCTGAATGCCATTTTACAACTGCCTGACTGCGGAATGTACTTGCTGATGTTGGAGACAAAAGCTGCCACTGATGAAAAGGACTTAATGCTGAGGACTGAACTTTTCCCAAACCCCTGAATCAAGGACTTTTGCCTCGAAACCAATGAACTGTCATGATAACGCTTCATCTTTGAAGAAAATAGTGGGTTATGAATGAGTAAGTGAGAACTAACTTTTTAATTCCTTTAAAAACTCTACCCAAAAATAGCTGGTCAGGACACAATTCAAATGCTTCCGGAATCTGTGTTCCTTGAATTGCAATTCTAAGACTGCCAATAAACTTCTTTCGTTGGATTTCAGTCTCTGTGACTCTGGTTGACACATGTTATAATGAACATGTTCAGTGCTTATAGTAAATTATAGCCAGATATTGTTCACAATAATCCTATGAGGTAGGTTCTATACTTTTATACAGAGGGGTTTAGTTACTCTGCTGTATTAGTTTCTTAAGGCTGCCATAACAAACTATGACAACCTAAATGGCTAAAACGACACAAATTTGTTATCTCACAGTTCTGAAAGTCAGAAACACAGCTCACTGGGTTAAAATCAAGGCGTCAGCACCCATGGTGGTGCTTCCCTGTAATCCCAGCCACTCAGGAGGCTGAGGTGGGAGGATCGCTTGAGCCCAGGAGCTCAAAACCAGTCCTGGTAACATAGCAAGACCCTGTTTAAAAAAAAAAACAAAAAACAAAAAAATTAAGGTGTGTCAGTTGGACTGTTACTTCTGGAAGCTCTAGGAGACAATTTTTTTTTCTTTTCCTTTTCTAGCTTCTCCTCCTCCTTTTCTTTCCTTTTCCAGCTCCTCCTCCTCCTTTTTCTTTCTTTCTTTCTTTTTTTTTTTTTGAGAGAGGGTCTCCCTCGCTCTTTCACCAAGGCTGGACTGCAGTGGTGGGATCATGAGCCCTCCCCAGCTCTAGTGATCCTTCTGCCCTAGTCCCCGGAGCAGCTGAAAGCACAGCGCCCGCTGCCATGTCTAGCTAATTTTTCGTAGAGACAAGAGTCTCACGATGTTGCCCAGGCTGATCTCCAACTCCTGGGCTCCAGGGCTCCTCTCCCGCCTCTGCCTCCCAAAGCACTGGGATTGCAAACATGAGACACTGTGCCTGCTCCTCCAGCTACTTGAGGCCAGCTGCATTCCTTGGCTGTTGCCCCTTCCTCTACCTTCAAATAGCTTTCTGATTCTCACTTTTTAGGGCTCTTTTCCACTTTAGAGACTCCTTGTAATTACATTGGGCCCACCCGCATACTCCAAGATCATCTCCCTATTTTAAAGTCAGTTGATTAGCAACCTTAATTCCATCTGCGATCTTACTCCCCTGTGCCAAGCAAGAGAACAAACGCACAGGTTCCAAGGCGTAGGATGTGGACATCCTGAGAGGTGGAGGTGGGGGGCATTATCTTCCTTCCACACTTGCCCAAGGTCACGCAGCTAGTAAGTGCTAGCTAGCACTGAGTGCCCTGCCCGTGAAACTTACCTACATAGGCTTTCACTTAAATTGCAGACAGAACTCAGCTACTTAGTGGGGGACACTTTCCCCTCAATATTATTAGCATTGTTCCCCGCAACGTGGAACAGCAGCTTTAAAACGTGCTCTTCGTAGGCCCGGCTACTCCGGGAACAGCGCCTCCCGCCAGACCCAGGCAGCTTCCTCCACCCACAACCCGAGAGACGACCTGCTGGGCCCGCCCCGCGGAAGCCGCTGGTTGCCTGGCCAAGGAGCTGACGAGGGTCTCGGGGGAAGTGGGTGAGTGGTCCCCACCCAGGCGGGCCGCCTCTGGAGCAAGGAGCGCGGTGCATGGTCGTGGCGCGGGGCCTGGGGAACAGGGTGGCGCCGAGTGGGAGCGAGAGGGAGACGCGCTCCGTGCGCTCGGCCGGGCTCCTCTGCTCCGCCGGGCTCCTCAGTTCCGCCCCGCGGTCTGGGCCGCTCGCCGCGAGTCCCTCGCCGCCTTGGGGTCTCGGCGCGCGGCGCAGTGGGGGCCGGATGCCTCCGAGGGCCGGGGAGCCAGCAGGGCGGAGCGGCTCTTTCAGGAGAAAGGGCCCTCACGGGTGAGCGGGGCCACTGGGCTCCCCCTGGGTGCGGTTGCCAAGCAGGCGCCGGCCCTACGGGTTCTCGCTGCCCGGAAAGAACCAGTGAGAACCGCAGCTGCAGCAAAAGAGCTTATTCCGCGCGGGGCTGGCCGAGCCAGAACAGGGTCTCAGACCCGTCTCCCCGCGGATTCCGGGGCCAGGGTTTTAAAGGGTATTTTGGCGGCAGGGCGCTGGGGAACTGAAACAATTGACAGGCTGGGAACGAAATCACAGGAGCCTCTGCGACTCGTAGAGGTTTCACGGGTTCCCAGGAAGGGGGGTGGGGTCAGTTTTCTTTGCCTCCAAGTTTACACGAAATCCCTCTCGCAGGTATCCTAGCCTCTGTGATAGAATAAGAAAACGACTCAATCAGCCTGTGAGGTTAGAAGCAAGATGGAGTCAGTCATGCTATATTTCTCTCATTATTTATAAATCTGCAAAGGTGGTTTCGGGGCACTTTCTGAACTTAGCCCAAGTCTCACCCGTGATCCCACTTCTGGGTATTTGTAAATCACTTTATTTTATTGTTGCAGGCATGCGAAGGGGCCGATATACTTCTGCCACGTTCAGAGCGTAGTCAGGTCTTGTAATGGTCATATAGGTGTAATATTGAGTAACAGGCAAATGTGGACAGAAAACATCAAATGTGGTCTTCAGCTAAGAAGTCTGGTTGCTCTATTTTTCAGTCACTCTCCGTTGCACAGAATAAAGCCACGAAGAAATGAAGAATAATAACATGGGAAAACTTGGCTTCCATGTTAAATCGTGTAATGCCAGATGTTAGAATAGTGGTAAAGTGGTAAAAAAAAGTGGTAAAAAAATATTTGTCTATATATACTCAAAGACGTCATCGTTCTTGGAAAAAAAATTATTTCGAAGACAATGTGTATGATTTGGTTATATGAAGAGATTATTTCTAGGATTTCCTGGTAATTCTGTAATAAGCAGGAATACAAACTGGAAGTTTTACAGGTCACTGTAGTAGAGGTTTTAGTTTGATTTTTGATTTGTCTGTCATGCTCTTTCTGCCTTATAATTGTTTGTGTTATGATTAGAAAACGAACACTATAAGCTTTTTGAAAAATCAGGTAAATTAATTCCAGTGTTTTTCTTGCAATGAAAAAGAATGCATCACTTTTTTTTTTTTTGAGACAGAGTCTCATTCTGTTGCCCAGTGGCATGATCTTGGCTCACTGCAACCTCTGCCTCCCGGGTTCAAGCGATTCTCCTGTCTCAGCCTCCCGAGTAGCGGGAACCATAGGTGTGCACCACCACACCCAGCTAATTTTTGTATTTTTAGTGGAGACGGGGTTTCAACATGTTGGTCAGGCTGGTCTTGAACTCCTGACCTTGTGAAGAATGCATCACTTTTGTAAGGTTTTAATAATCATAATATAATATTCAGGACCTTCTATGTACCAGGCAAAGTGTTAGGAAAGTTTTATCCATTGTCTCTTACGTGCTAAGCAGTCCTATTAGCTGCTTCATCCTGGAAATATAGATGGGGAGACTGAAATCCAACTGTGTGTTTAACATCTCTCTTGATTCCCAGAAGCCTCTAGCTTGGCATGTCCAAAATGAAACACATGTCTCTCTTCTCCTCATGTTTTGCCCCACCCTGCAGCACTCCCACTGCCAGAAAAATCAAACAAAAAACCACACACAAAACCATTGTGCCTTTCCTCTCAGGGGGTATCAGAAACCATCCAGTTCATGCCAGAAACCTGGGAGTCAACCTTGCCCCTTCTCTGCTTAACCCCATAAATCTGACACCAAGAATCCTGTCAACTCTTCTTACATCTTTCCTTGCCATTTTTTCTGGCCCCATTGCCTCCACCCTATTCCATTTCATTATTTTCCTGCCTTTTCTATTGTTGAAACCTCCTAACTGGCCTGTCTCTGAGCTGGCCTTCCTGCCTGTCCTCCACTGGTCCATTTAATCCGCCATCTGAGTGAATGTTTCTACTAATATGCAAATATGATTATATTGCCTTCTTGTTTAAATGCTTCAGCAGCCTGTTACATTCTTTCAATTTCTTGAACTGAATGTAATCTCTTTAGCTCTTAAATATGCAATTTCTTCTTTCTTGATTATTGTTTTCCTCCTCTTTGTCTAGCCAACCTTCATTCCTCCCTCAGGCTTCAGCTTAAGTAGCCTACATTTGTTGAGGATTATGGCTGTCTCTGCATGGGATGTCAACGATGGCAGGGATTATGAGAGATTTGTTCAGACTATTAACATCTGACTCAGAGTTGGTGCTCAGTGTCTACCTGTTGAATGAATAGTATAGAGGAGGAAAAACATTGTTTCTCAACCCTCTTAGGTTCAGTGGCTGGGTCCTGCAAAATAAACTGATGAAAGATATATTAACAGGAAAAAGGTTTATGCATAAATGTAAAGAAGTGGTTAGACCGGGGGCTCATATACCATTTTAACAATGAGTAAAAATTGTGGAGAAGTAACTAGACAAAAGTAGGGGAATGCTTCTTGGGTAAATTGTACGAAGGTAAATATATGGGGGAAGCTAGCAGAAGATAAGGGTTATTTAGTAAGGTTTCTTATGTGGACTCAAGTTGGTGCCTTCTCCATTAGTAATGGTTGCTCTCCTTTTCCTGATACCGGAGAGGAAGACACATTTACAAATGGATATTTGTTACCTATACATAGGAAAATTTATGCCCTGCATTTATACAAAAACAGGAGGGCAAAGAGCAAATTGGTTTCAGCTCAAAACAATTCTTGCACAAAAGTGGCATATTTAGGGATGGCATTCGCTGATCCTCTTCAAAAGGAATAAGTTGCTTGTTTTTTATCATGATTATGAGAGTGACTTTGAATTAATTTCTGCTTTTTGAAAGTATGTTTAATTCTCAGCTGTTTCTGCTTTTGAATGCAGTTTGGGAGAGTCCACGTGACTGCGCAAGCGGAGCCTAGCTGTGTGGATGCCCCAGCATGGATGACTACATGGTCCTGAGAGTGATTGGAGAGGGCTCCTTCGGCAGAGCTCTTTGGTTCAGCACAAAAGCAGTAATCAGATGTTTGCCATGAAAGAAATAAGGCTTCCCAAGGTCACTACTAAAGAAATTAGCTCACTTTGAAAGTATACAGGCAATTTGTATAAAAGAATAAGTTTTTTGCTGGGCATGGTGGCTCACACCAGTAATCCCAGCACTTTGGGAGGTGGAGGATGGTAGATCACCTGAGGTCAGGAGTTTGAGACCAGCCTGGCCAACATGGGGAAAACCTGTCTCTGGTAAAAATAATTTTAAAAAATTAGCCAGGTGTGGTGGTATGCACCTGTAGTCCCAGCTATTTGGGAAGCTGTGGCAGGAGAATCGCCTGAACCTGGGAGGCAGAGGTTGCAGTGAGCCAAGAGCATGCCACTGCACTCTAGCCTTGGTGACAAAGCGAGACTGTAAATAAATAAATTTCTGAGATTTAACGTGGAATTTCTCCTTCATGCAAAAGATGTAATTGGTCTATTTATTAGCTTTACAAGGCCTCGATACATTATATGTGGTTCTTAGGATATTGTAATTAACAATGGGAGAAAAATAGTAAAAGTTTTGGTGGTGATTATTGATAACTTTATTTCAGCAAACAATTGGTAATAATTTCCACTTTTGTATACCTAATGGTGTAGGAAATCCTTGCCAAAGCAACTCAGGTGCAATATTAATGAAAAAGGATCATAAAAATACAATGAAGAACAAATGCTAACCTTTGGTACCAGGAAACCTACTCAGTGGATCAGTTTATAAGTTTTATTTCCTTGTAGACTATTACTGTGTATCATAGTTGTCCTATGAAAGAATTCATTACATGGAGACTATGTATAATATTTTGGATCAATTTTAAAAAATACATTCTAATAAAGTTCTCAGTGGTAGGCATTCTTTTCCCACTGGATTCTTGACTTCGTTCAGTGATTTTTAGACTTGAGTGGGCATCATAATCATCTGGAGGGCTTGTTAAAACATGGATTGTTGTCCTCCACCCCCAGGCTTCCGATTGAGTAGGTTCAGGTGGGCTTGTGAATTTGCATGTTTAACAAGTTTCCAGTTCGTGCTGCTGCTGCTGGTCTGAGAACCCTCGTGTTACTACACAATCAATGGCAGTTTCCTTTCTTTCTTTTTTTTTAAAATCTTTAGAAGGGGTCTTGCTCTGTTGCCCAAGCTGGAGTGTAGTGGCATGATCATAGCTCACTGCAGCTCGAAGCCCTGGGCTCAAGTGATCTTCCTACCTCAGCCTCTGCAGAGGCAGGGACTATAGGTGTAGGTATAGTATAGTCCCAGCCACTGGGGAGCGTAGCCACCACACCCAACTAACCATGGCAATTTCTTTTTTCTTTTCTTTTCTTTTTTTTTTTTTTTTTTTGAGACGGAATTTTGCTCTCGTTGCCCAGGCTCGAGTGCAATGGCACGATCTTGGCTCACTGTAACCTCTGCCTCCCGGTTCAAGCGATTTTGCTGCCTCAGCCTCCCGAATGCTGGGATTACAGGCATGTGCCACCATGCCCAATTAATTTTATATTTTTAGTAGAGATGGAGTTTTTCCATGTTGGTCAGTGTGGTATCAAACTCCCAATCTCAGGTGATCTGCCACCTCAGCCTCCCGAAGTGCTGGGATTACAGGTGTAAGCCACTGTGCCCTGCCAGCAATTTCTTGATAGTAAGATAAATCACTTAGAATTTCATCCTTATAGAGTAAGTTAGGGATAAACAGTTTTGGAAACTTATTTTGCATGCCATCTTTGTTCATCCTTGATGCAGTAATACACCAGCATATTCTTTTTTTATCTGGACCGGTTGACTCATAAGTGATGCAGACAGTCAAAACATGAAATCCTCCCCTTTTTTCTTTTAGGATAAAAAAAGTTTCTTTTTCTTTTTTTCTATATTACAAGTTATCAGGCAAAAGGTATAGTATTTTTGATGGTATACTGGCTCTCTAAGTCAGATAATGCTTAGGCTGATATTAAAACTAACATTCTGACTGTGTAAGGAATGGAAAAAGAAAATAAAAATACAATAAAGGGCTCAGCTCAAGCATGAAAATATAGCCAGAGTTGAAAAATCACCAGGCATTTTCTCTTGTCATTTGACAAACTTAAGGTGAGCCAAAGTGTTATAAAACTGGATCTAGCATTGAAGTTTCATATAAACTATATTACTGTAAAGTTATCTATTTTAAAATGCAGTATTAAATTTATGCTTTAAAAAAATGTTTTTCTAGTCTTTCTCCAATACACAGAATTCTAGGAAGGAGGCTGTTCTTTTAGCCAAAATGAAACATCCCAATGTTGTTGCCTTCAAAGAATTTTTTGAAGGTAAATACGAATTCCCCCAGATATGTGCATTCCTGAATTTGATTTATAGCCACTACAGCTTTTCTAAAGAGCTTGTGTCTGTTTTAGCTGAAGGACACTTGTATATTGTGATGGAATACTGTGATGGAGGGGATCTAATGCAAAAGATTAAACAGCAAAAAGGAAAGTTATTTCCTGAAGACATGGTAAGAGATTGACTTACATAGTTTCTCTCAAGGTGTAGAAGTCACTTTTCTCATAAACTTGTATAAGTTAAAACAAAAGCCTTGACATCTCTAATTACCCGAGAAGGTAGATAGAAATGATTGATTTCTGCATTGGCGTTACCACTTAGTGTCCTCAGGATACCACTGCCTGAAACGGTTTTAGGAAGTAAACTCTATAGGTTATAAATTATTAAGGAATAAAACTTGCATGTTTAGAATAATTTCAAGATTGTGTCATCAAATTTTGTACTAGATATTAAAAATCTTGATTTTTATCGTACTGAAATTTTGGAAGGCAGAGCTGTTTTATTTTGTATTACTGAAACATCAGAAGAATAAAGCTTGCCATTTCTGTTTCTTGGGAGTACCTGTTCTCAATCTTTTTCCTTCTAAAGCTTGAAGTGGTCCCTTCAGTCTAAGACTTGCTGCCTTTTTAGTGGAAAATTGCATACTAAATATTTTTTAATGAATTGGCTATGGAAAACATTTAAATTGCTCCAACGAGGCTTAGGTTGATTTAGGTTATAGCATGTTATAAAAGTATGTAAATAAATGTAAATAAATATTCTTTATTTAGAAATCGTATTGTTAAAAATGTGGTTTCCATAGAGGGAAGTCATCCTTGGCTTCAGCTGGAAGAATCTCCATAGCAAAAGTGAAAACAAAAATCAGTTTGACATTTAATTGTAGGCCCCAAAACCTAGAAATTCTCGGTACTGTTGACCTGGGATTTATAAGTAGGAACTATTGACCTCGAAGGTTTATTTATAATATAATATTATTTATAATATAATGAAATATTTTAATGTTACCATATGGATATTCCACAAAAGTAATGAAAATCCAACATAATTATTACACTAGAAAAGCTGTAGCGTATTTCTTATTAGTGAACTACTTTTATATAAGCATTTAAGAAATACTTTTATTTGGTTGAATATAAGAAAACTATAGTGAAAGTTTTACTAAAATAAATTGCTGTTTGGATCATGCGTAAGATGATGGATTATGGGTATCACAGTTTTTCTGAATTTCTCCAAGTAACACTGAATCTTAGTTGAACTATGTAACTAACAGGAGTCTGTTCTCACATTATGTAAAATTCTGGTTGACTAAGGCCTAGAGATGATTCTTTGGAATTTTCGGTTAACGTGAGCCAGTTACTACATTTTTGAAAATTTTGCATACCTTTTCTTACAGATACTTAATTGGTTTACCCAAATGTGCCTTGGAGTAAATCACATTCACAAGAAACGTGTGCTACATAGAGATATCAAGTCCAAGGTGAGTGGAGTACATTTTTGGACTGAAAAACAAAAAAAGAGGCTGGGTGTGGTGGCTCATGCCTGTAATCCCAGCACTTTGGGAGGCTGAGGCGGGTGGATCGTGAAGTCAGGAATTCAAGACCAGCCTGGCTAGCATGGTAAAACCCTGTCTCTACTAAAAATACAAAAATCAGCAGGGCGCAATGGCAGGTGCCTCTAATCCCAGCTACTCCGGTGGCTGAGGCAGGAGAATTGCTTGAAGCTGGGCAGGCGGAAGTTGCAGTGAGACGACATTGCGCCACTGCATTCCAGTCTGGGTGACAGAGTGAGACTCCATCTCCAAAAAAAAATACTAATTAATTCATTTGCTGTGTTATCCCATGCATCTTGGGACATTTTTGTTTAGTTTAGAGATATTTAACGCCAGGCGCGGTGGGTCACACCTGTAATCCCAGCACTTTGGGAGGCCAAGGAGGGCAGATCATGAGGTCAGGAGTTCGAGACCAGCCTGACCAACATGGTGAAACCCTGTTTTTACTAAAAATACAAAAATTAGCCAGGCACAGTGACGCGTGCCTGTAGTCCCAGTTACTTAGGAGGCTGAGGTGGGAGAATTGCTTGAACCGAGAAGGCATAGGTTGCTGTGAGCCGAGATTGCATCACTGCACTCCAGCCTGGGCGACAGAGTGAGACTCTGTCTCAAAAAAAAAAAAAAAAAAAGGAAAAGAAAAAAAAACTTTATCAGCCTAATATTTATTTAATTTTTGAATGAAAATTCTCCCACCTTTATTAAAATATAATTGACAAAAATTATGTATATTTATGATGTACACATGTTTTATATATTTATATATATACATACACACATTGTAAAATTATTAAATCAAGGTAATATACCTCTATCACCTCACATTATTTTTTTGCGGTGAGGACATTTAAGATCTACTCTCAGCACTTTTTAAGTATTCTATGTATTATTATTAACTATAGTCACTATGTTGTGCAGCAGGTCACTGGAACTTACTTGTCCTAACCGAAACTTTGTACTCTTTGACTTAATATTTATGCTAACCAAATAAGGTAATACCTGAGAAAAAGTCATTGAAATCTCTGTAGTAGTACAGTCATGCATCACTTAACAACAGGGGGATAGGTACTCAGAAATGCATTGCAAGGTGATTTTGTCGTGTGAACATCGTAGAGTGCATTTACACAAACCTAGATGGTATAGCCTATTACACCTAGGCTATAGAGTGTAGCCTGTTGCTTCTGGGCTACAAACCTGTACAGCATGCTACTGTACTGAATTCCTTGGGCAATTGTAACAGAGTGATAAGTATTTGTGTATTTAAACATAGAAGAAGTACAGTAAAAATATGGTATTATAGTCTTATGGGACCAGTGTCATATATGCCATCCGTTGTTGACTGAAATGTGGCACGTGACTGTGTATGTTAATGTGTCCTAGCTCTCTTTTAGTGACTGCTTGCTAAGCCCATGTGTTCTCAGATGGAAAACGGTTGGCACCTGGGCCTGCCATGTGGCATCACCCTGACACAGGTTCTCACTGGGTAGTTTGGGTCTGCTGATACAACCTAAAACTTGCTTGTTAGATTTTGAAGTACTTATCCTGAGTTTCCAAGCAGGGGAATGTGTAGCTATCAAGAGGGGATTTTGGTATTTTGTGCTCCACTCTGGGACTCAGCTGTTAGCATTTCTACCCTTAATCTCCATCATCAGCAGGCTTTGTAAGATACCTTATCTGCCTCATGTTCGATGATGGAAAACATAATCCGAGTTCTTCTTTTTAAATGCAGAATATCTTCCTCACTCAAAATGGAAAAGTGAAATTGGGAGACTTTGGATCTGCCCGTCTTCTCTCTAAGTATGTATCTCTGTACTATCGTAGTGACAGTAATCAGAATATCCATTTTCAGGAATGCTCTGTAATCATTCTTTGCCTTTTTATGATTTTAGTCCAATGGCGTTTGCTTGTACATATGTGGGAACACCTTATTATGTGCCTCCAGAAATTTGGGAAAACCTGCCTTATAATAATAAAAGGTGAGTGGTGCATATCTGATGCAAGGGTGCCCATTTGGTGACAGGCCTTGTAGCCTGCAAATGATGCTAGAGTCTGACGTCACTTCAAAGCAGATGTGTGGATCATTTGGTTTCTAAAAAGTATATCTGAAAGCAGTGTGGAATCTATATTGCTAATCTATATTGCAAGGCTGCTAGATGAAAGTAACAGTTTTCCAATTTTATTAATTATAGCTGAGAGGAGCAAATGCTGAAAGAAAGGCTAGTCATTTCTAGGGATGGTATGAATTATATCAGTGGTTCCCAAACTTTGCTGCTCCCACTTTTAAAAATCCCAAAGCCCATTGTTATGTCTACACTAATTAAATCAAAATGCCAAAGGCTGGGAAATAGGCACCAGTCATTTTTCAAGATCATTGGGTGATTCCAGTGTACAGCAACATTTGAAAATCAATAGACTGTGTCATTGAGTTAGTATTTACAGGGATAGATTATAAGCAGTTGGTCGATAGATAAATTGATTGCAGGAGGTTAGTATGAAGAGCTCAATGATTTAAAATGCAGTATTTTTTCTAAATATAAGTTATATGTGCCCATCGTGGGGATGGATGTGCAGGGAAGATTGGAAGTAGACCTGTAAGGAAGGACATGGAAATTATCCTGCATTTCCCAACCGCTAATAACATTTTGCTCTTTTTTTCTTCATCCATTCACTTTTTCCCCTGAAACTAGTTGATATATTTTATATATAATTTGCTTTTGTCATTTTATATCATAGTAATTTGCCCGCATACTTAAACTCTTCATAAATTTCTAATGGCTGCATATATTTTACTATATGGCCCTTACAAAATTTACTTAGTAATCCTCTGTTGTTAGCCTTATGTTTCTAGATTTCAGTATCATAAGCAGTGCTGTGATTAACATAACTTTTGTGTATAAAGAAGTCCTTGTTTTGTGTCACTTTCTTGGCATGGATTCCTAGAAGCAGAAACACTTAAAGGCTGTGTTACTTTTTGCTGACTTGCTTTCTGAAAAGGGTATGACAGTCTGTACTAAATAGGTTTATTTAAAAGTAGAATTGACTGAATGGGGACAAAACAACTCTACAAGGACTTATTGGGACAATTGGGGGAAATGTGGGTATACAGTAAATGTTAAATAATGTTACTGAATTGAGATTAAATTGCTCAGATGTGATAACAGTATTGTGTTTCTGAGGGAAAGGGTACATCTTTGTTCTTAGGAGATACATGCTGATGTATATAGGGATGAGGTGTTTGATACCTGCAACCTTTTTTCAGGAGGTTCAGATAGATATAGAGGAGGGAGATTAGCACGCAAACATGGCCAATGAGAATGATTGCAGGACCTAGATAAGGCATGTGGACATTTGCAGCTTTTCTGTAGATTTTAATTTTTTTTTTTTGAGACAGAGTCTCACTGTGTTGCCCAGGCTGGAGTCCAGTGGTGCGACTGTAGCTGGGGGAGGGAGCGGGGACTTCCCAAAGACGCTCTCAGTTCTCCAGTAGGAGGTCCTTGGCTTCCTCTTACCCCAGAGAATGGGGAAAGGGGCCCAGGAGGAGCGGTGAGCTAAAGTTCGAATAAATATCATGGACCCAAAGAGTTTTTGCAGAAAAACCGATTTATTAGGCAGAGAGAGAGCGAGAAAGAGAGAAAGCTCCCCACGCTGTTGTGGGAGGGGAATTCGGAGGGGGATATCCGTAAAGAGAAGGAGCAGCGGAGTTTTAACCCTGGAGTTATTCCCCCGCTCATTCATGTTCTCGTCCAATTGAGAGGAGTTCTTTCAAATCTTCCTCTGGAGTGAGTGATTTGACTTTGATACGGGATTGGCTGCTTGGTCCGCAACAGAGCCTCCTCCTCTCAGAGCTTTCCGGGGCTTTTTGGACAAAGAAGCCCACCTGGAATGCTTTAGCCCACAAGCGGGAAACCTAGCGGGCTAGGGAGAGGAATCCAGAACTTTACATTCCCAGATGGGGGCGTAGATGGAGGCCTGGTGCTGGGAAACTCTTGCTTTTGAAACCATGCCCCTCGTGGATCCGGGAAGAGAAGTTTTTTTTCTTTAACACAGTCCCTCACGACCTTGGCTCACTGCAACCTCCAACTCCTGGGTTCAAGCAATTCTCCTGCCTCAGCCTCCCGAGTAGCTGGGATTATAAGTGCCTGCCACCATGCCCGGCTAATTTTACATATATAAATATATATATATATATATATATATATGTAAATATTTTAATAGAGACTGGGTTTCACCATGTTGAACCAGGCTGGTCTCGAAGCACTGGCCTCAGGTGATCTGTGCGCCTTGGCCTCCCAAAGTGCTCGGGTTACAGGTGTGAGTCACCGTGCCCGGCCAGATTTGAAATTTAAAAAAACAGGGGGAAACAGTTGATTAAAAAAAAAACCATTAATTAAAATAAAAAAGAATATCATCTAGAAAAATCTGGAGGAGCTGGGCCGTTGTGCGTGCTTGTAGTCTCAACTACTTGGGAGGCAGAGGCAAGAGAATTGCTTGAGCCTAGGAGTTCCAAAGCTTCAGTGTAGTGACATCATGCTTGTGAATAGCCACTGCACTCCAGCATGGGCAACACAGTGAGACCTCATCCCTAAAAAAAAAGAAAAGGGAAAATCTAGAGGGTGACAAGTAGGTGGTGTGAATGATGGAGGAACCTGTAGAGGCTTAGCATGAAGAAGTGCAGAGTATGGGGCCAACTGTAAAACTCTGGATTTTGAAGAGCTATTTTGTGAAAGAATTAGTAGTCTTGGTCTCTTTGTTTTGGAACATAGAGCTAACTCTCGGGGTGGAGAGAGTTCCCAGAGACACATTTTGGCTTTTGAAAAGGAAGAACACTATCCCTGAGAGCCATCCAGCAGGGGAACAGACTGTGCGGGAGGTAGAGAGCTGCCAAGCAGGAGATGTGATCAGAGGCTGGGGTGCTGCGTCCAGGGTGGTTGGAGTGGAAGCTCACTGGATGCTTTCCAGCTGTGATCATCTGAGTCTGCAAATATTTCTCTTGCTACTGAATTCCCAAATACTACTGAAGTGATATCTCAGCCACCCTGATTTGAAGGGGTAGTGATTGAAGAGCAGAGAGTTTTATTGTGAACGTTACTCTTAGGAAGCATCTAGGTGTCAGACCAAAATTTTATGTTTTATTATAATGCCTAGGAATTACTTGTGATATCTAGTCTTATTAAAGGTAAGAAAATATTTTTTATATTAGAAAATACATAACCCACTTGTTATTACATTACTTCTTTATGCTTTCAGTGACATCTGGTCCTTGGGATGCATTCTGTATGAACTCTGTACCCTTAAGCATCCAGTAAGTATGGCGTGCAAAATGGAAAAGGCAGCTTGTCATATCTAGCTGAGTCCTAATAAGGTGACAGATTCTAGCTGGCAGTTTGCTTCCCTGGGATGAAGTCATTATAAAAGTTTGTATATGTTTCCAGTGCAGTCATCTGCCCTGAGCTAGTTTTGTAGCATCGCCTAATAGGAAATTCCCATTATTTAGTTTTGCTGTGCAATGCATAACCTTTCTCTCTCTCTTTTCCTCTTTTCCTCTTTTCTTTGTTTTTGCTATTCTTAATTTTTTATTTTGATAAAATAAATATAAAATTTGCCATTTAATACATTTTTAATATACAATTCATTGTCATTAATTACATTAACAATATTGTGCAACCATCGTTACTGTCTCTTTGGGTTTTATTTATTTATTTATTTTTTATTTTTCTGTGATGTAGTCTTACTCTGTTGCCCAGTCTGGAGTGCAGTGGTATCTTGACTCACTGCAACCTCCGTCTCCTGGGTTCAAGTGATTCTCCTACCTCAGCCTCCGGAGTAGCTGAGACTACAGGTGCACGCCACCACGCCCAGCTGATTTGTTTTTTATGTATTTTTGCTGGAGACATTTTTGTATTTTTTTTTGTCTTTTTCCCATGTTGACCAGGCTGGTCCCAAACTCCTGACCTCAGGTGATCCACTCACCTCAGCCTCCCAAAGTGCTGGGATTACAAGCGTGAACCACTATGCCCAGCCACTACTATCTCTTTGTAAAACTTTTCTCATCACCCCAAATGGTAACTCTGTACCCATTAAGCAGTTACTCCCCATTTCTTCCCTTTCCCCTGCTAATCTAATTTATGCCTCATGAATTTACATATTCTAGATATCTCATACAACTGGAATTATACAACATTTGCACTTTTGTGTCTGGTTTATTTCACTAGCACAGTGTTTTCAAGGTTCATCCATGTTGTAGCATGTATCAGGATTCTATTCCTTTTCATGGCTGAATAGTATTCCATTGTATGTATAGACATGTTTATCCATTCATCTGGTTTTCTTTTTTCTTTTATTTTTATCTTTATTTTTATTTTTGAGATGGAGTCTCGCTCTGTCACCCAGGCTGGAGTGCAGTGGTGCAATCTGAGCTCACCGCAACCTCTGCCTGCAGGGTTTTAGCAATTCTCCTACCTCAGCCTCCCAAGTAGCTGGGATTATAGGCTCCTGCCATCACGCCTGGCTAATTTTTTTTTTTTTAATTTGTAGAGGAGACAGGGTTTCGCCATGTTGGCCAGGTTGATCTCGAACTCTTGACCTCAGGTGATCCACCTGCCTCAGCCTCCCAAAGTGCTGGGATTATAGGCGTGAGCCACCACGCCTGGCCTATCCATTCCTCTGTTGATGGAGACTTGGGTTTTTTCTATCTTTTGGCTATTGTAAATAATGCTGTTATGAACAATGATGTACAAGTATCTGTTAGAGTCCTTGATTCCACATGTTGAGGTATGTATCTAGTGGTGGAACTGCTGGGTCGTATGTAACTGTATTTGGCTTTTTGAGGAAGCACCAAACTTTGCAAGAGTGCCTGCATCATTTATTTCCTTAGCTTTTTGCAGTTAGATTTCACTTATCATATGAGTTTCCTCTGTCACTGAAATATGAAAACACAGACTTTGCCCCATTATTTTTTCAAGATATTTTTTGAAATATGAACAAAAAAAGGTCAAATAACTTGTCCTGCTTGTTCAGCAACAGTTTATTACATAGAACAACAACTGCAGGGCTAATTCCTATTAGTTGTTAGCTTTGCATAGAAATCAGTTCTGTTCTTTGGGTACGGATTGAAACTTAGCTTTTATAGATGTACTTGAAGGCATGTAGAGCTCAGGAGAGAGTGAATGGTTGACAAACATCCTTCACCACTACCAGATGAAAGTAACGCAAACTGAAGACACCTGATATTAATGAGAGATTATCTTTCTTGAATATAAGTGGTTTATAATGATGGCTGCTCAGAACAGCTTGGGGAACCTTTAAAATGCTGATGCCGAGGCCCACACCACAGTGACTGAATTGAAATCTCTGAAAATGTCCTGGGCATGTTTTTAAAGCAGGTGATTACAGTGTACAGCCCAAGTTGAGAAGCAACATAGTCTACAAATAAAAGTATTTTTAAAATTCCAACATTTTATAATTGTTTACTTCCCGACTGTACCTTTTTCATAACTTATATATACACATTATTTTTTTTTCCAGCAAGGATGAGTATTAAGGACTATCGTGCCCTGAATATTTGGCACAAGATCTGTCATCTCTTGTCTGCTCGAAGACAGAAGTTCTCAAAACTTTAGGAAATGCAGATGATTGGTGTAATGGTTAAAAAGCCAGAGGCAAAGCAGATTCAGTAGTATTTGTCATGATCAGAATTTGTCCTTTGTTATGTGTTGATTTTTCTTTTTCATATATTCACTTGCATTTTTTTATTCATGGGACAATACACTTTAAAAATTTTAAACAGTTTTGGATTTACAGAAAAATTACAAAGATAGTACAAAAAGCATACATATGCCCCACACTGTAATTAACATCTGACATAGCCTCGAGGTATAGAAACATTTCTTAAACAAGATTCAACAAGCAGAAATTATTAAGGAAAAATGATGAATAAATTTGATGATACTAAATTATAAATTTTGCATAGCAAAAGATACCATAAATAAAAACATAATATACAGATCAGGAGAAAACATTTTCAAACATAACTAGTCAATTAATACAATATCATTTTTTAATATTTATTTTTAATTTCGGGGTACATGTCCAGGGTGTGCAGCTTTGTTACATGGAAACGTGTGCCATGGTGATTTGCTGCACCTGTCAACCCATCACGTAGGTATTAGGGCAATACGCTTCAAGGTAGAATGCTAAATGTTCTTTCATAAACATTACCAAGGCTGACATCTAATGTTCTGAAATATTTATTATACATGGAAAACTTTAAAAATGTTACTCCAGTCTGTCATTGTATATCCCACACTGTTACTCGTCAAACTTTAATAGCTACTTTAATGACAGGGATGGTTAAAAAGGATTTTGCAGTAGAAGTTTAAAACTGGAGAAGTCTGGCTAGGTGCAGTGGCTCATGCCTGTAATCTCAGCACTTTGGGAAGCCAAAGTGGGAGGATCATTTGAGCCCAGGAATTCAAGAGCAGCCTGGGCAACATAGCGAAACCCTGTCTCTACAAAAAAAAAAAAAAATTAAAAAATGAGCTGGGAATGGTGGCACATGCCTGTAGTTCCAGCTGTTTGGGAGGCTGAGATGGGAGGATCACTTGAGCCCAGGAGGTCAAGGATAGAGTGAGCTGTGATTGCACCACTGCCCTCAAGCCAGAAAACCACCTGCAGAAAACTGGAAAAGTCTAAAGTGCATGTTGCTATGGAGCAGGCCTGGCAGTTTCTGGGGAGGGGGTGGAGCGAAGGGATATCACACTTATTATAAGCCTTTTAGTATCATTTGATGTTTTAAAATGTCATACATATTTTAATACATATTTAACATGTATATATTACTTTGATTTTCAATATATATTAATAATGTATATCTGCAAAAACATTATGACTAATAAGGTAGTCAAAGCAGGCATTGATGGAAATACCTTTTGTAGAGGGGGAAGCTTTTTACCATACACGTTCAACTTTCTCCTAAACCACCTTAAGATTATATAATGGTATCTTAAGGACACCTCTAGAAAGAAAAATGACCAGATAGCAGATATGTTTATTAAATTAAAATAATTTGCACTGCTGGTAGTTTCTTCCATTTCTTCCCCTGTGTCTGCTTTTAAAGTTCAGTTTTTTCTTCAGTTTCAGGCAAATAGTTGGAAAAATCTTATCCTCAAAATATGTCAAGGGTCCATCCGTCCATTGCCGTCTCATTACTCCTATGAACTTCAGTTCCTAGTCAAGCAGATGTTTAAAAGGAATCCCTCACATCGCCCCTCGGCTACAACGCTTCTCTCCCGAGGCATCCTAGCCCAGCTTGTCCGGAAGTGCTTATCGCCCGAGGTACGATCTGTGTTGGACTGGCCGTGAACAGTTTTCAAGTGTATGGCAAAATGGTTTGTTATCTTTTAACATTACACATTACCTGTGCTCATCAAAATCCAAATGATACAGAAGTATATTAAAAAATAAAAAGTTAAAACTTCCTTTCCTTCCTCTTTCCCCCGCCACAATGCTGTTCCCCAAGAATAATCACAGTTACAGTTTGTGTATCCTTCCAGACCTTTTTTAGACATAAATGTCTGCATTTGTCTATCTAAATTATATGTACTTTTTTAAGTGGCACTTTTGTTTCTCACCTTGAAATGTTGCGCTGAAGAATGCTGATGGTAAAATGAAATCATGGCAGTATCTATAGAAAAGTATGTTTTCACCTATAATCCCAGTGCTTTGGGAGGCCGAGGCGGGTGGATCACGAGGTCAAGAGATCGAGACCATCCTGGTCAACATGGTGAAACCCCGTCTCTACCAAAAATACAAAAATTAGCTGGGCGTGGTGGCGCACGCCTGTAGTCCCAGCTACTCGGGAGGCTGAGGCAGGAGAATTGCTTGAACCCAGGAGGCGGAGGTTGCGGTGAGCCGAGATCGTGCCACTGCACTCCAGCCTGGGTAACAAGAGTGAAACTCCGTCTCAAAAAAAAAAAAAAAAAAAAAAAGAAAAGTATGTTTTTACATCTTTGAATTCTCAACTTTAAATTTCAGGTCGTCATGGAATATGGTGAGCAGGTATTAGAAGAAATAAAAAACTCTAAGCATAATACACCAAGGAAGAAAAGTAAGAATTTTGGACAGCGTATTTTTTTGTTAAGTGCTCTTTTTAAAAATATACTATAATGGAAAAATGTATAATTTTAAAGTTAGTAGAAATGATTATCAGAGATACTCCTCAAATGAACTTTTTCTTTTTTGTTACTTTAGATGTAGTTCTGTACTGAATACTGTACTTTCTGATCTCTGAAAAAAATTGAGATTTAAAAAAGCCTAGTTTGGGATATTTTAGTGATGGAAAGATTATGTTGTCCTTATTAGCACCATATTTTCTCTGGCTTGCTGTGTAGGTCAGGTAGAAAGCTTCTTCTGTGGGCTGACCTGAGAGTCTATCCATGAAAATATAGCACTAATCTTACAGGAAAATGTATCCCGTATGTATCCCATATGCCTGGTGCTCTTTATCATAGTGTTATATGCAGATACTACAAAAGAAACATTTTGAGAACTGGATTGTTTTCTTAAACTTAACTTTTAAGTATTGTTTTGGAAGGATGTAAACCCTTTAGTCTTATAACTCAACCTTTTCTCCATTAGTTAAGAGATAGCCAGTTACCTTTGTTTTACCAGTTTGCATTAGCATAGGTGTTATTCTGTGGCTTTTGTTCACATCCCAAGGCAATGGGAAATGAGTTTCAAAATGCTGGGCAAGAAAAAAAGAGACTAAGAAAAGTTTCAAGGTAGTTTGGAGAAGTGTAGGTTTTTAAAAAATAATTTTATTTTTGAGACAGGGTCTCACTGTCTCCCAGCCTGGAGTGCAGTGGTACAATCTTGGCTCACTGCAACCTCTGCCTCCCAGGTTCAAGCAATTCTTGTGCCTCAGCCTCCAGAGTGGCTAAGACTACAGGCGTGTACCACCACACCTGGCTAATTTTTTTTTTTTTTTTTTTTTTTTTGATAGAGACAGGGTTTCACCATGTTGACCAGTTTGTTCTCAAACTCCTGACCACCTTAGGTAATCCACCCACCTTGGCCTCCCAAAGTGCTGGGATTACAGGCATGAGCCACCATACCTGGCTGAAAAGTATAGTTTTACAGTTTTTAAAAAGAGGAATAAAGTAGTTAGAGAAATGTCACTAGATTGGGACCACATGTCTGGTGGCATCTCCAGTTTAATCTGTAGACAGACCAGAACAATGAAATGGAATAGGGGGGATTGTTTCTGACTTGCTCACTCTTGTATTCAGTGAGTCATCATCGATGTTCAATAGCAGTTTTAAAAAATGTTGAATGAACAAGGCACATGAACCACAGGGCTCTGCCGGAGGAAAACGAGGCGTAGCCATTCCTACCGAAGAGATCAGTTGCCAGAGTTCTCTCCTGACTCCTTCTGCTCATCTCTTGTGAGCTAATAAAGAGCTCACTTCTTGTTAGGGGCACCTATTCCACCAGCTGTGACAGCTGACAGGAAAAGCAGGGACTCCACCAGCCAGCATACACTAAAGGGGAGAATGACCTTAGGCATGCAGAGTATGTTACCTCTTCGTGCCTAAATGGGTTGGCCTAAGTGGATAGAGATCTCTTTTAACTTTCAGATTTTAACTTTAGGAATGAAACGGTGGAAATAGCCTCCTTGAACAACTGAGATGTATTATTAGGTGATTAAAACTTGATCTTCCCATTCAGGATATCAAAGAGCTTTGGGTCTTTGACTTTAATAACCTCAAGCTGTATGCAGATCATATTAGGACGTTAATAGGATGATCCTTTATGTGTTTTATCTTTCTGTCTTTTCTCTCTCTTTTGAAAGCAAACTCTAGCAGAATCAGGATAGCTTTGGGAAATGAAGCAAGCACAGTGGTAAGTGCTTTAAAATTAAATTTATGAGGCTGGATGTGGTGGGTCACACCTGTAATCCCAGTACTTTGGGAGGCTGAGGCAGGTGGATCACTTGAGGTCGGGAGTTTGAGACCAGCCTGGCCAACATGGTAAAACGCTGTCTCTACTAAAAATACAAAAATTAGCTGAGTGTGATGGTACACGCCTGTAATCCCGGCTACTCAGGAGGTTGAGGCAGAAGAATTGAGTGAACCCTGGAGACGGAGGTTGCACTGAGCTGAGATCACGCCGTTACACTCCAGCGCAGGTGACAAGAGTGAAACTCCATCTCAGAAAAAAAAAATCACATTTATGAAACATCTAACCCCTGGGTACTGGGTGCCCTTAAGTGCCGTGAGATATTTGGAAGACTGACCTGGTCCATCCAGTTAAGTAGTTCTTCATCTTTTGGTGTGTGAAATAACTGGTAGCTGTTCTCCTGCACTGTCAGCTGAGCCACTTTAGGTCACCATTTATTGTCTTTCCATTTGTAATTATTGATGGCAGTGGTTTCCATACAGATGTGAAAGAATTTTGTCCTGCTTTCAGTCATGAAAATCTTGCATTACTGTGGCTTTATTTATTTTTATTTATGTATCTATTTGAGATGGGGTCTCACTCTGGCATTCAAGCTGGAGTGCAGTGGCGTGAACATGGCTTCTTTGAACTCCTGGGCTCAAGTGATCTTCCCACCTCAGCCTCGCAAGTAGCTGGGACTACAGGCATGTGCCACCATGCCCAGCTAATTTTTTGTTTGGCATTTTTTTTAGAGATGGAGTTTTGCCATGTTACCTGGGCTGGTCTCAAACCCCTGTCCTCAAGTGATCCTCCTGCCTTGGCCTCTCATAGTGCTGGGATTATAGATGTGAGCCACTGGCCCTGGCTGCTTTTTGGTTTATTTGTTAATTTTGAAACAGAATCTCCCTCTGCTGCCCAGGCTAGAGTACAGTGGCACGATCACAGCTCACTGCAACCTCTGCCTCCTGGGTTCAAGTGATTCTCATGCCTCAGCCTCCTGGTTAGCTGGGACTACAGGCATGGGCCACCATGCCCAGCTAATTTTTTGTCTTAGTAGAGATGGAGTTTTGCTATGTTGACCAGGCTGGTCTTGAACTCCTGGCCTCATGTGATCTGCCTGCCTCGGCCTCCCAGGGTCTTGGGATTACAGGTGTGAGCCACCACGCCTGGCCTGCTTTTTGTTTTTTTATGGTGGTAGAATATACATAACATAAAATATGCCATTTAGCCAATTCTAAGTGTACAATTCAGTGGTCTTAATTACATTCATAATATTGTGCAACCATCACTACTGTCTATTTCCAAAACTTTTTATCATCCCAAACAGAATCTCTGTACCTATTAAACAATAACTCCCACTTCCACCACTACAGCCCTGGCAGCCTCTAATCTCAAATCTGGTAGCCGCTCAAATCTCTGTGTGAATTTGCTGATTCTAAGTATTTCATATAAGTGGAATCATACAATATTTGTCCTTTTGTGTCTGGCCTCTTTCACTTACGTAGTGTTTTTAAGTTCTTCTGTGTGTCAAAACTTCATTTCTTTTTATTGCTGTGCTGAATAACATTTAGATTACTATTTTGATCTTAACATTTTTCTGTTCAATGCCTTGTAGCGCCTTCTTGTTATCCCAAGAATCAATTTTTAGGCTGGCATTCGGGGTCCTGTTCGTCCTGTCTGTCCCTGAGCAACTGTGACATTCTTTTACACTGAAGCTTCCATAAAGCTGTGGATATTAACAGCTGATTCATTTTCCAGTGTTGTCACACCCACCTTAGCAAATCGTGTACTATTGATTTTTTTCTTCAGTATTTCAATTAACCTTGCTTTGCTCTCCTCTCCTTTCCCTTTCTCTCTTTTCTTTTCCTTCCTTCCTTTTTTCTCTCTCCCTCTTTTCCTTCCTTCCTCCCTCTTTCCCTCCCCCTCTTCCCTCCCTGCCTCATTCTCCTTCCCTCGTTCCTTCTCTCCCTCCCTCTCTCCCTCTCTTCCTTCCTCCTCTTTCTTCTTTTCATCTCACTCTGTTGCCCAGGCTGGAGTGCAGTAGCATGAATACCATTCACTGCAGACTCGACCTCTTGGACTCAAGGTATCCTCCCACCTCAGCCTCTTAAGTAGCTGGAACTACAGGTGCACTCCACCACACCCAGATAATTTTTAAACTTTTTCTAGAGATGAAGTCTCACCATGTTGCCCAGGCTGGTGTTGAACTCTTGAGCTTAAGCGATCCTCCCACCTTGGCCTCCCAAAGTGCTGGGATTACAGGTGTGGGCCACCTCGCCTGGCCTAACCTTTTAATTCAAAAAGAAAAATACGTTGTATTGACAACAAATTACTCTCTTTATGGAATGTACTAGTAATTAAACTTGTAAATGTTTTGAATAAACCATAGGTTGTAAATAAATAACATCCCACCATTATGTTACTACAAATGGAATACAGGCCTCTGTACTTTTTTTCTTTTCATTATAGTGTCTGTTTTTTCCCAGCTTTTTGAGTTATAATTTACATGCCACAAAATTTACCCATTTTAATGCACAATTTGATAAAGTTTGATGATTGTGTTTAAGCGTCCATATAACCCCTGCCACAGTCATCATATAGGACTTCCAGGTGGGGCAGGGGTGGCTTATGCCTGTAATACCAACACTCTGGATGGCAGAGGCGGGAGGGTTGATTGAGGCCAGGAAATTGAGACCAACCTGGTCAACACAGTGAGACCCCATCTCTACAAACAATTAAAAATTGTAGCTGGGCATGCTGGCACATGCTGTAGTCCCAGCTATTGGCAAGCTGAGGCAGGAGGATTGCCTGAGCCTGGGAGTGAGGCTGCAGTGAGCTATGATTGCACTACTGCACTCCAGCCTGGGTGACACAGCAAGACCCTGTCTCAAAAGAAAAGAATTTCTATCCCCCTAAAATGTTTCCTTGTGCCCCTTTGCAGAAGATCTGTGTCCACGTGCTATAATTTGATACCGCCTGTAGTGAACACAGCAATATGTGCTCACAAAATAAAAAGGGTGCAACATGTAAACAGAATGGAGAAAAGGCCAAAACGTCAGTCAGGGCATGAAGGACTTGAGGCACGAAAACTCGTGTGCAGGCCAGCAAAGGATAGTGGCCATGAAGGCAGATTGAGTAGCATCCAGAAGAAGGTGGGAGGCCACTGCAGATGCAGGGAGCAGTGATCCTCAATGGGAAGGAAAGACTGGAGTCCTCTGGGGGCTTTTCACAGCCGCCCCTCACCGCTGCTACTCCAAGATTCTGATGTCGATCTTGAGTGTAGGAGACTTTGAAATCACTGCTTTAAGTGAGCTACCACTGAAAAGTGACAGATTTTTGTGTTCCCTACATGTGTAGGAAGAGAATTTTGAGAACCACTGCTTACAAATAAGAAAACCCCACATGCCAGTCAAGCGTACTGTTTATTTATTCATTCAACAAATAACTGAGAACTTGTTTGCCTGGGACTGTTTGGGCATTCAGTATGTACTCCTCAAAATATATGCAGATTTAGTAAACTAGATAGTGTATTATTATGTTTCATGAAATAAATCAAGGGCTTAGATAATTTGGAAAGATACCGAATTAAGTGGTAACATTTTGATTCTATATGGCAACTTTATAAAATATCTCATTTTGATATTACAGTTCGTAAAGCCTAATACAGCACACCATATTGAAATTTTTCATTACGCTTTTCCTTATAAAGACCTGCCAAACATCTGTCATTTTAATATATCCTCTTCATATTTATAATCATTGATATTAATGGCTATGATTGTGTATATCTATTAATATATACACGTATGTAGGTTCATGGTTAATATACATGTTATTAAATATATATGGCTATTAATATACGTATCTTTGGGGTTCTATGATTAGTCATGTTTTTTAATCCATTAATTTTTATTTGAAATTAAAATAACTGACTTTGCATATGTGTTTACCTTTTTTTCTAGCAAATCAAGCATTATTTAATCTGTGTTTTAAATTTCTTTTAAAGCAGGAAGAAGAACAAGACAGAAAGTGTAGGCATACTGATTTGGAAAGCATTAATGAAAATTCAGGTGAAGGTGCATTGAGAAGAGTAAACAGAGAAGAAAAAGGTAAGTTATTCAAATTCTAATCATTTCTTAGATGAGGAGTTGGGGAATACAGAGGAAATACCAATTTTTATGTTACTAGGTCTCAGGTATCATAAACAAGAGTACAAGTCAATATTTTTTTGCATACCTAGTAACTTATTTAATGTTTTAAGAATATTTTATTTACCACAAAAGAGAGAATAGTATTTATCAGTAAGAGCCATTAGGAAGAGTAGTATTTATTGCACTATACAATATAAAAAGCATGTCCTACTATGTGTGTGTAAGTCCTCCCAGGGCTTCATTCTTGTACAATGTGTACTATGTAACTATATACATATATATGTTTTTTTAATTCAGTCACATTAACAATTCATTTTAACTTTTCATTTTGGAGTTTTAAAAAAATGTCCTTTGCTCAGATTTGAAAGAACATTGTTGCTAGATCTGAGTCTGAAAGAGAAAAGAAACACTTCCATATTGTTGTTAGAGTATGTGTGTGGACAGAGATGAATACGTAAAATACATGCTTGGCATTCATTTCTTACACTTTAAAATCAGGTAACAAGTCAGTCCATCTGCAGAAAGCCAGTTCACCAAATCTTTACAGGCGACAGTGGGAGAAAAATGTACCTAATACAGCTCTTACAGCTCTGGAAAATGCATCCATACTCACCTCCAGTTTAACAGCAGAGGATGATAGAGGTTAGTAGTCAGACTGAATACTATGATTTTATTAGAGAACTTTTTCTAGTAGTTACTTGGTGTGCTAGAGGTTTTTATTGTCTGTGAAGGGTAGTTGGCGTCACACATCAGAGCATTGCTCATACAGGTGAGTGAAGCAGATTTTAGTTGACAGATATAATTAATTTTGCTTGGAAATGTGATCTGGAAGGTACATGCTGAAAAACCTTTTTTTATTCGACACTAATTTTTGTCTTTTATAACTAGGTGGTTCTGTAATAAAGTACAGCAAAAATGCTACTCGTAAGCAGTGGCTCAAAGAGACCCCTGGCACGTTGTTGAACATCCTTCAGAATGCTGACCTCAGCTTGGCATTTCAAACATACACAATATATAGACCAGGTAATTCATGTCTGCATGCGGTCTTGGAAACCCTTTGACTTTTTGAAGATTGTGGTAAATAGATACAACATAAAATTTACATCTGAATCATTTTAAAGTGCACAGTTCAGTGGCATTCAGTGCTTCACACTGTTGTGCAGCCATCACCACTATCCATCCACAGAAATTTTCTCACCTTCCAAAAGTAAAATCAAAGGGTTTCTCTTCCCAGAAACCCTTTGATTTCAAAGTTATAGAATAATTCATAGCATTGTATTTTTGCATGTTTTTGCATCTTTTCTAGCCAGTCTTAAGCTACAATTAAAAGTTTTCATAGAGCTACATTACTTCTGTTTGCTCATTTGTTTGCTTATTTTCATAATCCTGCTACTACTATCCTTGAAGAGTAGCCCATTTTTATCATGCAGTTATGCCATTGCCTTAGCAACAACTCCAAGATCTCTTCTGCTGTATACCTAAACTCTGTTACACTGAATAGAGCTCAAAAAGGATGAACAATTAGGATTTGATTTTTAAATTTTTTAACAGACATTTTTACTAAAATTGTATAAAATATTTTTTATAATACTATCCTTAGGAATCTAGGCCAGTGGTCTGCATTAGATATGTATATGTGTATGTGTATTATAATTATGATAATTTAATCACTAAGCTACCTTGCTAGGTTAAGATCTAAGATAAATTATACCGAGTAGAGCATGTAATGGTATGGCAAGTCTGACTATATTTATTGCAACGATTGTTTATTTGGTCAATATTTATTGAATGCCTAATATAGGTTAAGATAAAAAAAGAATAAAACACATTTCCTGCCCTAAGGACGAAGGGGTTCATTACCTCGGAGGTCAGCACACTGATAAAGAACGATCGTGCTCTGTGGTGTATACATTCAAATGGAGAGGAGCACCAAACATGAACGCCCTAAGGAGAGGCTGATGCACGGGAGGGAGATGTTAAGGAAGGTTAATGGTTATGAATTTTAATTTAGCAATCTTAGGTCCTGGCTTTTGTGTCTGGTTTAGTGATGACATTTTGTCATTTTAGGAAACTCCCTGTTCAAAAAATGTATCATAGTTCTATTTTGAAATGCCTTTTATAAGATTCAGCCCATGTTTTTACGTTAGGTTTTCATGCTGTTTGTGAAAAATCTAGAAGTAATTACTACCTGGAAAAAATTTTTTAAAGCATACATGTACTCTTCCTTCAGTCTCCTACTTTTCTTCCCCCTCATTGTGAAAACTTGGGAGGGGAAAGCTGACAGGAAAAAAGAAATTGCTATAATCCAACTTCCAAAGGTAACTTTTATTGCCTTAATATACATTCTTATATTTGGAGGGTTTTATTGCAGTTTTTCCAAGTTTTTTTTTTTTCTCTTAAAGAAAAGCATGTTTATAGGCTGGGTGTGGTGGCTCACGGCTGTAATCCCAGCCCTCTGGGAGGCTGAAGCAGGAGGATTACTTGAGCTCAGGAGTTCAAGACAAGCCTGGGCAACATAGTGAGCCCCTCGTCTCTACTAAAATAATTATATCGGCATGGTTCTGGACACATATAGTCCTAGCTATTTAAGAGTCTAAAGTAGGAGCATCTCTTGAGCTTGGGAGATCGAGGCTGAACTAAGCTATAATCATGCCACTGCACTCGAGTCTGGGTGACAGAGTGAGACCCTGACTCAAAAAAAAAAGGAAAAAGAAAGTACTGTTTATAAATTTAATTCACGTGCTGGTGCTTCTGCTTCAGGGGCGTGATTTATGCCCACAGTCATGTTGGGTAATGTGTGGAGACACTACAAAAGAGTTATGGGACATGGCACTGTCCTCAGTTAGCCAGCAAGCTTGTGGAGGAGTTTAGTCAACCTGCATGAAATAAGTAAATACTGTGTAAATTGGTATATTTTCTGTTCATATCTCCTGAAGGTTCAGAAGGGTTCTTGAAAGGTCCCCCTGTCTGAAGAAACAGAAGCATCGGATGATGTTGATGGAGGTCATGATTCTGTCATTTTGGATCCAGAGCGACTTGAGTCTGGGCTAGATGAGGAGGACACGTACGTTGTGATATGTGTAGAAAGCTTTAGCTGAGGGTGTGTGTGTATGTGTGTGATTTAAATTAGACCATGATAATTTGAGGTTTAGTAGGGACCGATTTCATCATAAATGGGTATTTATATCCTGATCTTTTGTCTGGGATGGGTTACAATCCTTACACTATGATTATAAAATTCCTGATTGAGCCCTACATCTATAACCTTTCAGCTTGGACTTGTAATTTTTTAATATATTAGGTTTTACATTTTTGAAAGTTTTAGAAACAGTAAAAGAAGTGATCTTTTGGAAAAACTAACAATTTCTTCCTTCAGTTACCTTATGGAACTCATTTTTCAGAAGCTTAAATATTGTTATGGTGGTGTTCTGCTTTGAATTCATCAACAGACACTGTGGCCCTAATGTAGAGGTTTATGGTCCAAATTGTTTTTTCACAGGGACTTTGAGGAAGAAGATGACAACACTGACTGGGTGTCAGAACTGAAGATGCGAGCTGGATGGCAAGGCCAGTGAGATCCTGAGTCACACTGAGGAGAGGCTTCAATGAGGAGTTCGTGTTGGGATGATAA
Organism: Ateles fusciceps; assembly: GCA_036589455.1. Classification (NCBI taxonomy): domain Eukaryota; kingdom Metazoa; phylum Chordata; class Mammalia; order Primates; family Atelidae; genus Ateles; species Ateles fusciceps. Next base: position 11,944,510 of record JAZHEH010000630.1, read on the forward strand.
TTAGTTAACACGATGTATATTTTCTTTTGGAAACAGAATGAAGCAGAGGAAACTCTTAATACTTAAAACTGTTCTTGATTAGTATCATGAGTTTGAAAAGTCTAAAACCCTGTAAGTTTTGAACTCAAGGGAGAAGGTATAGTGGAATGAGTGTGAGCATCGGGCTTTGCAGTCCTGTAGAACAGAAATGGGGTGCTAGCCTGCCTCTACCTACTTGTGTGATTGTGGGAAATTACTTGACCTCTTTGAGCCCCAATTTCCTTAACCATAAAATGAGGATAATAATGCCTACCTCAGAGGGATGCTGACCATATGTTATTATTCACATTATTATTTGTGTTTATTATTATGTGACTCTTTTTACATTTCCTAAAGGTTTGAGAATATATTTAATCATGATATAGTAATGTGTGTAATTTTTCAATGTGACCTGATTCTGAGTAGTTTGAAAATCATTCCAATGATCTTCACCAACTACCAGCTGTCCTTAAGTACAGTCCCTCATAGGATGCACAAAAGAGTCTGGGTTGGAGGGTCAGCCCTGGGAAGCGTGGGGTGGTCTGCAGGTCTTGTCAGAAGATGGCAGTCTGGTAGATGAGGAAGGAAGAGGCCAGAGGTGAGGAGTGGAAATGGTAAATGTCAGAAACTAGAGAGTGATGTGGAACGAACTGGGGACGCACGGCACACATGTGCTGGGTCCTGTCGTGTGTTAACGTCATCTAATAGTGTGCGCTTTAGTGAGATGAGAATATTTCACGAAAGAAGAAACAGGCTTCGCTTAGCACCTCTCACAGGGACATAAGCCAGGCAGATACAGGGAACAGTGCTAAAGTGAAGAGTAGGGGAAAATACATTTAGGGTCATTAACAAGCACTTGCTGAAATCTGGAATATATACATCTCTCTTTTTTTTTTTTTTTTTTTGAGGTGGAGTCTCGCTCTGTCGTCCAGGCTGGAGTACAGTGGCACAATCTCAGCTCACTGAAACCTCCGCCTCCCAGGTTCAACTGATTCTTTACCTCAGCCTCCCAAGTAGCTGGGATTACAGGTGCCTGCCACCACGCCTAGCTAATTTTTGTATTTTTAGTAAAGACGGGGTTTCACCATATTGGCCAGGCTGGTCTTGAACTCCTGACCTTGTAATCCACCTGCCTCGGCCTCCTAAAGTGCTGGGATTACAGTTGTGAGCCCCTGTGCCCGGCCGGGAATATATACCTCTTTTAAAGATTTAACAATTTTTGGCTCGTTGCGGTGGCTCACGCCTGTAATCGCAGCACTTTGGAAGGCCAAGGTGGGTGGATCATGAAGTCAGGGGATCGAGACCATCCTGGCCAACGTGGTGAAACCACACCTCTACTAAAAATACAAAACTTAGCTTAGTGTGATGGTATGTGCCTGTAGGCCCAGCTACTTGGGAGGCTGAAGCAGGAGAATTACTTGAACCCGGGAGGTGGAGGTTGCAGTGAACCGAGATCATGCCACTGCACTTCAGCGTGGTGACACAGCGAGACTCCATCTCAAAAAAAAAAAAAAAAAAAAAATTAAGAATTTTTCAATCTTAACACGCGAAACTTGTGGTATAGAACCCAACCTCACCCATTCGCTGTACTTACATTTAGACGTCTTTCATCTTTCATCTCTGGTGGTCTCCGGCAGTCCGTAAATCTTTTCTTGTTTTTCGGGACTTTGACGTTTTTGAGTACTGCTTAGGTATTTTGTAGACTGTTGCTTAATTTGGGTTTGTCTCACAACTGGACTAAGGTTATGGACTTTGGGGAAAACCACAAAGGTGAAGTGCCCTTGTCATCACATCATTTGAGGGAGTCACAGCATCAGCATGACTTATTCCTGGTGTCGTTCACCCTGATCACTAGAGTTAGGCAGTGTCTGCCAGGCTCTCCACTGTAAACTTCGTAATTTTCCATGTTCATGCCGTGTTCACTATAAGCAAGTCACACAGTCCAGTGCATACTCAAGTGGAAAGGAATTAATCTCCACCTTTGGGGGTGAGGTTGGGGGTGGGAATATAATCCAGTAATAAGTCGTTTGTTTCTTGCTTAAATTGTTCTAGCTCTGGCCATTGGGAATTGTTTCAGGTCAGCTCCCATGTCCCTTTGATGTGCCCCTATCCTTTTGGAATACTTCCTTCCTTTCTGGCACTACAAGAAGATGGTCCAGACTCATCTTTACCTTCTCTGTCTCAGCCCCAGTATCATCTGTTTCAACAAGGAGCCTTAGTTCCCACTGGTTTACAAACCAAGATCTGGGCACTGGGTGTGCCTGTTGCTACTGGGGTATCACTGCTCCTAGGCCCTCTCAGCAGACAGCTGGGAAGTATATGTGTGTATACTAACCTGTGTACACTGTATAATTGTATAACCACCCACACATCCCTACAGTTATTTCTGTATCTCTCCATCTGTACATATATTAAATTAAGCATGAGTCCATACTGACGTCTCCAACTGACCCAATATACAAGGTTCATTCTAGCCGCCTTCTCATGCTTTTTTATAACTTCTGTCCCTGACAATGAGGAAACTGGCTTGCACCATCCACCATCCACTTAGCTGTTCAATCCTAGTCTATTTGTAAAGCAGTTTCCAAATCATTAACCCATACCTCTGGGAGAAACAGATTTACCAACTAGGGTACAGAGTCTATGTATCTTTCCTACTGTCTCACGGTTTCCAGTCAAACACCATCTCCCAAAATTATTTAGGTTAGCTCTTTGAAATTAGCTTACCACTCTCTTGAAGATTTTTCAAGTTAGCAGGCATGATAATTTTAAGGATCTTTCCGGATACTCAGCTTCCATATATACTGTATTCCATGCCTCTTAGCTTCAATCTTAGCATTGCCCAAGGGTATAAACATTTCCAAATCATCAAACAGAAAGAACTTGACGTTGTGTACAGTAACTGAGAGACTGGATGAGGACTGGAGAATAAATCCTTTTGAAAATCAAATGGCTTATGGAGTTTTAATAAATTTTCAGAAGACTAATGGAATTATCAGTTCATGATTATAAACCATTTTTGGTGATAGATTGCTATAAGATTCTTGAGATACAGCTAGGCAAAAATGGAAGGGACACTTGTAACAAAACTTTCATTCCTATATACTTATTTCTCAGCACTTACAGCCTTAAAAAAAAAAAAAAGGAAGCGAATCAGTGTTAAACTTTACTGTAGCAAGAAGTTAGCATTCCTTTGTGGATACAGGAACCAATGACAGGAGGAGCTCATCCAGAGCTTAAAGAGGTGACTTCTCAATACTTACTTATTTGAGATGGTGTCTCACTCTGTTGCCCAGGCTGGAGTACAGTGGCACGATCTTGCCTCACTGCAACCTCCACCTCCCAGGCTCAACCGATTCTCCTGCCTCAGCCTCCTGAGTAGCTGGGACTACAGGTGTGCAATTTTTAAATTTTTACTAGTGACAGGGTTTCACTGTGTTGGCCAGGCCATGCTTTTCACACACAAACTAACCAGTCCAGAGCTGATGCCCCCAGCTACCCACTTCATCAGCCTTCCACAGGACTCATGTGGTCTAGGCCACTATTCCTCTGCCCTAATCACCCCAGGGCCAGGTACCAGACAACTAGGGACAGCCCCTATGCCCAGAGCCTGCAGAAGTTACTCACACTATAATAGCTAACCTTAACCCGGTTCACCTTGCCTTATTCCTTCCCATGGAAACCACAATAAAGGCTCTTGCCCATGTTTTCCCATCACTCCTGCCTTGTCAGTGACCCCAGTGCCTCCCTATGTGCTCCTGCATGGCATAGTACTTTCCCTTCTCTTGGGATCTGTAAGTCACAAACCATCTTTTCAGTGGTAATCGGTTCTTGACCTGTTGGTGTCTCCATACCTGAAGAATAATAAAACATATATGTATATATTTTTTAAATCAACTACAATTTATTTAATTAAGCATAAAGTTACTTTCCCATTTGTCTACAACCACAGTAGACCTGGTGTCCTGGTGGAGGAAACATCATCCTACGATCCTGTTCCCCACGGAGGTGAGAGGAACCCAGTGTCAGAAGGAGCCCTGTGAAGATCCAGTAACCTACCACAGGTTGATTCTCCTCTTTCGTTGGTAATCTGATGACGTAGAGGATTCCCTGGGCCTCCTGAGCCTCTTCCTTTTCCCCCGGGGAAGCAAAGGTGAGAGTCTGAGTGGACCCTCCAACAGAGTTGGAGGACAGAGAAAAGCTCTCGTTTCAGATGAAGGTCCACCCATTGGTGAGGGACCACATGGAGAATGTTCTCTGCTGAATGCCGTATTTGGAACATAAGTACATCAGGATCTTTTCCTAACAGTTTAAACTGTATTTCGGTTAATTTTTTTCTGCTGTGAGCATTTTCTTTCCTTAAATCATTGAGGTTTCCTTCAGCAGTCCAAGCTGCCAACCAATTACGATGTGCTTTTCTCTCATAGGAAACAGTCCGCCGTTGATAGTAATGAATAGTTCTCCTGAATTCTTCTTCGAGATCTTTGGCTCGCTTTCTGTAGGTCTCCAGCTTCTCGGTGGCATGGACGATCTTTTTGTCTACTTTAGAAAGTTTCTCTTCTTTCTCTAACCGGCTATTTTCCTGTAGTGTTAATTTCCTATAGAGTCTCATTTCATTTTCTTGATAGAATTGAGTCATTATTTTAAGTTTCTGTTGAAGCTTCTGATTCTCAGTTTTAAAATGTGTGTTTTCTGACTGCAAAGATGCTTGTTGAGTCTGAAGATGTTTAATACACTGTGTAAGCTCTTCCTTTGTTTTTTCAACTTCAGATAACTGAAAATCAATTTGGTTTCTTTCTCCTTCCAAGATTTTTAAAGAAGCATTTAACTTAGCAGCATGAATTAGTTTCTTCAAAGCTCCTTTTGGAGAATGATCTAAGTAAGCACCTTCTTCTGATTCACTGTTCATTGCTAATTTCAAGTTCTCATCTTCCATTGTGTCTTCTCCAAGCACAGCAGCCCAGTGTTTCATCTTCAGCAAGCGTTCAGGCAGAGTCTCGATGTGATTGTCTTTATTGTTTAGAACTTGCTCTGCGTGTACTTTGGAGTCTTCCAATGTTATTTTCTGTTTAATAAGTTCACTCACTTGTTCTTTCCATTCTTCAGCTTCTTGCAAAAGCCGTTTCTGGCTTTTTGAAGATGGAAATTTTCATTCAAGGCATCTTTTATTGCTATCTTCAGTCGTTCTTCATTCATTTGAGATATCTTGAAGATGATTTTGGCTTCAGCTACTTGTGATTTGAGGGATTTTGACTTATCTTCTAGAGACTGTATCCTTCTTGAAATATCCACCATCAGTTGATTTTGTTCAGAATGTTTTGATTTCTGTTCTTTTAACTCTTTTTCAAGACCAAGTATTTCATCCTCAAGTTCATCAGTGAACCTGTTCAGCTTTTCACATGTTGCCTCCAAACTTCGTGCCTCTGTTGCCTCCTCCTCAAAGCTGGCCGCCTTTAAAGATGACTCTACTTCACAGCCTTCATGCTCTTTTTTAACAAGGGTTAAGTTTTTCAAGTAGTTTACATTTTTTGTCAGTTAGTCCAGAAAGCACACCGGCAAGCTTTTTCTCTTCTGACATAAAGCTGACTCCTAACCGATCTCAAACTTCTCCACAAAAAAATGGGAACAGCAAAAAATCCAACAATAGCTGCCCATATCACGAATTCCCATGGAAACCCATAAGAATTAGAATCTGCTGTCATATTTTGAGGCAGTGCTGCCACAACCCTGCGTAGCTCCTCCAGGACCAACCCCAAGTAGGGCTGAGAGGTAGACCTGGGCTCCTGCATAGCGCTAAGGCTGCTCTGGCGGTCGCCACAGTAACTGGGGCAACAATAGCAGAGGAGAACACGAGCCTTCCATTTGGAACCCAAATCCACTAGTGGCAACTGGAGCAGACCACTGCGGAGCTGGCTGCGGGGGGAGCTAGGGGCACCCACAAGCCTCACAGGCCCACACTGCCCACCCCGCCCTCTTGTTATAGTTTACATCCTGCGGTAGTGCTAAAACCTATATTTTAAAACAATACCACATGGAGAGAAAGACTCAGGTGATCCAGCATCCCAGCTATGCCCATCTCCCAGCTGACACCCTAGCTAAAGGTAGCCGTGTACATGAGCCCAGGTGAGGCCAGCAGAAGAACCTCCCAGCTGACAGAATGATAAGCAATAACAAATCATTGTTTTAAGTCCCTAAGCTTTGGGGTCATTTGTTATGCAGCAGTAGCTAACTGAAATACCTGCCTCCTTATCACTTCAGTGTTTCAGTACTTGTGGTCTGAAATCATTAATTTGGGCACTTGACTAAGATTATGCCTCATGGTAAATTCTGATAGGTAATTTTATGGGTAAAATAGACATTTTCTTATTGACCTTTGCTTCATTTGAAGAGAGATTTATTTAGCTCCTCCCAAATGAGACAGATTATGCTTTCTAGATTAACTCCTTCCAGGAAAGGGCTCACCTCTGCCTAGCACGGTCCTCAGTGTTCCATGTACGACTCGAAAAACGCTCATCTCGTCCCCAGAAGGCCCAGGGCACTTAGAACAGTGCTGGCACATAGAGAGTGCTCCTCTTCCCTGTCCATCAACTGACCTGCTCTGTGTCCATTTCTGAAACACTGGCACTCCTTCAGCACGGATGATGTGCCGCCCTGCAGTGAGCCGTCATCTCCTGTGCGTGCACGTATCTCCAGCTCCCCCCGGAAGCTCTCTCCTTCAGGAGGGGAACCAAACTACCTACAAAATGTCCTTCATGTACTAGGTGTTCTATAAATATTTTTGTTTAATCGGTTTCTGGAGATCCGGAGACTCTTTTCTTTCTGTTTTTGCTAGGCACCAGTTGGCGGCTCTGAAGCCGGCGCCCATGTTGACCTGATTGTGGGTGCTCACGTTGAAGCAGAGGTCACATCTGCCACTCCCCTGCCCACAGCCTCCACTGGCTTCTCAAGTTGCCCTGAGACAGAGCCTCCGCGGCCCTCCATGCACTGGCCCCAGCTCCCTTTCCTCCCCGACCCGCTCCCTCCCACTGCTCTGTTTCTGCCTCCCACGCCCCCTTGTCTTTCCCTGAACACAGCAAGCCCGCTGCTGCCTCGGGGCTTTTGCACTTATGTTTCCTCTGCCTGGACCACCCTTACTTCAGGCACCCACGTGGCGACTCCCTCAAGGGTGTGTGTGAATGTCACCTGTCAGTGTGGCAGCTCCCACCCTCACCCCAGCCCTGCATGCTCGATCTCATTTCCTTCCCTTGTCTTTCTCCCTAGCTGTCTTCCTCCATCATGGTCTGACATGCCACAGATTTATCTATTTGTTGATCATTCTGTAAAGGTCCAAAAGGGCTAAGATGTGGCTGTTTTCCCAGTTCCGAGGACAGTGCGTGTGGCAGGTATTCAGTGACTATTGAGAAGCGAATGGACACGAGAGGGAGGCAGAGCTCCTGGGACCTGTGTTTCCCATTCATGCTTGTTCTTTGTGCTGCTACCTGTGGCTGTTCTGCAAACAGCCTTCTCCGTGTCATGTGGGAGCAGCAGCCTCAGCAGCACCCGAGCCATGGCTGGCACATCCTCCACAGAGCTCACAGTGCGTTCTCAGGAAACTGAGCTCTTACTAAAGGCTGTGGGGACTGGAGAGAGGGTTTACATGTACACTCTTTGGTCACATTTTCAAATTTTCCTCTAAACGTCTTTCTCTTTCTTTCACTAAGTTCCTCCCTAATTATTGCCACTTTGTTTCCCTAGGACCACTCCAAGACGCCTCTCCAGTGCCTAGACCCAGTAGGTGATGCTCTGCAGCTCCACGTGCCCCGGAAATGTGGGCTTTCCCCCAGAGCGGCACTGACCTCGCTGTCTGCCCACTCACCCCCTGCTCTTCCGCCCCTCACTGCCTTGTAAGCTCAAGGGCAGGGACAGTGGCCCCCATGTCCAGTGCACATAGGTGACATTTAATGAATGCTCACTGAATGGATGAATGAATACATACATGAATGAAGCAGAAAAAATACTGAGGAATCTGAAAAGTCAGACAGATGGAAATGACATAGAAGGAACTTCAGAGTTAGAGAATTTACCCTTGTGAACCTGGGATTCTGCCTGCCATTCAGGACCAATAGGTGTCCACTAAATACAGCTTTCCAAGGACAGGAGTTTCACAGCTTCCCCTCTTCCTCTTCCTGGCCAGAGCCTGTTGATTCAGACACCAAATAAATAAGTAGATGAGTGGGGCAGACTGCATTCTCAGAGTTCCGTCTGTGCTCACGCTGTCCTAAAGCTAATGCTTTGTGTGGAATGCAGCTGAGGTCATGGGGTTGAAGATGAAAGGTCCTCCCCCTCCTCTTGGATACCCCCTTTCCCCAAAGGGGAGGGTAAGGGGCTTCAATCCCTTCCATGAAAAAATTCTAAGGAGATACATTAAATCCTAAACAAATAACTAAGGAGCTAAGTGAGGCAGTTTGCTTTTACCACTGGCATTGTGGAAATTTACCAGGAGGGTTTTTTAAAAATGGCATTGGCACCAAAGAAATGGGAGGGGTGCTCCTGAAAGGGGCGATGCAGCAGCATGAACCTCTTGGAATGACTGTAATTATACTGTGTCCTGCTCTCTAAGCCAGTGACAACATGTGCTTAGTGAGCTCTTCTGTGATGAACAGACCCCTCATTCCTCTTTTTCTGGATTTGCAGCTGCATTGCAGGGGCAGCTTAAAATAACCCAGACCCAGGCCAGGCTGCAACTGATGTGGGGCCCTCCAGGCTACAGAGCCCAGGGCAGCACCACATAGAGTCTGCAGCCATTATGCTGCATGTCCTTCTGGGGGATGCTAATGACCAGAGGATTGAGACAGCCAGGAAATGCAGTCTGCCCTCATCTATTCCCTTTCTCCTGGAAGAGATGTCTGCAGGACAAACATCTGGAGCCTATGGGAAAGAAATACTGCTACACAAGCTCTAAAGGTGACAAATAAAATCACAGCCTGTTGTCACCAGGCAGACCTGTGGTGATCAAGCAGCCTGGCTGGGATTCGGGGTGCATTTGGGAGGACCCAGGCAGAAAGAGAATGGCAGAGGCTGTCAGCCTGCTGCACAGCTACAAACACGCTAAGAGAGACAGACAGGCAAAGCTGATGTATGTCAGGGAACAATTAGCTGCCATCAAGCCCTTAGCCTCTGCTCAGCCCTCTGCAGGGTATAAGGTGTTTGCAGATGTCCTCTGTTCTAACACCGTCTCTTCTTCACACACATTGAGAAAAAGGAGGCTGAGAGTACATGCTGCAAGAAGTAGTCACTTGCTTCCCAAGGTCAGTTCAGCCCAGGAACAACGACGACCCGTTCCACGGGTGCTGTGGGCCAACACACGCAGAGTCGGATCGTGTAACTAGTCATATAACGCCTCATTTAATCCCTGAATAACTCTATGAGGTGGGTCATATTCAGCTCGTTTCATGCACAGGGAAACTGATGCTTAGCGGGGCTGAGCGGCCTGTCACCAAGGTGGAGAACGCCAGGCAAGTCGAGTCCAGCTAGTTACGGCTGTCGCACTGGAAACGCCAGTGCTCTCCTGCTCGCCTTGACTGCAGCGTGTCAGGCCAATCCCAGGAAACAGGAGGGGCAGCTCCCACCTGAGGTGTAGGGCGCTGGAAGGGACATTCCTCTTGGGGGACCCACAGCTGACTCCTGGGATTCCACACTTAGCCCACCTGCCACCATCGTAGGCGGGGGCTGGAGCTGTGAGTTCAGCCTCTGACTTTGCTATCTGGGCAAGTCCCACCACCTCCCTGAGTGGCCGTGGTTAATTGCACTGCCTGAGAGCCGCCATAGAGCGCATTAGCTGAGAGACCCTGGATCCTGAGTGTGGCCCACAGAGCAGCAGCCTCACAGCACCTGGGCCCCAGCCCACAGCTACTGGGTCAGAATCTGCACCTTAACAAGACCCTGACTCCAGGGACACATGTTAGAGTCCAGGACGCCCTTCTGAGGCCCACGCTTGAATTCCAGCTTCAAATCCTGGCTTGGCCATTTAGTGGCTGTGATTCCAGCTGTTACTTCACTACTCATCAGGAATCAGTTCAGGTTTTGTGGGCCTACATCTTATACAATCTGGAGTATTTTCCTTAAGAAAAGAAGGATATAAAATTACAAATACAAAATTAGGAACAAAAGTCATGTTTGGAATGTAAAGACTTCACGGCAAATTACAAATATCGAAGAGCTGACAAGTACCGAAAAAACGCTAAACAATCCAGAAACCTAATTTCATGTTTTTATCAACCAGTACACTTCTGGAACACTTTTATCCTGTATTTTGGGGCTCTGATGGATTCTTCATCTGGCTATGATTTTATAAAAGATAACTCAGCCTTTCCACTAACAAGGTTGATAGAAATGTTTCACTAGGGAGAGTTGGAATGTGTAGAATATGCCACTTCACACATAGACATACTCATTAGATAGAGCACTGCTATCAATTTCTGCCCTAAAAATACAACAGCTGCAGTGAATTGTATTTCTTGCAACTGCCACTGTAGAAGAAAACAATCCATAATGCGCTTATAAGCATATAGGCCACATTAAGTACATTCCTGACAAGAGAGGCCTTTGTTGATGAGTAATCGACTCTGCTAACAGTTTTACAAGTCAGATAATTGGGAGAATTCTCCACAGTAGCTTTGGACTCCATATGCTACAGGTCTGGGGTTCCTCTACTGTTCATGTTCCTCTACATAGACACAGAGACACGCCCCTGTCACCATGCCCCTGGATGAGTCAGGAAGTGGACAGAGGGAGTAGTCCTGGGTCCTGGAAGCCATTCCTGTACAGGGAGCACTTGATACACAGAAGTGGTAGCAAATCATCGGAACAGATCGCGCTCATTCAAACTAATTGTATCCCCAACTCAATGACCTTTTCCCCTGAAAATCACCGACACTTGACACAGGGAACATGCATGTGCTGGAGGGAACATCGGCAAGAGGAAACCTGTCTTAACCAATTACAAGTAAAATATTAACCCATTTTGCAAAACTTCCAAACACATGACCAAGAGAATGCATGGCTGGGCCCCTTCCAGAGCCTGACAGGGGCTTGAGCATCACAGAAGCCTTGAGGGCGAAGCTTCAGCGAACAGCCCAGTGAGTGGCCTCTGCACTCTGTGTCAGTTCTTTCTCCATGAAATGGCCGATAGTATTTTACGTATGGGCTGTGTGACAGCTGGGGAGAATGGGCATGTAAAGGGTTTCTATGTACTTATCATGGTGCCTGGCCTATATTTAAGGTTCAACAAGTGGTAGCCATCATCAATGCATTCTTCCCTTGTTGAAAACATCTTATTTATTTTAGTCTGTATTGTAGTTTAGAGAAGGAGCCACATGGAGCCAGGCGCTGGCTTGGGTTTGGCCCTTCCAGCCATCCAAGCATGGACCCAGCCCAGCCCTCCATCCTAGGTTTGCATCCCAGGAGGGCCTGGCTCCCTGGGGTGCCATTGGCCCAGAGCCCCTCAGGGTCACCTCAGGTCAGTTACCCAAGAAATCCTTAAGTTTCATCTTTTCAATCATCCACCTAAAATGTATTTTACCTCAGCGATTTTTCTTCTGAAAATCCTCTTTAAACACACTCTTTCCCCTTTCAATTAAACCAGGAAGAATTCAATACCCTTCACCCCTTCCTCCCTTCTTCCTTTCCCACCCTTCCTCCCTTCCTCCGCCCTCTGCGCATTCCCGTGCATCATTCTCCAGCCTCTTTCTCACTGCAGCCCCAGGCTCTGGGAAGCTGAGTGACTCCCCCTGAGGTGATCCAAACTCAGCTCTGTCTGGCTCACCAGTGTTTTTCTCATTCCCTTATGCAGAGGAGGAGGAGTAAGGCCCCCTTAATACTAACCTGTGGGCCAAAGCCCTAGTTCTCCACCTGCTGACCAGGCAGATATTCCGTAAAGAGCATGAATGTGACTTACGGATGCCAGCCCGCTCACCTCCCAGCCCCACACTGCACCTGCAAACATCACTACTGGGACAAGTCCTAATGTGTATGATAAATTCTATTGTTTGCTGAGAACGATGGCAAGGAAAATGTGGCCGCCAGCTCCCCCACCAGGTGGAAAACTGCTTGGGGCATTCTAAAGTAGCAAAACAGTATATGTATACCATACACCAGTTAAAACAATTCTTTAAGCACAGGGTTTGTGACTCTGCCCCCGTGGCCCCCTTGTGGAGAATGCTTTCTAGTTTGTCTGTATTCAGAGGTAAGCAGGCAACAGCTGCCTAACTAGTTTATTTTGGTTCCATGATAAAACACAAAACACCTGTTTGCTAATAATAATCACCTGTTCAGAGAGAATAAATTCATGGGTCAGCATCTGCTCGACGCCCTCAGCCTGGAATGCTCTTAGCCCTCTGAGGCTCTCAGCTCGGAAGGCTTTTGCGCCCCCCCCCATAGTCCCCCACTTTGCTGTTCTATTTGGGTGTCTGCTCCTTAATTCCTTCAGCGCCGCTGGGGTGGGGGTCCCTACAGCTGAGCTGATCTCGGAACAGCACCATGGAGCTCTGCAGGCCAACTGCTCCTTCCTCTAAGTGACTTGCCAGTGGACCAGTGACATCCAAGGTCTCCTCTTTCTCAACAAATGGCAGTAGGTTGGTGGGGATGTGACGCTGCCAGGTGAAGGGCAAGGTTTACTAAGCCTGGGTAAGGGACTGGGGGCAGCTGGGGACAAAGAGGAGTTTGCCCCAGAGAGGGTGCTCAGGGAAGGAAAGAGAGGGAGAGTGCAGAAACAGGAATTCCACAGGCGATCATATAATTAAAGAACAAAGATGGACAGGCACCCCTAGGTTCCTGCATCCCCCAATCTTCTGCCACCCTGTCCTGCTCACATATCCAGGTACCCTCACACACCTGAGCCAATCCAGTCAGCTGTTTTCTGGGAGATGCTAAGGAAACCCACCTGCTGCTCAGGACTGGTGCCCCCAGGGAGCCCTGTGGTTTAAAGACAGTGGTCCTCAGGGCTGTGCAGAAGAGCTCTGCGCTAAAAGCAATTCTGCTACTTGCTAAGTATGTGTTGGGCAAACTACTTAACAGCTCTTAGTTCACTTTCCTGAGCTGAAAACGCGTTGATGGGGCTTAAATGAGATGATGAAAGTGCCTGCAGCAGGCACCCGATAAATCACGTAGCATCACAATCCTGGGTTGACCCCGGTTCTCTGCCCCAGGGAGCTCGGAATTCTCATGTCCCAAACTGCAGACCCAGTGCCCTCTGAGAATGTCGTCCCTCTCCTTCCACCTCGAAAAGTTTGAGTAACTTCTTTCCTGTTTATTGAGAGATCCACCCCAGTGTCTTCTCAGTCCCTTCTGTCCCTCTGGGAATTTCCTCCATCAATTTTTGCTTCCTTTTTCATGCCTGTCACCTGAGCTTCCAAATATTGATCTCTCTTCATCCTAAAAATATTTCTGTGCCTCATCCCTGCAGGCTCAAATGTGATCTTCCTTCTCTTTACCATCACACTTCTCAAAATAATGATTGGCATTTCTTGAATGTTTCTCTCGAAGGTCCTCTGTGAACTCCTAGTGCCAACTCCATCCATGCCTTGGGGTCAGCACTTCCTCCTGCCGCCTCTGCACCTTCAGCTCCATCCTGGAACTTTCCTGACAGCCCCTCGGTCCTCATCTCAAGTCATCTGTAACATTTAATGCGACCTGACATTTCCCTCTTTAAAAATCTTTCTCAATGTCTGGATATTTTGGAAATGTACACTGCAGTATGAAGGGGTGGAAAGACACGATGTCCGGGATTTACTTTAAATTACTTCAGCAAATAAGGAAAAGGAGGAATAGAAGAAGCAAAAATGATACGCAAAATCTTGACCATTATTTAGTTCAAGATGTTCGGGGTGGGTATTTGGGGATTCACTCTTAGTCCCTGTATTTCTACCTACAAAGCAATTGACATTTCCCATGATAATTTTAAAAATTATTTTTATTTAGTTAATTTTTGAAATAAGGTCTCGCTCTGTCATCCAGGCTGGAGCACAGTGGTGCAATCACAGCTCCCCGAAGCCTTGACCTCCCGGGCTCAATCGATCCTCCCACCTCAGCCTCCTTGGTAGCTGGGATTACTAGCATGTGCCACCATGCCCAGCTAATTTTTGTATTTTTAGTAGAGACGGGATTTCGCCATATTGGCCAGGCTGATCTTGAACTACTGACTTCCTGATCTGCCGGCCTTGGCCTCCCAAAGTGCTGGGATTACAGGGGTGAGCCACTGTGCCTGGCCAGAACTTTATTTTTTTATATTTAATAATTATTGGTATTATGATCTATTTTTTTGTGATAACTTATGTAGCACTAGTAATTTTAACAATTTAATCCAGAAAAAATAAAATTCTATGAGCAGGAAATATAAATTTCCATTTCTATACTTCTTTCAGCAGTATGACAGGATGATCAGTAAGACTTTCAAGCATGAAAAAGATAACTGGGATAAAATTCTATCAGGAAAGTAGAATGAAGGCATGATTTTATAAAGCATGTCTAAGAATTAGAAGAAATTTGAGTGTGGTCACTGACACATTAAATTAAACAAAAACAAGTAGATCATATACCTACTGATATTTCGAGGGAGTTTCACTGCAAAGAAACTAACATTGGATGTTCCAACTTCTAAACAACTTTCCTGTTACAGGCGGCATTCCTTAGCCCCTTTCTGCCACTCCCAATTCCACATATTGAAATCTAACACCAGTAACTTATAATGAAACTGCATTCGGAGATAAGAACTTTAAAGATGCAATTAGATCAAAATGAGGCCTTTAGTTTCAGCCCTAATCCAATTTGACTAGAGTGCTTTTATAAGAAGAAGAAATCTGGGGTAAGCCGGGGCGGGAGCGGATAGATAATTTCAGGAGGAAGGAGAAAAAGCATTGATGTAAACTTATGATTTTTAAGAGTTTTTTTGTGGGTTTGTGTGTGTGTGATGGACAATGGCGGGTACCACATCACCGTACTGTTCAGATTCAACTGGATATATTTTACTTGCGTCACTATTTACAATTGCTGGAAATTACATTTTTTTCAACTACTTAAACATTTTAGACAGCTGCTTGATGTGCAAATCCAGAATGGGGCAGGGTGGGGTGGGGATGGGGCGTGGGTGCAGACGCTTGGGCAGCGCCAGTTTCGTTAGAGTCCCTTGGCAGCCGCCGCTGTGGCCCAGAGAGTAGGAAGGAGTTCCTGTCTCACGTCCACCTCTCGGCAATATGTGAGACCTGTACAAGAAACACTTCCTGTCTCAGTTTAGCTCATCTGTAAAACTGGGAGACTACTGCCTTGCGGGGTTGGAAAGAAAAGAGAGAAC
This sequence comes from Ateles fusciceps, assembly GCA_036589455.1. Taxonomy (NCBI): domain Eukaryota; kingdom Metazoa; phylum Chordata; class Mammalia; order Primates; family Atelidae; genus Ateles; species Ateles fusciceps. Next base: position 11,959,853 of record JAZHEH010000630.1, read on the forward strand.
GTCTGCGAAGCGGGAGCGTTATTGGCAAGTGCAAAGCAAAGGAATCCCGACCCAAGGCAACAGGACTGGGGGTGACTCCATCGGGTCTCCAAACTCCCTCGCGCCTGACCCTGCCTCGCGGTGTGCGGTGCGGAGCGGGCCCCCTGGCCATCCAAGCCTAGCCTAGCCCCGCCCCCCCCCCCCCGCCCACCCGCGTTTCCTCGCGCGGCTCCGCCCTGGCTGTGGTGAGGCGCAGCGGCTCCTGGAACCCGGTTCCTTTCCACACGCTTGCAGGCCCCGCGGAGCCGGCGGACAGGTATGCTGCACGGGCTGGCCTTAGTTCTTGCTCGAAGCCGCCTCAGGGCTTCGGGAGCCGTGGGGAAAGGGAAGGAGTCTCCATCCCGGGCGGTGGGGGCTGCCCAGAGGGAGACCTAGCGTCCCGGGCGCGTCGGTCTCCACGGCAACGCTCCACGCGCTGAGCTCGGTCCGGGTGAGCGTCCAGCGGCCGCCTCCAGGGGGCGGCCCTAGGGCAGACGAAATTTTCCTAGACTTGGGGGCTTTCACCCTCTGGTGCCACTTGGGCGGGAGGGTCGCGGGCCCTCAGTTCCCGGCTGGTCCCCTCCGGCTTCAAGTCCGCGTCCGCCTCTCTCAGAACCCGGTCCTCGGGTGTCTGTAGCCTCCCCTGGCTGTGGAGCTGGTTCCCAGTCCCCTGCAACCCAGTTGTATCCACTTCCTACCCTGACATGAAATTATTCGAAAACAACCCCCCCTGCTCACCCCGTTAAAAACAACAGCGACAACAAAACTGTATTATACCCTAACTGTAGCATAAAGGGGAAATAGAAGGAAAGCAGTAAGAAAGTACATATTTCAGTCTGAAAATGCTTGGCACTACTGCCCTTGAGGAAGTAGAGAGGTAGCCAGTAGTCGCGCCCGGACAGTCGCCGGAACCTGAGGGCAGCAAAGGCAAATTGTTAGGTCTCTGGACCAGGGGCAGCGTGGCCGGTGGAGGGCGTGATTTTCCCAAATGGGGACAATTCTTGGTAAACCTCCAAACCAAAGTGCAATCAAGCCTTGATTTATATATAGTTGCATTCCTAGAAAAAAAAAATCAGTGTTCATTAAAACTGTGCAAAAATACTTAGCATTTCCATGTAAAATGGAGTTTGGTTCTAGCCGCAGATAATTACAGATTTTTCCACGCACATGAATGATAGGAAGACTCTCCAAGGTGGTACGGCCGCAGGGTAATCCTTTATTGTGCAGGACTGTCTCTCGAATGGCAGAATCCTAGCATCTCAGGCCCCATCCACCTGGCAACCGCATGCCTCTGCATCTCTGGGGGAAACAGCCTCCCCCACCCTCATAATATTTCCAAAATTGCCCCTAGGGGGCAGTACGTTCCCACTAAGAAACGCTGGACTGTAAAAGTACACGAGTTTAAGGACATACCGGGTATATAGTATCTTTCATTCTCAGAACAAACTTGCAAAACAGGTATTGTTATTCCATTTTAGAAATTAGGAAAGTAAGGTTTTGCCAGGTTAAGTGACTTACCCAAGAACACAGGGCACAAGTGTATCAAAGCTGAGCTATGACCCGTGTCTGACCGAGAAACCGTCTCATTTCAGTTGTTACCTGTGGCCACAAGGTAAGTTATTTGTCTGTCTTGGCAAGGCTGGGAGGAAAGTTTTAGCAAAGTGAGTTCTTTTACGCTTTAGTCATCAATTTTCTGACTTTGTTAGTCTTTTTGAGATGTGTATAATACATTCACATTACTGTAATTCCAGGAACCTCAGCCCATCGGAGACCATGGATAAATACGATGTGATTAAGGCCATCGGGGGAAGGTGCCTTCGGGAAAGCATACTTAGCTAAAGGGAAATGGGATAGCAAGCATTGTGTCATAAAAGAGATCAATTTTGAAAAGGTAAAGTTAAGATATTCAAATTTCTGTCAATTTTCAGTGGGATATTCAGCTGGCTTTTAATCCAATATAAACAGGGAGTTTGTATCTTTTTATAATTACAAATTTTAAGCCATAATTGATTTTTGTTAATTCAGCCTCCTAAGTCCATTATCCAAACATCAACCAATGATCTTGTTTTAAAAAGAGGCTGGACGCAGTGGCTCACCCTGTAATCCCAGCACTTTGGATGGCCACGGTGGGAGGATTGTGTGAAGCCAAGAGTTCGAGATAGCCTGGGCAACATAGCAAGACCCCGACCCTACCCACAAAAAATTTTTTTAATGAAAATAGAAAATAAGATCACATCTCTGTGGCTCCTATGACCCTCCTTAGGGTGCCCTGCAAGGCCTTGTGAGATGCCACCCTCCTCTGTTGCCCTGACTTCTCTGGTGCACTTCCTCTCTCCTTATTCAGGTCCTCTACAAGGGATTTTCTGCAAACATCCTAGCTAGAGTAGCCCCCCAGCCACAGTCACACCTCATCACCTTATCACACTACCCTGGTTCTTTTCTTTTTCTTTCTTTCTTTTTTTTTTTTTAAGACAGAATATCTGTCTGTCACCCAGGCTGGAGTACAGTAGCATGATCTCTGTTCACTGCAACCTCCACCTCCAGGATTCAAGCAGTTCTCCCACCTTAGCTTCCTGAGTCGCTGGGACTACAGGTGCATGCCACCATGCCTGGCTAACTTTTTGTATTTTTAGTAGAGATGGGGTTTCACCATGTTGCTCAGGCTGGTCTTGAACTCCTGAGCTCAAGTGATCTGCCCACCTTGGCCTCCCAAAGTGCTGGGATTAAAGGCGTGAGCCACTGCTGCTGGCCTGGTTTATTTTCTTACTAGCATGTATAATGCTCTGCAATTATGTTGCTGTCTTAACTATTCACTTGTTTATTATTTGTCTTCCTCAGTATGCAGAACAGTTCCTGACACATAGTAGGTGCCAAACAAATTTATTGAGAGCACTGAATGAATAGAGGAAAATCACATGTAACTTTTTGTCTAATGATTTTGGAAAATAAATATAGTTAATTAAAAATTAATCATTTTTGCTAACTCCACCTTAGTGTTTATATCACTCTCTTTAGTGATATGTTCATTTCAAAATATGTTATATAACAAATAAATTGTTTTTAGAATTAATATTAAGGCAAGTCTTGTTGGTCAGATTCTAGAGAATTTATAAATGAGAGTAGCATAAAAAGTTCCATACAGAGTGTGTGCAAAATGGACTACCCAAGTTACACCATGTGAATATACTTAATGCCATTGAATTGTGCACTTAAAAATGGTTAAAATGATATAAATTTTATTTTACCACAAAAAAATTGCAAGAAATCCTACCCAAACTTAAAGCTCATGGGTAGATGACTGGCTTCCAGGGATAATGATTTATTTCCCAAAATAGGTCTAATTTTTTTTTTTTTTTTTGAGATGGCGTGTCGCTCTGTGGCAGGCTTGAGTTCAGTGGCACAATCTCGGTGACTCACTGCAACCTCTGCCTTCCCGGTCCAAGCGATTCTCCTGCCTCAGCCTCCTGAGTAGCTGGAACTACAGGTGCGTGCCACCACGTCTGGCTAATTTTTGTATTTTTAGTAGAGACGTGGTTTCATCATGTTGGCCAGATGGTCTTGATTTTTTGACCTTGTGATCTGCCTGCCTTGGCCTCCCAAAGTGCTAGGATTACAGGCGTGAGCCACTGTGCCCAGCCCATCTTTTGGTGAATTCATGGCATGTTCATAATAATGTCCTCTTATTCTAGTGGCTCGCCATAGCTTCCTTCCCTGACATTATTCTGCTCACTCCCTTTTGTTTATCTGACTGCTCTTCTTAGGCTTATCTCTCTCTTCAACCTCTGTACGTCTCCAACCACGTGGCCTCTCCTGACCTTCTCTTTCTGTACATTGTCACCTAAACTGCCCACTTCAGTGTTTACCACTAAGCAGATCACTCTGAAGTCTCTGTCTCTACCCCCCGACATCTTTCAGTGCCCTAGGTCTGCATTTCTTCTGCCAGCTAGATAATTTTAGGTAGTGTCTGTGTTAGTAATCTATTGCTGTGTAGCATATTACTCCAAACTTAGTGGCTTAAACAATAAACATTTATTACCGCAGAGATCCTGTGCATCAAGAATTTAGGATGACAGTCATTGAGACCACCTTGGAGGCTAGGTATCACAATTGTACCCCAAAACAAGTATTACTAGCAATTCTTCATTGTTGTAAGCAGACCCACTTCACCTCCTACATACTGCCCTGTGGTAATGCCGACAATGTGCTTACGGTAGCCAGGCTCAAAACCCTGGGGTCATTTGTGAGCTTATTCCCTCTCCACATTCAGTCATTTGCCGAATACTGTTGACTGTTTCTCTTCCTTGAAGTTGCTTCAGTCCTTTTGTCGATGCCTTGGGTCACTTGGATCCTTCAGTCACTTTCTCATGGCTCCAGGCCAATTTTGATAATGCCCCAGCCATGCCCCTAAACCTTCACTGGGACAAAGGCTGTAGAGGAAGAGTTGCCTAGGTTTGACTACATAAATTAGAAAATGTTTGTATATCAAAACAAATACTATAAATAAATTAAAAGAAAACTGAAAAGGTGCCCAAGTATTGACTTAATGGTGTTAGCCTTTTATTAAATCAATAAAAAGATAAAATCCATATATGAAGTCATCATACAAAAATTTGAAACTCATTAGAAAACTAAGAAATTAGGGATTTATTCAAAGGAAAACTCCATAAACAGTTAGAAAACAAATGTCCAACAGTAGGTAATTTGTTAAGTGATTTATAAAAAACTAAGTGGCTGTTAGAAGTCATGTTGTAGGTGAAGCTGACATGGGAAAATTTCAATGTTTGCAGTGTTTGAGAAAATAGTAAGTATAGGATGATAGAATCTTTATAAAAATATATATATTCTCCACGTATATGTATACCTACAAATATGTTCATATGTGTACAAAGAAAAATGACACACCAGATTGTCATTATTGAGAAAGAAAGTGGCATTTGCCTTGCACATTTTTTTGAGACAGAGTTTCATTCTGTTGCCCAGGCAGGAGTGCAGTGGCATCATCATAGCTCACTGTAACCTTGAACAAGCCATCCTCCTGCCTCAGCCTCCTGAGTAGCTAGGACTCCAGGCATGCGCCACCATACCCAGCTGATTTTTAATTTTTTTTAGAGACAGGATCTTGCTATGTTGCCCAGGCTGGCCTCAAGTGATCCTCCTGCTTTGGCCTCCCAAAGTGCTGGGATTACAGTTAGGAGCCACTGTGCCTGGCCTGCCTTGGGCTTTTATATTGTTTCATTCTTCAGAGAAGTTTGAGAGCCTCTCCGATTTGCTCCAAAATTAGAGCTCCCATCACATACTCTACTTTTTTTTTTTCAAACTCCAGCCTCTGCGTTGCTTACAGGGCTGCTTCTCCCAAGGTCCCTTCCTGCTGATCTCCCAGCATCAAGATCCCACTTGGTCAAGGCTGAGCTTCACCATTCTCCAGAATCCTCCCACTCTAAAGAATTTCTCCTTCTCTGTAAACCTGCATAACTTTTATTAGAACCTCTGTTAGAATCCTCACTGCTTTCTTTCTGGACATGCTTTGGCTGTTTATTTTGTGCCTTCTCCTCATTATTTAGCTGAAACATGTTCTGGGAGGGCAGAGTCCATGTGCAATTCGTGCTGGTATTCCACACAGCACCTAATAATAATGCTTGGTGCAGCAGGCATTCAGTAAATTCTTATTGGATAGATGATTCACTGGACAGATGCTTTCAGGCCCTCGTGCTCTACTGTGAAGCTGGTATATACTTAGGAATTATAAACCCATTTTAATTCTATGTAAAGAGAAAATATTTGAGAGGCGACTTGCCACAAAAATACACATTACTTCATTTCGTAGCATCTCTCCTGTTCTTTAGTATAATCAAAAATTGACTATATTTTTCTCATAGAGCACCAATTTTTTAATAACTTTCCTCATGAACTACTCTTGTCACCATGCCATAAATAAGTAGAATCTTATATTGGCCCTCGTTATTCTTGTTTTTCCATATCTGTGTTATCGAATTTGCCAATAACTTCTGTGTCACAATAGCAACATTTATTACTTCTTTCTTCCTATGTACTCTCACACAGTTTTTCATTACTTCTTATCTAGATAAATGTATATTTCTTTTCCCTATTGCCTCCCTACTCCCCACACTAGACCCAAGAACTAAATTGCTTATTTTCTTACAGGTACCAAAAAGATAATATTTTCTCTCATCATCCTACCATTATCAAGCATGTTCTTTTCCTTCTGGGCTCAAATCAAAGTGTTTTATCTTTCCTTGATTATGAAAATAAAAATGTTCATTGTAGAAATTCTGAAAACAACCGAAGACCAGAGAAAAATAAAAATAGTGTATAACCTCTTTCTTAATCACTATGAACATTTTCCTGAATTTCTCTGTAGACTATTTATAATGTATAAGTATATTTTATAAGTTATTAGAATGATCGATGTCATGGTGGATATACTCTTTTTTTTGAGATGGAGTTTGCTCTGTCACATAGGCTGGAGTGCACTGATGTGATCTCAGCCCACTGCAACCTCTGCCTCTCAGGTTCAAATGATTCTCCTGCCTCTGCCTCCAGAGTAGGTGGGACTACAGGTGTGCACCACCATGCCTGGCTAATTTTTGTGTTTTACTAGAGACAGGGTTTCAATATGTTGGCCAGGCTGGTCTCAAACTCCTGACCTCGTGATCCGCCCACCTTGGCCTCCCAAAGCACTGGGATTACAGGTGTGAGCCACCACACCCTGACGAGATACACTTTTTTGTAATAGTATTTTACATTAGCAATATATCGTGAATATTTCCTCATGTCATTCAATGTTTTTATATAATAAAATGTTGTCATATAATGATATTAAATGTCCACACTCATGATAAAGGGACCACCTTACAGGGTGTCCGTTATAGGTCACACCACCCTGAGTGTTTCATATATATCAACTCAGTGTAATCCTCACCACCACCCTAAAAGGCAGCTCTCATTACTCTCACTGTACACGTGAAAGGGCCGAGGCTAAAGAGGTTAAGGAGTTAGCTCTAGGATGCACAGTCATCAGCAGATCCATCGAAGTCTTTCTCTGCTCTTTCCACACTAACACATTGCCTCCCTTGATTTTTAATGACTGCATAGTATGGTATCAGGTTAAAACTACCATCATGTAGCTGGGCATGCAAGTGCCTGTAGTCCCAGCTATTCCAGAGGAAGAGTGGGGAGGATCCCTTGACCCCAGGAGTTCAAATCCAGCTTAGACAACGTAACAGAACTCTGTCTTAAAAAAAAAAAAAAAAAAAAAAAAAAAAACAGCAAAAAACTCCTGTAATTTATTTAACTCTTTTTCTATTTTTCAGATACATTGGTTGGTTTTCTTGGCTATGATTCAATAACATTTAATATGTAAAGTATGATTTATTTTTATTAAACAGTACTATGTATATATATTTACCTATATATGCATGAAATAAAAAGCTCTAACTATTAACAACAGTTGTCCCTAGGGAATGTAGTGTTAGGTTGGCGCAAAAGTAATTGCATTTTTGCCATTCAGAGTAAGGTTACCACCTATGGACTTTCATCAACGGGCTAGATGAGAAAGAAAGAAGGGAGTTTCACTTTTACCTTATTCACTTCTATTTGACTTAAAACAAGTATGCATTATTAGAGTAACTTAAAAACTAGCAATAAAACACTGTAACAAAGGCTTTTGTATGAGAACGCTTCTGTACACTTTTTATTGTCTTCTTTGAATAAGTTTCTAGAAGAATTAGTGAGTCAAAAATAGAAACATTTCACTCATGCCTGTAATCCCAGCACTTGGGGAGGTTGAGGCAGCTGGATCACTTGAGGCCAGGAGTTCGAAACCAGGCTGGGCAACATGGTGAGACCCCTCTCTACTAAAAATACAAAAAATTAGCCGGGTATAGTGGTGCTTGCCTGTGGTCCCACCTACTCAGGAGGATGAGGTGGGAGGATCACTTGAGCTCAGTGGGCAGAGGTAGCAGTGAGCTAAGATCGTGCCTCAGCACTCCAGCCTGGGTGATAGAGCAAGATCTTGTCTTAAAAAGAGGAACATTTCTTCAGCAGGATATAGACCCCCCCCAAAAATGAACATTTTAAAGGTTCGTATTATGTATTGTAAAATTGCTTTCCCAGAAAGATTTTGTCAATTTGTGTAGTTTTACCAGAAATAAGTGAGTGTCCATTTTGCTACTTTCTGGCCAATAGTGGCTATTGACATTCTTCTCATCTTTGCCAATTTCGTACATGAAATATTTTACATTTTGTTTTAGTTTTTATTCCTTTTTTTTTCTTTTTTTTTTGAGATGCTGGAGTGCAGTGGTATGATTTTGGCTTACTGAAGCCTCCACCTCCCAGGTTCAAGAGGTTCTGATTCTCCTGCCTCAGCCTCCCGAGTAGCTGGGACCACAGGTGTGTGCCACCATGCCTGGCTACTTTTTTGTATTTTTAGTAGAGATGGGGTTTTGCCATGTTGGCCAGGCTGGTCTTGAACTCCTGGCTTCAAGTGATCTGCGTGCCTCATTTGGCTTCCAAAGTGTTGGGATTACAGGCATGAGCCACCACACCTGGCCAAATTTTGTTTTAGTTTTTATTTCTTTGATTACTGCATGAGGTTGAATATTTTTTCTTATCAGCTATTTTTATTTCTCCTGTTTTTTTCGAGTTGACTGTTCTTGTGCTTTGCCATTTTTCTATTGGGGTGTTTGCCTTTTTAAAAATTATTTGCCATCAATTTATATATTATTATAAATATAAAATCTTTTGTCATATGTGTTACAAATATTGTAGCCTAACCATTTGTTTGTCTTTTAATTTTGTTTATAATATTCTTTTGAATAAATAGTAGTTAGGAATTTTTTAAGTTGCTAAATGTATCCAGCTGGTAGGAGTAATTCAGCTGTTTTGTTTTGAAACGCCTATGTACTGACTATACAATTTAAATTGGGACAGGAAACACTGAAGCTTAGAGAGGTTAAGGAGCTTACTGAAGGATCCTTCAGCTGGGATGCAGTGAAGCTAGAATTGAGAACATTAATTTAAAAAAAAATTCTTAAGTCTAAATGAGAATGTGAAATTTGGCCAACGTCGAAGACCTCTGGAGGTTCCATGGATACCAGAAAGGCGGGGCTTCAGGGGCTGGAAGTCAGGTTAGAAATGACAAGTCAGCAAAGCATCAAGAGTGAGAAAGAAAAAGTAGAAATGAGGCGTGACCACTGCTACTGGCACCGCACCCCTTGAAAAGTACTGTCTATAGATGAGAAGTAGAATAAGAAAGAACAGCCACATACATCTAAAGCGAAGCCACACTAGACAATTTCTATTTGAAATTGAAAAATGTAGTCATCTTAATACAAAATTTTACTGGCCTGATTTCTGTGTAAAATCAGGCATATGATATATAAAAATCTGGCATATGACACATTTTCTTTTTTTAGATTTCATTTGTTCTCAGCAGTGATTACTCCTGGAATGTTGCATTTTTATGAAGAATTCCTTTGCTCCTGAAAGACAGATATTAAAATATCTTTTCTTCGTATGACTAGATAATGAACACAGTACCACCAGTTCAACTTTTAATATAGCAAAACTTCACTGGAAGTATTTATTTTCTTGATGATTGTTGACAAACCATTGATTAGATATAGGGTACTCTGCTAATTCTAGAAATGTTTCCTGCCATTGAAAGATCATTTTCAAAGTGACATTAAAAAACCAGTGACATTCTGGAGAATTTTAGATGGAAATGAGCAGAAAGCATATTCTTGAAACCAACCTACCTTTATAGACTACTCTGTCTCTTAATGTAATTTAGATGCCCATACAAGAAAAAGAAGCTTCAAAGAAAGAAGTCATTCTTCTGGCCAAGATGAAACATCCCAACATTGTAGCCTTCTTCAATTCATTTCAAGGTTTGATTTTCTAATATTCTTTAAGTATTTTTATAAAGCATAGGCATGTGGACATATGTAAAAGATTTGTTCCTAAGGACTATGTATAAATTAATTTTTGCAAATGTGTTATTTCCCCATTTACTCAGTTTGCAGTTTGAGACATCCTCGTTATTTCCTCTCAAGTTTTTATAGACAGCTTTCTTAGTTTTCTTGTTTTTCCACCTATCCTTAATTCTCACTCTCCCAGCAAGTTAATGACAGTTTATTAGCTTCTTTGCTATAGTAACAATCCCCCAAATGTAAGTGACTAACGATAATACACACCTGTTTCTCATTTACATTACATGCTAGCTATGGTGGGCTGGGGTCTTGAGGCTGGGGTCTGAAGTCTGGTGTCTAGGCTGAAGGAGCAGCTCAGATAAGGAGTTAGCTGTTCTCATAAGCAAGAGAAGAGAGGAAGACACACAGCCCACCACACTATTGCTCTCAAAGCCCTGCTGTGGTGTGTGTGTGTTTGTGTGTGTGTGTGTGTGCACGTGTGTGTGCGCACGTGTGTGTGCGCATGCGTGTGTGTGTTGGTGGGGGTACTCTGCTTACATGAAATCCTGCATATCCTTAGGCAACAGATGGGGCTGTGTAATCCTCTTACAGAGAACCAGCAAACAGCCACACACCATAGCTTAGTACACTGCCTCATAGAGGGGGAGAACTTTAGGGAAGGAAGTCTCTTCCTCTGCACACCTGAATACAATTCTGCCTCCACCATCGCTCTAGTCCAAGGTAAAAAATAAATAATATATGAAGGGGCATTGGTCAGACAGCATTCCTTCACTTACTGAGTGCTTACTGTATGCCAGACATTGTTCTAGGTGTCAGGAATACAGCAGTGAACAAAGCAGATGAATATCCCTGTTTTCATGAAGTTTATATTCTACTAGGAAGAGATAGACAATAAAAAAATATACAGTATGTCAGGTGTGTCTTAAGATGTGACGGGGCTGTATGTGCTGACAGTTTTATGAGGGATCATTCCCCAGCCCAGCCCCCAGCATGGGGCTGTTTTAAGAGTGGTAAGTAGTTCATGGAGCAGAAGTGTTAACCTCAGTATCTTCAAGCATCATCAGTGTGGTAAAAGTCAGTAAATAAATAAATACAGCCACTGTGTCTCAAGCTTGTACACTGTGCAGGGCACTGTGTTCCTTACTGATTAAAACCACTGCATTCAAAGAGGTTCTGTGTGTATGACCCTTCTTTGGCTTCTGGGTATTTAAAAGAGCTCTTGGGAGGGACTCTTCTGAGCTCTTCCTGGGGAGCAGAGCAGTACACATAGTCTGGAATTGGGTTACATGGAATAACTTTCAAGGAGAGCCTCTGAATAAAGTGCCTGCATTCTTACCCATTGATTGCTGATAATGCTATAAGATGATCTTTCTCTTCTTTATTTTTATTTATTTATTTCTGAGACAGATTTTTGCTATTTGTTCCCCAGGCTGGAGTGCAGTGGTATGATCTTGGCTCATTGCAACCTCTGCCCCCTGGGTTCAAGTGATTCTCGTATCTCAGCCTCCCAATTAGTTGGGATTGTAGGTGCCTACCACTACACCTGGCTAATTTTTGTACTTTTAGTAGAGATGGGGTTTCACTATGTTGGCCAGGCTGGTCTTGAACTGCTGACCTCTGGTGATCCACCCACCTCGGCCTCCTAAAGTGCTGGGATCACAGGCGTGAGTCTCTGCGCCTGACCTTCTTCTTTGTTTTTTTTTAGGTTATTAACTGTAACTCTCTGGGTAACTCCTACTCATCTTCAGGCCTTTTCTGAACCCACAATTCAAATTACAGCTCCCTTTGCTTCTCTTCTACAGCAGTGTACTTATGTATGTCTATTTATATAATTTTGAATTTGTTTCATAGTTGTCTCCCTTTACACAGGAAACTTAATGAATTTGGGGACTCTATCTGTTTTGCTCACCACTTGATCCTTGGCAGCTAGCACACACTGGCTACTCAATACATATCTACCGAATGAGCGAATGGACTGGACCACTTTTAAAGACTGGAGTATTTCCTTATACCATGTGAGATAGATTTTTGAGGACAGTTTCCTACTGGAAGCTTTTGCAAAACTAAGATCATTTTTACAGTATAAATAACCTCTGCTGTGTTTGTTGATACTACAAGTTTACATTTTCTTATGACTCTTTTTGTTTAAGTAGAGCACCTCTGTGTTTAGGAAATCTAGAGCTATTGTGATGCCTTTGAGTTTGCTTGGCAGATTGCTGGGACTTGAACCACTGAGCTTATCTGAAAGCCTCAGAGGGCCTTGTAGCCTCTGTCTTTTAGAAAGTATAGGTAAAGGCTTGTTTACCCTCAAATGGCTTATCTCTCTCTGATCATAACAACCATGGCACTAATGTTTGTCTATAGAAGATAGGATATTTTTATTGGTTTGAAGACACATAAGAAAAATAATGAGAATGCAGTGATATTTTCCTAAGACTAAATTAATTCCATTTAAATTTCATCAATAAACATTCATTAAGTGTCTGTTATATGCCAGGCATGTTCTAGGTCTTGGAAATATATCAGCAAACAAAATAGGCAAAAATCCCCACACTGTTGTATTTGTTTTCTATTACTACGTAGCAAATGAACACGAATGTAGTGGCTTAAAAACAACACCTGTTTATTATCTCTTGATTTTTGTAGGTCAGAAGCCTGAGGTTGGCTTAGCTGGATTCTCTGCCCAGAGTCTCACCTAGTTGAAATCAAGGTGTCAGCTGGGACTGTTACCTGTGGCTCATGGTCCTCTTCCAAGCTCATCTAGGTTGTTACAGATTTCATTTACTTGCAGTTGGGGTAATTGGATCATGGCTTACTGCAGCCTTGAACTCCCCCCTCAAGTGATCTTCCCGCTGTGGCCTCCCAAAGTGCTGGGAGCACTGTGCCTGGCCAGAAAGAGCTTTTTCACATTTATTTAAACACAGAGTTTTATTTTATATTACTCTTGCACACACATAAAAAAGAAAATATAAGCAAATGAAGTTGGTTAAGGTATTCTAAAAATTATGCAGGCAGTGAAGACATCTAGCCTGCTGGGTCTACAGCAATTGATTGGAAGACGCCAGTGTTTGTAAGAAACAATCTTGATTTTTTTTGTTTTTTGAGATAGGGTCTCACTCTGTTGCCTAGGCTGGAGTGCAGTGGTGTGATTACAGCTCACTGCAGCCTTGAACTTCTGGGCTTAAGTGATCTCCCACCTCAGTTTCCTGAGTACAATGACTGCAGGCATGCACCACCACACCCGGCTAATTTTAGTAGTTTCTTTCTTTATAGCGCCAGGGTTTCACCATGTTCCCCAGGCTCGTCTCAAACACCTGAGTTCAAGCAATCCACCTGCCTTAGCCTTGGCCTCCCGAAGTGCTGGGATTATAGGCGAGAGCCACTGTGCCAGGCCCTTGATTTTTTTTAATGTGCATTTTAGAACGAATTATAATAATTGTTTAATAAATACTGGAACTTGACAAATAAAAAGGTTAGCCAGGCATGGTGGCTCACACCTGTAATCCAGCACTTTGGGAGGCCAAGGTGGGTGGATCATGAGGTCAGGAATTTGAGAACAGCCTGGCCAATATGGTGAAACCCCGTCTCTACCAAAAATACAAAAATTAGCCAGGCTGGTGTCAAATTCCTGACTTCAGCTGATCCACCCACCTTGGCCTCCCAAAGTGCTGGGATTACGGGCTGAGCCAGTAGTTTCTTTAAGATGGCTTTGTCATGACAAATCTTGAGTCAGTCAGTTTCTTTCACCAAAAGCCAGTGTAAGGTTGAGTGAGCTGGAGGTCGATGAAAAGGAAATGAGATGAAATCCTTTCTCCCCCTGTCTCATTATTCTGATTCTTTCATGGTTTTGAAATTGCCATCCTTTCATTGCTGTGGCAGACTTTTAATAACTGAGCTTCAGTGATAAGAAATATCAGTTCTCCTAAAACTAACACATTCCTGAGAATAACTGGCCTCTAGATATTAGGGCATATCAGGAAGCATCTTCTTAGAACCCTTCCTGGATTTCCAGTCTGACTTGCATGCGCTTTCTCCTCACCCTGCAGCCTGCAGACTTCTTCACAGCAATCCTCACCCAGTGCTGAGGGAGCCCCAGCTAGACTTCGCCTCCTTAACAGTAGGATGGATGGCTTCTTTGCCTTTTATTCCTACACAGCATTCCTTGTTTTTGCATATCCTCAATAGAAGTTTGTTAATCAATGAATTGATCTGTGTCTTAAAGAAGAGACATGGAAAAATTGAAATACGTGAAAGAAGATGCCTGGTTTGCAAATTAGAAACAACCAAGGGTAGATGCTGCCAGGCTCCTGATATCCACGGTAAAGTTGGTTGAGGTTTTAAAGAGTACGATAGCAAAAGATAGATATCTGGCAAGAGATTCTGGCATTTAGTGGATAGTACAGAGGAGAATGTTAGAAAAATTAGCAATTGCTTACAAACCTGACTTTGTTGCATATGTTTTGTGTTTTTTTTTTAATCCACTCAACAAACATTTAGGCCCCGTCGATGTGCTAACTACTGTTTAGGGTACAAAAGAATGAAATATGGACAAACAAGTTAATAGAAATCCTTCTTTTTTAACAAGATCCCGCTGGTCGTTGGTTGGCTAATGAAAAAAGCTGGTTAAAGCAGAAAATCGTCTGTTTTAGTTTATTCCAGCCGCCACAAAATACCATAAACTAGGTGGCTTATAAACAACCATGAGAAATTTATTTCTCATGGTTCTGGAGGCCGGGAAGTGCAACATCAAGGTGCAGGCAGATTCAGTTTCTGGTGAGGTTTCACTTTCTGGTTCATAGATGCTGCGTCTCTTTGTGTCTTCACATTGTAGAAGGGGAGAGGGTCTCTCTTGGACACCGTTCCATTCATGAGGCTCCAGGTTATCACTAGTCACTACAAGCCTCTCTAGTATATTCAAGTACCTAGTCACCTTCCAAAAGCCCTACACCTCCTAATACCATCACCATGGGGGTTAGAATTTCAACATATAAATTTGGGGAAGACAAAGACATTTAGACCAAAGCAATTATACAAACATATTTTAACATAAGAAGACATAATCATCCTTTGAGTGGAAATGGCTGGGGAAAAAAAAAGAAAATCTAAGGAAATTACAAGCATTTGTCAAAGGATAGTTTCTTTAATATGGAGCAAGTGTTTGTGGATAATCTGTCCACAATCCTTTTTAGAAGTTTTCTAGTTATATTTCATTCAACATTTAGGTCAATGGTGATTTAAAAAAAAAAAAGAACTACTCACTTTGTATTACTGAATCCTTCAAAATATTCAGCATAGCTTTTGGAGAAATAATATCTTGCATTTTCTATTCATATTTCATCAGTGTATGTAATAATGACAAGAGTAACTCACTGACTGTAGTTCAAGAAATTCAGACATATAGTTGGTAGATTATGAGTCCACTGACTATAGTTCTGAATTTTCTTTCTTATGTAAGCTACGCATCTTATTTAGAATTTCTAGTTTCTTTCCTTTATTGTGGAGCAAGTATTTGTGGATAATCTGTCCACAATCCTTTTAGAAGTTTTCCAGTTATATTTCATTCATCCCATTCAACATTTAAGTCGATAGCTATTTTTTAAAAAACTACTTACTTTTACTGAGTCCTCCAAAATATTCAGGATAGCTTTTGGAAAATAATCACATCTTTTGTTTTCTATTGATATTTCATCAGTTTATGTTTTAATGACAAGAATAAATGGCATAAACATATTGGGAAAAAACACAATGATCTTGGTAAGATTCAGTTTAATTGGTAGGAGCAGAGGTACTTGGGCATACTAGAGAGCCTTGTAGTCACTAATGATAACCTGGATGGGGCAATAGCAATGGAGAATGTCCTGTAATCTAGTGAGTGGTTTAGGCAGAGGTCAGTTATAAGAGTTTCTATTGTGTTCAACAATGTAGTTAAATAAGTGCCATATAAATATGACTTTATGCCCAAATTCAAGAAGGGGCTGTTAATTCTTCCTAGGGTGTTATGAAAGAGTCTCAGCTGTTATTTTTACAGCAGATTTCTAATCTCTCAAATGAACGTATTAATAAAAATAGCCAACATTTCTTAAACTCTCATAATGTGCAGGCATTGCTTTAAGCATCTGACATGGATTAACTCTTTTAATCTTTCCAACAATCCAAAGAAGAAGTTTCTATACTATTATGTCCATTTTACAGATGAGGTAATGAGGCAAAGAGAAATTAAAGTGACTTGCCCAGAGTCACAGAGCTAAGAAATAGAAATGGCATAGTGGGATTAGAACTCAGTCCATCTTGATTCCACAGCCAGAACATGACATGATGATAAATATCTGAAATCCTTCCAGCATCAAATGATTTCTTTTCTTACAGAGAATGGCAGGCTGTTTATTGTGATGGAATATTGTGATGGAGGGGGATCTCATGAAAAGGATCAGTAGACAACGGGGTGTGTTATTTAGTGAAGATCAGGTAAAAACTTCGAATTTGCTTTTTAATTTTATGTATGTGTGGTGTGGCAGGGGAAGAATTAAATGTGTAATGTCATAAGTAGTAGACTATGTTGATATAAAGCATGTGTTTTGGTAGAGAAATTCAAACCGTAAAATAGTGGATCAATGTTCTTGTTAGATTCAGTCCAGAATAAGTTTCTAGTTGAACCTAAACTGAATTTTTTTTAGAGAGTGAGATTTTCTTGAGAAAAGATATTCTGTTTGGACAATCTCATGTATGATGCCTCTGAGGTAAAACTTCATGGTTAAAAAAAATCTGAATGTGAGTGTTCCGTAGCCATTTAACATGTGACATATTTACAGCTTCACTGTTTTCTCTTTAACAATTTGGTGCTCTGTTTTAAAATAGATATCCCACTTTCCTAGGGAGGATAGAAGCTTGTCTTAGCCATGACTGTTTAGTGTCATTGGTTATTAAGAGGGGGAGATAAAAAATGAAGAATAATGGCCTCAATTCCCACTTTCTCTTTGCACAAACATTTTTCTCTTCTATTCTCCAAGATTCCTTGGAACCCTCTTGGGAGTGGTACTCATAAAGGAGACAGGTTTGTGTGTGTGGAGAGGAATCTGAATTAGTGCCTGTGTGATTGATGGTAAGGCCATTGCCTCAAGCAGCACACAGAAAGGCCCGCCATCTTTCCTTTGGCCATTTGTTTCTTTGTTCTAGTTTAGCATGTAAGAGCATCATGCCCATATAATTTCTGCTTAAAGTTGAACATTTTGAATATACGAAGGATTAAAGAATCAATATCTCTAACCTCTGTAACATTAATCAAGCATTCTTTGTATGCTCATTTGTATTATATTAAATTCCATATTCATAAAGCTCTCCTTTCTTATCTAGGTGTTATTTTGCCACATTTTATAAAAATGCTTCTCATGACAAAATTTTTAGTTACGTTTCTTTTTGTTAGGAATGAACTAAAATTACAACTGAAGATTAATGTCTGGAATATAGCTTTATTCCTATTATTTTCCTCTTTCTGTATAATTTGACAGACAAAGAACCAGTGAAATTTTAGAATAGTTTAAATAAATCTCTATAGGCATAGGACATATTTTCATAAAAAGGCTCATGGCTAACAAAGATAAAATAAAATCATGACTTAGAAATAAAAGTAAAGTATTTATTGGTTTTATATTAGATATATAGGCATTTCATTACAATTCCTAATCACCTCACAGATCCTGCATTTCTTCCTCTTTCTCTCCCTACCTCCTACCGTAAAGGAAGAATCAGTGGTGCCCAGGTTATCAGGAAACAGGGCTGCTGTGTACTATTCCCGATGCAATTAGCATCCCAGGGTTAAGTAAGAAAAGAAGAAAATCATGAATGGCACGCCTCTTTCCCTTGCTTCTACTTATCATTTTTTGCATGTGGAATTTCCCTTGGATTACTTTTCTGTGCCTCCATTTTTCTAGTTGTAAAATGAAAATAATAATATTATAAAGTATATCTATTAACTTCATTCCTATAAATACACATACACTATATGTGTATGTGTATAACTTCTTTCTTTCTTTTTGCATGTTATCATGAAGACATTTCAGTGACTACCAGGCTATTCAATGGCTTTGTTTTGTGTTCTCTCTATAGATCCTCGGTTGGTTTGTACAGATTTCTCTAGGACTAAAACATATTCATGACAGGAAGATATTACACAGGGACATAAAAACTCAGGTAACGGCTCAGAGAGAAGACTAAGAGAGAACTCTGATCTTTTCTTGAAGTGCCTCAAACAACATGGCATTTTCTCCATTTATAGAACATTTTTCTTAGCAAGAATGGAATGGTTGCAAAGCTTGGGGACTTCGGTATAGCAAGAGTCCTGAATAAGTAAGTACTTTGAAAATATTTTTTTTTTGTATTCAAAATAGCCCAAGTATGTATTTTTAGGTATTGTGGATTAAGAATATATTAAAATCTTGGTTGTCCAAATAATTTTAGGTAGCTTTATGTCAGTGCATTAAATCAGTCAGATGGTACTTTGAGATTGAAATTCTCAAGATAAACTGTGGCATAATAGAATGATGTTGCTAATATTCTGTAGTGTGATTCCAGTTTATCAACTATGGGATGTGACTAATATGCATAAAGCTAGTGAGAATTTAGTGAAACAGGCAGGTTTACACTTCTTAATGAAAAAAGTCGAACTCTGTAAAATATTTGAAGAAATTTATTCTGAGCCAAATACGAGTGATCAAAGGCCCATGCCTGTGACATAGCCCTTAGGAGATCCTGAGAACATGTGCCCAAGGTGGCTGGGCTACAGCTTGGTTTTGTACATTCTAGAGAGACACAAGACATCAATAAGATGTACATGCGTTTGGTCCAGAAAGGCAGGACAACTCAAAGCTGGGAGGAATGGGAGGGAGCTTCCAGGTCATAGATGGATTAAAAACTATTCTGATTTACAGTTGGTTGAAAGAGCTTATCTAGAGACTTGGAATCAATGGAAGGGAGTGTCTGGGTTAAGATAAGGGATTATGGAAACCAAGGTGTTTGTTATACAGATGAAATCTCCAAGTAGCAGGCCTCAGAGAGAATAGATTGTAAATGTTTCTTATCAGTCTTAAAAAGGTGCCAGACTTTTAGTTAATTTTCTCCTGAATCAGGAAAAAGACTTGGAAAAAGAAGGGGATTTTCTTCAGAATGTAGATTTTCCCCATAAGAGAAAGCTTTGCAGGACTATTTCAAGATATGGGCAAAGAAACATGATGTGGAGTAAAATATTTTGATTTCTTTCAGGCCTTCTATCTGTCATGTGATGTTATGCTAGAGTCAGGCTGGACTTTGGTATCTTATTGCTACAAAGAGTCTGCTTTGTCATTCTTAAGGCTTGTTTTAATGTTAATGCTGGTCAACTGTGCCTGAATTCCAAAAGGGAGGAGAAAATAATGAGGCATATCCGGACCCTGCTTCCCGTCATGGCCTGAACTAGTTTTTCATGTTAACTTTGGAATGTCCTTGACCAAAGGGAGGGTCCATGAGTTGGTTGGGGAGCTTAGAATTTTTTTTTTTGATTTACACACTTTCTAGCAGAATAATTTGGTGCACCTGTTGGGAAAGCAGTTTGGTGGCAATATAGATTAAGAGATTTTTAAATGTTCTATTTCTGGGAATTTGTTCCAAGGGAATAGTTTGAAATTTGGAATAACATAAATGCCTAAATAATTGGAAAATAGTTAAATTTAATAAAACTTGGCATGGCCATGTACCTGAATATATCATAAAAAACATTTATGGTTTTGAAGACTTCTTGATAACTTTGTTATACTAAATAAAGAAAATGGAATTCTGAATTTTAAATACATTGTGATCACAGTTATATGAAAAATATTGGTGGAAAAAGACAGGAAAGAAGTATATCAGAATTTTAACAATAGTTGTTTTGGGTGCTAAGATTCTGGGTAACTTTTTTTCCATTATTCATTTTTGTATTTTCTAAATTTTAAATCATGAGGTTGCAATTAGATAATGTCTTACATCTGAGAGATTTTTATAACATGACAATTTTATCTCTTTGTGGAGTCTTTAAGCCATAAAAAATATGTTTTAATGTGTAATTTTTTGGGAGGTGAATTGTAAGTTTAAAAATCAACTGATTTTGTTACTTTATCAATATACAGTGTTTTTCTTCTTTCTGACATTTGTATGCATCATATCTTGTGTTATCCATTTTCACATTTCTTCTTGCATGTCCGTGTCTTAAGACTTTTCTTAAGACTTTATCTCCACTAAAAAAACCACACTAATTTATTATTTAATATAATTTACTAGTTCCATGGAACTTGCTCGAACTTGTGTTGGAACACCTTACTACCTGTCCCCAGAGATCTGTCAGAATAAGCCCTACAACAATAAAACGTAAGTTGCTGACTCTCAGTTTAAAAATGGCAGTAAAATCTGATGGATGACACTGAAAGAAGATTCCAGAAACTAAATTTCAAATCTCTTCTCTCTTTCTTATGGTACTTTTGTAATTTCATTTTCTTCATGTGTGAAATTGTTCCTGGACCAAACTGAGGGTTGGGCTGCTATTTCTTGTGGCCCAATAATGAGATGCAGATGAAGTAGGGAGGAAGTGAGTTTTTATTTCTGTAACTGGTTACAGGGAGGTTTGGAAATTATCACCAGACCAACTCAAAATTGCAAAGTTTTTCCGAGCTTATACACCTTTTAAGCTATATTTCTACATATAAGAGTGCATTCGTTTAAGGACATAAGTGATTAACTCCTTTTAATCTGTAACTAAGCTTTGAGTCCTGAAGACCTTCTTCTGGAGCCTCAATACGTTTACTTAATCTAAGTGGGTCTAGGTGCTGGGGTGATTACCCTTACTCTTGTTTCATGCTAAATCATGGAGGTTTGGGGAGTTCCTTCAGACCTCCAATAAACTTGTTTGTGGAGGCCTGGGGAGTTTCTTCAGACCCCTGATAAAACTTGTTTAAGCCTACATGGGTCCTATTAAGAATTCCTTCATTATTTTGTCATGCTTTAAGGCCCAGGAAAGGCCTAGGCAAAACTCTTGATGGGCTTTTGTTACATTCCAGAAGGAATATATAAGGGCACTGGCTTTTTTAGCTTTCAATATTTAACTTCACCACTCAGTCAGTACTGAAACAGTTGTGATGGAGGCCTGCGTTAGTAAGACCTGGCCTGCCACAAAATGGGGATCCCAGAGACTATCTCTGAGCAGTGTTACCCGAAGCTTTCAAAGTTGTTTAGAAGAAAGCCATTTCTCTTCCTTTAAAGATACAAGTGGTATAAAAAATAACATCAAAAATTGCAGTCACTGTGATGTCCATTTTTTTGTTGAATGTTTATACCTTTGAAGCACTGTTTAGTCTATTGCAAGACAAGATTGAAGAAGACGAAGCAGAACACAGTGTGGTCTGGTGACTGATCACTGGGTTAGGAGCTGCAATCCTAGTCTTGGCTCAGTTGCTAACTTGACCAAGTCAGTTGACCTCTGTGGGCCTCAGTTCTCTAACTCATAACAATGAGAATATTGACTAGGTAATCTTTAAGGTGTCCTCCAGCTTTAAAACCCAGCTTATTTTTATGTATGTGACATCAGAGTCTGGTTCTCAGTAGTAATTATTATTATTATTATTTTTGGAAATGGAGCCTGGCTGTGTCACCCAGGCTGGAGTGCAGTGGTGTAATCTTGGCTCACTGCAACCTCTGCCTCCCTGGTTCAAGCAATTCTCGTGCCTCAGCGTCCCAAGTACCAGGACCATGCCTGGATAATTTTTTGTATTTTTAGTAGAGATGGGGTTTCACCATGTTGCCCGTGCTGGTGTCAAATTCCTGACCTCAGGTGATCTGCCTGCCTCTCAAAGTGCTGGGATTGCAGACATGAGCCACCATACCCAGCCCTCAGCAGTAATGTTAATGTATACAGCAAGAAAAGGTGAAGAGGAACTTTTGCTTCCTCTAAGGAGAAGGGAAAGATTTTAACTTTGCAAAGCTGGCTGCCATTGAACAAGTTGGCAATAAGGAAGACTGAGTTCTCTTTGGGTTAATTATCCTTTTGTTTAGGAAAATGCTGAAGAGATGTTTGGCTATTGGACTTTGAAAGAGATAAATGAAAGGCAAAGCTCAGATGGTAGAGAATTACAAAAAGAATAGTAAGAATTTCTCTGCATAATAAAATAACAGGGATTTTTTTTTTTTTTTTAGCTATCCCCCTGGCACCTAGGAGTTTGGCCTCAAGTTAGTCATGCAGGAATGCAGGCAGGGTGTGCTGGACAGAAAGTAGGCTGTTCAGAGCAGGGCGTGGTGCTGTGGTTCATTGTTTTGTTTCCTTGTACTGCTTTTCAAGAATTTGAATCAACATGTAAATAGTGCTGGATGTGGTGGCTCACACCTGTAATCCTAGCACTTTGGGAGGCTGAGGGGGAATGATTGCTTAAGTCTAGGGGTTCAAGACCAGCCTGGGCAACATTGTGAGACCTTGTCACTACATTAAAAAAAAATATATATTGTAAGGCTTTAAAATATGCAGAGTTGGTGCATCTGAAAATCGGAAGATCTTAGCAATAATCAGGTGGGTAGCTGCTGGCTCCGTTAGAGCAGCAAACATTCCCTCGTTCACCGCAGTCTTCACCATGCCGAGTGGTCTCAGGGCTGCAACTGGCCCCTCCCAACTGCCAGGTGGCTGCAGTACTGGCCTGAGCCCTGAGGGGCATATGAATTCTCTACCCTGGCTGCAGAGGGCGCTCTGGGAACAGAAGAGAAGTTTGGGTCTGTGGAAGCCCTAGGAAAGACAAAATTCTGCGTGGTGTGAAGTGGTCAGTGAGTTTCTAGAAGCTCTAAAAAGTAGACATTTGTTTCCTGGGTCAGGTGCAGGTGGCTCCTGCCTCCCAGCACTTTGGGAGGCCAAGGAGGGAGTATGGTTGAGCTCAAGAGTTTGAGACCAGCCTGAGCAATATAGTGAAACCTTGTTTCTGAAAAAAAAAACCCAAAAATTATTAAAAACCCCACAAATTTGTTTACCACCAATCTTACCATTTCTTGTACTTACGGTCTATTGTACTCAAACCTTTAGTATAAGAGTCAGTCAGTCTCCTCTCTCTCTCTCTCTCTCTCTCTCTCTCTCTCACATGCATGAACCATTGCTGCTAGAGGAGGCATTTACCTCACTCCTCACTTTAATGATTCCTTCTTGCTTTGGCTCCTTGATATTTACATTTCTCATTATACATTTTTTGATCTTTTAGATTTAATTATGCTTTTTGTTCTACAAAATAACTCCTCAATTAAACCAATCACATATAATATTTATGAAATGCTAAATCTATAAAGAGCCAAGCTCACGATATATATTTTAAGTACATTTTAAAAAATGTTTATTGAGAATCAGATACTGTGTTCATTACATAATATAACTTTGATTCTGTCAAAAGCCTTGAGTAGGACATACCTTTCAAAATCAACTCAATATTACCTTTTGAGTCAAAACAAATCCATGTTTGAGTTCTGCTGCCTCCTCCAAATAGCTCAAAATTTCATCATACATACATTTTCTTTGAGCAGGAAGCTGAACTAAATATTAAGCCACCAGGTTGTAGCAAAGTTTGTGCGCCTTTCTTCCACTAGAAATCCAACAAACTACAAATTTTATTTTTATTTATTTTACCTATTATCTTCTAATAAGAATTGATGATATATCTGAAAGCATTTGTAAAAACTGGTCAACTTATATAAAATTGTAAAGCAACACAAATTTAAGGCACTGTAAGGGTAAAAGCTTTTATTAAGAATTATGGATATTTTCTTGGCTTGCAAACTCTGATCTTCTCTAGGGATATTTGGTCTCTTGGCTGTGTCTTATATGAGCTCTGCACACTGAAACATCCTGTAAGTATGCTCATCATCAAACTAATCTTGAATTATTGGAATTGTAGAAAAAGAAATTAACTTCTGGGAGAAAAAGGTTAATGTTTGATTTTATTAGATTGTTAAAAATTATATGGACGAGCTACTTAAAATAATGGTAGATCTATATGTCCTGACATGGAAAGATGTCCAAGCGATATTATAAAGTAAAAAGTCTGAGTTGGAGAATAGCATGTGTAGCATATTTCCATTAAAAATAAATTATGTGGGCTTGACATGGTGGCTCATACCTGTAATCCCACCACTTGGGGAGGCCAAGGCAGGCAGATCACTTGAGATCAGGAGTTGGAGACCGGCCTGGCCAACATGATGGTGAGACCCCGTCTCTACTAAAAATGCAAAAATTAGCTGGGCATGCTGGCGCACCTACAGTTCTTAGCTAGTCAGGAGGCTGAGGCACGAGAATTGCTTGAACCCAAGAGGTGGAGGCTATAGTGAACTGAGATCACACCACTGCACTCCAGCCTGGATGACAGAGCGAGACTCCGTCTCAAAAAAAATTAAATAAATAAATTATGTGTGAATACATATGTTCGGCAAAAGGAAAATGTACATGGACAAAGTTTATAGGAAACCAGGCACAAGGTTTTAAGAGTCTTTTCCCAGAGGTCACATGGGATGTGCCAGATCCTCCAGCATTGTTACCCACGACACCTGTGAAATGTGATCTATAAGAAAGCACATCAGATATACCCAGTGCCCACGGTTTTTACTGGGGACTGGTCACATAGGCATCCTCTACCTGGCATATATCAAACTTCTATACTCCTGGAAAGAAAGCAGATGTTCAGCATAAGCCATATTGTTTGCATAAATAGCTGAGGCAAAGAGAACCCTTCTTAACATTCAGGGAATGGTGGGAATTCTCCTGAAACCTTAGTTCCCAGTGCAACATTGTAAGGAGGCCTTTCTGAGGATAGCCTGCTACATCAACTCTTTTCTCCACAGCTGTCATTATTATTGTTATTATTAATTATTGTCAAGGGTTGCACAGCCAGTGTCTGACCAAAACGTGTACCTCTTTTTTTTTTTTTTTTGAGACAGAGTTCCACTCTGTTGCCCAGACTGGAGTGCAGTGGCCCGATCTCAGCTCACTGCAACCTCTGACTCCTGGGTTCAAGCAATTCTCCTGCCTCAGCCTCCTGAGTAGCTGGGATTACAGGTACCCACCACCACGCTCGGCTAATTTTTTTGTATTTTTAGTAGAGACGGGGTTTCACCATGTTGGCCAGGCTGGTTTTAAACTCCTGACCTCAGGTGATCCGCCTGCCTCTGCCTCCCAAATGCTGGGATTATAGGCGTGAGCCACTGTGCCTGGCCAACGTGTACCTTTATTGCTACACCATGGTGTTGAATATTATTATGTATAAATAACTATTAGGTATATACAATAGAAGATTCTCTGGTTTATGAAGCATTTTAGAGGAAATGAAAAATGTTTATGCTAATTTTAAATAGCAAGAGATAAAATTTCATATCAGTATGGCCTCAACTTTGTAAAATAAAAATCATTTTTAAAAAAGATAAGAAGGAGCTATACCTCTGAGTGGTAAAATTACACATATTTTCCCATGACTTTAGAACTTCCTATACCTTCCAGTTTTTTGTTATGAGTAAACATTATTTTGATAATAAGACAAAATTAAACAAACAAAAAAAAGAACTTGTTTTAAGTAACATGGCATCTTGTTGAGTAACTGCAGTATCTGCTCATGGAAGATTAGTTGATGAAAACAATTTAGGGTGGACCATAGTGCTTCTTTTTTATTTTTTGTTTTTTTTTGTTGACACAGGGTCTCACTCTGTCACCCAGGCTGGAGTGCAATGGTGTGATCATGGCTCACTGAAGCTTTGACCTCCTGGGCTCAGATAATCCTCCTGCCTCAGCCTCCCAAGTAGCTGGGACCACAGGCTCATACCACCATACCCAGCAAATTTTTAAAAATCATGATTTGGAGACATGAGGTCTAACTGTGTTTCCCAGGCTGGTCTTGAACTCCTGGGCTCAAGTGATCCTCCTGCCTCAGCCTCCCAAAGTACTAGTATTACTCACGAGCTTAGTGCTTCTGCAATTTAAAAACGTTGTTTTGCTTCTTGGTATATTTGTTACTTTAACACTTTTAAGATTTGTTACTTTAGTAACTTTTCTCTGATTTAGTATCATTGCTCCTTGTCCTTTCAGTTTGAGGGTAGCAACTTACAGCAGCTGGTTCTGAAGATTTGTCAAGCACATTTTGCCCCAATATCTCCAAGGTTTTCTCGTGACCTACATTCCTTGGTATCTCAGCTCTTTAAAATATCTCCTCGAGACCGACCATCCATAAATTCCATTTTGAAAAGGCCCTTTTTAGAGAATCTTATTCCCAAATATTTGACTCCTGAGGTGAGTTTTGAGGTGGCTGTTTGAATTTTGGCAGAGATTTTGGTTTGTAGGTCCTTGACACGTGTGTTTGGTTTTAGGTCATTCAGGAAGAATTCAATCACATGCTTATATGCAGAGCAGGAGCGCCAGCTTCTCGACATGCTGGGAAGGTGGTCCAGAGTAAGTGTGACTTAGCTGTGCAATCAAAAGCATCTATTACACATGTGTCATACAGAGAGTAATGTAAGGAAATGTCACCAAACATATGGAAAGTGGACATTTGAAAAATACAAGCAGTATAAGCAGGAGAAAAATCATCTTGTCAAATGGCAACTAGTGAGTGTGCCTGAAAGTTGTATATCTAGCTCATACATTAGCACCTTCCTTCTCATTAGTCAAGAAACCTTCATGAAGCAGAGGGCATGCTGAGAGAGATGCTTGAAGAGGTTGGACCCAAAGTTAACTTTTGTATAGGGAAGGGATAGAGTGGGAGAAGGTTATAGATAGACACAGATGATGAGATGAAACTATTTTTCTAAAATAGGATAGACCGGCAATTAAGAATTCTGTTGCAAAGGACCACTGGAGCTGAAGTTAGGATCTTGGGGTCTAATCGGTAACAACGGAGACTGTTACTATGTGAAAGTGATGAAGTGCTCTGTGTCACGGGAGGGGTGCATTAAGGAAGAGAAAATTACTAATTCACTTGAAGCTGTGAAAGTCAAAGCCCCAGGATTTAGCCACAACTGAATGTCTAGACTTACAATATCAGGAAGAGCAGAAAACCTCTCAAAGAAATCCGCGATAGGGAAATGTTATCCATTGTGATAGAGATGCTAAAATTGAGGAAAGTTAAAGAGAAAACAAATGAACTTCTTTGCCATTTAATTTGACTGACGTTGTATATCAGTCTAGATTGAGAATGTTCAGAAAATAGGTAAGTAGAGAATATGGGACAGTGTATTGTCCATGTTTCTAGTCTAGGTAAGACAGGAGAACAAGAACAATTATTTTTTTATTGAGATCGGATCTCGCTGTGTTGCCCAGGCTGGCCTCGAGCTCTTGAGCTCAAACAGTCCTTCCATCTTGGCCTCCCAAATTACTGGGGTTACAGGTGTGAGCCACCTTGCCCAGCCCAAGAACAAATTTTGATGGAGATAAAGACAAACATTAGAAAATCTACTCATACCTTAATCCCAGCACTTTGGGAGGCCAAGGAGGGTAGATCACTGGAGGCCAGGAGTTTGCTGGCAGTCTGGCCAACATGGCCAAACCACTTCTCTACTGAAAATACAAAAATTAGCTGCACGTGGTGGCGCATGTCTGTCATCCCAGCTGCTCAGGTGGCTGAGGCATGAGGATGGCATGAACTTGGGAGGTGAAGGTTGCAGTGAGCTGAGACCCTGCCACTGCACTGTAGCCTGGGTGACAGAGTGAGACTGTCTCAACAACAACAACAACAAAAACAAAAACAAAAAAAAAGAGAGAGAGAGAAGTTCTACTCATCAATTCCAAACAATGTGGCATGAATGGAGTGGCCTGATAACCCAAGCTCTGATGACCAAATTTAATAACTTTTACTATTACGCCATACATATTGTTTCTGTAAATGTTAATA
The DNA here is from genome assembly GCA_036589455.1 of Ateles fusciceps. Lineage (NCBI taxonomy): Eukaryota > Metazoa > Chordata > Mammalia > Primates > Atelidae > Ateles > Ateles fusciceps. Next base: position 11,987,712 of record JAZHEH010000630.1, read on the forward strand.
TTCTATTTTTCTGAAAAAAAAAGTGATGTCATGTATTACTTGAAGTATGCAAAGGGACTCTGAAAAAATGGTTTTCTCCTTTTAAAGAAAATGCGTATAAATTTTTCATCTGTACTTCTCTCACTGTGTGTAAAATATCTCTGGCTAAAAACTAAACTTACTGAAATGTACCTTGTTTATACTCTTACAAGTATCAGTAATAAAGGTGTACGATTTTTAAAACATTGAAGCTGTTTTATTTTGATTAATTAAGAGTGTAAAATACAAAAAGTGAGATTCCAGGGAAAGTGCCCACCAAGATCAAGGATATCTGTGCCAATTAAAAGGAATGCTATATTGCATAGAAATGAATGGAGACCACCAGCTGGAGCGCAGAAGCCCAGATCTGTAAGTCATTCTAAACCCTCCTTTGTGTTTTTTAGCTATTTTATATATAAATATTTATGTATTTATTTATTTTTTAATTAAGACAGAGTTTCGCTAGGTTACCACCAGGCTGGAGTGCAGTGGTGCTATCTCAGCTCATTGCAACCTCCACCTCCTGGGGTCAAGCAATTCTTCTGCCCCAACCTCCTGAGTAGCTGGGACTACAGGCACGTGCCACCACGCCCAGCTAATTTTTGTGTTTTTAGTAGAGATGGGGTTTCACCATGTTGGCCAGGATGGTCTCGATCTCTTGATCCGCCTGCCTTGGCCTCCAAAGTGTTGGGATTACAGGCGTGAACCACGGTGCCTGGCTGGTATATTCTTTTCTTTAATTTTTTAACTTAAAATTTTCTGAGTACGTAGTAAGTATATATATTTATGGGGTACATGAGATGTTTTGATACAGGCAAGCAATGTGAAATAAGCACATCGTGGAGAATGGGGTATCTATCCCGTCAAGCATTTATCCTTTGAGTTAATGAACAACCCAGTTATACTCTTTAAGTTATTTTAAAATGTATAATTAAGTTATTATTGACTATAGGCCATCTATTTTGCTATCAAACAGTAGGTCTTATTCATTCTAATTTTTTTAACCCATTAGAAGGTATGGTATATTCTTGACAGACCTACCTGCACGGTTCATGAGGTATAAGCTCATTATTTGGAGTCCACAGATTTTGTACTTATTCTGTAATGAGCATAATAATGGTATTTTGTTGGACAACTTCTAGTTTTTACATTTTATAAAACAAAGCTGTATGTTCTTACTAGTATACTTCAGGTTTAATTTTATTTTTATAACTGAAATTCTTCTAATTTCTAATAAATAAGGTTTTTCTATATAGGACATGTGAGTAACATAGCAATAGAAAACAATCTGCACTTAATTTTCTTAATTCTAACATATAGGATTGAGAAGTTTTTATGATATAATAATTGATATTTCACTAGTGATTCTTTGTGCTTAATTATTTGAATTCATTTCAGCAGTGTTGAATCTTTTAGGTCATGCTAGTGAAATGCTTCTAGTATGTAAATGATAAAATGGCTATTATATTTTAATTAAAGAATTGTATTTTTAAAGAAGGCTCATGGTATAATTATAGAACCATTTGGAAGTATATTTACTAAGTGTTTACTTGATACATAGACATTTTAGAAAATGTGTTCGTATATAAACTTTTTAAAAAATCCATTGTTTAAGTTATTGCCCTTCATTTGATAAAGGGCTTAACTTATTTATTTATTTGAAACAGGGTCTTGCTCTGTCACCCAGGCTAGAGTGCAGTGGCGTGTCTTAGCTCATTGCAGCCTTGAGATATTAGTCTGTTCTCATACAGGCTAATATAAAGAACTACTTGAGACTGGGTAATTTATAAAGAAAAGAGTTTTAATTGGCTCACAGTTCTGCAGGCTATATGGGACACATCGCTGGTGAGGCCTCAGGAAACTTATAATCATGGTGGAAGGGGAAGCAGGCTCATCTTAAATGGCCAGAGCAGAAGGAAGAGAGTGAATGGGGAGGTGCTACACACTTGTAAACAACCAGATGTCATGAGACGTTACTCACTGTCAGAAGAACAGCAAGGGGGAAGCTGCCCCCATGATCTAATCACCTTCCACCAGGCCCCTCCTCCAACTTCGGAGATTACAATTCAACATGAAATTTGGGCAGGGACACAAATCCAAACCATATCATTCCACCTCTGGTTCCTCCCAATTCTCATGTCCTTCTCACATTGCAAAATACAATTATCCCTTCTTAACAGGCCTCCAAGGCTTATTATCATTTCAGCATTAACTCAAAAGTCCACAGTTTAAAGTCTCATCTGAGACAAGTCAAGTCCCTTCCACCTATGAGTCTATAAAATAAAAAACAAGTTAGTTACTTCTAAAATATGATGAGGGTACAGGCATTGGGTAAATTCACCCATTTCAAAAGGAAGAAATTAGCCAAAACAAGGGGTTATAGACCCCATGCAAATTCAAAACCTAGCAGGGCAGTCATTAAATCTTAAAGCTCCAAAATAATCTCTTTTGATTCCATGTCTCACATCCAGGGCATACTGCTGCAAGGAGTGGGCTCCCAAGGCCTTGGGCAACTCTGCTCCTGAGGCTTTGTGGCTACAGCCCCTGTGGCTGCTCTCACAGGCTGCTGTTGATTGCCTGTAGCTTTTCCAGGTGCATGGTGCAAGCTGTCATTCAATCTACCCATTTGGAGTCTGGAAAATGGTGGCCCTCTTCTCACAGCTCCACTAGGCAGTGCCTCAGTGGGGACTCTGTGTGGAGACTCCAATGCCACATTTCCCCTCTGCACTGCTCTAGTAGTGGGTCCCCCCTGCAACAGGCTTCTGCCTGGACCTCTAGGCTTTTCCATACATCTTCTGAAATCTTGGTGGAGGCTCCCATGCCTCAACTCTTGCACTCTGTGCGCCTGCATACTTAACACCATATGGAAGCCACCAACACTTATGGCTTGTGCCCTCTAAAGCAAGGCTTGAGCTGTACCTTGGGCCCTTTTAACCATGTTTGGAGCTAGAGCAGCCACAATGCAGGACACCACATCCTGAGGCTGCACAGAGTAGTGGGGAACCTGGGTCTGGTCCTTAAAGCCATTCTTCCCTTCTAGGCCTCGAGGCCTATAATGAGAGAGGCTGCCTCAAAGGTGTCTGAAATGCCTTCAAGTCATTTCCCATTCTTGGCTAGCAACATCTGACTCCTCTTTATTTTTGAGAATTTCTGCAGCTGATTTGAATTCCTTAGCAGAAAATGGGTTTTTGTTTCCAAGCTGCAAACTTTCCTAACTTTTACACTCTGCTTCTCTTTTAAATATAAGTTCCAGTTTTACATCATTTATTTGCTCACAAATATGACCACAGGCTGCTAGAGCAGCCAGGCCACATCTTTAACTTTGCTGCTTAGAAATTTCTTCTGCCAGATACCCTAAATCATCACTCTCAAGTTCAGAGCTCCATAGATCCCTAGGGTAGTGATACAATGCCTCCAACCTCTTTGCAAATGCATAACAAAAGTGACCTTTGCTCCATTTCCCAATAAATTCCTTATCTCCATCTGAGACCTCCTTAGCCTGGACTTCATTGACCGTATCACTATCAGCATTTTGGTCACTACAATTTTAATAAGTCTCTAGGACATTTCAAACTTTCCATCATCTTCATGTCTTCTTCTGAGCCCTCCACACTCTTCTAACCTCTGCCCATTACCCAGTTCCAAAGTCACTTCCACATTTTCAGGTATATTTATACAATACCCCACTCCTGGTACCAATGTACTATGGTAGTCTGTTCTTGTACTGCTATAAAGAACTACCAGAGACTGGGTAATTTATAAAGATAAGAGGTTTAATTGGCTCACAGTTCTGCAGGCTGTACCAGAAGCATGGTTGGGGAGGCCTCAGGAAATTTACCATCATGGCAGAAGGGGAAGCAGGCTCATCTTACATTCAGGAGGAAAAGAGTGAAGGTGTAGCTGCCACATACTTTTGAACAACCAGATCTCATGAGAACTCACTCACTATCACAAGAAGAACAAGGGGGAAGTGCCCCCCATGATCCATTCACTAGGCCTCTCCTTCAACATTGGGGATTACAATTCAACATGAGATTGGGAAGGCACACAAATCCAAACCATATCACTCGGCCTCCCAGGCTCAAGTGATCCTCCCACCTCAGGCTCCTGAATAGCTAGTACTACAGGTGTGTGCCAAGATGCCCAGCTGGTTTTTATTTTTTGTAGAGTCAGGGTCTCACTGTGTTTCCCAGGCTGTTCACAAACTCCTGGGCTCAAGTGATCTGCCTGCCTCAGCCTCCCAAAGTGCTGGCATTATAGGCATGAGCCACTGTGCCCAGCCTAAGGGCTTAATTTTATTAAAGACATAAGAAAAGTGTCTTGTGATTCAGAGGACTCTTTATCAGACCTGTAGAAGAGAAAATACATCTAAAAGATTTGAGGATGAATTAAATTATGAGAACTGTTGGACACACTGACATTTTTTCCAATTCTTTGAAAAGGTAAAATTGATTTCCACAGGAACTACCTTTGATATTCCTATTATTGTTGGGATGTTAGAGAAAAATTTAAAGAAACTATTTATTGTCTTTCAATACTTTATTTCTAACCACTTTTCAACAAGTAATTAGTAGCATTTTCTTCTAGGTTGTATGCATGTGAAATTGTAAAACAAAGAAAACTACTTCTCACTTTAAAAGATTTTTAAAATTGGCCAGTGCAGTGGCTCATGCCTGTAATCCAATACTCTGGGAGGCTGAGGCAGGAGGATCGCTTCAGCCCAGGAGTTTGAGACCAGCCTGGTCAACACATTGAGAGCTCACCTCTACAAAAAATAAAATTAAAAAAAATTAGCTGGATGTGGTGGCATGTGCCTCTAGTCCCAGGTACTTGAGAGGATGAGGTAGGGGATCCCTTGAGCCCAGGGGTTTGAAGCTGCCATGAGCTATGATCACACCACCGCCCTCCAGGCTGGGTGACAGAGCAAGATCCTGTCTCAGAATTAAAAAAGAAAAGAAAAATTTTAAAAATAAACATAATTTGTGTTTAGATTAATGAACTAAATTTTATACATTTACTTTAATATTTAAATAGAACTATATGAAGGTGCCATTTCTCTAGATTAATGATGGTCAAATATCTGCAATTTCATATGGTTCAATCTAACATATATATGAATCATATAGCAGTAAAAAGAACAAAGAATATATTACCTCTTTACATGAGGACATTTTGGTTTTAATTGTTGTTGTTATTCATATTCCCAACAATTCATTCCTAGGTTTTTCTAGTAGTTTCATCTTTTTTTCTCTTTTTATTTTTAACTGTAAACTGGGCAGAGTTGCCACACTTAAGGTTAAATTGACCCCACTTTACTCTTTAGCAAGAAGGTCTTGACTGGCTTTTGTATCTTAATTTGATCTGTTTCTTGTCTTCTAGCTCAGTGGCCTCTGTTCAATTGTGAGATAAACTGTCATTTCTGGTTCTCCTGTTCTCATTCTGTTCTGGTTGGGAGGGGTGGAAAGAGCTGGGATGGGAATATTCCCATCACAACTGTTATATGACCTTTTTTCTGTTTTCTCTGGAAGAATGACTCTCATTCAGCATCTTCTTTTCTTTAAGTCACGATGCCATTTTGCATTTAGTCAATTTATCAGAAACTAAAATGTTGCAAATCCCCAAATGTGTGAATTTCACAATACTTTTTTTCCCCGTATAGTAAGGTATAAACGAGTTTATGAAAAATAGAAAACAATGATTCTGAGTTTAGTTTTGGATCTTGGGTTGGCTGGACATACTCACTAGCTAAGTATTTTTCACATACTCGCCATGAAGTATGCATGATTCATATCCATACCTTAGCAAAATTGTAAACCGCTATACTATGGTACTTAGGTCTTTTTGTACTCTAGGATTTGGAGACGCTAAGATTATTTTATGGTGAAAAACAAGTGTAGAAGAAACACAGCAAAAATATACCTTTAGTGCCTTGTCTTAGCTATGGTCACTCTCATATTGTCAAGTATTATAAATTTGTATTATGGTTTTTAAAAACATACCCTCTTCTTTTCTTCAGATAAAAATGATAGGAAGGCCCAAACTTGCTGCTGTGTGTGGACATTTTGATTACTATTATGCTCAACTTGATATGCTGAGGAGGAGAGCCCACGAACCAAGTTATCACCCTATTCCTCAAGAAAATACTGGAGTTGAGGATTACGGTCAGGAAGAGAGGCATGGCCTATCCACAAGTCAATGGTAATGTTGTGGTCTAACTTAAGCTTTGGTTATCTGAAAATAACTTTATATATTAACATTCATTATTCTGAAATCCAAATTTTCCTAACACAAATAATCCAAGAAGAACTTTCCAAAACTTCATTTGAAATACATAGTTCCCTTGACCTTTTTCTTTCTTTCTTTTTTTTTTTTTTCTGGAGACAGAGTCTCCCTCTGGTGCCTAGGCTGGAGTGTGGTGGCCCACGGCAACCTCCGCCTTCTGTGTTCAAGCGATTCTCGTGCCTCGGCCTCTCAAGTAGCTGGGACTACAGGCGTGCATCACCATGCCTGGCTAATTTTTGTATTTTTAGTAGAGACAGGGTTTCACCATGTTGGCCAGGATGGTCTTGATCTCTTGACCTGTGTGATCTGCCCGCCTCGGCCTCCCAAAATGCTGGGATTACAGGCTTGAGCCACTGTGCCTGGCCTCTCTTTTAATAGTCTTTCTTCCTTTTACTAAATTCCACTATGTGGCAGGTGGAAAAAAGAGTAGTATATATTCCATTTTCCAAAGAGGTTACTAATTTGAATTAATAATTGAATGATTGGAATCAAATGATCATTTGAGACATTTTGAGAAATGAAATATATTTCATTCAGCATTTATGTTTTAGGGATTTTCAAAATATGGACATATTAGAAAGAAAATAGTATACTTAAATTGGTCTTATGATAGATTTCAAAAAATTTACTTCATAACAGATTTCTGCAGATCTGTAATGTTTTCAATTTTTTTTCACACTGATGTCAATATTCCTGTGTCCTGAATGATTGACACCTAACACAGGCCTGAAGACCTGAGTCTGAGAGTTCTTTTTTAAAAATGTTTTATCATCAAATTATTTTTGTTCAGGGTTTAGACTTTGTTACTTTGGCAGCTATGGTTATTTTATTGAAATTTTGGTTGAACTATGAAAAATATAACAGACTGTGATGGTAATCTCATTAATAGTGAAAATGAGATAAGCAAGAATGCTAAGAGAATAATTTCTCCAGAAACATATAATGAGAAAAACAGGTGTTTTATCTTTAAAGATACTGGGTACTGTTGTGGTTCTATCCATCTTCATAACACATTTTTAATTATCTCCACAATTATCAAAAGTTGAGTCTTCCATTAGTTCAAATTGTAATATCCATATTAGACTCAATTAGTGAGGGACAGAGATTTTACAGATGAACTGAGAGCAGCCACAAAAATCCCTTTCCCTTTTCTCAACCACTGGGAAAATAATCTTCCACTCTTTGCCTAGATTTGAGAGCTGTCAAGCTATCAATTATTTTGACCACGTCTGATTTTGCCTCCCAGGCTCTTATATGAGACAGCAGGAAGGTCCTTCTCTTTCCTGGATACCCCTTTGATGCCTGGTAACCCCTCTTCTTTGTATGCTCCCCTGGCCCCAGCTTTCTCTCTGCTGGAGATCCAATTCCAGGCCATGGCATGGAGGAAGAGAAATCTGTACAGGATTTGAGGGGTGGGCAGTAGAGAGGGGGTAGACAGAGAGATAGAGAATGTCTTTTGGATTTTGGACAGTCCCTGGGTGTCTGAATCATTTTTCTTATGAAGATATTGATACACGTGCCAGTTAGGGTTTTGAGACAGATGGGTGCTACAATTTACCCTCATTTGATTCAGGAACTGTCTGTGTGTCAGGCACTTCACAGCCCCAATCTCTTCTAATCCTCATATCAATTCCTTGAAATGGTACTGTGCCCACTTTACAGCTGAGGAACTAAGACTCAAAGACTTTAACTAGCTTGTCATTTCATCCTATTTCTAAACCCCTGATTATTAACTTGCCTCTTTGTAAATTGGGGATGCTTATCATGATGTTCCTTCCAAAAGGAATTATTTCTGAAATGACAGTTCTGTCTTTGGAGCCATAGAAGATACTCATATTCCAAAAAACTTATTATCTGAAATGCAGTTTTTACAGTAATTACAGAAATTTTTTGCAGGAAATTTTGCAAAAAAAAAAAAGAAACATAAAATATGAGTATAAACTTGAAAATTGTTTAACTAAAATTAAAATTGTGCTGGGAAAATACCTTAAACATTTGGAGAGACAGCTACATCATGATTTCCTTTTTCATTAAGCATTTTTGTGCAGAGATAAAGGGATGGAGGGATACATTCCGCTCTCAGGGAGCTCAGTGTGTGATGCAGGAAACAGATATGCAGCCATTGTTAAATCAGGAGCGACAACCTGTACATTAGACACCTACACAAAGCATGAGAACTTCTGGGTGTGGGTTTGTTTTCCTCCCCCACAGCATATGGAAGGACTGAATCATGCCCTGAAGAAAAATCGCTGGATAAAAATATTTTTCTGTTTAATCCTCTCCTGTATCCTCACTTGTTATTCTTTATCCTTTTTCTTCTTGATTCCAAAGTTTTCTTTTCCATTGTAAACATTCTGTAACTCTGGGTTACTTTTTGAACTTGGAACTTCAAGCCACCGGTGAATTGTGAATCTCATTGCTAAACTGAAAATCTGCTTGTCAAATTGGTGCCTGAGATTCATTAAAATTTCTACTTAAGCTGAACATTCTTATTTTCTAAGGCCTGCTGAGTACCTTCAGAGAAAATTTGAAGCTCAACAATATAAGCTGAAAGTGGAAAAGCAATTGGTAAGTAAAATAGCAAATATGGGAGGCAATTAGGAATTTCCTAATAGTTTTTCTGTTCACAGATATTCAAGTCAAAGTTCATTCCACCAGAAAGTCAAGACTACTCTCTTCCAGTCCCAAGTTATTTTTTGTTTTTTATTTTTTGAGACAGAGTCCCACTCTGTTACCAGGCTGGAGTGCAGTGGCAGCATCTCAGTTCACTGCAACCTCTGCCTCCCGGGTTCAAGCAATTCTCCTGTCTCAGCCTCCTGAGTAGCTGGGATTACTGGTGCCCACCACCACGCCTGGCTAATTTTTGTATTTTTAGTAGAGACAGGGTTTCACCATGCTGTCCAGACTGGTCTTGAACTCTTGACCTCTGATGATCTACCTGCCTTGGCCTCCCAAAGTGCTGGGATTACAGAATGTGAGCCACTGCACCTGGCCTGAGTCCCCAGTTTTTAGTAACTAAAGAAAATAATGGGAACAGGCTTGAATAAGAGTCTTAGCAGCCCTGTTTCTTCCTTGGCTCTGTCTCTTCTGTGGGACCTTGGACAGTTCATTCAACCTATCTGAGCCTTAATTTCCTTTTCTGTAAATGAGAAAATTTAGAGTAGATGAGCTTCAAATTTCCTTGTAGTCCTGTAGTGCTTTGGTTCTATTTTGTTAAAGATTCTTCTGCACATTAAAAAAAAAGTGACTAGGCCAGTTACGATGGCTCACACCTGTAATCCCAGCACTTTGGGAAGCCGAAGCTGGCAGATCGCTTGAGCCCAGGAGTTCGAGAATAGCCTGGGCAACATAGTGAGAACTTTTCTCTACAAAAAATACAAAAATTAGCTAGGCGTTGCCGCGTGTGCCTGTAGTCCCAGCTACTCAGGAGGCTGAGGCGGGAGATGGCTGAAGCTCACAGTGGTTACAGTGAGCTAATATTGCACCACTGCACTCCAGCCTGGGTGACAGAGTAAGACTCTGTCTCAAAAAAAAATAAATAAATAAATAAATAAATAAATAAATAAATAAATAAATAAATAAATAAATAAATAAGTAAGTAAGTAAGTAAGTAAGTAAGTAAGTAAGTAAGTAAGTAAGTAAGTAAGTAAATAAGTAAGTAAGTAAGTTAGTAAGTAAATAAGTAAGTAAGTAAGTAAGTAAGTAAGTGACTGTTATACTTTCTTTGAAATGAAAGTTAACCTTTACCCTTAAATACTGTCAGAATTCTGGGGCTGAGAGGGGCTGGATTTGCACCCTATTTGTGTCACTCTTGTTTTGAACCGCTAAAAACTTGTGGTTCTACTCTTCTACATAATTCATGCTCTGGGGTTGCTAACCCTTTACAAAGCTTCGATATCACAATTATAACTTACCAGTTCCCAAAATAAATCTACATATCTCAAATGGTAGCATAAAATATGGGTCACTTAGAATAAGCTACTTAAATGGTTGCATTAATTTTTAAAAATTGTTTACTATGTGTGTGGCACAGTGGCTCACACCTGTAATCCAAACACTTTGGAAGGCTGAGGCAGGAGGATCGCTTGAGCTCAGGAGTTCAAGACCAGCCGGGCATCATAGTGAGACCTTATTTCTACAAAAAATTTTCAAATTAGCCAGACATGGCAGCATGTGCTTGTTGTCCCAGCTACTCAGGACACTGAGGCAGGAGGATTGCTTGAGCCCAGGAGTTAGAGGTTGCAGTGAACCAAGATTATGCCACTGTATTCCAGCCTGGATGACAGAGTGAGACTCTCTCAAACAGAAATATATATAAATATTATATATATTATAAAATATATATACATAAAATATAAATATACATATTTATATTTTATGTGTGTATATATATGTATATATATATATAAATGCTTTATACTTAAATTAAGAAAAATCTACTACTTAACACAAAAAACTCCCAAATACTGAGTTTGCTTAGTGATATAATTCTTGTTTATAGGAAAAAGTCAAGGTCAAATCAGAAGATGTTTCTGAAATCAAAGTATGCTTTATAAATTGTTTCATTCATTAAACAGGGTCTTCGTCCATCTTCTGCGGAGCCAAATTACAACCAGAGACAAGAGCTAAGAAGTAATGGAGAAGAGCCTAGATTCCAGGAGCTGCCATGTAGGAAAAATGAAATGAAGGAACAGGTTAAAGACTGTTTAATTCCAGGGTTGCCATTGTATTTCTTTGTATTACTGTCTTTTGTACTTAGTAGGAAGTTACTTCTGTTTCCTACAGTGCCCCTCAGAGGGCGCTGTTGTGTAAATACTTGGACACACTCAATTTGTCAACACCATGCTGAGTGTTACAGGGGATACAGAGTTAGGTATTTCACTTTCTCAGAGAATGCAATATGGCTAAGTTCATGAAGCTTTTCACCTTGGATTCATAGAATAACGGTCCATCATTAACAGATTTGGGATTTGTATTAGTTTCCTGGGCTGCCGTAACAAAGTTCAACAAACTAGCTGACTTAAAGCAGTAGAAATGTATTGTCTCACAATTCTGGGAGAGCAGAAATCCAAAATCAAGGTGTCAGCAGAACCAAGTGCCCCCTGAAAGCTGTAGGGGAATCCTTCCTTGCCTCTTCCTGGTTTCTGGTGCGTTGCTGGCAATTTTGGCATCTCCTTTATTTGCAGTCTCAACACTCCATTCTCTGCCTTCATCACATGCTGTTCTCCCTGTGTGTCCCTGTCTTCATATGGCCATCTTCTTGCAAGGACTCCAGTCATGTTGAACTAAGGGCTCACCGGTATGATCTCAGCTTAACTAGTCACATCTGCAGCAACCCTGTTTTCAAATGGGATCATATTCTAAGGCACTGGCAGTTAGGACTTCAACATATCTCTTTTTGCGAGGGACAAAATTCAATGCATAACAGGGTTATATAGAAAGGTGGGATTTATAAAGTAAGTGTATATCATGAACACATTTGGGTTATATATAAAATCGAGTTCTGTATCTGAAGCCGCTGTCTCACAGGGTGTAAAGTACCACAGCCGAAACATAAGGCAGATTATCATTTTAGGAACAACAGATTTTTCCATCTTATTTTATATTACACACTTTTGAAACTGTAGGCTGCATAAAGATTATTTTTGTTATGGTGTTCATAAACACTTAAAGTTTCTGGATTGGGTTTGCTTTCCAGGAATATTGGAAGCAGTTAGAGGAAATACGCCAACAGTACCACAATGACATGAAAGAAATTAGAAAGAAGATGGGGGAGAGAACTAGAGGTAAATTCATTCTTCTAGGGGAAACATTGTTCTATCGATATTGTTCTATCGATTTAGAGCTAACCAAATTGAGCTGCTATGAAAAGTAATGGTTTCCTCATAGAAAAGATAAAGTTTTATCATAGAGATAATCATGCAGACTTCTTTTGTGATAGGAAAGCTGTCAGACCTCATTGGAGCTTCAGTTTATTATGGTTTATGAGAGACTACACAAGATAATAAGGATATCTGAGATTCTCGGGAATGGCTATTATTAAAAGTATGTATTGATTGTTTTCCTCATGAATCAGTCAATATGTATTTACTGAGCAGCAACTTTAGACCAGAACTGGATTAGATGCAGAAAGTCCAAAATGAGTGTAAGTTCATGCCCAGGATGGGGGAGAACCCCACCACACTAGCATTTTTTCAACTATCTGCAGGGTAAGGTTCTAAAGGCTATTTAAGGCAAAATCTGAGTGCAGTTGGACTGATTCTTAAAAATCTCTTCAAGGCGCCACACTGGAAATTCATCCTTCCATCTCCCAAGAATGTCTATAGAGTTACTGCTTCTTCAGAAGCACGTCAGATGAAATAGCCAGCCTGTGTTTGGAGAACATGTTGTAAGAAAGACATGTGACTATTGAAACACTAGGAACACACTCAGTGCCCTAGAATGCCCTCCTAGGACAAGCTTGCAGGCACTGAGATGGCTGTCTCCCATCCCACTCGCACTGGCTACACACTCATTGAGTAGAGCCACCATGCTGCTGAAACTTATCTCTCTCTCTTTCTCTTCCACCACAGTGCATACAGATAAATTAATATAAGTCAAAGGAATGTAGGTACAATTCAGTTATATTTGCCAGGCTGTGAACTAGAGCTTTCACATACTGTATTACTAGTCTGTTCTCACACTGCTGATAAAGACGTACCCGAGACTGGGTAATTTATGAAGAAAAAGAAATTTATTGGACTCACAGTTTCACATGGCTGGGAGGCCTCACAATCATGGCAGAAGCAAAGGATGAGCAAAGTCATGTCTTGCATGAAAGCAGGCAAGAGAGCTTGTGCAGGAGAACTCCCATTTATAAAACCATCAGATCTTGTGAGACTTACTCACTACCATGAAAACAGTACGGGGGAAATCCGCCCCATGATTCAGTTATCTCCACCTGGCCCCGCCCTTGACACATGGGGATTATTACAATTCAAGGTGAGATTTGGGTGGGGACACAGCCAAAACATATCATACTTACTACTACTACTTCTTCTTTTTTTTTTTTTTTAAGACAGAGTTTTGCTCTTGTTGCCCAGGCTGGTGTGCAATGGTGTGATCTCAGTGCACCACAACCTCTGCCTTCTGGGTTCAAGTGATTCTTCTGCCTCAGTCTCCCTAGTAGCTGGGATTACTGATGTGTGCCACTGCATCTCATTTTTGTATTTTTAGTAGAGACAGGGTTTCCCCATGTTGGTCAGACTGGTCTTGAACTCCTGACCTCAGGTGATCCACCTGCCTCAGCCTCCCAAAATGCTGGGATTACAGGCATGAGCCACTGCGCCTGGCCATACTTACTTTTATTTACCCCCATGCAGAGAAGTTAAGTAGCTCATCCAAAGTCACTTAGATATAAAGCAGACTAAATATTTAAATATCTGACTTTAGGCTGGGCACAGTAGCTCATGCCTGTAATCCTAGCAATTTGGGAGGCTGGGGTGGGAGGATTCCTTGAGCCCAGGAGTTTGAGACCAGCTTGGGCAACATAGGGAGACCCTCCCTGCTGTAAAAAAAGGGGAAAAAGGCCCGACGTGGTGGCTCACACCTGGAGGCCAAGGTAGGCAGATCATGAGGTCAGGTGATCGAGACCATCCTGGCCAACATGGTGAAACCCCGTCTCTACTAAAAATACAGAAATGAGCTGGGTGTGGTGGTGCGCACCTGTAGTCCCAGCTACTCGGGAAGCTGAGGCAGGAGAATCGCTTGAACCAGAGAGTTGGAGGTTGCAGTGAGACGAAATCACGCCACTGCATTCCAGCCTGGCAACAGAGCAAGACTCTGTCTCAAAAAAAAAAAAAAAAAAAATAAAAATATATATATATATGTGCACATATATACAAAAAATTTTTAATTACCTGGGCATGGTGGTTTGCACTTGTAATCCTAGCTACTTGGGAGGCTAAAGTGGGAGGATTGCTTGAGCTAGGAGTTAAAGGCTGCAGTGATCCATGATTGTACCACTGCACTCCTGCCTGGGATACAGAGCAAGACTCTGTCTCAAAAAAGTAAAGTAAAACAAAACAAAAATCAGACTATAAAACCCCTACTTGGATTCATGCCTATAATCCTAGCACTTTGGGAAGCCAAGGCAGAAGGATCGCTTGAGCTCAGGCGTTTCAGACCAGCCTGGGCAACGTAATGAGACTCCATCTCTACAAAAAATTTAAAAAATTAGTGGGGCGTGGTGGCAAACACCTGTAGTCCCAGCTACTCAGGAGGCTGAGGTGGGAGCCTGAGATTGAAACTGCTGTGAACTGTGATTGTTCCACTGCACTCCAGTCTGCGCAACAGAGGGAGGCCCTGTCTCAAAAAATAAAAAAATATAATTAAGACCACTATTTTTTTTGGCATATGCAGATCTACTTGTAAATGGTTGGAATGATGAGACACAAAACAGTCATAGAGTAAGCCCCGTAGGTGTACCGGCGCCAAGATGAGCAGAATGAGCAGGAAGCAAGTTTTTATGGAAGAAGTGGGTGGGGCCCAAACTGGGTCTGAGAAGAAGAGTAGAAATTGGAGAGGCAGAGTTAAGGGAGGGGAGTGAGCCATGCCAAGGTTGGGACAGAGGACTGCCTGTGCTGGGAGGGGGCAGCGTGGAGGTGGTTCTCTCCAGAGCAGAGGCCTGGCTCATGGTGGGCAGCCTCGAGCCATCATCAGCCTTATGTCTAAAGCTGGTCTGGGGTGGGCAGCCTGAGCCCTGAAGAAATGGATAGCAGACATTTCTACAGAGTCTATGGAGGAAGGACTGGGAAATACTGAGGCTGCTGTGGGGGAAAAGGAGCAATAAAAAGGGCATTGATCGCACATCAGCCAAGTAGCCTTCAGAGCTCACTCAGAACCAATCTTGTTGACTGTGTATAATTTGTGTTAAAGGAGAACTCAAAAATAAGTCATAAAACCTATTTGGTGAAGAAGAGTAACCTGCCTGTCCATCAAGATGCATGTGAGGGAGAAGCACCTGTGCAGGTAATGATGGCTATTAGCAGACGTGCGTGTGCTCCACTCAGGTGGCTCTTACCTTTGCTGTGCAGCACAACCGTGTAGGGAACTTTTTAAAAATTCAGATGCTTCTCTGCCCCAGATGGTCTGGGATGGGGCCCAGGCATCCTGTCTGCAGAAGCTTGCTGGGTGATCTGTTGTGCAGCCAGGTTTGAGAACTGCTGCTCTTTAGCATAAAAACACTCCACTCTCTGGAGGGTTTGAGTCAGTGTCTCAGACACATTGGTCTGGAAATCTGATAGCCAGCTTCTCTTCCATTTCAATCTTATGTTTTTGGTGGAGGTAAGAGGCTGGGCAGAGTTGAAATAACAAATAAGTCTCAAGAGAGTTTTTTCCCCTTCTGCGAAAAGATTATATAATTATAATGCAAGATGAATCTGTTGATTTCAACCAATTCTGAGAATTACTCAACCTGTGAAATAACCTGATAAACAATGCTCTTACGATTACATGTTTTACTTTTCAAGGAGTTATATTGATTTTGTGAATAAGAAGCCCAAGTGTGCTTCTATTTTTGCTTAGTAAGAAGATTCTCAATGAGAATTATTATCTCATCTTTATAATTAGTGTAATTCTTTGTGTTTTAAATTATATCTATTATTAGAGCTTGATCCAGAGTCAACTAGAAATGGAAAATCCTCAAGGAATTATAAACTTGTCATTCAAAGGTGCCAGTAGGATCACAGTCAAATTCCATGAAAAC
This sequence comes from Ateles fusciceps, assembly GCA_036589455.1. Taxonomy (NCBI): domain Eukaryota; kingdom Metazoa; phylum Chordata; class Mammalia; order Primates; family Atelidae; genus Ateles; species Ateles fusciceps. Next base: position 12,003,757 of record JAZHEH010000630.1, read on the forward strand.
ACGGCTCAGATGTTACAGATGTGTTTTTCTCTCACATTTTAACCTGGTTAGATTAAATCCAGTGCCTTAATGTTTTTAAAAAGTCAGGTAGTTAAAAATAAACCATTGGAAGAACACAAACAAATGATGGTAACTTCCCCTCAAAAATTTTATATCAGGAATTGGGTGAATAAAATTTTATATGTTTTATGCAAGAGGAATAACATTGAAAGAAAACACCAAAATGCTGACGGTGGTAATTGGTGGTATCTGGATTGGTGTGAGTAGCGGTGATTATTGTTTCTCTACTTTTTAAATTTTTTATAAGAACGTTATAGAACTTTTACTACAAATATGTATACTAAAGTGTCCATTCCTTAGTTCTGTCAGCACTCTAATCAGTATCTTCAAACAAAAACAGCCATCTGAAAGCCAGGAATGGTGGCATGAGACTATAGTTCCAGCTATTTGGGAGGCTGAGGATCCCTTGAGCTCAGGAGTTTGAGACCAACCTGGGTAATACAGTGAGACCCCCATCTCTTCAAAAAAAAAGTGCATCTGCTATTTCCTGAAGGCTGTCCTCCACGGCAATCCAGCAGCAGATCCCTTTGCAAACTTCTGTAAAGGAAATAATTATCACCTAATTTGTCTACTTTTTGAATTTAGGTTTTAATTATCTTATGTGAAGGAAATATGTAGCTATAAAATAAGACACGTTTTATAAAAGTCTCTATTTGTAGAGTTATTTTTCCAAAGTACTGATTTGAACACGTTATTTCTCTACTCGACAATCGATGGCGACTGCCATTTTCCTTAGTGTGGCCTGCTAGACTTTTGTGAGTTGTTCCTAACAGAATGTTCCAGCCTCATTGCTCACATTTCCCCCAAACATACCCAAGGCTCTAACCTTCTCAAATTACTTTTTAAAGCCCTGCTTATTTACAAAGACATCTTCCTTTTAACCTTCAGGCCTTTGTAAAATGCTCATTCCTCTACTGAAATATCCTTTCCCTCTCTTCTTTTCTTGCAGAAGTCATCATATCAGACCTCCTGGTGAAGTTTCTAGCACAGCTTTTTTCCCTTTCCCCTTAGAATTAATGACACCTCATCTGTATATCCACAGCTTTTCCAAATACTTCATACACAGCCTGTGTCATTGTTAGTTATTTGCACTGCAACCTTGGGAAGGGTGTTTTTCTGCTTTGTAATATTTTGAAGTCTGAAATCAGGGCTATGACTGATGTATCTTACTTGTTTGTGAACTTGGTTGTCTGATCTGCTTGGATAGTCTGGTCATCTCAATTGTACAATATATGTCCCATTACTTTACTTTCCTTAAAATACAACGATCTCAGATCCCAACCCTGATCTACTCCAGTGGGTGGGACATTGAACCTCAGTCTGCTGTCAAGCTCTCCAGCATCATGTAATCTGAAAGCCCTTCACGGTCCTGTGAAGATTGGTAACTGTGCAGCCATGAGGTCTGGGATCTTGAGGCAGAGACGCCAGGCTGGTGTCCCGTCTCTTGCTCACTACTCCTATATACTGCCACAGACTAGGACTTGAGTCCCCCATCTCTTTAGAAAACAGTTTTATTGAGATATAATTGATCATAATAAACCACACATATTTAATGTATATACTTTATAAGATTTGACACGCACACCCATGAAACCATCACCACAATCAATACAGTGAATGTATCCATCACCTGCGAAAGTTTGTTGCACCCTTTTGTAAACTGCTCTCTCTTATTATCCCAATCTCTCCTCCCATCTCATCCCCATGCAACCACGGATCTGCTTTCTGTCACTGTAGGTTAGTTTGCATTTTCTAGATTTGTTTGCATTACAAAAATGGAGTCGTGCTATATGTATTCTTTTTTTTCTGGCTACTTTCATTCACATAATAATGTTGCAATTTATCCATACTAATAGTTCATTATTCTTTATTGCTGAGTATATTCTATTGTATGAATATATCAAAATTTATTGATCCATTCACTGTGGAGGGATATTTGGGTTGTCTCCATCTTTTGGCTATTATAAATAAGCTGCTAGGAATATTCATTTAAAAATCTTTTTTTTTTTTTTGCTCTGGAGTTTCACTCTTGTCGCCCAGGCTGGGTGCAATGGCATGATCTCAGCCCACCGCAACCTCCACCTTTGAAGTTCAAGCGATTCTCCTCCCTCAGCCACCCAAGTAGCTGGGATTACAGGCATGCGCCACCATGCCTGGCTAATTTTGTATTTTTATTAGAGACAGGGTTTCACCAGGTTGGTTAGGCTGGTCTTGAACTCTCAACCTGAGGATCCACCTGCCTCAGCCTCCCAAAGTGCTGGGATTACAGGCGTGAGCCACTGCGGTCGGCCATCAAGTACAAATCTTTATGTGGTCATATGCTTCTTTTCTTTCTTTTGGGTAAATACATTGGACTGGGATGGATGGATTGTATAGTAGGTATATATTTAACTTTCTAAGAACTGGCAATTGGTGTTCCAGAATGGCTGCACTGTGTTACACTCCCCTGGGCATTATGTGAGTGTTTCAGTTCTCTCTGTGCAGCTCTCTCCTCTTTAGGTCTTTGTCCTTCAAACTCTAGCACCTGAATCCCCCCCCAAGCCTTGTCTTATCGACTCAGGGAGTCTGCCACACTCACATTAGGTTCCCCATCCCTGCACCATGGCCTGCAAACTCTCTCAAGACAGGAGGCTGGGGCAGTTGCAGGGCTTGTCTCATTGGTTTTCTGTTTCTCGGGGATCACCGTCTTTCATTGCTGGATGTCTAATGTATTAAAATCCATTCGTCTATTATATATTTGAACTGGCTCTTTGGTTGTTTCCGGTGGGGAATTATATCTGGTTTCTGATACTCTGTCTTGGCGGAAAGCCTAAGTTTTCAGTGCCCACTGCTGGGGAGGGGTGGAGAGTACTTGAGAGTTCCTTTTGGAGATTGAGTTAGAGAAGGTGTGAGAGGTTTCGTACCTGCCCTGGAGCCTTTACCCCACTGTTCCCTCTGCATGGAAAATACTCTCCCCCAGACCTGCATATGCCAAGGTCCAATATTCCAGGGCTTAAATCAGTTGCCAAATAAGCTTTGCCTGTGTTACTCTCATCCCTACTCGTTTTCCATCCTATTATCCTATTTTATTCCCTTGATGGCACTTAACATTTCTGAAATTATGTCATTCGTTAACTCATTTATTATCTATCCTACTCCAGTAAAATGTAAGCTCCATGTCAATAGGGGCCTTTCTGGTCATGCCCACTGTGCTAACCCATTCTGAGGGTGTCTGGCCCCCAGGGAGTGCTCTGCCTGAATTTGTGGAGTGAATATTAAGATGAAGATGATGCTAAGTAGGCAGTGGATATGTGAGTCTGGAGCTCAGAGGAGAGGAAAGGTGAAGCCTGATGATACCCATTTAAGAGTCACTGCTTAAAGGTGGCATTTAAATCCATAGGACTGAGTAAGACCCCTTGTATTAAGGAAGAGAGGAGCAGAGGGCCCCAGATAGGACCCTAAGAAACCTCTGAATATGGAATTCACATCTCAATTGTGCCTTTGAAATTCTTGTCATCCAGTTTTAGTTTTCTTCTCTTCCTCCTTGAAATTGCCTGCCAATTTTCAGAGCCCTCTCCTTCCTTTATACCATTGTGAGTTGTATACTTTGCTTATTTTCCTGATTAAGATCATAATCCTCTTAAGGGAATGATCCTGTAGTCAACATTACATTCTTGAATTGAATTGGGTTGCACTGGAGTGGACTGGAGTGATCAGTATTGTCACATTATAGAATTTCACCCACTGAAGTGCCAGTGTTAAATGTATTAATATTTCAAGTTAATGGATACTGTGCCCAAGTTTTTAGTGAAGTATTAACTTTCCATTATAAAAGCTTGTTTTTGTTCTCAAATCAATCATCAGATTTAACCCAGAAATCAACTCATGTAAACATACAATGATAGAATTGTGTTTTCTCTAAACTTTCAGGACATTGAAAGAGAATTGAAACAAATAGGGCTTCAGTACACAAAGGAAAGTAAAAATCCAGAACAGAAATACAAAGCTAAGGTAAGAAACACTTTTGTCTTTGGGTTCCATATTAAATAGCTGGCTGGGGAGCCACCTCGTGATCTGGGTTGCCTGTATGATTTTCTCCTGACTATTTTATAGAATTGCTCTATTTTGTGATGTGAGACGAATGGTTTTAAGAATATATAATGTCAAATAAAATTGACCTAGGGAGTTGTAATTTAATGGCTTTTATTGAATTGCTAAACCAATTTTTTTTCTTTGCTTTCTCCTAGAAAGGGGTAAAGTTTGAAATTAATTTAGACAAATGTATTTCTGATGAAAACATCCTCCAAGAAGAAGAGGTATGCCATTAAGTCTAAATTTCCATTAGTAGATATGAGAAAATGCGTGTATCTTAATAGCATGTTTCATGACATTATTCCACAGGCTGTAGGGATAATTTTTTCAACTTTTAGATTCAGGGATACATGTGCAGGTTTGTTACCTGGCTATATTGTGTGATGTTGAGGTTTGGGATATGAATGATCCCATCATCCAGGTACTAAGCATAATACTCAGTAGTTTTTCAAGCCTTGCTCCCCCTCCTTCCTCCCCGCCACTGTAGCAGCTCCCAGTATCTATACCGTCTTTATATCCATGAGTACCCAATGTTTAGCTCCCACTTATAAGTGAGAACATGCAGAATTTGGTTTTCTATCCCTATGGAATTTGCCTAAGATAGTGGTCCCCAGCTGTATTCATGTTGCTGCAAAGGACATGATTTCATTCTTTTTAATGGCTGCATAGTATTCTGTGGTGTATATGTACCACATTTTCTTATCCAGTCCACCACTGATGGGCACCTTTGTTGATTCCATGATTTTGCTATTGTGAATAGTGCTGGGATGAACATGTGAGTATATGTGTTTTTTTGGTAGAATGATTTGTTTTCTTTTGGATATTTTCACAGTAATGGGATTGCTGGGTTGAACAGTAGTTCTGTTTTAAGGTCTTTGAGAAATATCCAAACTTCTTTCTATAGTGGTTGAACTAATTTATATTACATTACCACCAACACTACATAAGCATTCCCTTTTCTCTGCAGCCTCACCAATATTTGTATTTTGACTTTTTAGTAATAGCCATTCTGACTCGTGAGATGGTATCTCATTGTGGTTTTGATTTGCATTTCTCTGATAATTAGTGATGATGAGTATTCTTTCATATATTTGTTGGCTGTTTGCACGTCTTCTTTTGAGAAGTGTCTATTTCTGTCTTTTGTCCATTTTAAAATTTGGGTTATCGTTTCTTGTTCAGTTAAGTTCCTTATAGAGTCTGGATATTAGACCTTTGTTGGATGCATAGTTTGCAAAAATTTTCTTCCTTTTGTAGGTTGTCTGTTTACTCTGTTGATAGTTTCTTTTGCTGTGCAGAAGCTCTTTAGTTTAATTAGGTCCCACTTGTCAATTTTGTTTTTGTTACGATTGCTTTTGAGGACTTAGTCACAAATTCTTTCCCAAGGCCCATGTTCAGAATGGTGTTTCCTAGATTTTCTTCTAGGATTCTTTTAGTTAGAGAGTTAGAGGTTTTTTGTTTTTGTTTTTTTGAGACGGAGTTTTGCCCTGTCGCCAGGCTGGAGTGCAGTGGCGTCATCTTGGCTCACTGCAACCTCCGCCTCCTGGGTTCAAGCAATTCTCCTGCCTCAGTCTCCCGAGTAGCTGGGACTACAGGCCTGTGCCACCATGCCCAGCTAATTTTTATATTTTGCTAGAGATGGGGTTTCACCATGTTGGCCAGAATGGTCTCAATCTCTTTACGTCGTGATCTGCCCACCTCAGCCTCCCAAAATGCTGGGATTACAGGGGGTGAGCCACTGTGCCTGGCCATAGTTAGAGATCTTACATTTAAATAGTTAATTCATCTTGAGTTAATTTTTGTATACAGTGAAAGGCAGGGGCCCAGTTTCATTCTTGCGCATTTAGCCAGCCGGCTATCCCAGCACCATTTATTGGATAGGAAGTCCTTTTCCCATTGCTAATTTTTGTCAGTTTTGTCAAAGATTAGATGCTGTAGATAGGTAGCTTTATTTCTGGGTTCTCTATTCTATTCCTTGGTTTATGTGTTTGTTTTTGAACCAGTACCATACTGTTTTGGTTACTGTAGTCTTATGGTATAGTTTGAAGTTGGGTAATGTGAGGACTCTGGCTTTGCTCTTTTTGCTTAGAATTACTTTGGCTATTTGGGCTCTTTTTTGTTTACATATGAATTTTAGCATAGTTTTTTTTTCTAATTCTGTGAAAAATGACATTGGTAGTTTGATATAAATGTGTTGAATCTGTAGATTGCTTTGGGCAGTATAGCCATTTTAATGATATTGATTATTCCAATCCATGAGTGTGGAATGTTTTTGCATTTGTTTGTGTCATCTATGATTTCTTTCTGTATTTTGTACTTCTCCTTGTAGAGATCTTTCACCTTCTTCATTAGATGTACTCCTAGGTATTTTATTTTATTTTTTTTTGGTGGCTATTGTAAATGGGATTGCATTCTTGATTTGGCTCTCTGCTTCAGTGTTCTTGGTGTATAGGAATGCTACTGATTTTTATACTTGATATTGTATCCTGAAACTTTGCTGAAGTTGTTTATCAGCTCCAGGAACCTTTGGATGGAATCTTTAGGTTTTCAAGGTATAGAATCATATCACTGATAAAGAGATAGTTTGACTTTTTCTTTCTTATTTGGATGCCTATAATTTTTAAAAATATTACTAGAAAAATATTTTGTGTTCAAATGAGTCTTCCAAATGCTTTTTATTCTCCCATTTTATTTTATTGTGGTTATTTCTTTAGGTAAATTATTATATTTTAATTTACTTTTCTTTAAATAAAGGAGCTATTTTACTCATAATATTAATTGTTATCACAGCCAAATTAAAATAGATGACCTGATACATAGTCAACAACTAATATAATGACCTAAAAAATTGAACAGGTACCCTGAAACCAGGCACATTTATTTTAGGTCTTAATTCATTATTGATAACGTTGAGTAAATCTCATTTATGCTTGTGGGTTCTCCTTGCCACAGCAATAACTGTCCCAACACAGTAAATCCAAATTTAATTTTATTACTTGATTTTCAAATATTTTTTAATCCTGGTTTTATCAGACCTATAACAAATGTCAAAATTAACTGGTTTATTTATCCATTTTACCTTTTCTGAATTCACCTTTTAAGTCAATGTAGGTATGAATAATTACACATGATGTTCAATCTTTTTCTTTAATGTTCTTTTTTAGCTTAAAACATTTTCATGTTAGCATTTCTTATTTTTATGAGCATTTGCTACATAAAGACTTCATTAGAGTTGTGATAGTTAACATTCACCTCTGTTCAACCATAAGTTCCTAAATGCCCCGGAGCTGTGACATTAGAGTGGAACAGATCTGGGAACCTGCTTCTGGGTGCGAAGTTGAGAAGTGGTACTCTCACAGAGCTTCTGTGAAGTGAGGTGCTGTCGTTGCCCTGCTGAAATGAAAGAATAGAGTCCAAGAAGTTTTAACTGCCATTCTTTCTTATTCTTTGCTTCTATCTGCTTGAAACAGAAGTGGTCATTTTGGTATTGACTGTAGAATACTAGGAGCAGATTTAGGCACCTGGTTAAGAATGTTGTATACTTAAAGCAGGGCATGAATGACAAAATCTTGAGAGCACTGTAGCATGGAACGGAAGTGGATAATATTGAAGGCAGAAAGTCTAGATAAAATGAAGTTGCCTTATGACCAGTGCTTGACACTGTTGACCCGGAGAAGAAATGAAAACATTTCTGTTTTTATCTTATTCTGACATAGCTCTAGTTTTAAAACTCTATGGAATTATTTGTTTAGTAAACATAGGTTGAATATTTACCATATACCTTGCTAATTAGTTTTACTAGGAACACAAAAAATGTAGTTTTTCTTTCTTGCAAAATATGGCTAATTTATCATGAAACACTGTGGAATTGATTTAGGTAATGGATATGCTAAATGAAACTTTGACCTTTGAGGATGGCATGAAGTTTAAGGAGTATAAATGTGTAAAGGAGCATGGAGATTATACAGACAAAGCATTTGAAAACTCCACTGCCCAGAAGCAGGTATGTGTCTCTTGAAAGTTGTAACTGAGAAGGAACTCTTTTATTAGCAACCCATCTTGAACTCTGTCCCCATGCATCTGCCTCGCCTCCACTGTTACTTGACCCCTCTCTGCTCTCCCTGAGTAAGGCAGAAACACACTTCCTATTCTCTTGCCACCCATTCAGAGGCTACACTCCCTGAGATCCAGCCCTCCTCTCCTGCTCCACACCCACTCCCTCCTGCAGCTTCAGCTTCTCCCAGGAGCTCCAGACTTAACAGTCTTTCTCATTATCGTCTGGGAAACTCCATGGACAAGTGTTGCCAGTGTCTGAAACTCAGCTGTGTAAAGTCCAGCTCTTCTGTGCTCTTCCTTTCCAATGACCCTTTATTTTGGTCAGTGTCACAGGTGCGACAGGCTGGGGCTAGTGTCATGGGCAGTAAAAGGATTTATCAAGACAATTGTAGGTAAAGAAAGGCAGATTTATTAAAGTATGAAGATACATTGCAAGAGTGCAACAGGCAGCACGGCAGAGAAGGGGCTGTCTGCCAAGAGGCAGGAGCTGGAGGGAAATTGTGTAGGGTCATACTGGAGGAGCTACATGTTGATAACGTGTGCCGATAAGGTTGTGCTGCTGGGGCTACATGTGGAAGGAATGAGGTATTTGGGGACAGGATATGCCAGCAGCTTGTCTGTGATTAGCCATCTCTTAGAACAGTCATTCCCCCACCCCCATGTGGGGCCCCTCCCCTGTTTTTGTTTACTTATGAGAACTTCACAATCAGTGCTGTCACCAGGGTGCACTCTCAGCATAGTGTCTACTCTGAGATGTCTCTGGAGTCTTTCTCTTCTTCATTCCCTCTGCTACTAGTTTAGGGCTCTGTCATCTCTCAGTTGTGTGATGTGGGCTTCAGAGACAGATGGGAGTTTCAATCTCGGGTGTTGCTGCCACTTTCTGGTTATGTGAACTTTCTTTTAAAAGTTATTCCAACACTCTGAATCTCAGTTTTATCTTAGGAACAGGGGGATAATAGTAGTAGGCACAACCACACAGGGTAATTGTGAGGACTAAAGTGAGGTTTGATGTACAAATGACCTGGCACATACTAGGTGCCTAACATAAATGCTATCTTTTCATTTTCCCTTTGCCTTCCCCTCACTGTATTGCCTTATTCTCTTATGTGACCTCCTTTTCTCTAGTATTTCCCATTCATTCTCTAAATGGTTACTGTATTTGTCTGTTTTCACACTGCTAATAAAGACATACCTGAGACTGAGCAATTTACAAAAGAAAGAAGTTTAATTGGACTTACAGTTCCACTCGACTGGGGAAGCCTCACAGTCATGGTGGAAGGCAAGGAAGAGCAAGTCATATCTTACATGGATGGCAGCAGGCAAAGAGAGAGCTTGTGCAGAGGAACTCCTCTTTTTAAAACCATCTTATCTCATGAGGCTCATTTACCATCACAAGAACAGCACGGGAAAGACCTACCCCCATGATTCAGCCACCTCCCACTGGGTCCCTCCCACAACATGCAGGAATTCAAGATGAGACTTGGGTGGGCACACAGCCAAATCATATCAGTTACTAAAGTTATCTTGGCATATTTTTACTCTGCTTATATTTTATTTTGGATAATACCTGCAGAATAAGGTCCATTCCACATATTATCACATTTAACACCACATGGCCTAATTCTGCTGTGACCTACTTTTCTTATCCCAGCACTCCCTCTTTCTTTCCATGGAAAATGGAATCCATAAAACCTGCCGGAACACCCGTCTTCCCCTACAGCTATATGAGCATTTACACACCTGACTTGGCTTGGTTTCCTCTTCCTGGAATATCCTCTGCCTCATTTCCATCTGGAAAAATCTCCATTCAGCAGGCATATTGAGAATCTCCCTTGTGCCAAAGACTGCTTGGTGGTAGGGAGCTCAAAGATTAATGAAATCTGGGCCCTGCTCTCAATATCACAGAAGTGTTATGAGCAAAAGAGGCACAAAACATGTTTTCTGAGCCTGAAATATACCACTGGAGTGCAAGCTGGCTGGAGAGTCAGGGGAGGTCCGCACTCCTCCAGGGCTTGGCGTGCCATCATATTTGTGATTGAGAAGGATCATGCTGGCTCCAGAGCAAATGATGGCCTGGAAGGCGAGACTGAAGGCAGGAGAAGAGTCCAAGTGCATGAGCCAGAGTGGTGCAGGGAGAATAGGTACTGAGTGTGGGGTGTGAAGAAGAGAAGGGGCTCCAGGATATTCCCGGCTTTTTAATTCAGATGCGTAAAGCTTTCACTAACCAAATATACATTACATGGAGGGTAGTGGGGTTGGGAGAGACAAGGTAGTGATCTAGATTTGGAACATGTTGAGATTTAGGTCTTTATGGCATCAGTTGCAGATGCTGTGTAAGACTGAAAGCCTGGGGCATATCAGGGATAAAGATATAGCTTGGTGGCCCTTACCATATCCATGGTTTTTAACCTTGGTGACATCAAAATACCTAGGCAGAGGGACTGGAGTGAGAGGGAAATGGAGCTTAGGACAAAACTCTACCACTATTTACACAAATTTTGGAGAATCAGGAGAGAGTAAAGCCCAAGGAGGAGAGACAAGTCATGGAGGAGGCACAGGAATTGGCAGCATCAACTGGAAGAGAAAGGCCAGGTGAAGTGGGTGGGATTTGGCCCTTCAGGAACCCTTAATGGCCTCAGGGAAAGCAGTCAACTGTGAAAGGGGTAAATTCAACTGTTATCTTTGCATCGGTTTGCTGGGAAGAGGAGAGTGGGTTGGCTGTTTTTTAGATGAAAGGGGGAAAAAACCCTTCATTAGTAGTATTCTGAAAATTGTCTCTCATTTTAATCTGTATTCCTATAATTATTATTCAGGCTGAAGAATTTTTGCATATATTTGTTGACTATTCATCTTTTTTTCTTTTTTCTTTCTTTTTTTTTTTTGAGATGGAGTCTCCCTCTGTTGCCCAGGATGGAGGGCAGTGGCGTGATCTTGGCTCACTGCAACCTTCACCTCCTGAGTTCAAGTGATTCTTCTGCCTCAGCCTCCCCAAGTAGCAGGGACTACAGGTGCACACCACCATGCCCAGCTAATTTTTTTTTCAATTTTTGTAGAGACAAAGTTTCACCATGTTGGCCAGGCTGGTCTCGAATTCTTGACCTCAGGTGATCCACCACCTTGGCCTCTCAAAGTGCTGGGATTAGAGGTGTGAGCCACTGTGCCCGGCCAACTATTCATATCTCTCCTATGAATTATGTGCTCATGCCCTTTCTCCTTTTCTCTACTGAAAACAACATGTTTGTTTTTTTCTTTATAAGACTGATTTAAATCAAACCTTTTCCTGTAATATGTATTGCAAGTATTTTCCCCAGTTGGTTGTCAGATCTCATTTATGGTAGTAACAGCAGATGTGTATGAGTGTGTGTGTGTGTGTATTCATTCACTTAGGAATAAACTTTAAAAGAATTGTGCGGCGTATAGAAAGAAAACTGTAAATCCTTACTGAGGTATTTCAAGGCCACTTGAATAAATGGAGAGAAGTAACAGTGCTATATATTGGAAATATTTTTTTCAAATAAATATTGCACTATCGTTGTCTGAGGTATCACCCAGAGCTCTGTCTTGCCACCAAAAGAATAAGGAACGTGGACACCAAGGGTGAGTTTGGAGTGAAAGTTTAATAAACAAAAGAGGAAAGCTCTTCACTGCAGAGAGGGGACCCAAGAGGGTTGCCATTTCACAGCTGAGTAAAAAGCCTTTTATGAAAAACCTAATGGAGCTGGGTGTTTCAATTGTACAAGGCATGAATTTCTGGCAGCTCTACCCTATCCTCCTACTATGCTGACTGACTGGGGGTTGTCTTTGGAAAGGGCACCACTCAGAAAATGACATGATTGTTGGCTGTATGTGGTGGTGGCTTATGCCTGTAATCCCAGCACTTTGGGAGGCCAAGGTGGGCAGATCTCTTGAGGCCAGGAGTTCAAGACCAGGCTGGCCAACATGGCAAAAGCCTGTCACTAACTAAAAATACAAAAATTAGTTGGGTGTTGTGGTGCATGCCTGTAATCTCAGCTACTTGAGAGGCTGAGGCACAAGAATCGCTTGGACCTGGAAGGTGAAGGTTGCTGCGAGCCGAGATTGCACCACCATACTCCAGCCACACTCCAGCTGGGGTGACAGAGCAAGACTCTGTCTCAAAAAAGAAAACAAAAAGAGAAAGAAAATGACATGATAGTGTAAAGGACCAATTGGAGACTTGGTCCACAACTGGCTGAGCGTCAGAGTGATGGTTCATAGAGGCTTGGCTCACAGTCCAAAGTATGCTCCAAAAGAAACGAATGTGCTCATTGGAGCCCACCATGAACACGCCCACAAAAGGAGAAGGAACTGTTTCCTGGAGGCCCACTGGTTGCACCAAGGACAAAGGCATTTCTGTGTTGGGCCTTGCTCCCTTATCTATGCAGCTGTGGGCATGTTTTAGGCAAGTTTCCTGTGCTAGTTCCCTTATCTGTGTCTGCAGCTTGATTTTTCAGACTATTCTTTTGCTTAAAGGAATTCTACCAAGGACCTGCCCTAACTGCCTGCCTAACTGGTTCTTTCCTTCTCCACCCTCAAAATGTGGATTTATGGCCATTTCAATCAAAACCACAGCAGGATTTTTTTTTTTTTAATGGTGTGGGGGAGATCTCAGCAGGTTGGAGAATTCTAGAGCTTCTTAAGTAGCCAAAAATTTTGAAAAAGTACAGTGAAGTGGAATTTACTTTTCCAAACGTCAAAATATATTACAGAAATTATAGTCATTCAAACAGTATGATAGTAGCACCCAAATAGCTAAAACAGTGAGAAGAGAAAGTTAGGAAGAAATCCTAGTATGTATCATAATTCTGCACAAATGAGAAGTAACATCACAAGTCAGTGTGAAAAGAAAGGATTATTCAAATAAATGCTGCTGGGCCAACTGGTTAACAGTTTGGGGAAGATTGTGAACTCAGACCCTAAATAATATGATACAACAAAATAAATTTTAAAAAATCAGAGTTTATATGTAAAAAAGTTATACATTAGAAAATGGAATAAAAGAACATAGGTAATTTTTTCAACAGGGAAGAGCTAGCTGTTCAAAGGACATAGAAAAAAATCACAGAATAAACTAGTAATAATTCAACTTTAACAACAAAAAGCTTTAGTAAAGCAAATAATACTAACCCCTAGAATTATCATTTTCACTAGTTTAAATAATCATAAATGTCCACAAAAATTTAGCTACAAATGAGGTAATAATATAATGGTGTTATTAATAATAGTGAAAAATCACCAGCAACCTAAAAATCTGGCAGGAAAGGATTAGTTACATTATATTACATTCATGAAGCAGAATACTATATTTGCTTTAAAATAGCTGTATAGAAGAATATTTAATAACCTGGATATGATCTGTAGCTGACTGAAAAAAGCAGGCTCTGAGAGGACATGTATTATGTGGTACAATTTTTTGTTTCAAAACAAAGCAAAAACCATATGCAGAAGGGTAAAATTGAAATTTTAATAGTCTCTGGACAGTGAGATTATGGGTGATTTTTTTTTTTTCTTCTACTTACCTGATTTTCAGATTTTCTTTTTCTTTTTTTTTGAGACAGAGTCTTGCTGTGTCACCCAGACTGGAGTGCAGTGGTGTGATCTCTGCTCACTGCAACCTCCGCCTCCCGGGTTCAAGGATTTTCCTATCTCAGCCTCCCAAGTAGCTGGGATTACAGGTGCCCGCCACCATGCCCAACTAATTTTTTATATTTTTAGTAGAGATGGAGTTTCTCCATGTTGGGCAGGCTGGTCTTAAACTCCTGACCTCAGGTGATCCACCTGCCTCTGTCTCCCAAAGTGCTGGGATTATAGGTGTGAGCCACCACACCTGGCGATTTTCAGATATTTTTATAGTGAAAATAGTAATAAGGAAAAAGTCAGAACAAGTTATTTTTTTTAATTAAGAAAATGGAACAGATTGCATTTCTGTGGAAAAGTTCTCATAGATGCCTCAAGGAATTTGTTTATTTGTGTCACTGATATTTCCTTAGCATTTAGCTATATTGGCCTGTCAATCAAACACTAAGAATAAAAGTAAAGCAGTGTTGACACCTGTTTGCCATTTCAGTCTTATATCTATGTTAGAACAAGGGTGGTCATTTTTCTGGTTTTGTACGTACCTGCTGATAAACTACCTCTGAGTTCCTAAGAATTGTTTGGGGCGATTAGTTACACTTTGCTTTTGAATTAACGAGTTGTTTCCTTACACCCAGGGTTTTCCATGCATACTGCAGCTACTGCGGGAAACAGGAGGCAGTGGGATGGAGGAGTGCCTCAGACTCTGCTGCAGAGGATGGCAGTGGCCGACATCACCTCCACCTGCCCCACGGGGCCTGACGGTGAGTCTGTGCTTAGCGTCAGTTGTCAGGAGGGGAAGACCAAGGCCCTGTACAGCCTGGTGCTCATCCTGATGTGATAGTCTACTTCTCAGTACAACCCCCTATAGATCTTGTATCAGACACTTTCAAAGATGTTGTTTTGATACCTCCCTACCCCTAGAGAGACTTGCCTGCTAATTATCCTGGACAAGTGGCCACTCTAGACATGCACATGTAAAGGAGGAAAAATCTGGAATGTCACCTTCCTCAGAGTGAAGAAGAGTGCATGAGGAAGGCAGCTGACTTGATTTACCTTCCAAGGCCAGCTCAACTTTCTTGTGATTTCATAGGCTCATTTTTGTTTTCACCAGTAAAATTAGAATTAAAAGAGTAGCTATCCCTATAAGATTTAGTTAATAGTTCAAAGATACATATAAATTGCTTTGAAGCCAATGTGCTATTTAAATGTTAAGAATATTTAGGATATGATGATATTTTCTACCTAAATTCCTTCGTTTACATTTGAACCTCTGATACAGCCTTTCCTTAGAAGAGGTTCATAGCAGCCTCCAACCTCTGAGCGTTATCTTCACAGGTGGTGAAGATTTGTATTACTTATTTTCTATGTTCTTGATAACATGGAGCTGAGAGGGAGCTAAAATTTGTACATGTGCTGTAAGTTGAAATATGTAAGTATATCACTGAAATGAGCAATTATGTATGTAAATTGAATTATAATTTAATAAGATAATTGAGGGGAAGCGCAATTAAAATAGGCAAATAAAATAGAAATTTTATCACACCAAAAAAGCCAGTTTACAAAACAATGACTCTTCCCCCCATCAGCTATGTGATGAGAAATCACTAAATTTTTCTATATTTCTGCTTTTTTGTTAATAAAATTAGAGGTGGGATTAGGTTACCTCCTAACATTCTGTGATCTTATACAAATGCAAATGAGAAGCAGTTTTATTTTTAATAACACTTTTCTCTTCAGATGGCCAAGTTATTGTGACTGAAGGCATTCCAGAAAATAGGAAACAGTGGCGGCATGAAGCTCCAGGAACTTTAATGAGGATTTTGGCAGCAGCACATCTAACGAGTAGCTCATTTTCTGCCGATGAAGGAGAATTTGGTATGTAGGTTATTTTAAACAACATAACCAGTCCCCAGAGGAATTTTGTCAAAGATTTGCAAATTCCGAAAGGGAATAAAAATACCTTCAGCTGGGAGAGAGAACTGGGAGGGTGTCTAGCCTTTTCAGAAGCTAATTTGCTTTGTCCAATCCTGTTCCAAATGCAACTAACAAAAGACACGAGCTCCCAGGCGAGTGGTGTAATTTTCTTTAATGCAATCAGCTGACAATTGGTGAAAAGTTTAAGTAGGGCTAGGGGCTTTGTAGCTGATTATCTAGTATTGTTTTGCTCTACCTGAGAGAGTCAGTTTATTTCTGACAGCTATTCAGTGGACTCAAATTACTATCCCATGGGCAATAAAAATACACCATAATATCATGTTTTTTTCCTCCAATTTTTAGCAAGATTCTGCTTTTGTTTACTTTAAGGCAGGAGTCCCCAACTCTCCGGCTGCAGACCAGTAAAGACTGTGGCCTGTTAGGAACCAGGCCACACAGCAGGAGGCGAGTGTCGAGTGTCGGTCAGGTGAACCTTAACTGCCTGAGCTCCGCCTCCTGTCAGATCAGCGGCCGAATTCAGTTCTCGTAGGAGAGCAAACCCAATTATGAACTGTGCATGTGAGAGATCTACCATGCACACTCCTTATGAGAATCTAATGGCTGATTATCTGAGGTGGAACAGTTTCATCCTGAAACCACCCCCATTCCCTGCCCCTGTGGAAAAATTGTCTTCCATGAAACTGGTCCCTGGAGCCAAAAAGGCTGGAGACTGCTGATTTAAGGGGAAGCCAACCATCATTTTCTAAAATTTGAGGGGCCTGGGTATAATGGCTCACAACTATAATCCCAGGACTTTGGGAGGCTGAAGGAGGCAGATCTCTTGAGGTCAGGAGTTTGAGGATGCTCTGAGCTATGATCACTGCTCTCCAGCCTGGGTGACAGAGCAAGAACTTGTCTCTAAAAATAAAAATAAAAAATAAAGCCAGCTGCAGTGCCTCACACCTGCCATCCCAGGCTGAGGCGGGTGGATCACATGAGGTCAGGAGTTCGAGACCAGCTGGCCAACATGGGGGAAACCCCATCTCTACTAAAAACAAATATTAGCTGGGCATGATAGCACCTGTAATCCCAGTTACTCAGGAGGCTGAGGCAGGAGAATTACTTGAACCTGGGAAGTGGAGGTTGCAGTGAGCCGAGATCACACCGTTGCACTCCAGCCTGGGCAACAGAGCAAAACTCCATCTGAAAATAATAATAATAATAATAATAACAATAAAAAAGGCTGAGGGAAATCACATCATAATTCAGTTGTATATCAGATATTCAAGTGTGAAGTGGTACAAGAAAAGCTACTGCAGGCAAGCAGGGATTCCCGGAGTATCCGCACGAGTGTGAGGTCTGGGACCTGGTATTGCGGAGAAGTGAGGGTGAGCAACAGGTAGAAACACTAAGGTATTAGATATTCTTGGAGGCTGATAAATGTTTACAAAGTTAAATACCACTACAAAAACATAGTAATTTTTAGCTGTCAGTTGAGTCCCAACAATTAATGAATACACATTTTATAATATTTTGAAAGAGGCTTTCTAATGGAATTTTTTTTTTATGTGGAACAGGACATTTTACTAATACATCTAAATATCTCTGTTTCTCTGAAGTACGAAGCCAAAAGTTTAAGATTATAAACTCATAATTAGTCGTTAATGTCTTAGCATTGTTATTTGGAGATGATCTAGATAGTTAATGAATACCTATCATTTAATTTAGCTTAGCAAAACTCGAAGAGGAAAAGTTACCAAAAGGATTTGAAAAACTTTTTTAAAGTAAACACATTATAAAACCTAATTATTATTAAAACTTTTATCTGGCCAGGCTCATGGCTGTAATTCCAGCCCTTTGGGAGGCTGAGGCAGGAGGATCACTTGAGCCCAGGAGTTCGAGGCTGCTGTGAGCCATGATCATGCCACTGCACTCCAGTCAGTGTGACAGAATGGCACTCCAACTGTAAACAGACCTCTTATTTCATTACATTTATTTATTCATTCTTAACTCTGGAAATTTTCAGGAAACACTGGACAAATCTAACCATCATCTTCTGTCTTTATTAATCATTTCTACAGTTTGTGAATGTTAGGCAGTCACCACCTAAGTAAAAGCCCTAAAGTTAATACATGGATGTTTTGCTGATCAAATGACCTAGCTGCTTTCATTAACCAAAAAACTCTCTTATTTACCAAAAATTTACCCAAGTTATGTGAATTAAAAGCCATTTGACTTCATTTCTACTTTCATTGATAAAATATTTCATTTAAGTACTTACTTTTTCTTTAAGCCAATTAACTATACCTCTTTGATATATTTTGGTAGTGAAATGTCAGCCAAACACAGGTTCAGCCACCCTCTGCTTGCAAAATTGAATAACAAGGACAAGGTGCAGTAGAAGGAAAGTGACTTTATTTTCCAGTGCTGGCAGTGGGGGAGATGGTTCAGGCTGCTGCCTTAATAAAACCTCTTCAGAATTCTCAGGCAAAATGCTAGGGCTTAAGAAGGGGAAGTTCAGTATGGAGGGCATGTGGGATGAGGTGGTGCAAGTCTACGTGATCTGTTCCGATGACTTATCTTGTTTGTTTTTTGAGGAGGAGTCTTGCTCTGTTGCCCAGGCTGGAGTGCAGTGGCACAATCTCGGCTCGTTGCAACTTCTACCTCCCGGGTTCAAACGATTCTTCTGCCTTAGCCTCCCTAGTTGGGACTACAGGAGTGCACCACCACACTCAGCTAATTTTTGTATTTTTAGTAAAGATGGGGTGTCACCATGTTGGCCAGGCTTGTCTCAAACTCCTGACATTGTGATCCGCCCACCTTGGCCTTGCAGAGTGCTGGGATTACAGGCGTGAGCCACTGCGCCTTGCCGGGATGACTTATCTTGAGTTATTGCCCCATCTGGTAATTGGGCTGGTGCCATCTTCTGCTTGTTTGGGTTGTAAATTAGCTGCAGCCTTGAAGTAATCTGGTGGGGGAGAATTTCATAGGCACCTGGATTATCTCAAGATTCAGTCTCTGGAACTTCTAAGCAAACATGATGAGATAAGCCAGCAATGCAAGGGAGTGCCTGGTGGAGGGGAAAGAGAGTCAAGATTATTATTTCATTACTAAAAAGTTAATACAGAGGGCTGCAGGAAGAAAAAAAAGTAAAAATAGAGCACTCAGTTACAAAATCACACACACATAATACATAGACACACAGAAGCAGGTTTTATAGCTTCGTAAGGCTTTCATTTGCCAGTTTTCAAATAATTTTTCCTCCAACTTTATTTTTTATTTTTATTTTTTGAGACTGAGTCTCACTTTGTCACCCAGGTTGGAGTCTCAGTTCACTGCAACCTCTACCTCCTGGGTTCAAGTGATTTTCCTGCCTCAGCCTCCGGAGCAGCTGGGATTACAGAAGTGTGCCACTACGCCCAGCTATTTATTGTATTTTTAGTACAGACAGGGTTTCACCATGTTGGCCAGGCTGGTCTCAAACTCTTGACCTCAAACAATCCACCTGTCTCAGCTTCCCAAAGTGCTGGGATTACAAGCCTCCAATTTTAGACTATCAGTCTCTTGATTACCTGTTCCATTGCCCTAAACAATAGTTAGCAAGCCCACCCTAAATTTGCACTTCTGAAAGGATGACTCTTAAAGGCACAGAACTTAGATCTAAACACCATTATTTGCTGAAAAAAAAGGGCACAGTCAAGGTTTAGTCAAGAGAAGATTGCCAGGAAAGGTGTCTGAAACAAAGGTAAGGTTTGTTATGTGAACTTTAAATTAATGTCTTTCCCATCTTAAAAATTTCTGATGGCTTGGGTATAGGGGGAGGCCTTACAAATGGAGATTTCCTTTATAGATATAAATTTTTTTAATGAAGAGTTTTAAAACAGGGTCTAATATTTAATATGTGAAAAGCAGGCAAAACTGGAAGGCAGTGTACCTAAATCTTTCAAAATCAAGTATCTCACTTCTATATTGAATCCTGGGTCCCCTCTCCCAAAAGAAGGGAAACAGCTCCTTGTTATATACACATTCCCCCGAGGCTGGTGGGTAACCTAATGCCAGTCAAGCTACTCTGTGAGCAGCCCATCCCCAACAGGAGTCTTATACCTTGATGGTGAGTGTTCCCATAACCTCCAAGTGTTCAAACCTGTCTTTTAATCTAACCCCACAAAGAAGTAAGTAGTCCCATCCATTAACAACAATTCACTGTACCCAAAATATGAGACAGGTGTTAGATATAGTGAACTCCAAGTTTCCCTTCCAAGAATCAGTATGTCAGTATGTTCAGCTCTCTTATTCTTTAACTCTCCATTTTAAAGTTTAACTTCCTTATAGTTTCAGTAAACAACCTTTTCCACCAGTTCTAATCAGTAGTTCACAGCTGTTTCCCTGGGCCCCTGCTCCGGTCACCTGCTCAAGTCACCTGCTCTGGTCACCTGCTTTGACCCCTAGTTACCTGCTCTGACCTGTCCTGTAACTGTCCTTCCCACCAAACTACCCATCCTGCCACTCTGGTTCGTACCCGTGCTCTCTTTAAAATAGCCAATCAGAATTAGACTAGACTATGCAGTCTAACCCTAGCCAATAGGGGAACAACACAGCAGTAGGGGCGACCTCCGTCAGGAATAAGAACCCCTTACCCTCCCTTGTTCAGGTGTGCGCTCACCATTGTTCCATCTGTGAGCTGCACTCTTCTATAGAAGGAAATTGCCCTGCTGAGGAAATTTATATTTGAGTGCTACTTCTTTTGCGGCACTCAAAATTTACAGATAACACAGGTCTCAGTCAATTTAGAAAGTTTATTTTGCCAAGGTTACAGATGCGCCTGTGACACAGCCTCAGGAGGTCCTGCTGACATGTGCCCAAGGTGGTCAGGGTACAGTTTGCTTTTATACATTTTAGGGAGATATGAGACATCAATCACTATGTACAAATTGTACATTGGTTCAGTCCAGAAAGGAGGGACAACTTGAAGCAGGGATGGGTGGGGGGTGGGGGACTTCCAAGTCATTGGTAGACAAGAGACAAAAGGTTGCATTCTTTTGAGTCCTTGGTCAGCCTTTCACTGAATGCACAATTTAGTCTGGCTCAGTGAATCTGCATTTTTACATAAACAATAGGGTAGAGGAAGCAATCAGGTATGCATTTGTCTCAGGTGAGCAGAGGGATGACTTTCTGTCCTGCACCTGTGAAAATCAGCTATCAGTTTACATTGCCAGAGTGAAATTCAACAGAACTGTTTTAGGGTAAACATCTTGAGGCCTACAAGGAACTTCCTTGTGGGCAAATTGTGAGGGAGGTATACAGCTTTTTAATATTTATAGCTATCTTATTTAGGAATAAATGGGAGGCAGGTTTGCCTGATGTAGTTTTCAACTTGACTTTTCCCTTGCCTTAGTGATAAATCGGTCCAGAGATTTATTTTCCTTTCACAACTGCAACAGCTGTCAGCCACTTCCAAACCTACAGCTTTTATCAGTGACTTGTCAGCCATTGCACACACAAAAATCAATTCTCTCTGACAGTACAATGTAATCCCTGGTACCCCAAAGTCAAAGTGATCAAGTAAATTACTGCAAGACAGCAGAGCTTTATATCTGAGAGGAACCTGCCCATGACTCTTTGTACTCCACTAGGAAAACAGAACAACCTAAGGAGGGATGAGTGGCCCCTTTTCTGCATTCCTCAAGAGGTCTTAGAGTCATTAGAAGTCTCCTGCAGATTTTTTCACATGTTATTGAAAATTGCAAAAGGAAGGAGGAGCAGAAGTGGAAGGAAATAAAAGAACAAGTCATAGAGGAGCCAGTTTGGGAAGGTTTTTAAGATACCTAAAAGGCCAATGAGAAGTTTTACATTTTTTTCAGCAAAAGTCATGCCAAAAAGATAGGAAGCAACTGAAAAAAAAATTTCTGGGAAAAGCATCCAAAAGAAGAAAAAAATTTTGTATAGCCTAAATATTAAACTTTTAATGTACCCGACTTCTGATCCTAGAGTTCTAAACAACAGTGACAACAGCAACAAACCAAACAAACAAAAACCACTTTCCAAATCTCTTACTGGATTTCAACCCGGACAGAAATAAAGTAGGTCTCCCATTTAGTTTGTCTGGTTCTGAAATTAGATTTTTTTTTTTTTTCTCAATTGTGCACACAAAATGAATTATTTTAGACATTTGAAAGGATCTCATTTTGGCTACTGCTGCTTTTGACCATCCTGGGTTAGGTGGGCTCTGATTCCTAGATATTTATAAGAGGACACCCTATAAATGTTATACGTAAGTCCAGCTGGTATTTTACTAACCGGAATTGGTCACAAATGAAAAACCAACCCATAATCTCAAACAACAGAAAGCAGTTGCAATCTTAAAAGCACACTACGTAAATAAGAGTACCAGTACCACACTGTCAATTCCTTGATTCAAACTTTCTCTCTTGAGGCAGGAATGAAAAAATCTTGATACCAACCTTCTGCTGTTAAACAGAGGAAGAAAAAGGCAATTTTCTGCAGAGCTCTTTACCCGAATCTCCTGTCCAAAGACAGAGACTGAAGCCCTCACTAAGAGAGAATTTGAAAATATCCCAAATGAAGTCTAGACTTTCAACCAGAGTAGGAGGGCTGAATTCAGGAGAACTTACCTGAGGCACCTTATGGGATTTTTTATTTTTTATTTTTTTAAAAATTTTGTGGAGCTGGGTACAGTGGCTCACGCCTGTAATCCCGGCACTGTGGGAGGCTGAGATGGGTGGATCACAAGGTCAGGAGTTTGAGACAAGCCTGGCCAGTATAGTGAAACCCCGTCTCTACTAAAAATACAAAAAATTAGCTGGGTGTGGTGGCACGCACCTGTAGTTCCAGCTACTCAGGAGGCTGAGGCAGGAGAATCACTTGAACCTGGGAGGTGGAGGTTGCAGTGAGAGATTGTGCCACTGCACTCCAGCCTGGACAACAGAGCAAGACTCCATCTCAAAAAAAAAAAAAAAAAATCTATGCTGAGATAAAGTCTATAAACATTCTTATAATAATTTATATTTAGGGAATATAAATTTGAAAGGCTAAGAAAACATGCCATTTCACTGGGAACATTTTTTTGTGATTGATAGATGAAATAAAAGCATATCTTTTAATTATAGAATCTTAGAGTAGTTGAGGGGGATGCTGCATTGATATAAAGAAATGAAAATTGATCAGCCTGACCAACATGGTGAAACCCTGTCTTTACTAAAAATACAAAAATTAGCTGGGCGTGGTGGTGCATGCCTGTAATCCCAGCTATTCAGGAAACTAAGGCAGGATAATCACTTGAACCTAGGAGGGGAAGGTTGGAGTAGGCCGAGATCATGCCACTGCACTCCAGCCTGGGAAACAGAGCGAGACTCTGTCTCAAAAATAAATAAATAAATAAAAAAAGAAATACATTGTGCTATCTTCAGCCTAATTCTTTTCCTAAGAGAAAAAGCACATTTTAAGTAACAAAAATAACTTCAAAAAAAAAAGATGAAGGGGTGTGTGTGTGTGTGCTTTGGGTTTTCCCTGCAGGCGTTCACGTTGAAGGCTAACCATGGTGGGATACTCAGGGTATAGAAACAGTGGAGTAAGAGTGGTCCAACTGTGGTAAATCTTGTTTTTACACAAAGATCTTCTTAATTTTTTCTATACAATCAAAGCATCTGTCCCAAAAGTGGAGGGGTTTTGTCTCTTCCTCTCTGATCCTTATTCCCGTCACTTTTTCTTGTCTGGTTGTGTTATCATCCCTTTCTTATTCTCTGTTTTGATGGAAATGGCCAAGAGGTTTACCATTATATTGATGTTCACCATATGATTTTTGGTGTATGCCCCTCATTGGGAATATAGGCTGAGATGCTTTAATATCTTTCTCTGTCATTTCTTTAGCAATGGGAACATTAAAACAATGGCTACCTAAAGAAGATGAAGGAAAGGTAGAAATGGTCTCTGGCATTGAAGTCGATGAGGAACAGCTAGAACCAAGATCTGATGATGATGATACGTAAGTAGATCATTCGCCGATACCTAAGTCAAGCACTGGTACCAAGTGAAAATGCTGCTGCTGAGACATTGGAAATAGCCGCCTGAGACCTAGCTACAAAGATCAATGCACAGGTTTGGTTCTGGGCTCTCCATTCTTCCCCCAATGGCATCATTTTCTACATTTGCCTCAGTGATATTCTGTCTTAATTTCCATGGCTTTATCGTACCTCCTGATATCTGGTAGGGTGAGTCCTCACACCCTGTTCTAGTCTTCACAGCTTTTTCTTCAAAATTATCTTAACTATTGTTTCCCATTACTCATCGTACACTGTATGTACATCAAGCTTGTTCAAGCCACAGCCCAGGATGGCTTTGAATGCAGCCCAACACAAATTTATAAACTTTCTTAAAACATTATGAGATTTTTGAATTTATTTTTCTTTTTAGCTCATCAGCTATCATTAGTGTTAGTGTATTTTATGTGTGACTCAAGACAATTCTTGTTTTTCCAGTGTGGTCCAGGGAAGCCAAAAGATTGGACACCCCTGCTGTACGTCTTTGCATTCTCTTACAAAGTATAGGAAACTTTGTTGGGATTTTGGCGGGAATGACATTACATTTGTTGATTAAATTATGGGAATTGGCATATTTGGGATTATGAATCTTTTAAAAATTATTATTATTATTTGAGACAGAGTCTCACTCTGTTGCCAGGCTTGAGTGTGGTGGTGCAATCACAGCTCACTGTGGCCTCGAACTCCTGGGCTCAAGTGATCCCCCCACCTCAGCCTCCCAAGTAACTGGGACCACAGGCACATGCCACCATGCCCGGCTAATCTTTTTTATCTTTTGTAGATAGGAGGTCTTGTTATGTTGCACAGGCTGGTCTTGACCTCCTGACTTCAAGCTGTTCTCCCATGCTGGCCACCCAAAGTGCTGGGATTACAGGTGTGAACCACTGCACTTGGCCCCCTCCAAGAAAATGTTTAATTGGCAAATAAAAATTGTATTAATGAGCTGGGTGTGGTGGCTCATGCTGTAATCCCAGCACTTTGGGAGGCGGAGGCAGGTAGATCATGAGCTCAGGAGATCAAGACCATGCTGGCCAACATGCTGAAACCTGTCTCTACTAAAAATACAAAAAATATTAGCTGGGCCTAGTGGTGCACGCCTGTAGTCCCAGCTACTCAGGAGGCTGAGGCAGGAGAATCTCTTGAACCTGGGAGGTGGAGGTTGCAGTGAGCTGAGATCGTGCCACTGCCCTCCAGTCTGGCAACAGAGTGAGACTCTGTCTCAAAAAAAAATTGTATTAATATATATGAATGGTATACAATATGATGTTTTGAAATATGTACACATTGTGGAATAGCTAAATCAAGCTAATAAATATATGCATTACTTTACATGCTTATTTATTTGTGGTGAGAGCACTTAAAATCTACTCCCTTAGCAATTTTCAATTATATAATAGTTATTAACTGTAGTCACCATGCTATACCACAGATCTTCTGAAATTATTCTACCTGTCAGTGAAAGTTTTACCCTTTGACCATCATCTCCTGGCTTTGCCTTTCACCTTCTCCCACCCCCAGCCCCTAGAAATGAGCATTCTACTCTCTGCTTCTATGAGTTCGATTGTTTTTGATTCCACATATTAGTGAGCTCATACGGAATTTGTCTTTCTGTGTTTGGCTTATTTCACTTGGCAGAATGCCCTCCAGGTTCATCCACGTTGTCACAAATGCCAGACTTTCCTTCTTTTTAAAGGTTGAATAGTATTCCATTCTGTGTATATACCATATTTTCTTTATGCATTCATGTATTGATGTGACTATAAATCTTAACATCCGTAAATATAGTATAGCTCTCTATTAATGTCTCTCTTTTCTTTGTATTTTTCAATATTTTTACAGTTTTCTTTATGGCATAGGTACCACTTAATTTTGTTGTTATTGCTATTATAAATGGTATTTTTTTGTATTTTATTTATTTTTTATAGAGATGAGGTCTGTGTTGCCCAAGCTGGTCTCGAACTCCTGGGCTCAAGTGATTCTCCTGTCTCAGCCTCCCAAAATGCTGGGATTATTGGCATGAGCCACTATGCCTAATTTTATTTTTTAATTGAAAAATGATAATTTAATATATTCATAGGGTACATAGTGACGTTTCAATACATACAATGTATAGTAGTCAGTTCAGCATAATTAGCGTATCCATCATCTTAAACATTTATTGTTTCTTTGTGTTGGGAACATTTAATATCCTGTTTAAAATAGCTGTTTAAAACTATATACCAGGCATTACTCTTAACTGTAGTCATCCTACAGTGGTATAGAACACTAGAGTTTATTCCTCTTATCTAGCTGTAGTTTTCTGTCCTTTAACAAATCTCTTCCTTTTTTTTCCTCTTGTGTTTTCAAATTGACAACTGCTAATGTATAGAACACTATTGATGTATCCTGTAGCTTTACTAAACTCTCTTATTAGTTCTAAATTTTGGAGTCCTTTGTATTTTTAAAATTTTATTATAATTTACTTAAGAACATTTGTTTTGAGACAGGGTCTTTCTCTATTGCCCAGGCTGGAGTGTGGCAGCATGATCATATTCACTGCAGCCTTGAACTCCTGGGCTCAAGTGATCCTCTTGCCTGAAGAGCTGGGACTACAGGTGTAGCATGATACCATGGCCAGTTAATTTTTTTGTTTTTTTGTAGAGACAGGGTCTTGCTACGTTGTCCAGGCTGGTCTTGAACTCCTGGCCTCAAGTGATCCTCCCACCTGGGGCTTCCATAAAGTAAATTATGAGCCAAATGCTGGGATTACAGCAGGAGCCACTGTGCTTGGCCCATAATTTACTTTTAAAATAAGTTCCAGGGCTGGGTGCAATGGCAGTACTTTGGGAGGCTGAGGTGGTTGGATCACCTTAGGTTGGGAGTTCGAGACCAGCCTGACCAACATGGAGAAACCCTGTCTTTACTAAAAATGCATAATTAGCTGGGCGTGGCAGTGCATACCTGTAATTTCAGCCACGTGGGAGGCTGAGGCAGGAGTATCGCTTGAACTCGGGGGACAGACATTGCAGTGAACCAAGATTGTGCCACTGGTTTCTAGCCTGGTGACAGAGGGAGACTCCCTCTCAAAAAAAAAAAAAAATGTTCAAAAATTTTTAAGTATACCCTTTTCAGTCTTCCTACTACCTCTTTACCTCAACTACACAGTCCTCCTCCTCCCTACAGTCAACCAATCTAATCTGCTTCTTGTGTAAACTTCTCTAGAGGAATTCCATACACACATAAGCAAAAATATATTTCTTGTGTAAATGTGTGTTTTATAGAAATGGTTCCATAGTGCACTGTCCTATAATTTGCTTTTTTTCCATTTAACAGTATTATGTTGAATACATATTATTATTTCAAAAACTAGTAGATGTACAGTTTAAATTTCCAGAACAAAAAGTATTGGGTCAAAGAGCATGTACATTTGTAAATTGGATATCGTAAAACTGTCCTTCACAGATGTTACACCTCTGAGCATCAGTGTATGGAAGTGTCTATTTCCCCACACATTCTCTTGCTCAATGTGTTGTCAAAATTTTGGATTATTGAATAATTGATAGGTTAAAATAAAAGTTAGTTCATGAGTTCATGATAGTTTTAATTAGGATTTATGAGTGAGGTTATCTTTCCATATGCTAAGGAGCCATTTTTATTTCCTCTTTCAGGGAAATTCATTCGTGGGACGTTTTTAAAGTTTAGGTATTAACATTGTATTGATTTGGGAACTTTTCACACTTTAGAGAAATTAGTCTTTTTTTGAGACCAAGTCTTGCTCTTGTCACCCAGGCTGGAGTGCAGTGGTGCGATCTTGGCTCACTGCAACCTCCGCCTTCCGGGTTCCAGTGATCCTCCTGCCTCAGCCTCCTGAGTAGCTAGGACTACAGGCACATGCCACCGCGCCCACTTAATTTTGTATTTTTAGTAGAGGTGGGGTTTCACACATATTGGCCAGGCTGGTCTTGAACTCCTGACCTCGTGATCTACCCTCCTTGGCCTCCCAAAGTGCTGGGATTACAGGTGTGAGTACCTCGCCCAGCCTAATTAGATATATTTTGTATCTTCTCAATTATCTCCAATAATACCTAATTATACTTTCATTTTTTATTCTCTTTGTTGCTTTCCAGGTAAATAATAATAATAATTATTATTATTTACGTCCAGGTAAATAATAATAATAATTATTATTATTTACCTGGAAAGCAACAAAGAGAATTCTTCTTCTTTTTCTTTCTTTCTTTCTTCCCTCCTCCTCCTCCTTTTTTTTTTTCTTTTTTGAGACAGAGTCTCACTCTTGTCACCCAGGCTGGAGTGCAGTGGTGTGATCTCAGCTCACTGCAACCTCTGCCTCCTGGGTTCAAGCGAGTCTCCTGCCTCCACCTCCCAAGTAGCTGGGATTACAGGTGTGTGCCGCCACACCCGGCTAATTTTTGTATTTTTAGCAGAGATGGGGTTTCATCATGTTGGCCAGGCTGGTTTGAACTCCTGACCTCAGACCCTCCACCCACCTGAGCCTCCCAAAGTGCTGGGATTAGTTGTGGGTGAATTCTTGAATACTGTTTTCTAGTCCTATCTTCGTACCATCTATTGAGTTTTTAATTTAAGTAATTATACATTTCATGTACAAGATAATTATTTTTTCTTATATTTATATGGTCTTGTTTCAGTAATGCATAATTATTTCTCATAAAAAGTTTAAATAAATGCTTTGCTTTAATTATCTTTTCGAGCATACTTTAGGAGATTTATCAAAATCCTCCATAAAAATAATTTCATCTGGAGTTAGTTCATGGCCCAATTTTTTCTTTTATTAATTTTATGCCATCTGTCTCACCATTAGATTTGTTTAGGTGTTAGAATTTTAGTTTGTGGGCTCATTTTGTTTTGGAGGGTACAAAATTGCTTTTTCTTCCTTTCCTTCCTCTTCCTGCGTACCTCCTAAATATCTAACAGGGTCTTCTCGTCTTCCTTGGGTTCCCCCTCCATTCTTGCTAGTTGGGATCCTTGAAGAGCAAGTGTGGTCTAGAAAAAAGTCCCAGTAATGTGGCTTGTCTGTTTAGCCCAATCTCTGGAAAAAAATTCTCCCTAAGACATTCATAACCATAGATTTGACTTCACTTGTGTCCAGAGCTTGAATTTTAATACTTGTATGGGCTGGAAGCATCAATGTTGAGAAATTAACACTAAAATTAACATTAAGGGGTGGTAATACTCCTGGGATTTTTAGAAGTAAATATAAGACACTCTGGAGGGATAAATGTTGGATTTTTTCACTGAAGCACTGATGAAGATGAACTTACAATTGAATATTTAAAAACAGAATCCACTGTGAGAGAGAGCAAATACAATAAATGCCGATTAGACCTTGAAGAACTTCAATAATATAATTATCTCAGGAAGACCATAATATTGTATTTTTAAAATTATATAATTAAATTCAGGAATCCAAACATAAGAAAAACATAGTCCCTCAGTAAAGAGCAGGAAGACTGCCTTAGCCTGTTTGGGCTACTCTAGATGAGTTAACAAAAGTATCAGAAATACACTTCTAGTTCTAGAGGCTAGGAAGTCCAAGATCAAGGTGCCAGGAGATTTGGTGTCTGGTAAGGGCTAGCTTTCGGCTCCACACACGGCACCTGCCAGCTGTGTCCTCACTTGGTGGAAGGAGCAAACAAGCTTCCTTGGGCCTTTTTTATAAGGGCACTAATTCCACTCATGGCCTGATCACCTCCTAAAGGCTTCACCCCTCCATACGATTGCATTGCGGATTAGGCTTCATCACATGAATGGGAACAGGGGGAACACACATTCAGACCATAGCAAAATTTATTTTTATTTTTTTCTGTTGACACCCAGCACTTTATTAGTGGGGGAAACTCACCTTGGTCTGGCGGAGGGACTGGGATGGACAGGACCAGCGCCCATCTTGAGGGCTATTTTCTGGAAGATCAGGTGTTCCTCCTTGTAGGTTTAGAGAAAACATTGTAGATGGAAACCCCCATAGAGAGCAGTGCTGCAACTGCCAGGCAGCCGGGATAGGAGGGCTGCCCTAGGCACAGCTGGGTCCCTGGGACAGCAGGGCTTCCTTGTCAGGCTCGATGTCAATAGTCTGGAAGCGGCGGCTGTACCTGCGCACGGGGGACACCATCAGGGCCCACCAGGAACTTCTCAAGTTTCAGGCGACATCCTTGTGGCACACTGGAGACCAGGTGATGAGCTTGGGGTTGGTCATGAGCGCTGTGGTGTCGCTAGGCGCTGGCAGGGCCTCCTGCAGGAAGGCGGAGAGAGGGTGCGACCCCGCACCCTTCACCTCGCACTTCTCGAAGAACATGAAGTTGGGCTCGAACCCACCACCAGGTCAGATGTACTTGAGGGAATTCAGAGTCTCTTTGTTCTTGGCGTTCTCCTGATGCCCAAACTAGTTGCATGGGAAGCCGAGCACCACCAGGCCCCGGACCCGAGGCGCCGCTGCAGCTCGTTCATCTGGGAGTAGTTCCGGACCATGGTGCCTCAGCGGGACGCCACATTCTCCATAAGCAGCACCTTGCCCCACATGGAGCTCAGGTTCACAGGCTCCCCGCTGGCCAGCAGGTGCCCCAGGAAGACATACACCGACTGGGCCACCGTTGCCGCTAACCCAGCAGCACACATGGCCAGGCCGGGAAAAATTTTATAATTAACTAACTAGAACTTCTGGAAGTTGAAAAAAACTCTATGAATAGAAATTAAAATTCAACTGGTTTAAAAACAGAATAGGTACAGGTAATGAAGGATAGGTCTAAGGAAAAACACAGTGGAAAATGTGATAGAGAAATTAAGAGGTATGGAGTCAAATGCATATGAAAAGGAGTTCCAGAAGAAAAGAATATGAGAAAACAATATGCAAAGCAATTCCAGCTGTGACCTTTCTATAATTATTCAAAGCCAAGAATCATCATATCTGGGAAATGAAACAATTACCAAGCAGCAACAATGAAAAGAGATTGGTGGTGCTCGGCTTCCCATGCAACTAGTTTGGGCATCAGGAGAATGCCAAGAACAAAGAGACTCTGAATTCTCTCAAGTACATCCGACCTGGTGTTGAGTTCGAGCCCAACTTCATGTTCTTCGAGAAGTGCGAGGTGAAGGGTGCGGGGTCGAACCCTCTCTCCGCCTTCCTGCGGGAGGCCCTGCCAGCGCCTAGCGACACCACAGCCCTCGTGACACAGCATAAACAGTAGAGGAGCAAAGACAAAGGAAGGATCTGTGTAAAGCACATATCTCAAGAATGGTAACGGTGTGAGCGGCACTTACTGGTCCACCCAAATTTATGGTCTCCAGTTTTAGTGCGGTTCTCCGTGATGACTGGCAATCCTAAGCCTGGTCTGCTTCGTTCCCAGTATAATGGAATCAGCGATTCCAAACCCTCATCCCTCACCTCACCTCCATCCACCATGCTCTCATCGTGGGACTGTGCCTCCTCCTTCACAGAGATAGTGCGTGGTCTGCAGAAGGAATCGTCTCAGTTTTCTAGCTCCATAACTTCTCTATATTTATGAGTCCTTCTCTCCTTTTCTCTCCCTATCTTCCTTTTCCTAGGAAAAACTGTCCCTCTTCCTGCTGAAAGCCCGTGCTTCGCAGGTGCTCTAAAACCGACTCTTTTCAGTGACCTGGCGCCTATCGGTTATTCCACCTGTCTCTTGTTTTCCATATCTACTACCTCCTTTCCCTCAGCATATAAACATGGCCAAATCTCTCCCATTAAAAACAACCACCACCAAAAACCATTGCCCCATGTTCTCTAAATAACAGCATTCCTTTCAGAGCCAAGCTCCCTGAAAGAGGAGTTTAAACTCATTGTCACTGCCTTTTTGTTTTTGAGATGAGGGTCTTGCTCTGTTGCCCCAGCTAGAGTGCATGGCATGATCCTAGCTCACTACAACCGTAAATGGGGCTCAAGCAATCCTCCTGCATCACCCTTCTGAGTAGCTCTCCCAGCACTTTGGGAGGCTGAGGTGGGAGGATTGTTTGAACCCAGGAGTTTATGACCAGCCTGGGCAACATAGTGAGACCTCCTATCTGCTGAAAATCAAAATAAAAAGCCAGGCATGGTGGCACTCGCCTGTAGTTCCTGCTGTCACCACTTTCTTAACCTCCTATTGCTTTGTTGACCCACTGTACATTGGCTCTTGCTGCGTGGCACTTCTGTGAAATATTCTCTCAAAAGTCATCTATTACCTTGAAATTGCCAAGTCAGATAATCATTTCTCAGTCCTTATCTTATCTGGCTACTCCTTTGGCTTCCATGATACACACCTGCTTGGCTCTTACCAGCTCTTTCTCAATCTCCACTTGCCACTTGAAGAGTCTCGCCGTCTCCCAGGCTGGAGTGCCGTGGTGAAATCTTGGCTCACTGTAACCTCTGCCTCCTGGGTTCAAGTGATTCTACTGCCTCAGACTCCCAAGTAGCTGGGACTACAGGTATGCGCCACCATGCCTGGCTAATTTTTTGTATTTTTAGTAGAGATGGGGTTTGGCCATGTTGGCCAGGCTGGTCTCGAACTCCTGACCTCACACTTGCTACTTAAATATTAGGTTGGTGCAGTTACTTTTAGGTTTTATTTAGGTTGGTGCAGAATCTTTTCTTGATCTCTCCTATTCCCTTTCCTTTCTAAAAATACCAATGTTGCAGTCTTAGACATAATTTTAATTCCCCCTCAGCTTCTTTATTTATAATTTGATGATGATAATGTCTACCTCAAAATGTTAGTATTACGTGAAATACAGTATAAGTGCCCTAGGACTGTGACAGACATATAGTAAGGGCTCGATGCATGAATTGTTTTTTCTTTTTTTTTTTTTTTAAAATACTCTCTCCCCTCTCTTCTTAAACATTAGATGATGGATGTTAATAAGTATAATAAAGGGTGTTTAACACAAGTGCAGCTAAACAGAAGACTAATTCTCTCAACATTACTTGTTTATCACGCTTAGAAAAACCTGGCTGAAAATGCAACTTTTATATTGCTCACTTGGGGTTGGAGTGAAAAGGAAAACAAGTTTTACATGTATTCTTCAGCGCTTCCATATCATAACGCTGACTTTTACTGCTTATTATTTCAGAAATTTTGAAGAATCTGAAGATGAACTGAGAGATGAAGTAGTAGAATCCTTAGAAAAACTCGCTACTTTCAAAGGGGAAGAAAAAAACAGACGAGGCCTCCAGTGCCTCTCAGGACTCTGGAAAGTCAAGAGAAAAAGACGGGATAAGTGTGCAGAAACCTGAAGAATTAGGTGAAGGCTTGGAGAATATTTCTACTCCATCTAATGACCACATTTGTATTACTGATGAAGACCAAGGAACATCAACAACCAGTCAGAATATACAAGTGTGATTATTGTACTTTTTCTTAATAAGTTAGTATCTGTTACCTACAGTATTTGGTTACAAGTCATAAATGCTCATTTACTGTAAGGGTTTTCTAGTAATCGCAAGGATTTATTAATTTTTCTTTCAATTTAGAAAGTAGAACTAATTTTTGAGTGTAGACATTAATAAAGTTTCAATTAAGAAATCTTTCAGCTAACGTGGTAGGCAGAGTACTGTGGCTCAACACCCCCCCTCCAAAACGTGTTCCGTCCTAATCCCCACAGTTTGTGAATATGGCAAAGGATAATTAAAGTTGCAGGTGAAATTGTTTGCTCATCAGCTGACTTTAAAATAGGGAGGTTACCTTGGTTTATCTACGTGAGTGCAGTGTAATCACAAGCGTCCTTATGAGTGGAAGAGGAAGGCAAAGAGAAAAGCGGAGAGATGGCAGCATGAAAAGGACTCAGCCTGATGTTGCTGGCCTTGAAGATGACGGACAAGGCCACAAACTAAGAATTCAGACAGCCTCTGGAATCTGGGAAAGGCAAAGAAATGGATTCTTCCCTCGAGCCTCTAGAAGGAACACAGCCCTGCCAACACCTTGATTTTAGCCTGGTGAGATCCACTTCAGATTTCTGACCTGCAGAACTGTAAGATAATAAATTTATGTTAACTAAGTTTGTGATAATTTGTTAGGACAGCAGTATAAAACAAATACAATATACAGATTCATTCATTTAACGTAATGAATCTGCCGTTTTATAAAACTGATTTTGAAATTTCTTGTTACATTGAATATACTTTTTTGAAGCTGACGTTGACACAGGAATAAGGCAATTGAGCAAGAACAAGGCAATTGAGCAAGAACACGTCATGGTGTGTTAATTATGCACTAAATGACCATTTTGTTTTATTGGATTAGTTTCTAATAGTTTCAAGTGTATAGGTTGAGGGCAGGGACTATATCTGGTCTTTATATCTTATAATGATCTCTTTATATACAGTTATTATTACAGTCAGAAATGTTTCTTGAATTAGTAAATGGCAAAACATTTCTTTATTAAGACTGCAAGCTGTTTGGTGTAGGAAACTAGACTTAAACTTTTTTTAATTTATCATAACAATTCCAGTGTTGAACATGTGCCTGGAGCTTACCAGATGTTTATTTAAACACAAATGAGTGTGTCTGGCCTTAGGAAGGAGAAAGTGGTTGTATTTCAATGTGGTAGAATTCTGCCTGAAATATCTGCTCTATAATAAAAGTCAAATGTCTCATTGATGCAGTTAAGCTGAGAAAATAAAGATGAGGCGAGGTTGATCAGATAATTTCTAAGGTCTGTTAACTATTTACATTTCATGTAATTTTCATTAAATGTGGAGAATGCAAGTCGTTGGAGTCACCTGAGATATGTCCAGTTTGGAGTATCGTTAATGGAGTATCTGCAGCTCTTTCAGTGCTCAGTGTGTATATGCGTTTGTTTATTTACTTTCAGGACTAGTTCATAGGAAAACTGTTAGTGACTTCATTTAATCCTTATTCTGAACAGTATTTGAAAGCAAGCGAAATGAAACATGATTCCTAAAAACCCCAAACATCCAAAGATCAAGTCAATTAAAGGAAAAAAAAAAAAAGAAAAAAAAGAATGTTTAAGGATGATAAATGAACAGGCCAGGTGTAGTGGCTCAAAGTGGTAATCCCAACACTTTGAGAGGCTGAGGCAGGAGGATTGCTTGAGACCAGGAGTTCAAGACCAGTTTAGGCAACACAGGGAAACACCCATCTCTACCCTCCATCCCCCAAAAAGAAAAAATTAGCTGGTGTGATGGTGTGCACCTGTGGTCCCAGCTATTCAGGAGACTGAGGTGGGAGAATCACTTCAGCTTCAGCCTGGGAGGTTGAAGCTACAGTGAGCCATAATCTGTGATCCATCAGTGCACTCCAACTTGAGTGACAGTAAGACCCTGTCTCAAAAAAAAAAAAAAAAAAAAAAAAGCATATCAGGTTATCGGTTTGTTCCGATGACAAGATGCTTGGCTAAAGTATTTTAGGTAATAGTCACCAAGCTTTACTCAACAATTTTGAATTCTTTGCTGTAAACTGGAAGTATTCACTGTGATAAGTACACATAACATTTTCAACTGGTTTTAGCCCCGAATTCTAGACCTTACCCATTTTACACACACTATTAGCTAAATTATGTTCCTGAGGCATGGCTCTGATTACTTTGCTCTGGCTTTAGCCTTGGCCTCATGTGTTAAATTGAAACTGTTCATCAGAGCTGTATGCATTACAAAATTTTTTATTAGAAAAATCAGCCTCTTGCTATTGATGTATGATATTATCAAAGCGATCATTCTGTAAATGGTAGCAATAAGTGTATCAACACTTTGACCTCCTCTGTATCTAGTAACATTTGCATATAGTCCAAGTGAGCACAGAGCAAGAATACTGAAACAGATGCTTCTCCAAAGCCAAGGGTGGCCTTACATTTAGGGTGGGAAAAGAGGCAAATGAGTTAGCAGAGCAGCAGCGGGAGATGGGGGGTAAATTACAGGACATAATCTGCTTCTAAAAATTTGTGTAACATGTTGTAGTTATATAATAAACTTTTCTATTGTACTGATTGACAGATTTGGCACAGACATACCCTCATTTATTGTGAATATATATGAATATATCAGAGTTCTGGAGTCTAGGGTATATTTACATAAACAAATATTCTGAAAACACCGATAATCATACTGATCTCTATCTCATAATTTTGCCTATAACTTTATAAAATTCCTCAAAAATGATTTAAATCAAGTATATGAAGCTCTGTAGTTTTTTGTATGTCTGAAATATTCATTAAAAGTTTATTAAGCCTGACAACCTATTCTTATGTTCCATAAGCAAGCCAAACTTTTTTCTTTCTTCTTTTATTGGCATATGGAGCTTGGGAATATTAGTGGGAGAACAAGAGGACCATGTGAGGCATACAAAAGGTACCATGCTGGAAAGAATCCAAGGGAATGAAAAATCACTTATTTAAATCATATTTAGACAGAGACTTTGTATCTCTTAGATGTAAATCATGTCTAAATACAAATCTAAATCATATTTACAAACAATTATTACATAAAGCCTATGTAACACATACTTTATAGTACACAACTGTAAATAAGAATACAAATCTCCACTGCGATGGGTTCAAAACGTAGCAGACTTGGACCACTGAAAAATGACATTTGACAGAAATAGTCATCCTGAAGTTCTGCAGACAGATACTAGCAGACATACCACTTTGACACTTTTCATGCTGTCATTCAGAAAAAATAGAATACATGTAATACCACATTAGGAACATTGATAATGAACATATATGCAAATTATATCTTCCAACGATCTATCTGTGCTATATGAAAATCATTTAGAAGATATAAGCTTAAAATATATTTTATGGAATTCCGAAAGCTTTTTCTTCACTACATCCTCTCCTTTTGCTCTGCGCATTTCAATTTATTTCTTTGGTCCCATAATTTTCTCTGTGTAGATAAGTAGGCTGAGTGGGTAACAGTATGAATCTTACTTCAAAGTGTGGCTACAAAGTTAGAAAAAGCACTGGGCCAGGAGTCAGAATATCCAGGTTATAATTTTGATTCTTTCATTAAACAGCTTTGTGACACTGAAGTAGTCTGCTAAATTGTTTAAATTGTTGTGTCTGTAAAGCTAAAAATAAGAGAGAACTGGGCTAGAAAACCTGTAGGGTTCCTTTCACTCCAATTTCTACCAGTCTTTTTCTAAATGGATCATCTCTAACACAAAGTTACAATGGTGTGTCAGAACGTCCTGTGACTGACCCTCTGTTTTGCTGCTTTTTGATCTGATGACAGATGGCCTGCAGATATATCAACAACCTAACTGGGAGTAGATAAGCTGGCCAGATTGGTGAATGACTGAGAAGAGACTGCAAAGAAATAATATACCCTTTCATTTGCCCCTTAGCACAAAGATGAATCAGGCTATGGAGGGGGTCAATTCACTGAACTAGAAAGGATTGATTATATAGTCAGAAAATGCCAAAGTTTTAGGTCTTTATAGCCATGTCTGCCCACATATGTATTCACTTTTCCATGCTAGTTTTTCAGGATGGAAGTTGCATTAAATTTATACCAATTCCTAGCTACTGGCCTAGTAACCAAGAATCTACATTCAGTTGTAATGCATTAATAAAGATAGGATTATAGAAGACATTTACTATGTAATGCTACCTTTAATTAAAGTAACTCAATTTTCAAAGTAGTTTCACCAACTTTCCATCTGATTCCAACTCTAAAAGGTAGTAGGGACTGGAATTAACAACTCCAGATTACAGATGAAAAATCAGACTCAGAAAGATAAAGGAGCCGCTTTAGTATCAAAAGGTCAAGTCTGTGAATGATGAAGCTGAAAGTAGGCCCAGATATGCTAACTGCTTGCCCAGTGCTCTTTTCAAAATGCCACTTTGCTATCTTACGATGCATTATGCTGGTAAGACACCCTGTGGATGTATCTTTATGTCACATAATCACTGTCAGAAAAATAACCTGAAGTTCTCTTGAATGACTTAATGCTGACTTCCAGGCTGTAATGCGGTGCTGTTAAGGGATAATCAGAGCCACACAAATGTGCTGACGGCACTAAACAAAAACACTTTTCACCAGTACCTAGTATGGAAAGGACTGCTGGCAGCACCTTGGCCTCTGCTGTCCTACCTACACGCACCTATAAAGCATCAGTCAGTCTTACCTCTTGACTGTATGCTTTGTGAAGATAAGTTTGTTTAAAATTTCTTTTTTATTTTAAGGAAATCATTAGGTATATTCAAAAGGGTCATCCACTGTATTGTTTAGAATTTAAATGTACCAAATTTTTCTGTTCTAAAAATGATAAAGTGCTAGTTAATTAATGGTCATCCATTTTCTTTCTTTTTTTTTTTTAAATGTGGCTCAACTATATGCAATGTGCTGAACCAGTTTTGGAATCCACCCTGTAGCAGAGTAAAACTAGACCAAAGGAAGTGGAGTCGAGGCTCCAGGCTGTCACTCCTCCAGCTACTCAATCTACAGAGCTTTTCTTCAGCGGTTTTTTGTGACGTGTGGCGATTTGTTTTGGATTCCTCTGTATGACAGACAGGTCTGACCTTGAGGAAGACTGGTAGCCCACATCCTCTGCTTTTATGGGCTTAATGATATGGCCAGGTTTGGTAATGACCTTGAGAGTAGTCAGCTTTTGAAAAGCCCTCTGGGTGTTCCATGTGGATCCTATGGGGGTCTGGATGGTCCTTTCAAATTGCTGATGGTGGGTAAATGGATATGGAAGCACTTGTACCTGATGAGCTGCTGCATGGATGTTGTGATTTTCATTGATAATCACATTTGGCAAATTCTTATCTTTTCTTGGAGGACCCTCTGGGGCTTTAATGAGAAACCGGCGTCTTTTCTTGGCACTGGGCTTTAGGCCCACACCAGCCCACTCGCCCCAGCCAGGTAGTATCAGGTCCACGTCTTTTGGCTTACTCGCCTCCTCGGCCTCCTTCTTCTCTTTCAAGAAATCTCTGATGACATCATCCCCAGCAAAAGCTTCCTTTATCAAAATCTGCCTTTGGTCTCTCTCCTCTTCATCTTCCAGCTCCTCTATTGTTGTGGGAACTGCCAAAGACCTCATGGAAGGAGATTGTGCGGTTAGGAGGTTCTGTAGGTTGATCATCTGCTCCTCCTTCTTCTCCTTAGGGGCATCAGGCCAATTACTTGGGGTCCTCTCTGACTGCTGCCCTTCTAACACAGGTCTGGGAAGCACCTTATTTTGAAAACAATCTTCTTTTCCGAGCTCTTCTAGCTCTTCCAGAGTCTGTATTCCCCTCTGGCCTCTGTAGCAACAGGGACTCTTCTTCTGGGACAGGTTCTTCTCTCTGGACCTGGGGAACAGTCCCCTCTGAACTTGCTTTTTGCTTCCTGGACTGATGGTTTTTCTTCAGTTTCTGAGTTAGTGCCCTCAATTCACACAGCACCTCCTGGCTGCTAGAATCTTTTGTTTTTTGACTGCCTGCTGGCTCAGCATCCTGGTTGAGCTCAGATCTTTTTCTAAGGGATCTCCTTTCCTCAAATACTCTCAACAAAATTTCTTCCTCTGCCACTGGTCTTTCTTCTCTCTCACTTCCAGAAACCTCATGGGCTGCAGGCTCTGGCAGTTGCTCAGGGTCCTCCTGGGTTGCAACCTCTTTGGTGTCACTGGTGTAACTCCTGAGCATCCAGGGATTCAGTCCATCCACATTCTTCTGCACTTCATTCACTACCTCAGGAACAAGGAGTTCTTCTACTTCTTTTGTGCCTCCCTCCTCCTCTTCACTCTCAAAGGCTACCTGGAGTTTCTCTGTCAGTTCTTTGTTCTTGGCCAACTGTTCCTGCATAGCTTGGCGAGCCTCCAGGTTGTATTTGGCCATAATTGCCTTTGACTTGGCCCATTTCCCACTGGATTGGTGCTTAAGGCTCATTCTTTCTATCATTCTGGCATTTTCAATTTTTTCCAGTTCTTCCAATGCTGCAGTCGGATTAACCTTCTGCAGCTGCTCAAAGTCTTTTAAGGCTTTCTTGGCCTTTCCTTTCTTTACAACTTTGTGATACTTTTTACTTTTGATTTTCTTCTCTCTTCGAGCCTTGGCCTCATAGTAGGACTGCAGAGCCCGGGCTCTCTGAAGCTCTGCTCGGTGCATCTTTGCCTCTTCCAGGTTCATGGCTCGGAGAGAGGCCTTTTCCATGGGAGTCAGTAAAGGGTCTGTCACTGGTTGCTTGTTCTTATGGAGGAGGGTAAAAATTTCCTGCTCCAGGGGGAGTTCTTGCCTTCCAGCCACCGAGCACATGTTCAATGGGAGCAATGGCTGGCTGCTCCTTCCCTAGGGGAAAAGCCAGCTGCTCTGCCTGCTGGTTCTTCAGGACGACAGGGTCCCATTTGGAGAGGATTTGTGAGGTTTTACTGAATGCTACTTCTCTATGGATCTGTTCAATCTTTTCTTTGCTAAGAGGTAACTCCACTACCTTCTTTGATTTGACTCTGTTCAGTTGCTTTTTCACAGTGGCCAAAAAAGATGAAGTTTTAACAGACTGAAGCAGATCTGCAAGGACCAGCTTTTCTCCTGATCCTTCAGAACTGACGTTGAACTCTGACACCTTCAGACCAGCCTCAGACCTCTCAGTCAATTTCTGCCTATTCTTTCCATCAAGGGAACTGATTGCTTCCAGAAGCTTTTGATGCTTTCTCTCTCCATCACTGTCCCCCCTCATCTTCACTCTCACTCAAGGAGTGGTCTTTCGGCAAATCCACCAGTTCTTCCTGTTGGCTCAAAGCCAGAAGGCTCTCCACAACCTGGTTCGCACTCATCTCAGCAGCCAGCTTCTCCTCATGTGGACCAAGAATGAAAGCCGAAGTCTGGTCATCTATTTTCCTTTCAACACTTTCTTTTATTCTAAAAGGAAATTTTCTTTCCTGTTTTTCTAAAGTAAAGTGATTTGACAAATGAGATTGAATTTAGAAAAATATTTACATATGAAGGTTTTTAACCATTTTATATAAAATATCTTTAATTTTACAGATATGGCATTACTTAAATAACTTTTCCACAGATGATAGAAATGCCACTTCAAATTCCTGATCAGAGAATCTGCTTACAGATGCACGGGCACTTTTTCTGATTTGGAGTCTCTTTTCTGCAGACATGGAAAGAATGTGAGCCATAGTTTCAGCATAGCCTTCTTCACTCTCAGCCAGAAAGCCAGTTATATCTCCTTCGTGAGGAACAACAATGTCAAGCTTTGGGCCCCCTGAATTGTGTGCAAGGATAATTGTGCCAGCTGCCATACACTCCACAACTCCTGAAAAAGAAACAAAAATCATGTAGTCTTTTAAGTTTTTGAGTATGTTCATAAGAATGAGGATGAGTACAAATCTTCAAAAATTTTAAGGGATTTATGAGAAAATTAAATCTATGTCTAGACATTTGCTTATTTAACTTCTATAATACAAAATAAAATAATTTTAAGTTTTCTAGTTTTCAAAGTTTCACAATAATGCTGCTTCATTCTTTTTTCTTTTGTAGAGCTAGGGTCTCAATATGTTGCCCAGGCTGGCCTCTAACTCCTAGCCCCAAGTGATCCCCCCCATCTTGGCCTCCCAAAGTGCTGGGATTTACCAGCAGGAGCTACCACTGGTAGCAGCGATCTGCCTCATTCTTAATTAAAACAGACAAGTAGATGGAATACTAGCCTATTAGAAAACAGACATATTGCAGATAATTTAAAAAGACTAGAGAATGTTAGCAAGATGGTAGAATATTAATAGGTATTAGAAGAACAAAAGGAGTAAAAAGATATCAAAAACAAAATTTTAATAGTTGAAATTACATTATTAGCAGAAAAAATAAAAAATGTAAATCACCTAAGTGAAGCACACTATTGTGGTGCTTATGTTACTGCCTGGGTTTCTGGCACATTTGAGACTATTGTGTGCCCAACAGCAGTGTTGAACTAAATGGAAGTTGTGGTTAGTTTCTGCTAAATGATACATATGAAATATAAATTAATCTAGCCAGCGTTTCTTAGCTGTATTCCTAAGAGAATTAAGCCCTTCAGAGAATGATTTAAGTGACTGCTTTCCCAATTCTCTGAAGGATGGTACAGAGCTGATATCATCCTGGATATATAGGAGAGAAATGAAATAATTCTTAATGTTTTAAAACAGTGGGGAAATCCCTGTAGAACAGATTTCAGTAGCTCATACCGTATTCTGCTTGAGGCTGGAGAGCATCCTGTACTTTCTCAGAGACCTGTGTCTAATCAATGTTACCCTCTCTCTCTCTACTGGCTCCTTTCTATCAGCATTAAAGCTAGGGCGCCACATGTCCTTCCTCAGGTCCTACAACACCCCTAGCCATTGTCTCTTCTCCCCTGCTGCACTTCACAGATAAACTTACTGAAAGTGTGGTTTGCACTTACCAACTCTACTTGTTCACTTCCAAGTGCTCAACTTTTAATTTTTGCTCACAGTCTGACTTTTGCTTCTACTTCTCCCTTAAGACTGTTCTTACCCAGGTCACCAGTGACTGCCTTACCTTCCCCAGCATCTGGGCAGCATCAATTGGAATCTGTGCCCTCTCTCTGCTTCTCGAAACACCTCTCTTCCTCGGTTTCCAAGACACTGCACTTGGCTGGCTTTCCTCCTTTCTCCACTTCTTCTCTCCATTTCTCAGCTATTCCTGTTCTCTGCATTTTGTATTGAGAGCCTCTTCTCGCTCTGCACACATTCCCCAGGCGATCTTATCCACAGCCATGGGAGCTTTGATAACTACCTTGTACAAGGACAATCCTCCATTTATATTTCCAGAACTGATTCCTCTCCTCAACATCAGACTCCTATATACAACTACCTCCTGGACACATGCCCTCGCATGTCCCAGATATGAACTCAAACTCTGCAGGTTCAAAACTTGGCTCATCAATGGCATTTGCTCTTGGATTTCCCCTCTGGGAGAAAGCCAACACCATTCTCACAGCTGCCCAGCTCCCAAAACTCTAGGTGGTCTTCTCTTTCTCCCTCATTTAACACATCCAGTTAATCACCAAGTCTTGGTCAATACTACAGCAGAATCTCTCTCAAGCATGTTCAACTACCAAGTTCAGCTCACTAGCATCTCCGCCTGGGATGCTACAGCAGGCCAGTTCATGTTACTGCCTTTCCAGTCTTGCTCTCCCTGCTCCTCACTGATCTACTCCCCCATGTAGCCAGAATGGATGGGAGGAATCAGAAAGCTTTTACAAGCAACACTTAAAATCCTGACATTCTTTTCTGCTGGCTTAACCTGGCCCAGATCACCTCTCTGTTGTTTTCCTGCTGAGTGTTCCTATTGATGTATCCGTTGTCACTCCTGTCACAGGGCTGTTCCCTCTACTGGAGACTCTCCCCCTCTCCTGGTTAATCTCTAATTATTGTTCAGGTCTTGCTCAAGTGTCACATCACTTCCTTGGGCAACTGTTCCCTGCCCCCTTAGGTGTTTCTCTTTGGCACTCTCACATCCTCCTGCACTTCCTCAGCATAGCACCTGGTACAGGGCATGACATAGCACTTGCCTATGTAGCCTTTTGGTACCATCAGAGGGCGGGAAGCCTCTGACAGGCTAAGCAGCTCTGATCTCCACCACATCCCTAGTATCCACCCTAGTCCCTAGCACAGAGTGAATGCTTAGTAAGTTTCTATGGAAGGAAGCACAGGAGGTCAGATCCCATGCAAAAGATGGGGTCAACAAGTTCTTGCTGAATGTCTGGGTCTAGTACTATACTACTAACTAGGAGTAAAAAAAAGTATAAGAGAAATTATAGTCTTAGTTTAGGAAATATCATTTTTATGTTATTCTCATTTTCCCTAACAACTAACAGTGTAAGGCACAAAGTGCTTGAGAAATATACGTGGACCCACATTAAACACAAAGCAGTACTTGATTTTATAGCGTGCGTAAAAGGTCAGAATAGAGATAGCAGTTTGTGCCGGAATAAACAAGGCTAAAGGGCAAGGATATTGAAGTTGAAGACTTATGATGGGATCTGGCACAAAGAAGAGGGCCATTCCAATGGTGAGGGTAGAATCAATAAAAGACAAAGAATTACTGTGAGAAGCCCCTATGCAAACAGTGGTTTTCAACTTCTGATGCATAACAGAATCACTTAAGCAGCATTATCAAAATACATCTACCTAGGCCTGGTCCAGAGATTTTCATCTGGCCATTCAGTAGGATTAGGGTAGGGCCTGGGAATCTGTACCAGTAAGTATGTAGTGGGGTTAGATGGGAGAGAAAATGTTGCTGTTAAGAGCAGGGGCTATCTGGGTTAGAATCCAGGCTCTACCCACTTAATTACTGTGTAACTGAACTTGAGCAATTTCTAAACCTTCCTGTGCCCGACTTTCCTTATTTATAAAATGAGAATAACACCTATCAAATAGAGGTTTAGAGGGGCTTGAATTAGATAATACATGTAAAAATCTCACCAGTGGCCCACACACAGGAATTGTTCAATAAATACTAGTTGCCATTATTAAGTACAATCTTACAAGGTCTCAAATGAGGAAAATATATTTGGTGGATTAGGGGAGGAGAATTAGGGCATGATGCAGACTTCTAGAGTATTGTCATTTTATCAAAGGATCCTAAAATGTGTATCTCATGGCACCAAACAAGTTGTTTAAAGGCCAAACTCACCAATCCCAAAATGCTCATTCCACATGGTATGCAGACCAATTGTTGCTTCAGACAAATAATTCTTTAATTCATCAAATGGAATGTTTATTTTAAATTCCACATATT
This sequence comes from Ateles fusciceps, assembly GCA_036589455.1. Classification (NCBI taxonomy): domain Eukaryota; kingdom Metazoa; phylum Chordata; class Mammalia; order Primates; family Atelidae; genus Ateles; species Ateles fusciceps. The sequence continues at coordinate 12,048,201 of JAZHEH010000630.1, forward strand.
CTTGAACTCCTAAATCCTCAGACAGCCTTCTCAGTTGGTTTACCCTAAGTTCATCATCTTTGTTACGACAACCTCCAATGAGGACAAGTTTAAGAGAAGAAGGTGACTCAACCGTCTTCTTATTCAGCAATTTTGCAAAGGCTCTGATCTGCAATGGATGATTCTTTTCTGGCCTAAACTGGCCAACAGAAACCAGCAAATGTCCTGGGGTTGTCTTTTTCTCATGTAAGGGAATGTCCAGAAATGTCTGCACATCACAAGGTGGATAAACAATGTTAGTGCAATTCCCAACTTTCCACAGTGAGAGAATATGGTTTAGTGTCCAAGAAGAATTGACCATGACTACATCACTGCAAGAACCAACAAGTCCATAAATAAAAGCAAATAAATAGTAGTAGATGAGCTTTACTTTGCTGAGAAAAGGATTCCTGGTAATGAAGGCTGCATTATTAAGTCCAACATTTTGATTCTTCACTACAGAGAGCATGTCGGTGCTGATAGTAGGATAATGAACATAGCTTCCAACTTGGCAACCCCCTATATACTTAAACAGAGGAAGTGTAAAGCGTATCCCATTGAATCGATGTAAACATCAGGAACACAATGCATTAGAGCTTCCCAGCCGAGAAACACAGATCCTAGACTTTGGCCCAGCAGTGTGAAGTGAGGATAGAGTGAATCTTCCACAAGATAGCGTTTCCTTAAAAAAACAAACTGGACTGGGTGAATTAATCTGATGTTAAATCTTCTGAAAGCACCTTCTAGTATCTGTTGACCGCTGACATTAACATCGCCGGTATAAACAACATAAACTGCTTCAGGATACCTAAAATAGAATGTAGTGGTTAAGAATGTATTAGGTTACAAAAATTAGCCGGACATGGTGGTGGGCACCTGTGATTTTTGCTACTCAGGAGGCTGAGGCAGGAGAATCGCTGGAACCCAGGAGGCAGGGGTTGTGGTGAACTGACATTGTACCACTGGACTGCAGCCTGGGCAACAAGAACAAAACTTTGTCTCAAAAAAAAAAAAAAAATGTATTAGGTTAAAATCAAGCAAAAAGTTGTAGATAACTGTTTTCTTACAATCATAAAGAAGCTTATTTTTATACTAAAAATGATGTTTTCTGTTTTTTATTTACTGAATTAGAACTACAGTCCCTCAAATGAGACTGTGACTTCTAGTTCTTTGCTATTTCCTCCACTTAGAGTTTCACACAGAACGGGCATCAACAAAAAGTGTTGATTTATGAATGAGATGTTCTCAAGAAATACTCAAAAACTTTGACAGTGGTCTTAGTAAAAAAATGGTAATAAAATATCATCAACAAACATGTCTTCTGATAGGCTCACAATGCTAAAGTAATGCTCAGGGTTTTTATCTGAAAAATGCAAAAAGGCTTTAAAAGCTAGATCTTGTGCCTGTATCACAGCTAATTAGTCTGAAAGTATCTAAAAGTATATTCTTATGACTTATAATGCTTTGGTCTCCCCTGACTGTTTATCATTATTCTTTGAGTCATAAAACATTTTAAGCATCTAGTATGAGGTGCCAGGTTTTGGGGATACGGAGATGAGAGAGTCTTTATCTTTAGAAGCTCAGTCCAGTGGAAAAAACAGACATGCAAAACAAACTGCAAAACTGTGTGCTATGCACTGATAAAGACAGCCACAGGATGCTGTGGAAGCCTGAAGGATGACAATCTAACTGCTCCTCTCTGGCCCCTTCCCAGTTACTCTTTACCCAGTAGAATGAGCCTTTTAAAACGTAAAAAGATAGTGATCTCTGGTAGCCTAAAAATGCCCACAAATTCCTTTTTTTTTTTTTAAAAAGACAGGGTCTTACTCTGTTACCCAGGCTGGAGTGCAGTGGCACGGTCTTGGCTCATTGCAGCCTCCACCTCCACTTGAACCTCCAGGTTCAAGTGATTTTGTGCCTTAGCACTCCTGGGATTACAGGTGTGCACTACCATGCCCAGCTAATTTTTGTATTTTTTAAGTAGAGATGGGGTTTTGCCATGTTGGCCAGGCTGGTCTCAAATTCCTGGCCTCAAGTGATCTGCCAGACTTGGTCTCCCAAAGTGCTGGGATTACAAGTGTGAGCCACTGTGCCCAGCCAGGCCACAAATTCTTTGATACTTTTCCACTGAGAGGTGGCATCTATGTCCCGTACTCTGGAATAACACTGGGCTCTGTGACTATTTTGACCAACAGAATATGGCAAAAGTGACATTCTGCCAGTTTCCCAAGATAGACTCTAAGGGACTGGCAGTTCCTACTTCCTGTCCCTTGGAATGCTCATGCTAGGAGAAGACAGCTGTCATTTACGAGTCTAACCAGCCCAAGACTGCTTTGTTGTGTACAAGCTCAACCCAGTCACATGAAGAAGCCCCTCAGTGAGAGATGCCGGACAGCCCCCAGCAGTTCCAATCATCCCAGCCCAGGAATGAGAATGTGAATGAAGAAGGCTTCAGATGCCTCCAGCCCCAGCTGCCATCTAATTGCAACAGTATGATAGAGACCAAACATGGCAACCCCTAAACTATGTCACAGAACAGTCAACCCCAAAACTGGCTTACTATAGCACGTAGAATAAAATCTGAACTAATTTCCCTGCTCACTCAAGTCCTGTGTGATCTGGAAACTGCCTCCCTCTGTCACCTTCCTTCCCATGCTTTACTTTGCCCTCCAGGGTGCAGCCAAACTGGCATTCTTTTCTCTGAACACGCCAAGCTCCAACCGGCCTTAGGGGACTTGAAGTGGTTGTTCCCTCTACTCTGAATTCCCTTTTCTCATTTTCACTCTGTCTTTTCATAAGCCAGGTAGTTCAGCATGTGGTTCAGAACATGGGCTCTAGTGCCTCTGCTTTGTCAAATGAGGATAATGGTAACAACTGCATAAGGCTGTTCTGAGGATCAAGTAAGCTAACACATGTAAAGCACTTCAAACAATGCCTGACATAAAATCATCAAGCAATAAATGCAGTTGTTTTTATCATTCAGATTTTGGTTAAGTATTATCAGCGATTTTCCTGATCACTCAATCTAAAGTATCAAGTCACTCCTATATTACCCTATTTTAATTTTTTATATAGCACTTCTTATTGGATATTTTTCTTCTTTGCTTATTATTTTGTCTCTTTCAACTAAAATTGAAGGTCCAGGACAGAAGGACTTATCAATCTTGTTCCCTTCATCTCAACCCCTAGAACAGTGCCTGGCACATAGCAGATCCCCAATAAATACTGCTAGATCGAATGAAAAGTGCACTGTAGCATCTGTTCAGTTAGGAAAGACGTGTAGAAGTTAACTGGGGAGAAAAGGGTTATTTCAGAAGAAAAGAACACTATATATAAAGGGAGGGACTCGAGAGAGAGCACGATGTGTTCAGGGAGCTGTTCCTTGTTCTGCATGTTGGAGCAGAGTACATGTGAAGGAATGGGGAGGGATGAGAAACACAATGTGGCCAGGGCAAGATGAAAAAGTATCTTCCAAGTCATATTAATGATTTGGGTTTTTTCTCCTTGTAGATGAGTTAGGAGTAATAGAGCCTGCTGGGGACTATGTGTACAGATATCATGAAACTTTACCACTGCCCTCAAGAGGTAGATAATCTAGTTGAGAGAAGAAAAACGTAGTATCAAGGAGAGTAGGAAAAGCATCAAGGAGTTGGGACTTAAGAGAATTCTTTGTATTTAGGCAGTTACAGAAGATGGCAGAGCAAATACAGGGGGTAGGGGCTGGAAGCTAGGATGGGCCAAGATTACAGAAAGGTACAGCTGAGGGAATTCTGTGTGAAGGCCTTGGCACTGAATGAAGGGTGTATACCAGGACGTAGGGTAACCATGAAGAATAACAGTTTTCCTCATATGATAAAATAATGGAAACTACTATGCTTTTTCCTTTCTAAAAGGGAATGATAAATATTTTTGGGTTATTGGGATGGAGATGAGGAAGCCTAAAATATGAAAAGATGTGTAACACCATATTCCTTCTAACATGGTAACCTGAGACTATCCAGCTGGTAATGATATAAAAATTGGAGTCAAATAGGTGCTTTAGTAAAGATTATTCTTGTGTGCCGCAACTGCCTGAAAGTATTCAGGCTTAAAGTGCTCTAAGGTACTTGGTATATTTCTGCTTATTACTTAATCTCTTCTGTATACACTCGCCCAAGGAAACCAGTTATTCCCATTAAATTATGCTATAAAAGGGCAGATGTTGGCTGGGCATGGTGGCTCACACCTGTAATCCCAGCACTCTGGGAGGCCAAGGTGGGCGGATCACCTGAGGTCAGGAGTTCAAGACCAGCCTGGGCATGGTTGTGGGTGCCTGTAATCCCAGCTACTTGGGAAGCTGAGGCAGGAGAATTGCTTGAACCCAGGAGGTGGATTTTGCAGTGAGCCGAGATCATGCCATTGCACTCTAGCCTGGGCAACAGAGCGAAACTCCGACTCAAAAAAAAAAAAAAAAAAAAAAAGCAGATGTTTTCCCCATCCACTGTCCATTTTTTTCTTTTTTTTTTCTTAAGACAGGTTCTCACTCTGTCACCCAGGCTGAAGTGCAGTGAATGGCACAATCACAGCTCCCTGCAGCTTTGACCTCCCAGGCTCAGTCAATCTTTCCACCTCAGCCTCCGGAGTAGCTGGGACTATATGTGCACATCATCATGCCCAGCTAATTTTTTGTAGAGACAGGGTTTCACCATGGTGCTGAGGCTGGTCTCAAACTCTTGGGCTCAAGTGATTCACCTGCCATGGCCTCACAAAGTGCTGGGATTACAGGTGACAGTCACCATGTCTGGCCTTATCTATTTTTTTATCATAGCAACAAAAATTGAATAGGATCATATAAGGCATGTCGGCACATGAAATAAATATTTTCTTATTGAAGAACAGTTTAAAAAGGAATTCATTTTTTACTACTAGGTGCTTTAGAAAGATGAATTTCTGGGTAATAATTTTTAAGAAATGGAACAATATAGCAAATTAGCTAAGACAGATGCATACCTACTTTTTCTGCAGGGCTCTTAAAGCACACCATAAAACTCTTTCTCCTCCTCCGCCAGCATTGCAGTATGGATGAAAAAATGCAATCACCATTTGATTTTTTCCCATTTTTGCTAGTTGACACTAATTTTTTCTTTCTCTGTAGCAGCAGTCTGATTCCCCCAAAGGACAATGACCAAACATACACATAAAGTTCCACATACAATTAGCCCAGGGAAGAATAATGAATAAAAAAATCTGAAATAAGAGGACAAAGTTGAGAATCAATGTGATATGTACATTAAAAAATTTATAAAGTCTGCTTTTACATATCTACTTTATATATTAGTGACAAAGAATTGTCTTTAACAGGTCTGCTAACTCCAAAATACTCACGTATGAAAATTCTAATGCTGCTAAATATCCACTATTAAAAGGATAAGTCCCCTTTAATTCCAATTCCCCTAGCATGTTACCAATTTAACATACTTTAATCAGCAGTAAAAATCAACACTGAACCCCTTTCCTCCTCAGTTTATGTGTTATGGGATTAAAAACAAATGTTAACTATTAATCTAAATAAAACATGATTAAGAATGTGTTACATATTGTCATTTGGAGGATTAGATGCCAAAGAAATATGTCTTTTGAATGATCAATATTCCAGTAGTTAAAAGTCTGGTAAGATAGTAAAATCTTCTTCATTCTGTCACTTCACCTCAAGTAGAACAATTTCTGGGATAAAGGAATGGAACTTAGATTTCTCCATTTCTATTTCAGTTCTGTATTTGCTCTATTTGACCTAATACTACTACCTTCCCTTATGTGCCTCTGAAATGAGCTGCCAAAAACCCACTAATGTTCTACCAATAATCATTAATAAACTCATTCACAAAGTGACTGTTAAAAAGTTCTCTATTACTGTCAGGTGGACTGAAGCTCTGCAAAAACAAGGGCCCAGGCTTGCTCACTACAATATCCCCCAATGCCAAGTATGATGCCTGGCACAGAGAAGGCATCCAATAAATATATGACTGATGCAAAAGTTTATTACCTCTTCAGATGTTGCTTAAAATATGTTAAAATAAAACGTCAAGGTGCTTTTCTTTTAGGGTTGCCAAAACAGTTGGAACCTAACCTAATATTTTTCATACTCTGCCTGTCCTTTATAAAGGATTTGAGGAGAGCTTATAAGATTTAAAAATAATAAAATGCCGAAAGTTAAATAGTAAATAGCAGACTGGCCTGTGGGCTGTCTAGTAGCCTGAGCAAATAGGGAACTAATGCATAGTGTATCAGTTCGTTTTCACACTGCTGATAAAGACATACCTGAAATGGGGAACAAAAAGAGGTTTAATTGGACTTACAGTTCCACATGGCTGGGGAGACCTCAGAATCATGGTGGGAGGCGTAAGGCACTTCTTACACAGTGGTGGCAAGAGAAAAATGAGGAAGAAGCAAAAGCGCAAACCCCTGATAAACCCATCAGATCTTGTGAGACTTATTCATTATCACAAGAATAGCATGGGAAAGACAGCCCCCCCCATGATTCAATTACCTTCCCCTGGGTCCCTCCCACAACACATGGGAATTCTGGGAGATACAGTTCAACTTAAGATTTGGGTGGGGACATAGCCAAACCATATAATGCTGCCCCTGGTCCCTCCAAATGTCACATCCTCACATTTCAAAACCAATTATGCCTTCCCAACAGTCCCCCAGAGTCTTAACTCATTTCAGCATTAACCTAAAAGTCCACAGTCCAAAGTATCATCTGAGACAGGGCAAGTCCCTTCTGCCTATGAGCTTGTAAAATCAAAAGTAAGTTAGTTACTTCCTAAATACAATGGGGATACAGGTATTGGGTAAGTACAGCCATTCCGAATGGGAGATATTGGCCAAAACAAAGGGGTTACAGGGACCATGCAAGTCCGAAATCCAGTGGGGCAGTCAAATTTTAAAGCTCCAGAATGATCTCCTTTGACTCCAGGTCTCACATCCATGTCACGCTGAAGCAAGAGGTGGGTTCCCATGGTCTTGGGCAGCTCTGCCCCTGTGGCTTTGCAGGGTACAGCCTCCCTCCTGGCTGCTTCCATGGGCTGGTATTGAGTGTCTCCAGCTTTTCCAGGAACGTGGTGCAAGCTGTCGGTGAATCTACCATTCTGGGGTCTGGAGGATGGTGGCCCTCTTCTCGCAGCTCCACTAGGCAGTGCCCCAGTAGGGACTCTGTGTGGAGGCTCCAACCCCACATTTCCGTTCCGCACTGCCCTAGCAGAGGTTCTCCATGAGGGCCCTGCCCTTGCAGCGAACTTTTGCCTGGGCATCCAGGCATTTCAATACGTCTTCTGAAATCTAGGTGGGGTTCACAAATCTTAATTCTTGACTTCCGTGCACCCACAGGCTCAACACTACGAGAAGCTATCAAGGCTTGGGGCTTCCACCCTCTTAAGCCACAGCATGAGCTCTATGTTGGCCCCTTTCAGCCACGGCTAGAGCAGCTAGGACACAGGGCACCAAGTCCCTACGCTGCACACAGCATGGGCACCAGGGGCCCAGCCCACAAAACCACTATTTCCTCCTAAGCCTCCAGGCCTGTAATGGGAGAGGCTGCTGTGAAGGTCTCTGACATGACCTGGAGACACTTTCCCCATGGTCTTGAAGATTAACATTAGGCTCCTTGCTACTTATGCAAATTTCTGTAGGCAGCTTGAATTTCTCCTCAAAAAATGGGTTTTTCTTTTCTACTGTATTGTCAGGCTGCAAATTTTCTGAACTTTAATGTTCTGTTTTCCTTTTAAAATAGAATCCTTTTAACAGCACCCAAGTCACCTCCTGAATGCTTTCCTGCTTAGAAATTTCTTGTGCCGGATACCCTAAATCATCTCTCCCAAGTTTAAAGTTTCACAAATATCTAGGGCAGGGGCAAAATGCCACCAGTCCCTTTGCTAAAACATAAGACAAGTTACCTTTGCTCCAGTTTCCAACAAGTTCCTCATTTCCATCTGAGACCACCTCAGCCTGGATTTCATTGTCTATATCACTATCCGCATTTTGTTCAAAGTCATTGAACAAGTCTCTAGGAAGTTCTAAACTTTCCCACATTTTTCTGTCTTCTTCTGAGCCTCCAAACTGTTCCAACCTTTGCCTGTTACCCAGTTCCAAAGTCGCTTCAACAGTTTTGGGTATCTCTTCAGCGGCACCTCATTCTACTGATACCAATTTACTGTATTAGTTCATTTTCATGCTGCTGATAAAGACATACCCGAAACTGGGAACACAAATAGGTTTAATTGGACACAGGGCACCAAGTTTAATTGAACTTACAGTTCCACATGGCTGGGAGGCCTCAGAATCATGGCAGGAGGTGTAAGGCACTTCTTACATGGTGGTGCCAAGAGAAAAATGAGGAAGAAGCAAAAGCAGAAACCCCTGATAAACCCCATCAGATCTCGTGAGACTTATTCACTATCACGAGACTTATTCTCTATCACTAGCAGGGGAAAAGACTGGCCCCCATGAATCAATTACCTCCCACTAGGTCCCTCCCCCCCACAACACATGGGAATTCTGGGAGATACAATTCAACTTGAGATTTGGGTGGGGTCATGGCCAAACAATATCACATAGTTTTCACAGTCCACATGAAAACATACAAATTCATCAGAAAAGTAAATTTTGCTTTTTTTAGATACAGGGTCTCACTCTGTAACCCAGGTCAGAGTGCAGTAGTGCAATCATAGCTCACTGCAGCCTCAAACTCCTGGGCTAAAGCAATCCTCCTGCCTCAGGCTCCTGAGATGCTGGGACTACACCCAGCATTTTTTAATTAAAAAAAGTTTTTTTGTAGAAATGGGGTTTTGCTGTGTTGCCCAGGCTGGTCTCAAACTCCTGGCCTCAAGTGATCCTCCTGCCTTGGCCTTCCACAGCACTGAGATTACAAGCATGAACTGCTGCACCTGACCAGAAATAAATATTTTATTGATATTATTTTGAAATAAAATTCTCCTGGGATTTCCTATTGTGAAGAAATCCTCATTTGTTCCTATTGTGAACAAATCTCATGTGGGATTTCCAACTGTGTACCTGAAGAGGTAACTGATTCTATTTAAAATCCCACATAAGCACTTTATTTCAAAGCTAAAATAATTCTGTCTCAGAACACCTTTATACTCTTAAAAATTTTACTGAGGCTCCAACAGAGCTTTTGTTTACATCAGAGTTTCTCATCCTTGACACTACTGACATTTTGGACCAAATAATTGTTTGTTGGGGAGGTTGTCCTATGCATTATAGGACATTTTGTAGCATCTTTGATCTTGACTCACTAAATGCCAGTAGCATCCTCCCAATCAAAATTATCAGTTGGGCATGGTGGCTCATGCCTGTAATCCCAACATTTTGGGAGGCTGAGGTGGGAGGACTGCTTGTGCCCAGGAGTTTGAGGCTGTAGTAAGCTATAATAATGCCACTGCACTCCAACCTGGGCAACAGAGCAAGACTCCATCTCTAAAAAAATAAAAATAAAATAAAAAAACCTCCAGATATTGCCAAATGCTAAATGTCTTGTGAAGGGCAAAAGTCACCCCCTGGTTGAGAACCAGTGGTTTACACTGCTTATATCTACCAATATTTAGTATATTAGAAATGAAAACTAAAGAACTCTAAAATTTTTATGAATTCATTTAGAATTAAAATTCTTTCATTACACATTAACATATTTTTATTAAAAAACTGTATTTTCGAAACCAAAAACAGACATTTAGTAAGAAGGGTGCCAATGTTTTACGTTTTTTGCAAATCTCTTTAATGTTTGGCTTGACGTGAAACCAGAGAGTGGCTCCTGTTTTCTGTTTCTGCATTAAATCTGTAGTGATACGTTGTTTTTGTTGAAGTATATGACGAAAGTTCAGGCTCACTTAGCTATGTAGTAGGAAAAGGGAGTATATTTTAATACATATTGATCTTATGTTTAGAATATATTTAACTTTTAAGCTAGTTGCAGATATTCTTTGATGCTAGACCAGATTTGACAAGTTATGCAATTTCTGAATGTCAGTTGCAATACAGACTCTGAAACTCTATCCATGACCTTTTCATACTAAAATCCACTAGTGTAATTTACACTTCAAATTATCTTTTAAAAATTTTTACGATTGATGTAAAAAGTTACATAAAATATATAACTTTTTACATCAATCGTAAAAATTAAAATAATAGATTGTCAAAAAGCAGAGGATTCAACATAAGCTTTATATTTAAGTGACGTGTTAACAATGGAAGCTTTGGTGAGTTTCAAAGGAGAAACTAAGATGAGAAGGAAGATCCTGTTTCTTCTTTACCGAAAGAGATATGATAGACTGGAAAATGTTTCTGGCTCAATCGCAAAGAAAAATGAGGAATGAATACGAACAATTTATGACAGACTAATTAGAGTGTGAAAGAGAAAGAAAAAGCTGAAACAGGGAAGGGAACCCGACCCCCTCAGTCAACAGTAAAGCAGAAGAAAACGCGGAAAACTGAGTCAAGACCCAGTCTGTTCCAGCCTATATAGGAGACCTCCAAGAAAAAGGAAGACTGCTCATTGGCCTGAGAAATTACCTTAGATTCAGGACAAGGAAGGCCATTTCCCCCGCAAAATATAGCTACACTGGACAGGCAAGTACCACTATAGAACAGAAAACGTCTGTAAGCCCACACGACCGGCTCCTCACCTCAACAAGTTGCACAGGCACCATATCCCTTCGGTGGTCGCCATCTTCCGCCGACCCGCGAAAACAGGAAATGCATCACTTTCCTTTTCTCTATTGGCTCCCGAGAAAGCGAGCCGTGTTCGCCCCGCCCGCACAGGCCAATTGTGCGTTTCAATTGGTTACTGATAGCCGCTTCCCACGGCCTTCCAGCCAATACAATTTGCCAAGGCTTAGACTACCGTTTGGCGTGGCGAACACGGGTCCCGCCCCCTCGGGCGGGACAGCAGTGGGGGGGGTTGGGCCGAGGAGGGCGTGGCCTGTGATTGACAGCCGTAGCTCCCGCCCTCGGTCCCCTCCCCACTGGAAGCCCCCGCCTGGTCACCCGCGCCCCCGCCCCCGGCCGAGAGCCCGCCGCCCGTTGGAGGCCAGTGGCTGGCCTTTGCGCACCACGGATCGATTTTCCAGGTGTGGAGTTCACTCTCGCCGCGGTTGCTTCCTTTGGGATCCGCGGCACCCGGCAGCCAGGCTCAGAGTCCGAGGAGGGGCGGCGCAGAGCGGACCCGTTGCGGCGCCACCCGGCACCTTCCCTGCAGGCGTTGGGCGAGCTCTGGGAGCTGCGTCTGTGGCCGGGTTCTGCGCCGCTCACCTGCCCTTCCGCTCCCGCACACGCCTGAGATCCCAGGACCTTGTCGGAGCGCACTGGCGCGAGGTGGCCAAGACCGCGGACCGTGACGGGTCTCCCTGTGGCGCCGGCACGGCCGAGGACACTGAGACACCGGCGGGGCCGGCAGCTCCAGGGCGGGCACTGCCAGCCCCTCAGGGAGTGGGTGAGAGTCCGAGGCCCACTCTCCCCGCGTCCGCAGGTCGGTTGGACGGCGGCGCGCAACTTTGAATCACCCTTGTGGCTAGGGCAGCGCATTGCCCGGTCCCAAATGAAGGGGCGGTGCCCGAACCCCTCTTTGCTTTAGAGCCTCGCCGACGCCCTCACGCCCCGCCCTCCTCTCCCTGTGGTTTTACACCGGGCTCTACTCCGCCGACCTGGTGACCTTTGGCTCTGAGCCGGATCAGAGAAGAATTCCGTGTCCGCGCGGGACGATGCCTGAGCAAGAGAGACAGATCACAGCCAGAGAAGGGGCCAGTCGGAAAGTGAGTTTCCTTCCCCGCGCCCGCGCAGCGTGCGCACTCTCACCCGGAGGACTTTCCTCCACACGTTCGGGGCTTACTCGCTCCCTGGGGGGGGGGGGGAAGGCCGAGCCAGAGCCCCAGCTCCAGGGGCGTCGTGGTTTGGGTGAAAAGGACCCTTTAGAAAGAGCGTGTCGAACAGTGGAAAACCCCGCACCTCAAAATTCATCTTTATGCTTTTAAGGGGTCTCATGCTGGAGAGGTAAAGTGAGCGTCGATTTGCTGTGCTAGAGCCCTCATGGCTCTAAATGATGAAGTTAATTACCTGGATAAGTTATTCAGAGTCTGGTGCTTGGACCAGATATGAGAGTCTGGTGCTTAGACCACATATGGTATATCAAGGCCCTGGAACTTTTATAACTGTTTTAAATTCATTTTAATTGTACGAGTAATACATTAAGACAGTCTTTTAAAAATGCAAACAGGCCTGAAATACTTTGCATGAAAAGCAGATCTATTTTCCAGTCTTTTTCTATTCATGTACCTATATCTTCAGCAAATATTTATTGAGAACTTATGTTTCAGGCGCAGTGTTGAAGAGTTGATACAGTGGTTAACAAGACATGTATCTGTATGTAATATGCACAGACTCAGAGAACTCTTGAGGTTTCGTTTGTGTGAGGTTTTAAAATTTTTGTTTTACCTAAATGAGATCACTGTATGTGTATTCTCTTTTTCAGTTTAACAGTATATGTTGGAGATTGTTTAACTGTCTTATTCAGCGCAACCTCTGCAGAGTTTGAATGCATCATAGTTTATTTATGGTTTTCTAGTGGTGGGCATTCTGTTTGCTACTTTTTTTCTCTCTCTCTTACAAGTGAACATCTTTGTACATGATTTTTAATGCTTTTTCTTTAGGGTAGACACTTAGGCCTGGATTGCTGGACAGAACAGTAGGCTGTTTCTTTTCCACAGATTTCTGAAACTAATTCAGTTACATTGCTGGGTGCCCTTTAGTGAATTCATCTAGTCTCTGGTGATACAGAAATGAAAACTAATGGATTAACAGATGGACAGAGAGAGGCTGGTTAGTAGGTCATTTGTACGGTGTGATGACTATGCATTTGATAGGGGTATGAAGAAATGTTGGGAGGGGTGGCTTGTGCAGAGGAGACACTTTCAACTTCCCACAGTGTCCCCACCTAGAGAAAAAAATCCTTATCCTTCCAAATCCAGCCCAAGACTTGCCACCTCCTTGAAACGTTCTGTAACTGCTCCTGCCCATGTTGACCTAAACTGTCTTCTGGAATCCTCTGATAATAGCGTTGACTAACGTTGTTAAGCTTACACATGTGCTGGCCATTGCATTATGCATTTCCTATCCCTCTATGTGCACTCTCGAATTTAATCCTCACAAAAACCCTTTGATGTAGGTATTATATCTTGTTATCAACATTTATTCAACAAATATTTTTTTGAGTACACCTATGTGCCAGGTATTTTAGACACTGGGGATTTAGCTAGGACCAAGACCTTGCCCTCATGAATTTACATCCTAGTAGGAGATAGAAAAAAAGGGGGTGGAATAAACAAATATATAGCGTAGGGGTCAAGGGAAAATAACTTCTGTGCCCCGTGAAGGTTCACTGAAAAATCAACTAACAAATGACAGATTAGTAGGAGAGAAGGCATACACATTTATTAAGGTGTGTGAGAGTCTTATAAAATAAAATCTCAAAGAAAGGCAAGATCGTTACCACTTTTATACCATCGTGAGGTTACAGAAAGAGTGGGGCCTCTAAGCTTGGGCAAAAACAGATTATGGTTGTAAATCAGGTTATAGGAGGGAGAGAAGAGGAGACCCGACTAGCAAAAGTAGTCTTATTTAGATGAAACCTCACAGGGAGCAGCCCTCAGGGAGAATAAATGTTTCAGACCTTGAAGCTTCCAAACTCAGCTTATCTCTCCCAGATCCAGACAAGAAAGGGCCTTTTGAAAAAACCTGGCTGCATTAATGTAGATTCTCTACAGATGCTCATCTCTCTCACAAAAGACAGTAGGACTACTTTTATCTGTAGGCCCTCTGAACGGCCATCTCAAAATATGTCAAACAAGTTTATTCTGAGGTGAAATGTTTTGGTTTTCTTCAGTAGCTTTATTTCAGGTACTGGTAAGTACTATGAAGAAAATAAAGCATTTTGGGGCCAGAAGTTCAAGACCAGCCTGGGCAGCATATCAAGATGTCGTTTCTCCACACACACACACACACACACACACACACACACACACACAATTAGCTGCACACGGTGGTGTGTGCCTGTTGTCCCAGCACTTGGGAGGCTGAGGCTTGAGCCTAGGAGTTTGAGGCTGCAGTGAGCTGTGATCCCCACCTCTGTACTTCAGCCTGAGTGACAAAGCAAGGTCCTGTCTCAAAAAAGAAAAGAAAGCAGAGTAAGGGAATAAGATAAGGAATGACATGAGTGGAGAGGAAGATGCTGTTTTAAGTTTTAAGTAAGTGGTTAGGGAGTGATTTCTCCGGGAAGGTAGGATTTTAGTAGAGACTTGAATGATTCAGATTTCAGAGAAGTGTCCTAGACCGAGAAACCGTAAAGTGTGAGAGTCCTAAGGCAGGCATGTGGTAAGAAGAAATATATACTTGGTCTTGTCCCAAGTTCCTGACATAGCTTCTAAAACCCTTGTAATTTTTTGAGAAATGGTGATAAGAGCATCTTTTGTTATTTATAACAAATCCCTTTTACCTCTACCTGAGTTTCTGCTAACCAGAGGACTCCTGATGGGCTCCTAGATAGCTTCAGGATGGAGGCTGATTGCCTGAGGAACCAACCATGTTATTAGGGTATTCGAAGTTTCAGCCCCATACTGTAACCTCTGGAGATTGTGCCAGTCACCAGTGGACAATGATCTAATCAGTCATGCCTGCAGCATAGAGCTTTCTTTAAATTTTTTTTTTAACCGACGCAGTGGATCACAAATAGAGCTTTCTTAAAAACCCTAAATGATGGGTTTTGGAGAGCTTCCTGTTGGTGAACACATCAAGGTGCTGGGAAGGTGGTGCCTGGAAGGGGCATGGCAGCTCCTGGAAATTTCCATTCCCATATCTTGCCCTCTCTTTTCCATATGGTGGTTTCTTAGCTGTGTTTTTATAATAAACTGGTGATAGTAAATAAAGTGCTTTTCTAAGTTCTGTGAGCTGCTCTAGCAAATTACCCAACTTGAGGAGGTGATTGTAGGGACCTCCTGACTTCACAGTCAGTTGGAAGTACAGGCGGCCCAGACTTGGCAACTGGCATGTGAAGTGTGGGCATTCTTTTGGGCCTGAGCCCCTGCCTGTGGGGTCTGTGCTAATTCCAGGTGGTTGGGGTCAGAATTGAATTGAATCGTAGGGCACCCAGTTAGTGTCTGGAGAGTGAGAATTGGTTGGTGTGAAGAAAACCCCCACACATTTGGTGTCAGAAGTGTCGTGAGTGGAAACAGTACAGAAGACATGATGTTAGAGTTTGGGGAACAATAAGAAGGCCAGAGTGGCTGGAGCAGAGGGAAGGACGGGGAGTGGTAGAACAGGAGGTCAGAGTTCATTGTTGCTTTACAAATGGGGAGACTGAGTCAGGCACAAGTTAAGTACCTTGCTAATAAGAGGCAGATCTAGGATTGAGTCCTAACCAGGCCTGCCTGACTTTCTCAGCTATTTGTTATTGTCGAAACTTATTTGACACTTGTCATACCACCTGGTAGGATTATTTAATGAATATAGCTTTTATTTGCAGCTCTGTGCTTCTTGAAATGGGGACTGGGTTTGTACCCTTTAAAAAAATATTTCCCACAGCACATGTAGGTGCACCACAGTTGTTCTCGAATGAATGAATTCTCGATATGATTTCTCCATATTGTTTTCTCTTGAGAGACCTCTCTGTGGGGCAGCAGTGACCTGGTCATTCAGCCTCGGTCCACAAACATGGAACAGTTTCTGTTTGCCTGGTACTGGGCCAAGCAGGGGAATGCAAAGATGAAGAGAGGTCAACCCCTGTGCTGAATGGGTGCCAGGACAGAGCTGTCTACACGGTATAGCACCCACAGAAGGGGCACAGAAATTACTTCAGTGGGAGGTGGTGCTTGAGTGGGTCTTGTAGGAAGAGCACGTGTTGACTAGGCATACAGGAGCATGGAGAGAAGGGCACTGAAGGCAGAGACCAGCATACTTAAAAGTCCAGAGGTTTGGAAATGGAAAGGGGCATTTAGGGGTTGTGAGGGGCATGGCAAGGCTGGAAGAGAGGAAGGCTGAAAGGTCCGTGGAAGACCCTGTTTATCAGGCTAGGATTTTGGACTTTGCCCCACAGGAAAACAGCATAAGGCACTCCTGCAAGGCAAGGCAGAGGGTGAATGGGGCAGGGAGCTGCGAGAGACCTGCTAGAGACTATTGGAAATGATCATACCAATTCAGACCAAAGATGGCTGAAAAGCCTGAAAAAGAACTGTAAGTTGGCTGTTCTACCCTTATTCTCTATGGAATTGACTTCTCAATAGAGAAACTTGGCTGTCTAAACTCAACTGTCCTGAGTGTTAGAGTCCACTGGTAGTTTTAACAGCAACCAAGTGCAGTTGTTACCTACAGAGCAGGGTAAGAAACTAAGCTAGTGAGAGAGATGGATTTTAAGTGCTTCTTTACCTGATGCACATTTTCCTCTCAATGGGAGGGATGGAGATGGCCCAGTAACATGAACACTGCTCACTGATGCCATACCATAGGTATCCAGGAAGTATGCATGTTCAGGTGACTTCAGTATCATTTTTATCTATAGGAGAAAATTGGAATCATTGCTTAGTGGTATTCTGAAATGTCCATTGCTTCTTTTTCTTGTACAGACTTCTTTTTCCTTACCTAAGTTAAAGGAGAAAATCTGAGCAGATCAAAGGTCAGTGAGATAGAGGGCAAAGCAGAGAATGACTTCGTATTGCAGTGTAACTAACATAGCAAATACAACTTTTAAAGCACTAGGAATTGTGAAATCTGTCATTTCTGAACACAGCAGTTTTGTTGCAGCTGGAAATTCAGGAAAGCACATGGATGGTGTGGCCGGCAGTTTCTTGTTTCTAATCTCAATTGTGCTTTCCAGTGCCTTTTACTTGTCCTTATCAACTTCGTGTGATTCTTGGCAAGCCTTCGCCACTTGGAGTGAGCCCTCTGCTTAATCTCTGCGGGCCCTTATTTTCAACAGGTAACCTCACTTCTTACTCAAGGAAATTGACATTGAGTATGTTTTTCTTCAACTTTCAGCCTAGCTCTACCAACCTTCTCCCTCAATTTTTCTTTTCCTTTCCAACATTTATTTTTGTTTCAAGGGGTAGATTTGTTACGTGGGTAAATTGTGTGTTGTGGGGGTTGGGTGCACAGATAATTTTGTCACCCAGTAGTCAGCATAATACAACATAGGTAGTTTTTCAGTCCTCTCCCTCCTCCCCCAGTGTCTGTTGTTCTTTTTTTGTGTCCATGTATACTCAGTGGTTAGCTCTCACTTAAAAGTGACAACATGCAATATTTGTTTTTTCGGTCGTTGCGTTAATTTGCTTAGGATAACGACCTCTAGCTCTATTCATGTTGCTACAGAGGACATGATCTCATTCTTTTTTATGGCTGTGTAGTAGTCCATGGGGTATATATATACCACATTTTCTTTATCTACTCTATCTTTGATGGTCATCTAGGTTGATTCTATTTTTTGCCATTTTGTGAATAGTGCTGCAGTGAGCATACAGATACATATGTCTTTATGGTAGAAAGATTTATATTCCTTTGGGTATACACCCAATAATGGGATTGTTGGGTCAAATGGTACCTTGTTTTCTTTTTCTTTTTTTTTTTTGACAGGGTCTCACTCTGTCACCTAGGCTGGAGTGCAGTGGCATGATGGTGGCTCACTGCAGCTTCAACCTCCTTGGGGTCAAGCGATCCTCTCATCTCAGCCCCTCCCGAGTAGCTGAAACTACAGGTACATGTCATCACGTCCAGCTAATTTTTTTTTTTTTTTTTTGCAGAGAAGAGGTTTCGCCACGTTGCCCAGTTGGGCTGGTCTCAAACTCCTTGGCTCAAGCAGTCTTCCTACCTCAGCTTCCCAAAGTGCTGGGATTACAGGCATGAGCTACTACGCCTGGCCAAATAATAGTTTTATTTAAAATTCTTTGAGAAATTGCTTTCCACAATGGCTGAACTAACTTACATTATTTTCTGCACAACCTTGCCAGCATCTGTTATTTTTTGACTTTTTAGCAATAACCATCCTGACTTTTGTGAGATGGTATCTCACTGTGGTTTCAGTTTGCATTTCCCAGCTGATTTGTAATGCTGAGCATTTTTTCGTATGCTTGTTGGCCGTGTGTATCGTGTCTGTCTTTCTTTGCGAAGTGTCTATTCATGTTCCTTTGCCCATTTTTTAATGGGTTCTTTTTTGCTTGTTGATTTGTATAAGTTTCTTAGAGACTCAGTATTTTAGACCTTTGTCTGATGCATACTTTGTAAAATTTTCTCCCATTCTGTAGGTTGTCTGTTTATTCTGTTCCAAATTTTATTTAGACCTACAACCCCGTTTTTATCTCCTTATCTCTAGAATCGGAGGATAGGCCTGTCTGCTTTTCAAGGTTGTCCTCTCTACCAGGTCCTTGACACCTTCCTCTCTGCTTGTTCTGGAGCCTACTAGTTATTGACCATGTTTTCTCTTCACCTCCAGTTTTTCTCTTTTTCTGCTGACTTCTCTTTTTCTGCCTGTGACACCATGCAACTTGCTCTTATTCTAAAATCTCTCCCATTACTTTGTTTCTCTCACTAGCTGTCATACTATTTCTCATCTCCCTTCCTCCCTCAGTTTTCTAGAAAAGAATGCTTATTTACAGACAGCGCCTAGGAGCCCCACGTGACTCACGAACAAGAGCGTGATCACTGCCATGTCACCCTCCCAGCTACTCCTTCCTCATCTTTTTGCATCACCCATAGGAGTGCCTGCCACAGAGGTCCTCAATTTTGTGTTCATTGTAACCCAGCTTTTTATTTTCTTTTAAGCTTTCTTATAAATATATAAATTCTTGAATAATACATTATTTAGTTTTCCTCCTTTCTGAGCTTCATAGATATGATATTATAGTATGTTTAGTCTTAAAGGACAAGCTTTTCTCATTAGACATTGCATTTCTAAGATTCATTGCTGTGTTAAATGCCGTTGGGAGGTATACAGTCAAGTTTATCCAGTTTCCTTGAGGAGTGCTTGGAGGTCTGTGGGTTTTTGTACTTCATGAGCAGCTCTGTTGTGAACATTCTTGTGTCTCCTGATGCACAAAGGCAGTCTGCTCACTGCTTTTCCCATTGCCTTCTGGCTTTTCCTTCACCACTGTCCGGAATCCTCTCTTGTTTAGGTTTCCACGATTACCTAAAGGCAGATCCTCCCCAGTTCTTATTTTAATGGCCTCTGCTATGGTTTGAATGTTTTCATCCCCTCCAAATTTCATATTGAATCTTAATCCCCAGTGTAACAGCATTAAAATGTGTGTCCTTTAGGAGGTTATTGAAGCCTTCATGAGTGGGGATTAGGTGCCCTTATGAAAGGGCTGGACAGAGGGAGTTTGCCCCTTTTCACCTCTTCAGCCACATAAGGACACCGTGTTTCTGTCTTCTAGAGGATACAAAAACATGGCTCCATCTTAAAACGGAGCAGCCCCCACCAGACACTGACTGACCCACTGGAGGCTTAATCTTGGACTGTCCAGTCTCTAGAACTATGAAGTATGAGAGACAAAATTCTATTATTTATAACTAGCTAGTCTGTGGTATTTTGTTATAGAGGTACAAAGTGACTAAGATAGAAATTGGTACCAAGAAGTGGGGTGTTACTATAACAGATACCTGAAAATGGGGAGGTGGCTTTGGAACTGCATAAAGGGTAGAGGCTGGAAGAGTTTGGAGGCACATGCTGGAAAAAGCCTAGATAGTTATGAACTAAGCATTAAGGATTATTTTGGTAAGGGCTCAGCAGAACAGAGCTGTAGACAGAACATGAATCATCTTAGAGATTACTTAAGTTGTTATGATCAGAATGTTGCAGACATATGGACAGCAAAAGTCATTCTGGCGAGGTCTTAGATAGAAATGAGGAATATTTTATTGGGAACTAGAGAAAGGCCGTTCTTATTTTATTTCTAAAATGGGAAGAGAACTTGGGTCAGTTGTGTCTGTGCCCCAACACTTTGTAGAAGATAGAATTTAAGAGTGATGAACTTGAATATTTGGTGGAAGAAATCTCTAAGCAGAGTGTGCACGGTGCTGCATGGCTTCTCTTGATTGCTTATAAGAAAATGCAGGAAGAAAACGAATTAAAGACCGAAATTATAATCAAAAAGGAAGCAGAACTTATAAAGATTTGGAAGATTTTCAACCTGACCAGAACATAAAGAATAAAAAGGCTGCTGAGAAGAATGGCCTTTGGGACTGCTACTCCTGTCACAGGACCAGAGTGCCTGGACCTTGAGGGCAGGACACCCTCTAGGGAGGGGACCATGCCCCATCAGCAGGGCTATGGGCCTAGTTGCCCAGGGCCACCTTGAGTCTCTGCTTCCTGCATTCTGCAGTGCTCCTTGGCCACCCCAGCTGTGGCTCAGGTGTGGCTTGGGCTGCTGCTCTGGAAGATGCAGGCTATAAACCTTTGTGTCCGTGTGGTGCTAACTGCAGCTGAGCAGATTCAGGAGCTGTGGAGTGTGGCTACTTCCATCTAGATTTCAGAGGATGTCTTGGAGAACCTGGGGCCCAGGCAGAAAACGTCTATGGGGAAGAGCCACCACAGAGTGCCCCGATTAGGGCAATACTATCAGAGTCATGAATGGGGGCAGTGCCAGACTGTACACGGTTCAGGGCTCCATCTAGGGGGAATGAAGGGGAGACTTTCATAAAGTGTTCAGGGAAGCAAAACAAAGAGAATAATTGATTGGTTAAAGTAGAAAGGCCTAGTTATAAGCTGTCATGAGATTAGAGAAAAAAGTAAAAAGGAATAAAAAAGACCCTAGTTAGAGTTTAGTTGGTGGTTTCTGATTGATCAAGTCTCTAGTTAGAGGTACGTCTATGGATTCTGATTGGTTAAGTTTAAGCTTTGTTTTACTGTTTATATTGAGTTGAATTTGGTTTGCTTACATAGGAACCTGAAGTGCTGGAGTCGATTCAGCCTGCCTCCTGATTAATTATTTTTTTAACACAAACTAGAATGCAACTCCATCTGCCTGATACCTGATGGCCTAAGACAGCTGGTGGCACTGCCACCCTGTATTTCGAGTTGCACACAGCTGAAACAAGGGAAACGCAAGGATAATCCTGCTCTCTTAAGGAGCCTGCTCAGGAGCCCTGACAAACAACTTTGCCTTATATTCCATTGGCTAGAACTTTGGCTAGTTTTCAACATCTTAAAAATGGAAGACTTTACTGTATAAAACTCCAGCTATCCACATTCTCTTGGGAGCTCTGGTGATACCAGGCCTTTTGACAACAGTTGGCTGGAGCTGAGGAATGGCTGCCCCCTCCAGGTGGGTATGAGCTCCTCCTGTGGCCACAAGCCCCACACGGCCTATTCTGCTCATTTAAGTCACTGCTTGTGACAGTACAGGCACACCTTTGCTTTATTGTCGTTTTGCAGATGCTGTATTTTTTTTTTTTTAAACCAGTTGAAGGTTTGTGGCAACCCTGCACTGAGCAAGTCTACTGACGCCATTTGGATAACAGCATGTACTCACTTCATGCCACATTTTGGTAATTCTCATAGTATTTCAGATTTTTCATTATTATTATACCTGTTGTCTACTGACGCCATTTGGGTAACAGCATGTACTCACTTCATGCCACATTTTGGTGATTCTCATAGTATTTCAGATTTTTGATTATTATTATATCTGTTATGGTGATCTGTGATCAGTGCTTTGATGCTACTATTGTAATTGTCTTGGGGCCGATGTAAGATGGCAAACTTAATCTGTAAATATGTACATTCTGACTGCTCCACTGACTCCAGCAGTTCCTGTCTCCATCTCTGCCTCCCTCTCGGGCCTCCCTATTTCCTAAGACACAACAATATTAAAATTAGGCCAATTAATAAACCTACAATGGCTTCTAAGTGTTCAAGTGAAAGAAAGAGTCCACCCCCTTTAAATCAAAAGCTAGAAATGATTAAGCTTAGTTAGGAAGGCTTCTCAAAAGCTGAGATGGGCTGAAAGCTAGGTCTCTGGTGCCAAACAGTTGGCCAGGTTGTGAATGCAAAGGTAAAGTCCTTGAAGGAAATTAAGTACTACTGCAGTGAACACATAAATGATAAGAAAGCAAAACAGCCTTATTGCTGATATGGAGAAAGTTTTAGTGGTTTGGACATAAGATCAAACCAGACACAACATTCTCTTAAACCAAAGCCTAGTCCAGAGCAAGGTCCTCGACACTGAAGCAAGACCCTCCACCAGCAAAAGATTATTACTTAGTGACAGCTCAGATGACTGTTAGCATTTTTTTGTAATAACATACTTTAAAATTGAGGTTTTTTTTAAAGACATAATGCTATTGCACACTTAAGAGACTGTAGTGTAAACATAACTTTTATAAGCACAGGAAACCAAAGCCTTTGTGTCACTCACTTTATTTGGATATTTGCATTATTGTGCTGGTCTAGAACCACACCCATGATATCACTGAGGGATGCCTGTATTTGAGCTTAGATCCCTGGCTTAAAGGTATAAAGGAATGAGTGAGGGAGGAAGGAGCCAGCTTTTGCATGAGGCACCTTCTGATTTATTTATTTATTTATTTATTTATTTACTGAGTCAGGTTCTCTGTTGCCCAGGCTGGAATGCAATGGCATAATCATGGCTCACTGCAGCCTCGATCTCCTCGGGCTCAGGTGATCCTCCCACCTCAGCTCTCCGAGTAGCTGGGACTGCAGGCGTGTGCCACCATGACCAGCTAATTAAAAAAAAATTCTTTTTGTAGAGATGGGGTTTCGCCATATTGCCCAAGCTAGTCTTAAACTCATAGGTTCAAGTGATTCTCCCATTTCAGCCTCTCAAAGTGCTGGGATTACAGGCATGAGCTCCCACGCCTGCCTGAATGTCGAGTGTTGTCTGAAAGTTTAGCAGTCTTTTTATAGCAAGCACATTTGTAAGTTGTTTTTGCTTGACATTCTTTGTCATTCATTCAACAGATCTTTATTGAGAAATTCTTTAAGTGTCAAGCACTGTTTTAGACCTGGGGAAAACAGCAGTGACTGTACAAAATAGATGTGAAGAGGCCATGTGTGGTGACTCAGACCTGTAATCCCAGCACTGCGGGAGGTCGAGTAGGTGGATTGCTTGAGCTCAGGAGTTGGAGGTGAGCCTGGATAACATAGTGAAACACCCGTCTCTACAAGATAAATAAATAAATTAGCTGGGCATGGTGGCATGCACCTGTAGCCCCAGCTACTTGGGAGGCTGAGGTGGGAGGATCGCTGAGGTGGGAGGATCACTGTAGTCAGGGAGTTGGAGGCTGAAGTGAGCCGAGATCATGCTACTGCATTCCAGCTTGAGCGACAGAGTAAGACCTTGCTTTAAAAAAAAAAAAAAAAAAAGATGTGAAAGATTCCTGCACTTGTGAAACTTATATCCTGAGGAGATATTGTTAGAAAGAGTAGATAAAAGATATATTATTGCATTTTGTGGTGATTGAGAACTCTCAAGAAAAATGAGACAGGGAAGGGTGATAGGGAATTGGGAGTGTATGAAATTTAGATAGGGTAATTTGGGGAAAATTACTGAGAGGTTGACATTTGAGGAAAGATCTCATGGAGCTGAGGAAGTGAGCCCTCTGAATATGGGATGTTGGAGGGAGGTATTTCTAAGCTCGTAGAAAGTTCCAGAGGCAGATGCACGCCTTGCTTCCTTAAGGAACAGCAAGATCAGAATGATTGTTGCAGAGTGAGTAAGGGGCCAGGAGTGTGAGCATAAGTTGGAAGGTAATGGGATGGCTGCAGCTGTATAGTCTTACAGGTCATCATTGTAAGGATTTTAGGTTATTAAGCACATGGGAAACCCCTGGAGGCTTTTTAGAAGAAAGAGATCGTTGGACTTCCCCTTAAAGGCATTCTTCTGACTTTTGTGTTGAGAATAGATTTTAGGGGGTAAGAGCAGAAGCTAGGAGGTCAGATAGGAGATTCTAAGCAATAATGTAGGTGAGATGAGCTGGTGGCTTGGACCAGGGTTCTTGTGAATGTGTTGAAGTGATTGGATGCTGGATGTATTTTGATGGTGGAACTGACAGGATTTGCTAAACATTTACGTGTGGGTTTGAAAGAAGTAGATAATTCTTTTTTGCTTTTTAACTTTTAATTCATTTTAATTATTTTTGAGACTGAATCTTACACTGTGTCACCCAGGGTGGAGTGCAGTGGTCCTGTTACGGATCACTGCAGCCTCTACCTCCCGGCCTCAAGTGATCCTCCCATCTCAGCCTTCCAGGTAGCTGGGACTACAAGTGTGCACCACCATGCCCAGCTACTTTTTTATTTTTTGTAGACATGGGTTCTCACTATGTTGCCCAAACTGGTCTGAAACTTTTGGGCTCTAGCAATTCTCCCACCTTGGCCTCCCAAAGTGCTGGGATTACAGGCATGAGCCACTGCACCTGGATGAGATGGTTCTTATCAAAGGGAAATCCAGGATTTTTTCCTGGACAACTGGAAGGAAGGAGGTGTATTTACTAAGATGGAGAAGACTCTGGGAGCCGCAGGGGGAGAGCAGAATATTGAGAGCTCTGTTGTAGATGAGTTAAGTTTGAGATGCATATGAAACGCCAAGGAGATGGTGATGAGACATTTGGGTCTGTAAGTGTAGAGTTTGGGAATTGTAGGCTGCAGGTGGTGACATAGCCTGAATGTTAATGTCCCTGCCAAATTCATATGTTGTAACCTAACCCCCAAGGTGGTGGTATTAGGAGGTGAGGACTTCAGGAGGTGATTTGGCCATGAGGGCTCTGCCTTCTCAAATGGGATTAGTGACCTTATAAAGAGGCTTGAGGGAGCCACTTTGCTTTTCTGCCATTTGTGGATGCAGCAAGGCACCATCTATGAAGCAGAGAAAAGCCTTCACCAGACACCGAATCTGCCGGCTTCTTGATCTGGGACTTCCAAAGTGTGAGCAGTAATTTTTTTTTGTTGTTTATAAATTACCCAGTCTAAGGTATTTTGTGATAACAGCCCGAGTGAACTAAGAAAGGTATACTTCTCCTGGCCTGGATGAGTACACAAAGAAGTACAGATGGAGAAGAGGTCCAAGGGCTGAGCTGGGGCCACTGCAGCACTTGGAGATTTGGGAACTTGGAGGCTCTGGGGAAAGACTCTTATAGGAGCTGTTGGTGGGGAGGATAGGAGGAAAATCAGGAAGGCAGGGCAACTTGGAGGCTGAGCTTGGATTCTAGGACTGGTCACCTTGGGCAGTGCAAGAGTCACCGGGCGGCCGAGAGTGAGGATGGATGTGGGGGAGTGGGGATCTCAGGAGCCGGAGAGGGGGACAGGATCACTGTCTAGGAGAGCGAAAAGTGAGAGGACTAGAGGGTAGCTGGACTGCCAGGTGGCAGCACGGGTCCTCTCCTAGTTAGTGGTGCTGAATCAGAGTGCGGCCAGCCAAGCTGGATGTGCATTCTGTTTCATTCTTGTTGAGCTGCTAGGGGACAGGCATGGAGCCCAGTGGAACTGAGAGTAAAGCAGTGTTGGAGTTTTTGCAGGTAAGTGCCAGATGACGAGGGCAGCCAGAGAAGTCAAAGGTGCATGGAATGAACTGTGAAATGGAAACATTGGCTTTTACTTTTTGATAATCCCATTGTTTCTCTTTTGGCTGTTCCGTCTCTTTATACTTTAGAACTATTGCAATTGTTTTTCACTCAAGACTGTTCAGCCAAGTGCAGTTTATTTAAGAGTACTCCTTCAGCAAGCTTACCTAGATATGTGTTTGTTTGTGTCTGTCTCCTGTTAATAGGCTGGGATAAAAGTCCTGCTGAGCCAGTTGGTTCAGTCTTGGAGACCAGCAGAAGTGGTGGGAGAATGAAACCAAGTAGCTGCTAGAGCCCATCAGTCCTTCCCTCCCCGCTCCCAGCACCTAGTGTTTGAGTGATTCAGACTTTAATACTGCCCCTTACTACCGTTCTTCTCTCCCAGCTTGCCAGTAAATTTCCAAGGGCAGTGTGTGTCTTATGCTCCCCTTGTGGTCTTCTCTTGTGCGTACACTTAAATATTTGGCTCTCAGGCTGTAAGTAATCTGCATTGGTTAACACTCCCCGCCGTTGTGAAGGATGGGCTGCTGGAACCCTGACTGTTGGTGGCTGTGCTGTTTGTGGTGCTCACGTTCTCTGCTTGGGAAACCAGTATGCAGCTTTCATGCCAGGTTCTGCCCTCCTGTCACAGGATCTGGGACTCCTCTTCCCGTCTTGGGAGGCCTAGCCTGGGGATTTTGTCTGGGAAGCCCTGCCCAGTGTGAGCCTCTAGCTGGTCTGAGCAGGTAATCTTGTGAGTGCTGATATATTTTAACCAGATGTCCCTCCTCCAAAGAGTCCTTTGTCCAGGAGGTTCATGGAAACATGAGCTGCCCATCTGCCTTTGGGCCCAGGCTTCTCAGGTTGCAACAAGATTGTTTAGGACACCAAAGAGATATTTATTTCTATACAGAAAAGATCCACAGACTGGGAGGTAAAAAAGATGAATTTCTTCTGGAAAATGGCTTGTGAAATTTGTACATATGGAAAGCAGAATAATTTAGTGCAAGGAAACCCTTGAAGACCTTTCTTCAGGAATATATGAGGGACTGATAAGTTTGCCCTTGCGTTGTGATAAGGGGGACAAAAAAGTACCATGAAATTCCAGGTAGAAAGCACGTTCTGAGCAGTATATAGTTCAACTCATTTATTTAAATATGGTTAAATACACGTATTAAAATTTAAATATGTAAATATTTAACTGCTTAAATATACTTATTTAATGTCTGATATTGTTCATCACCATGTTAGGTCTGTGGGCAGCTAAGATATCAGATCCTTGTGTTCCCAGGATCTGACCACGTTTCCCAAAGTGAGCACATGCCCGTAGGCATCAGTAACAAGTGTGGACTGAGCTGACTGCAGCCTAGATGGACAGGGAAGACTTGTCCTCCAGCAGTGTTACAGGCTGAGCCCCTGCTGGCACCCTGGTGTTGACGTTAGTGATGTTGAAATTCAGATAAGGGAGAGAGCCCCTGGCAGGATTCCATAGAGAGGCAGAACTTGAAGGATCAGAAGGATCAGAAGGATTAGATGGTGCCGGGAAGGAGAGGAGCGGGGGAAGCCAGGGCCGGATGTGAGGAAAGGGGAAGGTGCCTGAAAGAGGCGTTTGGACTTAATGCTGTAGCCTGAAAAGGTGGTCCGTGCCTTGGATGTTCCACAGGTCCCTTAGATTCTATGGGAGCAAAGGAGAAGCCATTGTGTTTACCCCAGACTTGCTTTCTTCCCACCCTCTCTCCTCATCTTGGTGCACACATCACCATGTGCCCAGTCTGCCAAACTGGAAATGGCAGTGTCATCCTCAGGCCCCCTCTTTGTGTCACCTGCTGTGATCCAGTGGTCACTGAGTCGGGAGCCAGCCTCATTTGTTTAATCCTATTCTATGATTAAATTTCCTGCCCCTTGTAACCCCTCCTCTCCTGAGTCTTCATTCTTGTTTCTGCCCAAACTGTTTCCAGATCACAAATATGATTCTGTGAGTCCTCTGCTCAGAATCTCCTGGTGATTTTACACCACCCACAGGACAAAGTCTAGACTTCTACCCTTCCTAACCTGGCCCCAGCCCATTTTCCTGGCCATCTTCTGGGTCTGAGCCACCATCTAGAAGTGGTTTGAATGGCGGTATTTCAATTTCCTGGAGCTAACAGGATAGACTATTTAAAAGCATGTGGGACATACGATCCCAACATATTTCCTTATTAGCTATTCATGGGTACAGCACAAAAGAAGCATTTATGTTTATAATGATCTCATGTCACCAAGGAAAAGTTAAAATTTGTTTAATAACTCACTTTAAAAGGCAGCAGAAAAATAGATGTCACTTTTGGGAAGGATTTTCACCAAGAATGACAAAATCTTTTAAAAATCTAATACTTAAAGAGATTAAGCTTGTTACCTGGAATGTCTGCTTCTGGCGCCCAGTAAATGAAATGTCAGGTGGGCAGCAGGGCATGTGGAGATCCTGATAGATCCTATCAGGAAGGGAGAGACATAGATAAGTGAGACTTGTAAAGAATCACTGGACAGCAATTGCAGATGCACCTGATGTATTTACATGGGCTCCCATAGAGGCAGCTGCACAGCCCCGTGGTGCTGGCCTCTGTCTGGCAGGGAGGCTGAGGTTGGGTCCCAAGGCCTTTAGCATCAAATATGCCTTTCCTTTGATGGAAATATGTTTGGATGATATTTCCTGGAAATTGAGGCAGGTTCTTTGTTTTTTTGGCTGAACAGTTAGAAGGTAAGAGGCAAACCCAGACACATTTTGGAGGAGTTGGTTGCGCAGCGTGTGCTTTAGAAGTGATAGCAATCCTCATGGAGTGCAGTAAGAAGCAGCAGGATAAAGTAGGCACGAAGGGCCTTCAGTGCATGGACCAGCCTTGGGGTTGCCTTTCCTCGAAGAGAACAGATCTCTGGGACAGGAGTTCTTAGGACAGGGACGGCAGTGTTAATGGGGGAGGAATCGTTGTGGGCAACCTATGAGGAGGCAGCCTTCAGTGACCTTGGGCTTGTGTTCTGAATGCCTCCATTGGGTGCATACCTTAGTGACCCCCTGCTGGTAACATTCTGCTGTGAAGAATAATGCAGAGGACAGAGTGACCATTTTACCAGGGAACTCAATTCCACACTCACTTGCTGCAGCAGGTATGGCTGGGATTAGTGGCTGTGGTGGAGCTGTTCCAGCCATGGGGGATGAGGTCCCTCCTTCTGGTCTCCCAGTGGTGGAGTGGGGTGGAGGGTGGGAATGGAGGCAGTGCTGCCCGACAGAGCAGGTTGCTGCTGGAATTACCACAGTGTCGTGTGTCTCCTCCTATTAATCCTCATGTGGAACAGCAGGTAGCCTGAGAAGCCTGAATTGTGCCTTAGTTCCTGGTGATGGTGCTGCATATAAAAACAGATGAGCCTTCTTAGCCAGTGAGTTTGTGCAGTCAGTTCTTACTGAAGTCAAGCCTTGGTCCAAGGGAAAACAAAGCTACAGGAAACATGGAACTTGCTTATACCTGCTTGAAAATGCAAGTCATGTTGCCTAGGAAATACTTCTCTCACTGAGTATTCTGCACCCACCAACACTGGAGCTATGGAAGAGGCAGCTGAAGCTATTCCAAGAAAATGTGAGCAGTTTGGTAATAAAAGGAAGTGGCATATCTCTCCTGTCTCTTGACTGGGTTTCTAGGAGTGCACATGGCCAAAAGGAAACTGTGCTGAACTCTGGGGGGTGATTACATGCTGGGCTCGTGGACACATTAGCTGGGTGTCCAGTCTGTGCTAGGTGAGGGTGTGGATGGGCCGTGTGCAAAGATTGACAGTGCTGCATGAAGTGTGATGAGTGAGAGGGTGCCAAGTGCTGGGATGGGTGTAGATAAACAAAAGCAAGTAGGTGCAGTCATGTGCAGCTTGCCCAAGTTCCCAAAGCTTGCTGCCAGACTGAAAACTGCCGGCAGCCTCTCCAGGGCTGGGCCAGGAGCAGAAGGTTGTCTTCCTCCTGCTAATTGGGAGATTTCTAAAGCATTTCCCTCTGGCACAACCAAGTAGTCTGCTGAAGGTGAACTGCTTTAGTGAGGAGGGGAAGGCATGGCCATGGACTCAGCGATGGAGAAAGCCAGGGGTGAGATGCTTCAGAGCCCTGAGCAGTCCTTCCTGGCAACTCTGAGTGACCCACATGTGACCCTGCTGTCTGTCCACAAGCAGTGTTTCTTTAGGAAGAGCCCTGGGGTCAGGCACTCAGCCAGGCCAGTGTCTACTGAGGAGGAAGGCGCTTCACCATCAGAGGAAGGAGAATTTCCACAGAGAGTTTTGAATGGAACCTGGGAAATGAGTTCCAATCAGGTCAGTACAATTGCAGATGGGCTAAAAAGTCAAGAAGGGCTTGCACTGTTTAAAGATGGAGATTTCTCTCCGTGTCTCATGTATGAGGTATTGGGGAGAGGTCTGGGGAGGGGAATGAGCGTGTGAATGTAGCACCCAGCAGGAGTCAAGGTGATTAATTACACCAGGACTTGGAAGTTCGGGTTTTGTTGCTTTTTATTTTCAGGATATTTTGTAAGCCTTTATGAAGCAAAGGTTTTTCCAAAATGCAAGCAAACAAAAATGCATCCTTTCTTCTTTTTACTAATATGTTTTATAGTGTATGCCTTATTTTGTTAATTTCTACATTTTAACTTAACCTTTGGAAAATGCTGCAAAATGAAGTTCCTTTTCTTAAGCAAATGAAAATTGTGTTACTACAAAGGTTAGGTCATGTCCAAAAGTAGGACAGTATAACGTTTTTGTAAAAATGGTGCCTTTTAGTAGCATTTCTGAGTGGACTGGTGGTGTGTAGAGTGTCTTTTTCATTGACCTAGTCAGACGAAAATGAAAAAAGACTTTTGAAGGCATTTACTAGTTAGATACAAAGGAAGGTTTCATAAGTACTTTGCCTCCTCTGAGACTTATTTTTATGCTGTTCATTGGTTTAAAAGTCCCAAAGACTAAAGGAAATTTTGTGAAAAGAATTTTCGAATGTACTTTGCAAGAGAATTTACATATTTTGAAATCACAGGGTACTTGGATATCGAAGACAGAAACTCTTTTTGAGTATTTAAAGATTCTGCATTTTACTGTCAGGTTTTTAACTAAGGATATAACTATGCTCAGATGTATTTATTTCATAATATTAAAAGTGTTTTTTGATGTTCTGAATTTGTAGAAAATTCCAGGAGACTCCTTTGAAGTTTCTTTCCAGGTGAATTTAAAAATAGGAAATGTAGAATTATTCAAGTGGCTGCCAGTTTGGGTAACTTCTACACAGCGATTCAAGTGGTTTTTGGGAGGGAAGTGAGGTGATGGATACAATTTTAATTACTTTGTTTTTCAAAGTAGTTTTTAAATTTTCATTTTGTATCTCTTTAAACTGTGCTAAGCCAGTAGCTAAACTAACGTGTTAAATCATGTGGAATTTAAAGAGTGACAGAGCTTTTAATCTTTTAATCAGGCTTTTCATATGTTGCCTGTTTGTACAATATATAGTGAACATTTATGCTTTTAGCCATGTGTTTAAAATAGTGAAATATTAAATATTTTGGGGTGTAAATGCTTGAGGCATTTCTTTAAAATGTCCAAGCTATTATTACTTTACAAATTCCAGCCTGTATCTGAAGTTTTGGGATATGACATATGCTAGTGATTTTTAAGGCCAGCACCAATCTGTGACTCGCAGGGCAACCTGAAGCTGACTAGGGGAGCCTCCTCAGAAAGGAAGGCTGGGGAAGAGGCCTTAGTGGGGGGATCTGAATGCAGACCCATGCTTTGTCCATCTCAGGTTGTGAGGCCTGGGCAGTGAGTCTTGGACACTCTCATTCAGACTCTTCATTGCAAAGCAGATGATAAATCCTGCCTCATATGATTGTGAAAGCACTTTGTGAAAGCATTATCATTCAAATGCAAAATAGTATTACTTCCACCAAAATTATACTTTTTCAGAAGAATTTCCAACTCTAAGATGTGTTTGATGTGTTGTCTGAATGTCTGGATAGGACTGTGTTAACCCAGTAATCTATCTGAGTACAACTGCAACTCTGTTTTTCCTTTCTTTGTTTTTGTTTCTAAATTTTTTATTTTGGGACATGGTCTCTTGCTGATGCCGAGGCTGGAGTGCAGTGGCGTGATCATGGCTCACAGCACCTTAGACCTCCCAGGTTCAAGTGATCTTCCTGCCTCAGCTCCCTGAATAGCTGCCACCACAAGTGCTGGCCACCTTGTCCAGATAAATTTCTCTTTTTTATTTGTAGAGATGGGGTCTCCATATGTTGCCCAGACTGGTCTCATACTCCTGGGCTCAAATGATCCTCCTGCCTCCACCTCCCAAAGTACTGGGATTATAGATGTGAGCCACCATGCCTGGCAGCTCTGTTTTTTCTAAAGCTCTGATTATAAAAGTAGCATATACTCATTACAGAAAACAAATTTATGATGGAATGAGGGGAATACAGAGAAGTATAAAGAAGAAAATCAAAGCAATCATTCTCCCAACAAATATGAATGTGTATATATATATGTGAGTGTGTTTATGTGTACATATGTGTATTTTTAAAATAAATATGAGATTAAATTATGCATACTATCTTATACTTTGCATTTCTTACTGAATATTTTGTGGACATTTCTATATGTCAATATATATATACACCTATATTATCTTTTTTTTTTTTGAGACACAGTCTTCCTCGGTCACACAGGCTAGAGTGCTGTGGCGTTAGCTTACTGCAACCTCCACCTCCTAGGTTCAAGCGATTCTCCTGCCTTAGCCTCCTGAGTAGCTGGGGCTACAGGCACCTGCCACCACGCCTAGCTACTTTTTGTATTTTTAGTAGAGACAAGGTTTTGCCGTGTTGCCCAGGCTGGCCTCGAGCTCCTGACCTCAACTGATCCGCCCACCTCAGCCTCCCAAAGTGCTGGAATTACAGACGTGGAATTACAGAGCCACCGTGTCCGGCTTATATCATCATTTTTTATTGTAGTTCCATTTTTAAATTTAGGATTAATTTTTAGAAAGAATTTAATTATCCTCAAATAGAAGAAATTTGCAGCAGCTGGTTTACGATTATAAAAACCGACTCAAAAGTTAATTACAATTGAGTATCCACTCATTGTTAACAATGTACGGATTCAAAGACTGTTATAAATCAGCTTTGCACCTTGAGAACTAACATTTAGCACTTGGTATATGGTAGATACCTTGCTTTTGTCACTTAATCATTTAAACAACTTTAGTAGGTATCATCGGTCCACCCTTAACAGATGAGAAAGCTGACTGAGAGCTTATGTCACCTGAAAGATTTAATCCCAGGTCTATCTGATGACAAGTCCTTGCTTTTCCATTGAAACACTGAAGTATTTAATACACTGGACGAGACAGAGTTTGAAAATATTGGAAAGCTGCTAATTCATAGTGAATGGAAAATTAGCTTTCAGGTGGCACATTGTTCAGAAAGGAAACAGGTGGTAGCTGCTATGAATAAAACATTTAAAAATTGCTGTTTATGTCTAGTGGATTTGTTTGCTTGTATTTTACATTCCTTATACAATGCAGAGTACATTCTGTACAATTCAGAGTGAAAACCTGTTTCTTTGATTCTTCTGTTTTTCAGACAGGCAGAGAGGGGAAAGATCTTTTTAAAAAGGCATAACTGATAAAAACTCAAAGTCTGAAGGGCACATTTCCCACTACTCCCCTCCCACATTAGAAAGTTTCTCTTTGCTGATATGAGCATGGCTAAGCCTGGTGAGGTTCCTAGGAATTAATTTTGAAAAGGGGGAAATAGGTAGGAGGGTCTTCGCCACAAATCCCCTCCAGGAGAGCACGCTAACCATAGTAGAAGGCAGGGGCTCAGTGCTTTGGCCTGGGTGTTCCTATCAAAGCTTCCACAGACAACCTTTCAGGCCCAGGATGGTGGGCTGGAGAAGAATGGGTACCTGCCTCTGAGACTCTCCCTTCTCTATTCCTTCCTTATCTCTCTCTTCTACCTGTCTTGGAAGGTGGGAAATAGTTGGAGGTTACCAGGAACTTGTTTCCAGAATTCCCCTTTGTTTCCAGAAACAACTGCTTAAACGTCCTTACTCACCACCCTTTTGACTTCTTGACCAAGCTTGGCTGCTGAGCTTTTTGTTTTTTGTTTTTTTCAGACAGAATCTCACTGTGTCACCCAGGTTGGAGTGCAGTTGCGCAGATCTTGGCTTACTGCAGCCTCCACCTCCCAGGCTCAAAGGATCCTTCCATCAGCAATCCCCCCACCTTAGCCTCTAAGTAACTGAGACTACAGGTGCACATTGGCTGCTGTTTTAATTTGTCATTGTATCCTGTATCTGACAGAGCTCAGTCCATGGTATCAAGCTATTGACTGAGTGAACAAATGAATGAACTAGAAGTAGATTTATACTGTAGTAGGGGGATTGATGTTAGACACGTTGAACTGATGGTGACTATAAGGTTGTTAGGTGGTGGACTACCATTTTAGAGACCAGAATATAGAATTTTGTGTTAGGTGAGTGGTGTTTAGGTTAGGTTTTATTTTTGCCTAGTTTAAATCAAAATGACCCGGCTGGCACAGGTATATCCCTTCTAAAATAAAGGAAAAACAATAAATGAAGTGGTGTGATCTAGTCATTTAAAGAAGTATCATCCATCATTATGGAATCGTCAGCATCACTACTATTTTATTTGCTTTTGTGGAGAACGTTTCAAGTGGATTCTTTTTTTTTTTTTTTTGAGACAGAGTCTCACTCCGTCACCAGGCGCCAGGCTGGAGTGCAGTGGCGTGACCTCGGCTCACTGCAACCTTGGCCACCCGGGTTCAAGCAATTCTCCTGCCTCAGCCTCCCAAGTAGCTGGGACTACGGGCGCACACCACCACGCCCAGCTAATGTTTTTGTATTTTTAGTAGAGACGGGGTTTCACCATGTTGACCAGGATGGTCTCGATCTCTTGACCTCGTGATCTGCCCGCCTCGGCCTCCCAAAGTGCTGGGATTACAGGTGTGAGCCACTGCGCCCGGCCTCAAGTGGATTCTTGAATTTAGTTTTTCCTGAAAGTAGTATCTGTGGATGCAAACATCAGTAGCAAAGTATAGAATTGTAGTTGTTTTCCTCTCTTAGATAAATAGGACCATCTTAATACAGTTCTGAAACTTTTTTTTTATTTTTAACATCATGGAAGTCTTTCCATGTCAATGCATGTAAATTCATCTACTTTTTAAAAATCATGGCGTAGATTTCTATTTGGTGGACTATGTTTTATTTAGTCAGTACTCTGTAGAAGAATATTGGGAGGGTTTCCAGTTTTTCACGACTTGAGTATAGCAATAAACATTCTCTGTATGGTGAAATTCCCAGAAGTGGAATTTCTGGGACAAAAGCAGTCGTGATTTTTAGAGAGCAATTAGGCAGAATTTACCTTTCTGCAAGCAGTGGTTAAGAACTGTTTTTCCGTATACTCTTGTTTACTGTATCATCAGACTTTTACATTTTTACCAGCTTATTTGGTGAAAAATGTTATCTTGTTTAAATTTGTATTTTATTAATTTTTAAAAAGTTTATCAGATACTTAGTATTTTTTTCCTAAGGATTATTTTAAGTAGTAGTTCCTATCATGCATTTATAGAGTAGTGCTAATTTATAAACATTAGGTTTGTACCTGTCTTAAAGGAATACATTTATTTTATGTGTCATACCTATAATTCTAGGTGGAAACCAATACATTCATTAGGCATTATAGTGTACATTTTTGTGTGACAACATAAAATACCAACTGTAATATATTTTATCAAATCTGACAATCACATGCAATCTGTCAACAAAGATAATACTGAGTTTGTTGACTTCTGTCATATAAATATCTGAATTAACTTAATATCATTAGTATTGACATTTCTTCTAATTAATGATAACATTTCATATGTCTCATGTAGGTCTTTTATATCATGATCTTATAATTCTGGCAAATGACATAGAACAATTAGGACTTCACGGTTTTGAATTAGACTATTTCATTCAAACGTAAAATATTCCAAGCTATTGACAGTTGCTTCATAGTGGTAGGCCTGTCATTTAAAACTTTTTTGTTTTGCATCCTTTGGTGTGCAGAGTAAAAAAAAATATATAACAATAAAGCCTCTTTGTTGGGAGAGGCTTGAAATATAGAGCGTTATTAGAGAAGATTCTGAAGCAGGGAAGTGCTGTTAATTGATAAAAAGTTGGATGGAATAATTATTACAGTAGACATAAGTTAAAAGCAGCACATTCTCTGAAATGGTTTATTATAAAGTTGTGTAGCAGGAGACTGTGAATGGGTTTTCTGAGATAATATTGTGAAGTGCTCCTTGGAGAGGTTATCCCTGTCTTTTAGTTTGTGAATTTCTAAATTTCATTTTGTTGTATATTGAAAATAACATATTTGTATGTAGTGAGGTTTATTAATTTTGTTTTTAATTTTAGTCCCCCCCTTTTTTTTTGAGACGGAGTCTTGTACTGTGGCCTGGGCTGGAATACAGTGACACGATCTCGGCTCACCACAACCTCCACCTCCCAGGGTCAAGTGATTCTCTTCCTCAGCCTCCTGAATAGCTGGGTTTATAGGCGCGTGCTACCATGCCCAGGTAATTTTTTGTGTTTTTAGTAGAGACGGGGTTTCACCATTTTGGCCAGGCTGGTCTTGAACTCCTGACCTCGTGATTCGCCCACCTCGGCCTCCCAAAGTACTGGGACTACAGGTGTGAGCCACTGCACCTGGCCTCAGTTTTTTTTTCTTTAAGGCAAGTACCAGATATGCTACATCCTGTTTCTCAGTAAGGATGTAGCATAAGGATGGAGTCTCACTCTGTCACCAGGCTGGAGTGTAATGGCACGATTTCAGCTCACTGCAACCTCTGCCTCCCGGGTTCAAGCGATTATCCTGCCTCAGCCTCCCAAGTAACTGGGACTACAGGTGTGTGCCACCATGCCCAGCTAATTTTTGTATTTTAGTAGAGATAGGGTTTCATCCTATTGGCCAGGATGGTCTCGGATCTCTTGACTTCATGATCCACTTGCCTCAGGCTTCCAAAGTGTTGGGATTACAGGCGTGAGCCACCGCGCCTGGCCATGCCTCCATTTTTAAAGTAGATAAAATTTAAATAATTGTCAGTAGAAAGTCTTTCTGTACCATTGTGAAACAGGGTTCGAGGACAGAGTGAAAGGCTTGGGGAAATATGTACATTAGTTTTAATAATTAGTTTGCCTTATCAATAAAATGGAGAAAACTATGTAAAGAACTAGAACCTTCTTGGGTCATGTTTGAAGATCAAATGAGGTGATGTTTGTCCTCATACTCATTCATTTTCAAACATGTATGATGCTGATCTTTTAAGGCCCCTTAGCTCTCAAGTTTTCCTGTACAACCGTATTATTACTCCCATTTTATACCTAAAGGAAACTGAGGCCTGGATTTGCTCAGATAATGCTGCAATTCATACTTAAAACTGTCAAACATACCCTCAAGAAATTCACAAGTAGGAAAGACAGATACTTAAACAAATATATGTAAAAATGTTCTTTGAAGTATAAAGCAGTGTACAAAATATCATTAATTCATCATTGTTGTTATCTTTCTCACAGTCAGTAATATTGTTGCCCAAATTAGAATGGTTTAACAAAACATTTTCTTCCTTGCCTTAGACCAGGAGTGTCCAATCTTTTG
Organism: Ateles fusciceps; assembly: GCA_036589455.1. Classification (NCBI taxonomy): domain Eukaryota; kingdom Metazoa; phylum Chordata; class Mammalia; order Primates; family Atelidae; genus Ateles; species Ateles fusciceps. Next base: position 12,085,507 of record JAZHEH010000630.1, read on the forward strand.
GCTTCCCTGGGCCACATTAGAAGAAGAATGTGTCTTGGGCCACACATAAAATACGCTAACACTCATGATAGATGATGAGCTTAAAAAAAAAAATCACAAAAAAATCTCATTATGTTTTAAGAAAGTTTATGAATTTGTGTTGGGCCACATTCAAAGCTGTTCTGGGCTGCATGTGGCTCGCAGGCCACGGGTTCGACAGGCTTTCCTTAGACAAATGGAAAAACCACATTTATTTTCTGGTTATAAAAGTAACACTTTTTTTAAAATTTAAGTTTGAAAAATTGGAAAATATGTACAGATATTTTTTAAAAATCAGTATTTCGTAACTCACCCAAAAATAAGCTGAATTTTCTCTAACGATACTTAAGTATATCCCCCTGAATACTTACGTTCATAGAGATTAACATGAGACATTGATTCTTCTTCAGTGGGAATTTTAGAGACCAACCCCCACTGGCCTGGATTCCTGGGATGGTTTAGGTGAGATCCTTTCTTGAGTCAGGCGTTATTTTTTACCTTTGCCCTCCCCTGTGAATTTGTGGCATCCGGAGAATTCTTCGATAAGGCTGAGCAAGGCAGTACTCATTTCAGGTACTCAGGATATATGCGATCCAGATCTGTTGCCTCCTCTGACTTGTGTCCAGCCTTCTCCTGTAAGTGTGGTTGCCTTGATGAGGGATATTGAGGAAAGTGGAGCAAGTGTGGATATTCTGCTATAGTTTTTCTCAGGTGACAGATACTAGTGGGTAAAGCCAGGGCTCAGACAGCTCAGTTCTCTTGCGTGTTAGCCTGACTTGCTACTTGCAGGTATGGCTGTTTATTTTCATTTCACTTTTCTACATTGTAGTCTCTACCTATAATTAATGTGGCTAAAAAGAAAAGGTTACTCTAAAAGTTGTTTTTAAGAAATACAGAGCTTCCCAGATTTCTGAGCAGCATTTAAATCCCAGCTCTGTTACTTGTGTTGATTTGTGCTCTTGGGTAAGCTTCTGAGTCAGTTTCAGCAGTGAATTGGTGACATTACCTACTTCTAGAATTGTCTGAAGCATGAGGGATATAAAATGCCATCCTCATAAAATAACACTCAGAATCATTAATTATTTGTTATTATTGGATCTATGTACATACGAAAGAATCAGGACTTTTTTGTATTTTGAATTCCATGAAAGTACATATGGATTGAGTTGTATGGGGGGAGGTTATATATTAGAAAAGTTGCATGCATGTATAACACATTTGCATCATAAGTTGTTATAGGTGTTATACATCCTTCAAAGCAAAAGAGTTATTGAAGATGTGTGGCAGGGGATTGAGTGGTATTCTATTTAAGGTTGATGGGAATCCAAGAGTAACCATTAGAGACCTCCAAAGTGGCTAGTGGTCCTTCACTTGTGCATGGGTTAGTATTTTTTTATTTGTCATCACAGCCACTTTCTAACAAGGCATGTTGTTTCTGCTTTTTCACTATCAGCTTGGCTTTGAAGCCCTTCATCAAAACGTGCCACCCAGTTTCTGATTTCTTCATAGCAGAATAGTCTATCCAGAGATCTTATTTTTCTTTCTGGGCTCCATCTTGGTGAATCAATAGTTAGTTTTTTTAACCCATATTTTATTTTAAAAGCCCTGGGGCTCTCAGCAAATTCCATGTGACTTGGGTACCTAGAGAGGTAGCAGATAATTGAAATTCACTTTTGGAGCTCTCTCTGTGGTTGGTGCTTCCAGTGCCTTCTCATCCTGATGTCTATCATCATTTATTAAATATTCAGAAGCTAGGAAAAGTCATTCCAAAGCCTGGTGTTGGGTCTGCAGAAAAAGTCCCAAATGTTTGTCCTCAAGGAATGCAGAATCTAGTGGGAATTAGATAAACCATGGCTTACACAAGGCTTTCTGGGATACCCATGTGGGACCTGCTCTCTATCTCTGGGACTGTTTTATGAGTCCTTCAATCTTAGCCTGTGCGTTTGTTTTTTAAAACGTGTCAGGAGAGTTTTCTCCCCAAAGATCATCTTAATTGAAGAACTAAATTGAAAGCATATATACACCCTATGTCTTCACTTAAAATTATCCAAATACTACCAGTTGTTTAATGAGGTTGTTCCTAGACCAACAGATACTCTAGTGTTTTGTAGAGATATGTTATTTGCAAGGCTTTGTCTTCTGTGACTGCTTGGCCTTAGAAACCTGCCTGTCTAGAAAGGGGGTCCTCTGAGTATTGTTTGATAATAAGAAATTGCTTTCAACACTTTTGCAAACCCTTCTGGCAGAAACATAGAATCAACACTCCAGAAATTAAGAGCCACTATTGTGGCTTGGGGTTTGTTAAGTTGTAATTGGAGCGAGGACCAAAAAATTTAGGTTCGTTAGTATATCATGAGGGTTTTTTTTTCTAACAAACTAGATGGCTGAGGGTTATATTTTTTTTATGAGAAGGAAGAGGTTTTTGCTTAATAAGGGACTATATGAAAATGAATGTTCTTGAATATCTTCTTTTTCTTTTATCCTTGGTTCCTTTTTAATTAAATCAGTATTAACACCAACTACAATCAAATCACTGTTCTGAGTCTTCTTTGTGCTCATGTTAATTTTTAAATTAATCAATTTTTAGAATTTGGTAATGTGTGTATTGTACAGTAAGTTGTACAGTGAAAGTAACTCTTCTTGGTATCACAGCTACCTGGTTCCCTTCAGCTGCCTCATCTTTCTCAAATTTCGTACCAGCTTTTGCATTGTCCCATAGATAATTCATGCTTATACAAGCATCCATTTGTATGATATTCTCTTCTTTCACACAGGTAGTGCTAGCACTGTGATAGAATTGTAGCCCTCTCAGTGAACTACACACCCTTGTATTCAAGCTCAGTGTAATTCCTGCCCATATTGACTGTGCTTGGCCATGTGACTTGTTTTGGCCAATGGGAATTAGCAAGTGTGATGCGAGCAGAGGCTTTATAAGAGCTTGCACTTTGAGATGTGTTTAGAGGAGTGTTTGCTATTATGACACCCAGAAGCCCCCAGCTGTGAAGTCCCCAACTAGTCATAAAGAGAAGCCTTGTGGAAGAGAACCAGGTCCCTGTCAACAGCCTTAGCTGAGCCCCCAGCCAGCAGAGAGCATCCCCTTGGCAGCCATGTAATGAATGAACCATCTTCTTGGAAGTGGAACTGCCAGCCCCATTCAGGCCACCCCCAGTGGTGCTATGTGGAGAAGAGACAAGCTTTCCCTGCCAAGCCCTGTCCGAACTGAAAAACTGTGAGCTGTTGTTAGTAAGCTACTAAATTTGGTTTGTCGTGTGGCAACAGATAAACACATACTATATATATGGTATTTTCTGTGCCTTGCTGTTGCTGCTGAACAGTATATTAGATATCAGCTTATTTCAGTACATACAGAGCCACATCATTCGTTTTAAGAGCTGAATTATTCCATTTATGGCTGTACAATAATTTAATTAACTAGCCTCTTGTTGATGAATATTGATTTTCCAATCTTTCACATTTAATATCTTCATGGCATGCTTCCTTTTGCACATGAACAAATATATTTAGTGGGTAAATTCTTAGAAGTAGAGTTTCTGGGTAAAAGAGTATGTAAATTTGTATTTTTTTTTTTTTTTTTGAGATGGAGTCTTGCTCTTTTGCCAGGTTGGAGTCAGTGGCACGTTCTTGCTCGCTACAACCTCTGACTCCCTGGTTCAAGCGATTCTTCTGCTTCAGCCTCCCGAATAGCGGGGATTATAGGCCCACGTCACCACGCTCAGCTAATTTTTGTATTTTTGGTAGAGACAGGGTTTCACCATGTTGTCCAGGATGGTCTTGAACTCCTGACCTCGTGATCCACCCGCCTTGGATTCCCAAAGTCATGTAATCTCGTGCTGGGATTATAGGCACGAGCCACCATGCCCGATTGTAAATTTGTAATTTTAATAGATATTGCAAATTGCCCTCCAGAGAGGTTACACTCCCACTAGCAGTGTAGGAGGACTCTGCGCTGGAGAAAATGGTGAGCACTGTGCCATAGTGTGGTTGAAATGTTACATTTCTCTTTAATATTTTCTCATATATTTAAAAACCACTTGCGTTTCCTTTTTGATGAACTGTCTTCTTTGTTGTTTGGATTCTTGGCCTTTTTCTTTTTTGGAGGAACTCTCTGTGTATAAAAGAAATTATTCCTTAATGTATGCTATGTGAAGCAAATCTTTTTTCCCCCAGTTACCCATTTATCTTTTGACTTCATTTGAGTAATTTTTTTTCCTTATTGTTTTTAGTTATGTCACTCTTCTATAGCTTTTGGATTTTCTTGGTTTTGTTTTGGTTTGTTTGTCATATTTAGGCTTTTCTCACTTTGAGATTATTATAGATATTCTCCTATGTTTTCTTCTAGTGTTTTTATTATTTCTTTTTTACATCTTAATCTTTGATCTGTCTGAAATGTCTTTTGACATATAGGTTTCCAAATAGGTTTCTGAGGTGGCTAGTCAACTGTCTCTTAATATTGTTACACCATGTCATCCTTATTATACAGTCATGTGCCTCATAATGATGTTTTAGTCAATGATGAACTGCACATATGACACTGGTCCCATGAGATTATAATGAAGCTGAAAAATTCCTATTGCCTAGTGATGTCGCAGCTGTTGTAATGTCATAGTAATGCATTACTTATGTATTTTTGGTGAGCTGGTGTAAACCAACCTACTGTACTGCCAGTCATAAAATTATAGCACATACAATTCTGTGTATAATACTTGATAATAAATGACTATGTTACTGGTTTATGTATTTACTATACTCTTTATTGTTATTTTAGAGTGTATTCCTTCTACTTATAAAAAGAAAAAGTTAACTGTAAAATAGCCTCAGGCAGGTCCTAAGAGGTATCCATAAGAAGGCATTGTTGTTATAGGAGATGACAGCTCCATGCCTGTTATTGCCCCTGCAGACCCTCCAGAGGGACAAGATATGGAGGCGGAAGACAGTGATATGATGATCCTGACCCTGTGTAGGCCTAGGCTAATGTGTGTGTTTGTGTCTTAGTTTTTAAAAAAGTGTTTACACAGTTAAAAAAAAATTTAAGAAAACTTATAGGATAAGGATATAAAGAGAGAAAATATTTTATACAGCTGTCTAGTGTGTTTGTGCTTTAAGCTAAGTGTTATTACAAAAAAGTCAAAAGTAAAAAAAAAAGTTTAATGTTTATGAAGTAAAAAAGTTACAGCAAGCCAAGGTTAATTAATAAATTATTTTTTTTTTAGAGCTAGCGTCTTGCTTTGTCTCTCAGGCTAGAGTACAGTGGTGCAATCATAGTTCACTGTAACCTTGAACTCCTGGGCTCAGCCTCCCAAAGCGTTGAGATTACAATGAGCCACTATGTCTGGCTATGTTAATTTATTCTTGAAGAAATAAAAATATTTTTTATAAATTTGTTGTAGCCTAAGTATACAGTGTTTATAAAACTGACAGTAGTGCAATATCCTAAGCCTTTACATCTACTCACTGCTCATTCACTCACTCACCCAGAGCAACTTCCAGTCCTGCAAGCTCCATTCATGATAAGTGCCCCATACAGGTACACCATTTTTTAATCTTCTGTATTTTTACTGAACCTTTCTATGTTCAGATATGTTTAGATACACAAGTACTTACCCTTGTTTTACAGTCGCCTACAGTATTCAGTACAGTAACACGCTGTACAGGTGTGTGGCCTGGGAGCAACAGGCCACACCACACAGCCCAGGTGTGTAGTAGGCTACATCATCCAGGTGTGTGTCAGTGACTCTATGATGGTCACACAATGATGAAGTCACCTAATGACTCATTTCTCAGAATATATCACCATCCTTAAACAACACCGTTACACATTCACGTATTTACTCAATTCAGCAATCTCTTTTGAATGGCTGTCCCAAAAATTACCTAATTATTCCCTTTTTTCTCTTAGAGAATGTTACAATGAATATTTAAAATTCTATGTAATTATTAATCCCAAACCTTTGTAGATATACAAATCAACATTTATGTAGTCTGTATTTTAGAAGTTATTTAAACATTTATGTTGTTAAACTGCTTAAAAGCCAGTTGGCAAGGTCTGCATTTTATGCATAGGAAAAAGGAGATCATACCATGTAATGGAGACTCATCTGAAGACAAGCAGGATTGTGTACAAGTAGAGAGAAATGTGCTTTTTTAATGATATCATGTATAAAGTCCTGTTCCCAAATTTCTGAAGCACATAATTGTTCTGGTGTAAAAACTACATCGAGTTAAGAGCTGTAGGCCAGGAGCCTGTGAAAGGAAGATTTTGCTTGTTTATAGAATGACTGAGATCACATCATTCTGTGTAGAAACCAGGAAATAATACTTGTACTGTGATGTGTTAAGAAAATAGTTCCTTTAATTCAGTGATGCACCTGAAATTTCAGGTAGTGACTACAGCTCTCCTGAACACTGAGGAGGGTGATGACACCAAGTCACAGGCAGAACTATGAAGTTCCTCTGAAAGTCAACTTCCTGCTCTTCTAGCCTTTCCCCTCCCGCCCCTCCTCGGCTCAGCTGCAGGTGCTCATTTAACCTCGCCCAGGAAGCGTACCCCCAAAGCTTCTTCATAGGCATGTGGCCCACCTTTGGATTCTGACCCTGTGGTCCTGGGAGGACCCAAAGGGTATTAAGCACGTTTAACCTCTGCTAAGAAAATCAGACACCCCAATAAAGAGATATAGAAGTAAGGTGTTGCCTATTCTGGGGTTTGCATTTCAGAAGGACCCCCAAAGTTTGAGCTGAAAGGACTAAGTTCTATGGGGACGTATCAGCCAGGGGACCTCTTTTGGGATACCTGTGCCTTCCCGCTGTGAGCCGCTGTGCCTTCTGCCTCTGCTGGAGGCCAGCTGTGCTGCATTCCGTGTGTGAAGCTGTGTTGTGCTTGCCTTCTTTCCTTCAGAATCCTCCACGTCTATGAGAAAGACATTTCACTAAGGAGAACAGACAGTTGGCTTTTAGATCCATAATCACAGAATGTCAGAGCTCAAAGGAACCCATGAGAGCCTCTTCATTTTATAAGTGATGCCTTTAGCTTTCCTTCTGTGTATTTTGTGTTCTTCCACCCTTGGGATGTTTTGACACGAATGGCATTGTTTTCCATTTTCTCAGTGCCAGACAAGCTGGGATGTTGTAGAAAATATTTAATTTTAAGGATAATAAATGTTATTTCTTTCCTTTTTAGATCTTATCTAAACTTTCTTTGCCTACCCGTGCCTGGGAACGAGCAATGAAGAAGAGTTTTGCTTTTGACAATGTTGGCTATGAAGGTGGTCTGGATGGCCTGGACCCTTCTTCTCAGGTGACCACCAGCACAATCAGGATCTTGGGCATGACTTGCCAGTCGTGTGTGAAGTCCATTGAGGACAGGATTTCCAGTTTGAAAGGCATCGTGAGCATTAAGGTTTCCCTGGAGCAAGGCAGTGCCACTGTGAACTATGTGCCATCGGTTTTGAGCCCACAACAGGTGTGTCATCAAATTGGGGACATGGGCTTCGAGGCCAGCATTGCAGAAGGAAAGGCAGCCTCCTGGCCCTCAAGGTCCTTGCCTGCCCAGGAGGCTGTGGTCAAACTCCGGGGTAGAGGGCATGACCTGCCAGTCCTGTGTCACCTCCATTGAAGGCAAGGTCCGGAAACTGCAAGGAGTAGTAAGAGTCAAAGTCTCACTCAGCAACCAAGAGGCCGTCATCACCTATCAGCCTTATCTCATTCAGCCCGAAGACCTCAGGGACCATGTAAATGACATGGGATTTGAGGCTGCCATCAAGAACAAAGTGGCTCCCTTAAGCCTGGGACCAATTGATATTGAACGGTTACAAAGCACTTACCCAAAGAGACCTTTCACTTCTGCTAACCAGAATTTTAATAATTCCGAGACCTTGGGGCACCAAGGAAACCATGTGGTCACCCTCCAACTGAGAATAGATGGAATGCACTGTACGTCTTGCATCTTGAATATTGAAGAAAATATTGGCCAGCTCCCAGGGATTCAAAGTATTCAAGTGTCCTTGGAGAACAAAACTGCCCAAGTACAGTATGACCCTTCTTGTACCAGCCCAGTGTCTCTGCAGAGGGCTATTGAAGCACTTCCACCTGGGAACTTTAAAGTTTCTCTTCCTGATGGAGCAGAAGGGTGTGGGACAGATCACAGGCCTTCCAGTTCTCATTCCCCTGTCTTCTCCCAGAGAAACCAGGTGCAGGGCACGTGCAATACCGCTGTGATTGCCATTGTTGGCATGACCTGTGTGTCCTGTGTCCATTCCATTGAAGGCATGATCTCCCAACGGGAAGGGGTGCAGCGAATAACGGTCTCTTTGGCCGAGGGACTGGAACAGTTCTTTATAATCCCTCCATAATTAGCCCAGAAGAACTCAGCACTGCTATAGAAGACATGGGATATGAGGCTTCAGTCATTTCTGGTATGTAGCTGATGTATGTTTGAGGCATGTCTGAGCTCGTCTCTTTTCGCTTTGTGTCTTATAGCTCCTGGGTGGTGGGATAGTTGAGTCCTGCACCCTGCCTCCCATGTCAGCAGTTGAACAAAATCCTGCAAACTTTCCTTGCTTGTTAAATTTGTTAGGATAGAGGAAATATAATCTCCAAGTGTCTAGATTTTGCTTTTCATGTAGTTGGGATTTTGTATTAGTCTGTTTTCTGTTGCTTATAACAGAATGGCTGAATTTGGGTAATTTATAAAGACACGGATTATCTTTTTTCTTTTCTTTTCTTTTTCTTTTTTGATGGAGTTTCGCTCTCATTGCCGAGGCTGGAGTGCAGTGGCATGATCTCGGCTCACCACAACCTCCGCCTCCTGGGTTCAAGCTATTCTCCTGCCTCAGCCTCCTGAGTAGCTGGGATTACAGGCATGCACCACCATACCCTGCTAATTTTGTATTTTTAGTAGAGACAGGGTTTCTTCATGTTGGTCAGGCTGGTCTTGAACTTCCAACCTCAAGTGATCCACCCACCTCAGCCTCCCAAAGTGCTGGGATTACAGGCGTGAGCCACCACGCCAGCCCCACATTTATTTCTTAAAGTTACTGAGAAGTCTAAGGTTGAGGGGCCACATCTGGTAAGAGCCTTCTGCCAGTGAGGACTCTCGTGCCACAGGGCATTACATGGCAGGGGTGCTGAGTGTGCTCACATGATTGTGCAGGTGGCTCTTCTTTTTAGAAAGCCTCAAATGCCACTCCCGTGATAACTTATTAATCCAGGAGTGGATTTGTCCCTTCATGAGGGCAGAACCCTCATGATCCAGTCACCTCTTAAAGCCCCCACCTTTTAACATTGCCGCATTGGGGATTATGTTTCCAACACATGAAATTTGGAGGATACATTCAAACCATGGCTGACTTGAATGCTAAACTCCTTGGATTTGGACTTCTTTTCTGGAGAGAATTCTGATTCTGTATCTTGAATTAGAGCACTGTGGGATCCAGGCCCTTCTCTTACCAAGAGAACTATTATCACCTTCTCAAAAGATTTGTTTGCCAAACAGCAGAACCTTAGTCTTATCACCTAGAGACCATTGCTGGTAAAAATCAGAGTTTAAGGAAAGAATTTAGCCATGATTTTTCTCTCCCGATTTGATGAATATAAGAAGAGGTGAAGGTGAGGGAGCCACCAGGGTTTTTATTTTTTAATTAAAATTTTTTTAATTTAATTTTTTTAAGAGACAGGGTCTTGCTCTGTTGCCCAGACTGGAGCACAGTGATATGATGATAGGTCACTGCAGCCTTGCACTCTTCGAGTCAGGCGATCCTCCCACCTCAGCCTCCCAACTAGCTGGGACCAATTTTTTTATTTTTATTTTTTTGTAGAGACAAGGTATTGCTGTGTTGACCAGGCTGGTCTTGAACTCCTGGCCTCTAGCAGTCCTCCCATCTCAGCTTCCCAAAGTGCTGGGCTTGCAAGTGTAAGCCATTATGCTCAGCCACCATCAGGGGTTTTAATCAGAGGAAGCACAAAGTCAGATTATATTTTAGAAGACTGGTGTAGTGTCAGGGTACAGTGTGCACTGAGGCAATGAGACCGCATAGGAGGCCAGGTGAGAAATGATGAGGGGGGCAGGAGAGAAAGAGGTAAGTTTGAAAGACATTCAGAAGGTCAGCTCCACCAAGCTTCGGGTCACCAAGAGGGGTGTGTGATGGGGAGGGCCATGGAGGAAAGGGGTAACTGGGATGAGCCCCTAGCTGAAATGCTGGAGAACAGTGGTATAGGAGAGTCTTGAATTTTGAGGGTACTATGGGCCTGGGAATGCAGAATTGAGTGTGGGAAGATGACAGAGACCCAGGAAGAGTGATTGTGAGATGGGAAAGAAGCAGTGGGAGGGGGAAGGGTCTTTCTAGTCATCCTGGACATAATGCGAGCTGCAGAGGCCAAGGTCTGAATCATATCTTCCAGGGTTAACTAAGGGAGGCCATTGGAGGCCTCGGCAGCTGCTTCAGGACCCTGGGAAGGTGGGAGCCCAGCCTGGCTCATGGTAAGGGTAGAGCCCGGTAATAGCTTAGATTAGGGACAGAGAGGGTGATAGGTGAGTGGAGATGGTTGAGAGGCTGAAGATAAGGACGGAAGGGGCACGTGTTGTGAGGGGCAGGTGTGTGGGTGGTGTGTTGTAACCAATTAGGTCCCAGACATGGGCCCTGCATGTGCGTGTCTCTGTGGACTGGACCAGGACATGGCTGGCTTCCTCAGCCTTTTGACTGGAGCTCGGTACTGTAGAGAGCAGCGGGCCCAGCACTAGGAAGAGCTGCTTTCAGTGGCATGGGCAAGCCCACCGGCATCTCAGTGCTCAGGGCTGGCTGGACTTTGGTTTCCCACATTGTTGTTGCCCGTGGCCACTGAGATGAAGTTTGTGTCCTTGAGAAGTTTGCTCAGCTGTGAGTCTTTGCTGCCTCCCCTCTTGTGTACACAGCGCACACCTACCGCTGAACGGAGTGGGCAGTCATGGAGTGGCCTGGCCACGTTCTGTGCTTTGTCTTTTGTACTAAGTTTCAGGGAGGAGTTTCTTTAAAAACAAAAATCAATAAGGAAAACACAACAGAACAGTAAATCCCGTACTCAAAAGAAATCTAGTATAGGGTCAACGTCTGCCTGTTTTTGTGCGATGTTTAGTCTTGCAGCAGTGCAATCAGGTTATTGGTAGTAAAAACAAATTAGCACTGAACTACATGTTACAGAATAATTGGATTTAATTAAGTAAATGTAGAGAGAAAATAGTGATTTTTTTTTTATTGGACAGGATTATGAGAATTGTATTTAGCCCAAGAGGTGTTTTGGGTATCAGACTTAGCAAATAAAAATATAGGATGTCTAGTTACATTTTAACTTTTCATAAACAATGAATGGTTTTTTAGTATAAGCATGTCCCGCTCAATATTCATGACATACATATAGTAAAAATTATTTGTTGTTTGTCTGAAAATCAAATTTAACTGGATATCCTATATTTTACCTGGCAACTTTAATTTAGAATAAACCATTAGTGTGCTGGTTTGTATTTGAACAGTCCTTCTTGATTGATTAGGAGCTCTTTGAGGATAGCCTTGAGGCCAGCATCAATTTGTTTCTCCTTAGACTCACTAGCACCCACATACAGTAGGTATTCCTGAAGGAAATGAAAGATAAGGTGAAGTTATAGGGTAGCTCAGTGGAGGGATTTAATACAGGGAACTATTCACAAAGGTGTTAGAGAGTTGGAAATCCAAATAGGCAGTGGGAAGAGCCCCAGAGATTAATAACTTCAGGAAGCCCCCTCCTCCAGGATGGCTGAGGGACAGGGTAGTTACTGGAGCCCAGGGGCTGAGGCTGCTTGGTGGGAGCTGAGACCACAAACTCTCACCAAGAGCCCTGAAACCTCTTGTTCTGAAAAAAATATTATTTGTTCTTCTAATTTGAATATTTTCTGACATTTTATCCTAGAAAACTGTTCTACCAACTCTCTTGGAAACCACAGTGCTGGGAATTCCATGATGCAAACTACAGGTGGTGTACCTGCATCTGTGCAGGAAGTGGCTCCCCATACTGGGGGGCTCCCTACCAATCACACCCCGGACATCTTGGCAAAGTCCCCACAATCAACCAGAGCAGTGGCACCGCAGAAGTGCTTCCTGCAGATCAAAGGCATGACCTGTGCATCCTGTGTATCTACCATAGAAAGGAATCTGCAGAATAAAGCTGGTAAGAGATGAATATGCATGTTGAACTTGGGAATGCTGTACATAGACCTCGTTTTCTCTGTTCAGAATCTCCAGCCACCATGTTTATCAATAGCCCTAATAATCAGGTAGCAAGTTCATAATGTAGCGGAGATGTTTGTCTAATGTCCTTGTATAACTGGCATTCTGTTTGTGGAAAAGTATTTAGTTTGAGACAAAATGTATCTCTGAGTAAGTTAGTTGTGGAAAATCCAGTTTAAAAGTCGTGGTACCTTCTGTGGACACACTTCTCAATTAGGTTGTGCTAGTATTATCCCATATTTTGTTCCCTCCCCATCCCATCAACCCCTTACTATAAAATGAATAAATAACCTGCATTTTGTGTAGAAGTTCCAATTTCAAATATTCTGCCCTGATGTTCCTTTAACAGAGAACATCCTGTAAAAACAGAGTGTTTACAGGAGCAACTGGACAGAAATATGTGGAAATGTCAAAGTTTTGTCCTCCAGAATGCATTTCCAGTACTTTTAAACCTGAAAGTACAACAAAATCCTGTCCCTCTTTTTGTTTGGAAAATCTCTTAACCATGACTCTACCTTGCCACCAGAATCACTTTCTCTTTTCTTACCCCAGTGGCGTGTCTTTTTGCTTGAATTCCCTGGCCCTTAAAACCAACCTTGACTTCAGGTGACATGTTTTTCCAGCCTCTTGTTCGCTATGTATTGTAATGTCCTGCAACTCTAGAGTGACTGTTAGCAGATGGAGATGTTAATAGCAGATCCTTTGTTATCCATGGGCTGACTGCTCGTAAAATTAGCCTACAGTCTCCTAAAGCCTATGTTTCTGTTCTTGACTTGAATCCTCATTTTTGTCCCATGTGGCCTCCTTTCTGAAGCACTTCATTCCTTTCATTTATGTGAATGAGACTTCTTCTCCCATTTTAAACTAACACAATAGTGTTAGCAAGATTGTGGGATTTCTTTTCATACCTGAGTCATTAGAAACTATAAAAGAGTAAGGAAAACCACTTTTGAAAATGCTTTATTTTTTCCTTGTGTGAAATTGTCTGGAGGAAAAAAAAAGGGGGTATCCTTTCTGTAACAGCAGTCGATAACTGCAGACCACATTCCTTGCTTCATTGGTGTCTTCTAAAGCCTGAGTCAGAATGTGGTCCATGGGCTGGCAGCATGAGCATCACCTGGGAACTGGCTGGACCTGCAGACTCTCAAACCTCATCCTAGACCGACTAGTCAGACTCTTTTTTAACAAAGTCATAGACTGATTCATATGTCCATTAAAGTTTGAAAAGCATTGTTCTTCTAGAATACTGGTTGTTAAACTTCCCTGTACATTAGGATCACCTGGGGAGCTTTTTTAAAAAAAATAATGCCTACCACTCACCCCGAGAGACTGATTTGGTTGGTGTGGGTTAGAGACCAGACATAGTGATTGTTGAAGGCTCTCCAAGCAATCCTCATGTGCAGCTGTGTTTGAAAACCACTCTTCTAGAGGATTCTAGGGAGATGTGTTTTTGTTCAGTTATGTTGACCATGTCACCCCAGAGCCCCTGCCCACCCAGAGTGTTACAGCTGTGACCTGATGGTTCCAGGTATTCTCTCCGTGTTGGTTGCCTTGATGGCAGGAAAGGCAGAGATCAAGTATGATCCGGAGGTCGTCCAGCCACTCGAGATAGCTCAGCTCATCCAGGACCTGGGCTTTGAGGCAGCAGTCATGGAGGACTACGCAGGCTCCGATGGCAGCATTGAGCTGATTGTAAGTACGGTGGTTACGTTATGGGGTTACAGGCTTCTGACAATTTGCGTTTTGGACAGCATCCATCTTTGAGATTAGTAAATTTCCCTGTCTTGGACATATCTGGTTTGTTGTTGGGTATCTTGTTTGTTTCGCTTTCCTTTGAAGCCAACAACAATGACTTGTTCATTTTAAGAAAGGTCAGTTACGTTAAAAAGTCATGGGGTGGGGATCCCACTGAGTACATTCAGGGTGTTAGGAGGAAGAGATAGTGAGCTATAGGAGTATAGAAGAAAGAGGAATTAAAGACGGTGGGCTGCCCTGAGCTGGGTGGTCTGGGGGAGTTGAACATGAACACAGTCCTTCAAGCCTAAAAAGAAGCTAGCATGCCTGCAAGTATCTCAAGGCAGAAGAGGGAAGTCCATATGGTAGCAAGCACCATTCTAAGAGAAAAGGACTTGTTATAGTGCGTGGGTGTCTAGAGGGCCAAAGTGCTCCCCAATACTCTGTCTGAGGTGAATGCTCCAGGTGGTGATTGTTGCCAGTGTTTTGGGTGAGGAGGTATTGTTTCCTATCTGTCTACATGCCAACACATTATTGAAAACAATGGAAGTGTCTGGTGCCTAGAACATGCTGTGTTTGAAAGCACTTCTATACTTTTTGTATAGCGTTTTTTGTGTAAGCAAAGGGAGACTTAGAAGAACTCAAAGAATTGAATGATGCTGCTTCACCCAGGTCAGAGGATTTCTACTTCCTTCGTGTGTTTTGTCAGTGCCATTAGTGCTAAGTGGATGTTTGAAGGGAAAGCATCAAGAACACAGAGGCCCCTGAGCTCCTGATAAGCCGTGTTCTTTGTGGAGCAAACTCTTTGCTATGGTAGGGCCTCCCTGTGTGTGTGGAGGGCACAGCTAAGACTTGCTGGGTCACAGCTTGGATCAGCCCCACAAGAGGGCAGGGTCTCTGCTGCAAACCTCTGGATCTACATGTGGACATTTCTGCCTGCTCAGACTTCTGTGTGGAAACCTGAAGCAACAGGATTATTGGAAAAGGTGAACAGTTCTTTTAAATGGTATTTTTTTATTGTGGTGTTCTTTTTTAAAAATCCATGCCGTGTCAATAGTTAACATCATCATCACATGTTCACATTTTATGTGAACTTCTGTATTTAATTAGTCTTCTAGGAAATGTTGACCACTGATTCTCAGAAGTGTGAATTGTGTAATTCACTCTATATCTGCCTAATATATATCCCAGGAATAGCATGTCACACTTAAGACTTCCCTTTCCCATGTCAGGACTCACAGCATGGTATAGCACAAGCAGCATAGGCTTTAAAAGCCAGGTTTGAGTTTTGGCCCTGTTGCTGCAGGGATACGTCTGAACCTGGTCTGAGAAGACTCACCTCATGCTGCAGATGGCAAGGGCTTGGAGCAGATTCTGGAGCCAGGCAATCTGGGGACGTGCTTCAGCTCTGCCCCTCACTGGTTGTGTGACTTTGGACAAGTTCCTAAACCTCTCAGCACTGCGATTCTGAGACCTACCTCTCAGGGTTGGCATGAACAGCACAATGCTTAGAACAGCACCAGCCACATTGCAAGTACACAATAAATGCTGCCTATTATTATTGTTGTTATAAAAACAAAAGAAGACAGAGAAGCATCATTGAAATATTTGGAGACTTGATTTTAAAAATTCTGTTGGCAGTCACCTGCCAACAGGTAAGCTCCTGTTTGCCTGGTGGTTCTTGCATTCCCATTATTTCCTGGGTCTTCCGCCAAGTTGAATGCATTCTGATTACAGATGAGCTCCCCCTCTTCTTCCTCCCTAATTCCAGATGGGACTCTTGGCTCTTTTGGTATTTATTCTGGGATCACTGATGCAAATTTCAGCATGGAGCTCCAGTCACGTCGTTCCAGTGCTCATTACCCCTCAGTGACTTCGCATTAAGTGTTAGCTTAGCAACACTGCAGCTGGCTGCTCGAGAGCCGTCAGGCTGTGGACCCATCCAGCACTGCAGCCTTCCCTTTATGCCCTTGCACATCCTGTGCCCAGACAAGCTTGGCTTTTGATGGTTGTCTGAACACCTCATGCTATCCTGCGTTCTGTCTTTTTCAAGCTTCTCCTTCTGGTAGCGTCCTTCCCTTCACTTGTCAACACCCTATTTATACCTTGGGACCACCTTTGATTACATCTCCTCCATCGGCCACCTTCCTCCTGTACCCTTGGAGCCAGCAGAGCACTAAAGTAGGGAGGATGCTAGCAGCAGCTGCAGACCGCATGCCAGCAACACTCAGGATTACGGCAAGTATTTCAGGAGTACAGTGAGTTTCACAGAGGTGCACATCCCTATGCAGGCATTAGTATCCTAGTATTGCTGGTGAGGTAACAGACAGTGGAGAGGGGATTATAAAAGCCCATCCCTATCAGAGCCAGAAATCAAGCCTTGGTCTGTTGCCATCTGCTTCATGATTGGCTATTTCCTAGTACCTGCTTTGGGGAAGAACCACTGTTTGATCCCCCGAAGAACGTTGAGAATCTCACACGTGGAGTTTGATGGTGGAGTCCAGGGTCTTGGGAGCGGTGCTGAGGCGGTGCTGAGGAGGGAAAGGCTTGTGGCTGCCTGTCACCCAGACTCCCCAGAGGACCCTTCACAGGCTTCTCTTGATCCTGGGGTTGTGGGATTCTTGCCATCCTGTGTTGCAGATCACAGGGATGACCTGCACGTCCTGTGTCCACAACATAGAGTCCAAACTCACGAGGACAAACGGCATCACCTATGCCTCCGTTGCCCTTGCCACCAGCAAAGCCCTTGTTAAGTTTGACCCAGAAATTATCGGTCCACGGGATATTATCAAAATTATTGAGGTAAGTCATTCATTACAAAATTGTACTCACCTTTTAAAAAACAGTCATATATAATCATTAAAGACAAATGAGAAAATACAGCTAAGAAAAAATGAAAATAACCTAAAATTCTTCAACCTTTATCATGGAAATAAGCTCAGTCATTTAAAAATGAACTGAAGGTTAAGTAAATAGTAAATAATCTGAGGAAGGATATCAGTGAATGGGTAAGAGAAGATGAGGAAAAGACATTATTATTGTTTTAATTTCAGATATTCCCTAAGAAACCTCAATGTTGTACATTGGGTTAAAGTGCCTAATTGTAGTGTTTAAATGTGATTTATGCCCAAACCAAGTATCTGTAGAGCAAAGGAATGTTGGCACTGGAAAAAAAGATACCACATTTGCCACTATGCCAGGCCAGTCTTATTGTGGAGAGCTTGGTCATTTCTGCTTTGGAAAATCAGGGAGAACTTTCACGCATGCCCTGCCTCTTACTCCCTCCCCAGTTTGTCCACAGACATACCATTTCCTTTTTAAAGTTTATACGATACTAGACTATAAGAGAATGAGCATCAGTGGTGATCTAAATGGGTTAAGGCAGTCAAAACTGAACAAGGTTAACTTGTAACAGCTAGTAAAGATTAATTAAGTTTAGTGGGAACTACATGTTATAAAATTACTTATGAAATGAAACTTCTCATAGCAGGCTTAATGTAGTATCCTGAATTTTCGTGCGTGTGTGTGTGTGTGTGTGTGTGTGTGTGTGCTGTTATATGAACTGGGAGAGCCTTTTTTTTTTTCCCCCCTCTCTGAGACAGAGTCTCAGTCTGTTGCCCAGGCTGGAGTGCAGTGACATGATCTTTGCTCACTGCAACCTCTGTCTCCCGGGTTCAAGTGATTCTCCTACCTCAGCCTCCCAAGTAGCTGGGACTACAGGCGCGTGCCACCACGCCTAGGTAATTTTTGTATTGTTAGTACAAACGGGGTTTCACCATGTTGGCCAAGCTAGTCTCGAACTCATGACCTCAGGTGATCCACCTGTCTTGGCCTCCCAAAGTGCTGGGATTATAGGTTCAAGCCACCGTGCCTGACCTGGTAGAGCTTTTGGACATGGAAATGATCATGTTGCTGGTCTAGGGCCCCACCCTTGGAGGCAGACCACACAGCTTTTTTATCAGCTGAGGAAAGATGCTCAGAGAGGCTAAGGAACTTTGCTCACAGTACCCAGCTCATGGACAGCAGAACTGGTGCTCAAATCCAGGTCTTGCACTTCCGAGCTCAGTGGCCTATGTGTGTCTACTACACCACAAATCTTAAAGTACAGTAGTGATATGGCATTGATGAGGCTCAGATGTCAGACTAATGCAGTCAACAGCAAGGAGAGTCCCATGTGGTGCCTTCGAACACGGCTCAGTCACCCTTTCTGATTTCTTTCTTTTTTGTTTTTTTGAGACAAGAGTTTTGCTCTTGTTGCCCAGGCTGGACCACAGTGGCAAGGTCTCAGCTCATTGCAACTACTGCCTGCCGGGTCCAAGCGATTCTTTTGCCTCAGCCTCCCTAGTAGCTAGGATTACAGGTATGCGCCATCACACCCAGCAAATTTTGTATTTTTAGTAGAGAGGAGGTTTCACCATGTTGGTCAGGCTGGTCTTGAACTCCTGACCTCAGGTGATCCACCCACCTTGACCTCCCAAAGTGCTGGGATTACAGGCGTGAGCCATTGTGCCCCGCCAGCCCTTTCTGATTTCTGATTTCTCACTCTGATAACTTGCTTCTACCCTTCCCAGCCTGCTAAGTGAGGTGCGGCATCTTCTCTGACCTTTCTTGGGGAATATTGCTAATGTCTGGCCTCCATTCTTGCCTCTCTGGGCCATCTTTTCCTAATATAATTAGGCTGGTATTAGTTGTAAAAGGATTTGTCTTTAGACAGTCTCAGCTGCTCTTCCTCCCACCCCAACTTTTAACTGTTATGTAAAAGTCCCAGCACCAGAGTTCTGGGGCCCCTGTCTTTATTGTGCTGCCAGACAAGAGCATTCCTGGCAGTTTTTCATGTGTGTATTCACAAAGAGTATCACAGCTGTAGTGGTCAGATCAATGTGGTGACAAAGTGCTTGAGTTAACCTGTGAGAAAAGCACAAGACTGTGGTGCAGACTCTGTTGGGGCACAGCGGAAGCTGTGCTTCCAGATGCTGAAGGAGCTGAGTTCTGCGGCAGTGGGAAGAAGCCTGGGCTGGAAGCTGGAGGCTTGAGCTCTGGGTCCAGCTCTTCTGATAAGGCTGGGGCTTTGAGCAAGGTATTTAACCTCTCCAACTTTCTGTTTCCTCGTACAGGGAATGAAGGTTCCTGACCATTAGGTATTTAGGATTTCTTCACTCAGAAATGCTGAGTATAAATTATAAATCAGCACTGCTCAGCTTTGGAGTTTGGGGAAGCTGTCTTCCCGGAACCTGCTGCCTTTGCTGACAGAAGGCAGAGGAGTTGCCATGTGATGCCCTCTCTCCAGGCTGGTGTAGTCTCTAGGCATAGATAGGTGCTGAACCTCTGCACAGGGTTTGTAGGGCTATGGGGTAAAGAAGTTGTGAGCAAAAAACCCACAACAGTCTTCTGAGGCACTTTTAGATTCGCTTTCTAATTTCCAAAGCTGAAAAGTGCTTTCTACCAATGCATGTTTTAACCAGTACCTTCCTCCTTTTTCCCCACCCCTCTCTTTTTAATAACAAGGAAATTGGCTTTCATGCTTCCCTGGCCCAGAGAAACCCCAACGCTCATCACTTGGACCACAAGATGGAAATAAAGCAGTAGGTAGAACACAAAAGATAAACTCTAGCTCTCATCTAAATGTCTTCCTCTGTCCGGGTCCGACTCTGCCTGCTGGTCCTGTCTTCCCATGGTGCCTTCCTCCTGTATTAGCTGCCTTTACCCTTGTAATATGAACCCTCTGAAACAGTGTTGTCCAAAAGAAGTTCTGGAATGATGGCAGTGTTCTGTATCTGCACTGCCCAGTGTGGTAGCCACTAGTCACATGTAGCCAGTGAGCACTTCAAATACAGCTAGTGTGACTGTGGAAATGAATTTTTAACGTTTAAGGAATTTCAATTTAAATAGCTGTCTGTGGCTAACAGATTGGACAGCACTTCAGTTGAGAGGAAGGGGGAGAGTGTAGATTTTTTTCTCTGACAATGTTTTCAGACTTTATTTGCATGGGTTCTAGAACTAGAGTTTGAGGACAGGCATAATGGCTGAGTAGAAGGAAAATGGCCCAGGAGTGGGAAACCTGAGTTTATACATTGTTTCAGATGGTCATTTATTCATTTAGCACCATAAAGGCTACTGTTGTATGCAGAGCACTGTGCTAGGTGCTGGGGATAAATAAATATCTTCCCTGACTTGGAGGGGCTTATAGTCTGGTTAAGAAAGAGTAGTGAGTGAGCAATGAAATTAATGGCTCTGGCAGATCCTGGAAGGCTTAGGAAAACTCCAGCCAGGGGACCTAGGATCTGAGCCTCAAAGAATGAGTGGAAGTTTGCTTGGCTGAAGGAATTGGTGGGGGGTACCTTTGGAGGCTGCTGTGGCTTGGTCCAGTTGGCATGCCTGGGGCACAGGAGGAGCTGACAGGAGAGGCATCTGGACAGCCAGGTGGGGATCTCGTTCTTGGGTCCAGCAGCCTAAGACTTCAGCCTCACAGGCCAGTGGTTTTCAAGTCGTTCCACAACCACTTGGTTGGAATTTCATGGATACTGCAGCTAACATGGGACCACAGCTATCGGCCGATTTAGAATCCCCGATTCTAAACTATGGTGTTCGTTGAGACAGCCTCACTGTTCTCACAGACTCTATTTTAAGTGATTGTTTAAAAATTGAATGTCTAAGTTTATTCTAATAAATGCTGCTTTAATGTGTTTTTTCTTTGGGGTCTGTATAAGATTGCATTTTGAAAAGAGAGCTATAGGCAACTGTAGGCCAAGGACGGTAGGCTTCTTTGGGGCTAGATTCTCAGCTTTGGGGCCTCAGTGGCTTCACCTATAAATTGGAGGTAATAACAGTATGTGAAGGCAGGGGCTAGGCCTAAATATCTCTGGCACCTCCTTGTAGTGATGTTTAGACCTCTGGATGCTCCCTCAGCTGGCCAGTGCCAGAGAGAGAGAGCATACTTTCATTTTAGCCCTTGGTGGTCTGTCCCAGACACGTGACAAAGGCAGGCCTTAAACCAAGTCCTCAGGAGGGGACCGGCCCATAATCCAGGTGACAAGCAGTGTCTGATATATCTGTGTTGCTGCATTGCTTTCAGGTGGAAGAAGTCCTTCCTGTGCAGCCTGGTGTTTGGCATCCCTGTCATGGCTTTAATGATCTATATGCTGATACCCAGCAACGAGCCCCACGAGTCTATGGTCCTGGACCACAACATCATTCCAGGACTATCCATTCTAAATCTCATCTTCTTTATCTTGTGCACCTTCGTCCAGGTGTGTATTAGAAAGGTGGGCAGACCTCTCCCCTGCATGCTGTGTGTGGCCCTCTCAGCCCCAACATAGCCCTTTAGCTTGGTTTAAATGGCATCTTATTGCAGCTTTCCTGCCCCACCCAGGCAGTTGCTGCTTTTTTTTCTCTCTCATGACCAGTAGGTGGGGCTCTGGGGGCCCTCCAATGTGGGGGGACTGAGAAGGGCCTGGTTTCACTACCAGTTTCAGTTGATTGCAAGTGATCAGAACTGTCCCTGGAATAGCAACCTCCTAGCTGCAAGGTGTGGTGAACTCTGTCTCCAACTGCCCGTTGTTTAGCTTAATTTATGTTTGTTGTTAGAAGCAGCAACTGGATCATCCTTGAGCCCATGCCACTCTTGAGCGTTCTATCTCAAAAGGTGGAGATCTGGTCCTTATCTTCGAGGACGTTATAATTTAAAAGAGACAGGCATGAAATGTCTGCTTTGGTGGTGATATTTAGCTTTGTGTCTGGTGGGGAAGTGTGCCCTCTATGTATATATTTTGGAATATAAAACTAAATTCCTGTCTTATATTGGAATGTTTAGGGCTATTTGGGGGCAAGCATTGGTAGGCTGGATTTTGTTTGTTTTGAGACAGGGTCATTTTTTGAGACCCTGTCACCCAGGCTGGAGTTGGGGAAGAAAGTGATGTGATCATAGCTCACTGTAGTCTTGAACTCCTGGGCTCAAGCGATCCTCCCACCTCAGCCTCCTGAGTAGCTAGGATCAGAAATGCCTGCCACCATGCCTGGCTAGACAGGGTCTTGCTATGTGCCCAGGTTGGTCTCGAACTCCTGGCGTCCAGCAGTCCTCCAACCTCAGTATCCCAAAGCACTGAAATTACAGGTCTAAGCCACTGCACACAGCCTGAATTTGTGTTTTTCTTTTTTTTTGTTTTTTTTGAGACAGAGTCTTGCTCTGTTGCCAGGCCCCAGGTTGGAGTGCAGTGGCGTGATCTCGGCTCACTGCAACCTCTGCCTCCCAGGTTCAAGCAATTCTCCTGCCTCAGCCTCCCAGGTAGCTGGGACTACAGGCACACGCCACCATGCCCAGCTAATTTTTTGGTATTTTTTAGTAGAGACGGGGTTTCACCATGTTGGCCAGGATGGTCTCGATCTCTTGACCTTGTGATCTCTTGACCTTGTGTTTTTCTATATTTTATTTGATTATAAGTGTAATGCACACTTATTATAAACAATTCAAACCATACTGAGGTATAAGAAGAAAAGGAGAAGATGCCCTTTCACTAATCACATCCTGCCTCCAGCCCAATCTTATTCCCCAGTGTTGCTATGGTAATATTAATAGTTGAGCATTTGGGCATGTATCTCTCCAAATCTTTATATAGAGGAAATGCACACTTATGTATGTGTGTGCATGTTCACGTAACACAGATACAGACTTTTTGAAACTGAAATGGGGTCATATGAGATAGACTGATATGCAACTGGCTATTTCACTTAACCTTGTATTATAGATATCTTTTATGCCAGTGGCTTATAGGTAGAGCCCATTCTCTTTAGGGAATGGAATGCCTTGTACTGTCCATAGTATAAATGAGTCGTGATTTTTTTTCCCCTGCCATTTCACCATTCTCTTATGAGTGGACATTTGTGTTGTATGCACTGGGTTTTAAAGGTCTCACATGCTCTTGGTCATCCATTCCTGTGGACAGTAGTTCTCTGAATTGGAAAGTATATTTCATATACACCCATCAGAGAGGAAGAAGTAATGTCAAGACTGTGTACAACGCTAGAGGCTCTGTCATCCCGAGGGCCCTTAGCCCTGGGTTGCTCATTGAACTCTCCTCCCTGCTTGCTGGCAAGCTTCACTGTTCTTGTCTTTCAGCTCCTCGGTGGGTGGTACTTCTATGTTCAGGCCTACAAATCTCTGAGACACAGGTCAGCCAACATGGACGTGCTCATCGTCCTGGCCACAAGCATTGCCTACGTCTATTCTCTGGTCATCCTGCTGGTTGCTGTGGCCGAGAAGGCAGAGAGGAGCCCTGTGACATTCTTCGACACACCCCCCATGCTCTTCGTGTTCATTGCTCTGGGGCGGTGGCTGGAACACTTGGCAAAGGTAACAGCAACTACAGGTTCAGACAAGAGCTGCTCCTTCAGTAAACAAATCTCCCTTCCTCTGAATACCATGTTTAGAATTACAAATTATACACAGCATAGAGACTGACTTAAAGAAATAGGAAACCTCCATATAATTAAGGTGCTCTAGTCACTAATCTCCAAATTGGTCACCACTTCTGAAATCCCAGCTAATCTGGTTAATTATTAAAACCATCATTCAGGTGTATTGTGTAACTAAAGAACCCTGGCCTTTAATTCAGAGCCTACATTGTCTCTTAGTGTAAAACTGAGTATATAATTGGTCCAGAAATCCATATATCCACCTCAGGGTCATGCCATTTGTAACACTCTCCATTGTCCCCAACACTGAAACATGTATCTTCTAAGAGAGTGGAACTCAGGCCCGAAAAGAATTTAGATTGAACCTAAAAGAAAATGGTCAATGGGAAGAGTGATGTTTGTTTTCAGTGTGAAATGTAATTCCCAGACCTTGGTGGCACAGGCACTGTGTGTGGAAGTGACACACGTGGCCACACGTGGTGGACAGCAGATAATGCCCACGTGCAGAGCCTCTTATCGTGCAGTGCAGCTGTGTCGGGGAGCTGCCTTTTCTACAGCTGTTTCTCTCACACCATCTGCCTCTAACACGACACTTGTGACTTTCAGGCTGGGTTTTGATAGGTCTGCTTTCCATAACTCTCATTTCACATTCTGGTTATTTCCTAGAGCAAAACCTCAGAAGCCCTTGCCAAACTCATGTCTCTCCAAGCCGCAGAAGCCACCGTTGTGACCCTTGGTGAGGACAATTTAATCATCAGGTGAGTTATGGTTCTCAAAGGGCTTTGGGGTTGGTTTTTATCAACCCGTGTGAGTTGTACTGACATTGCAGTAGACCTTGAAAGTGTGGGCAGAGACACAGTAAGATCCCCCCATCTCAACCCAGTTACAAAAGCAAGGCATTGAACTATAAAACAAGCAAGATTTGGGGGTGGTCTATGTGTATTACAGATGACACATGGGAGGTGTAGACGATTAGTATTCCAGGAATTAAGAAGAGGAAGGCTAGTGGTGGTCAAGGAAAACTTCACAGAGAACATGGAATATGAACTAGGCCTTCCTAGCAGGATACAGATTCAGACAGGCAGAGAGATAAGGACTTCAACTTGCTCAAGAATAAAAATTGAAGGAGAAATTTATCTTCCTCATAAGGTTGCCTGATATTAAAAATAATAATTATCATTATTCCTGGAAACTCCCATTGCATTTATTGTTTGCTAGACACTATTCTAATCTCTTTGTATTTAATCAACCAAAGATGGAAACTTTCTAAGGAAGGGACTATTATTACTCTTTTGTTACAGGTGAGGAAGCTGAGGTTCAGGGAGGCTAAGCAACTGGCCCAAGGTCACACAGGTATTAAGTAATGGAATAGGGATGTACCCAGGCTGGTGGATCCAGAGTCCATTTTCCTAACCTTTACACACACTGACTCTTAAGGTATATT
This sequence comes from Ateles fusciceps, assembly GCA_036589455.1. Lineage (NCBI taxonomy): Eukaryota > Metazoa > Chordata > Mammalia > Primates > Atelidae > Ateles > Ateles fusciceps. The sequence goes on from JAZHEH010000630.1 coordinate 12,110,359, forward strand.
TCGTAATATGGAAATTTTTGCTTATTAACGTTTCTGTATTTCCTTGGGATTAGCTTCTTTTTATATTCTAGGCAGTGGTTATTTGCCTAAAATAACCTCCTTCATATTCCTAAAATCTCTCTCTGGTCCTGCATTTTCCATTAGTCTGTGATCTCGCTTCATACTGCTGGAAGGAGAAGCGTTGGGATGGAAACTCCCCATTTCCCTGTCCCTCAGCCTACACAGCTGACCTCCTCCCTGACATCTCCTGTTCCTGCCCCATTGGTGGGAGTGGCGTCTTCTCCTACCCCTCTGCCTGGGAAGCTCCCTCTGTTGGGTTTCTCGGTGGTCTTTGGTGTCTCTGATTCTTATCCTCCCATGTCATGTAGACTGTAACCACTCCATTGTCAGAGGCATCGTGCCTCTGCCCCTCCCCTGAGTGCCCTTGTCCATGCGTCACACTGTTGCTGGAGGCAGCCTGCCTTAGCTGTGTCTTGGGTACCTGGCTGTGAAGGCTGAGACAGCCCCCTTGCTTCCCTACGGGCTCTGCAGGGCTGGTGTAGCTGGCTGTGGGCGGTGCCCCAGGTGAGTAAGAGGAACTGACCAGGGCCACACAGATGCATGAGTGTTCATGAGGCACAGGCTGGCTGCAGTGCGGCGGCACTGGTTTTGTTCTGGATGCTGGCTTTTAAATGATCATCGCAGTTGTAGGAATGGCAGCTGAGATTTGAGTCCTTCTGGTGTTCCAGGTTCACTCCCCAGCACTTTCTACAGATCGTCTAGTTCCATTCTGTAGCTGTTCCGTGAGATCGCACTGTCATCATCCCGGCTTTCCTCAGGAAGAGCCAAGTACAGTGAGGTGGAGTAATGTCCCCAGAGTCCATGGCAGGCAGGCAAAGAGCCGGGATTGGACCCCTGGAGGCACAGAGCCCCACCTTGGCCACTGTGCTGTGCTGCCCCTAGACAGGGCCCCGCATACGGCATCTGGCCTGCTGGGCTCTGGTGCACCAGGGGTCTGCAGCACTCACATGCCTTGGCTTCTTTTTTTTTCTCTCTTATAAATCAATGGCATGAAAGTTTCTGAGAAGTGAAAACATTCAGACGGAGAACCAGGCCGCTGGCAGCTGTGTCGGTTTTGATTCACGTTTCCTCCGACTCACCCTGCTAGGGTCTGAAGCGCCTCTGATGGCACTGACTGCAGTTGCTTGGAACTATTCCAGGGATCTGAACAGGAGAAAGCGTCTGCCAGCCCAAGTGCCCATGGAGTGCGTGCTGCACCTGTCATTACTCAGTTCTTTTCCAAGGATGGCGATTCATTTTTTTGGCTGGGGACACACAGCCTGACTACTACCACGCAACATAATGGGACATTATTTAGCTAGGAGCCAGAAGACAGAGTTCGTCCTGGCTTTGGCTCACAGTTTGGGTGTGGTTGTTCCAACTTGCTTCCTGACAGCATGCCCCTGGCCCATCCCTCTGTCCCAGGCCGAGGCTGCACCCTCTGCCTCCTGGATTGCAACAGTCTAGACCTCTCCTGAGCTTGACCATTCTGTGCTTTGAGGTGCACCGGGCACTGGTCCCCCAGTCACTCTGCCTCCCACGGGGTCCTCCCGTGTCTGGGCCTCTGCCCGTGCCTTTGGTCCACGGCACCTTCTGAAGGCCCCCAGAGGTTCTCACATAACTGCCTTCTTTCATCGAGGCGTGGACCTCTCCCTCTGTCCATCCCTTTGCTGGAGACACTTGTGCTTTCTCTTTACTCCAAGTCTTGGGTGCTGGCAGCGTTTTCAGGTGTGATCCGTCTGACACACTATGGTTTCTTCCCTTGCTGCTGCTGCTGCTGCTTAATCTCCATGGGCTTTCTCCTCTCTTCATGCCTTGTGGATGGTCCTTGGGGTTCTGGTGGTGGCGCCTGTCTTTGTGTGATACAGGCCATCACTGGGGCATCTCACCTCCCCATGTCTTTGGTTAACAGCCACGGGAAGCTCATTCTCAAACCTACGTGTAGATCCCAGAGACCACCTGCCGGTGGGAACATTTTTCTTGGGTGTCTCGTAAAGGCTCAGACTCGTGCTATCTGTATTCTTTTTCACCTTCCCCCACTTTTTCCCAAAAATATTCCCCTTCCTTGGTGCCTGTCTGTCTCAGGGAATGGCACCATCATGCCGGCTCCCCGTGTGTCCTCTATGACGTCTCCCCTGCCCTCATTCACACATCTGTGCCCCGTCCCCATGGTTCTAGCACCTCCGTCTCTAGGGCCATCATCCACTGCCACCATGCTGGTCCAGGCCACCGTGGCCTTGCCCCTAAAGCACCGCAGCCGTCTCCTCATACTACTTGCACCTAGGTATCCATCCAGTATTTATCCACATTCAAACCAGTGATTGATCATATTACTCTGTAGTGGAAAATCCTTCAACGGCTGCCTACTGTCCTTAGGATCAAGTCCACGTTCCTAACATAGCAGTGAGGCCTGGCTTCTGCCTCATGCCTGTTGAGCCCAGCCCGTCTTGCCATCCCCTGCGTTGTGCTCCAGCTGCCTGTACCACCGGCAGTTCCCAGAAAGGGGCTGCCTCTCCCTGCAGACCTCTGCACACATCCTTCCTTCCCCCTGCACTCCCCTCTTCCTTCTTTGTCTGGCTCCTTGCCCTCAGGGCTCAGCTTGGAAGTTGCATCCTCCAATCCTTTCCTGATTCCCAGGCCTGGCTCAGCTGTGGTTCCTCAGTGCTCTCAGAGCACTCTGTGTCTCAGTCACCTGGGACATAAACATGGTGGGCAATCAGGTACTCACTAATGAGATGAAACTGCTGTCAGATGTTAAAGAAACATACCGCACACATGCGTGTGCTTGATATTAAAAGGCTTGCACAGCCCCATCCTCAGCCTCCATGTTGAAATTTTCTGTTTTTTTATAATTGATGGGGAAACAAATTACAAATTATATCTAGACCAGTGAGCATAATGCTATAAGTTTTTTCTTTGTTTTCTTAATTTATATTTAATAAGGAAGGGGAATAGAAGAGAGGACACTAGTAAAGTAAACAGATTGCTAGCAGAAACTCTTAAAGATGAAGAAGTGCTATGAAACAAACCACAGTCTTTTAATTAAGAGGGCGCCTGTCACTTTGCGCTTGGGGGAGGAGTAGTAACTTCTGAAGAATAAATGCTGCTGGGATTCACCAGAAGGAGCCACATTGTAACTCCCATAAAGGACTGTTCCTCTTAAGCTGCTTAGAGTTAGAAAGATGTGGTTAATTTAGATCAAAGGAGACATTCAAAGTTAGATTTAACAGAGATTAGCATTACTAAAGATTTCTTAGAAAGACACCCAATTGGATGTTTGTGCCAATTTTAAGTCTCCTTACAGAAGTGGACATTTTAAAACGTAGTGATTAGGTTCTGCTGGAGAGGGGTCTGCCCTTTAGTTCTTGGGGTCTTTCCTTTCCAAATTGAATGCCGGAGCTCCTCTTCCCGACATGGGCTTCTCAGGCCATGCGGAGACCTCTGTGGGATGATAAATCCTCCAGGTTGTGCAAAGGAGGCCTCAAGGGCAGTGTTGAGCCTGGACTTTAAAAATAAGCAGAGAATATTCTTTGGTTGTCGAGATCCTTCCCTCACTCAGCCACCAAACAGATTTACACAGGTATACTCCAGCACTAAAGATTTTAGTCTTTGAAAGTCTCCCTTTCAGTGCTCCGTTTATTTTGATTGCCATTATTGAACTTACTGTGTGTGTGTCTTAACTGTCCATCCATGTGTCTGCTTTTACATATGAGGCTATAAACCTCCTGAGAGGAAGGCTCCACTCTGTCCTGTTTGTAACGCCAGCCTGCCTTGGTGCCTGGTACACAGAGGCCAATCAATATGAAAATGTCAATTAGTTGAATATAAAAATCGCCAGCATTCATTGGACACTTACTGTATACCAGGTGCCATGCTAAGTTTCTCATGTAATCCTGGGAAGGAGCTATACAAGCCTGGCATCCTCGCAGCACAGAGGCTGTTCCTGAACAAATTTTAAAAGGAAAATATTGATGCAAATGTTTAACATACCTAGCTGCATATGCTAGTTACTAAGTTTTATATATTTGCACATAGTAACATTTAAAAAAGTGGGCATATATGTTCAATTTTGTGCCTTCAAAGCCATCTTCAGGTTTTACTCAAATGGAGGTAATATGACTCACCTAGATGTTTCTGGGAAGATTCAGTGAGATAAAACATGTAAAAATCTAGCATAGTTCCTAGCACTCAGTAACTGTTTCTCCTTCTCAAGTCAGTAAGATGGCTTTCTTTTTGTCCCTGTGATAGTTTAAATGTAGTCTTTGTAGATTGAAAGGAAGGTGTGAAATAACCTCAGAGCCCTGCTTGCTCTCCATACGTGCTCTATGGCTTATTCACCATTTCCTCATGAGCCAGTGATACCTATGCAGTTAATCCTGTTGGGCCCACACCATGCTTTTAGAGAGCTGCTGCTGAAGCTGGCCCTGGGCCGTGGGTGCCCTCCCTCTGGCTTTGTCTCTGTTCCTGCCATCCTCTCCTCTCTCCCCCACAGCATCTCTGTCTCTTCAGGACATGTCCCACCAGCACACAGTTCACACGTATGTACAAGACACAATCCCCACCTTAATCCACCCTCCCTTCTACCGCTCTGTTTTTCTGTTCCTTCACAACAAGCCTCCTTTAAAAACTTGATTTTCGCTGTTGTCTCTGCCTCCTCACCCCATGCTCTCTCAACCCATTCTAGTTGAGCCTCTGCCTTTACCAGTTTCTGAACTTGGTTTGGCAAGAGCCATCAAATTATTTTCATGTACTCCAATCCAGCATCACTTGTGTTCTAATTTCAGTATTTCACCAGTATTTCCCCTTGTCTGTTTCTTTGATTTCTTCTTCTTTTTTTAATGTATAACTCACATTCACTGCAACAAACAAACCGTATGTGTAGGGTGTAATGAATTTTTACATATATTTGCCCCTGTGGAACTACTTGTGCAGCGTTGATGCTGTTGGATGGGTGCTCCCTCCTCCTCATCCCCACTCTCACTTTCCTCCTGTGTTCCTGCTCTTCCTTCAGCTTCTGCTCTGCCTTCAGATAGTGAAGTGTCTCAGGGATGAGTTCTAGGATCCCTTTTCCTTTTCCCCGTACATTCCTAGAGATGCTCATATGATTTCACGGCTTTAAATGCCATCTACGTATGACAGCTCCCTGGTTTGTTGTCTACCTCTGACCTCTTCTGTCCCTTCCAGACTCATTTTCAGCTCCCTAGTTGACGTTTCTATGTGGAAATCAAACAGGCATCTCAAACCTGACATGTCAAAATGAACCGTTTCTCTCCATTCTTTCCCCTTCTCTTCCCTCACCCTCCCTTAGCTGCTCCTCCATAATTTCTCTACCTTATTAAATAGTTTCTCTATCCACCCAGTTGCTCAAAATGAAAATTTGGAGCTCATCTTTCTTTTCTTTACCCTCACATTTAGCACATTTTCACATTTTGTTGACCCGTGACCTAAGACCTCTGACCTAAGACCTATGACCTCTATTTCTTCTCTCTCTCTGTAGTTCAGGTTACTGCCATCTTCTACTTAGGCTGCTGCAGCAGCCTGGCTCTCCCCCCTCACTCCTGTGATCACTCCTACAGCCCTTTCTCATGTAGCAGCCAAAGAGATCACTTAAATGTGAATCAGATTGTGTCACTTTCCTGCTAAAACCCTTATATCTAAACTCATGCTCTGCTCCAGTAGACCTGGCATGATCTGGACTCTGCCTGCTTCTCTGACCTCAACTTGTATGTCACTTGCTTGCTTGCTTGCTGTTTCTCAGACTCACCCTTCCTGCTTGCCTTAAACCTTTGTGTCCATTGTTTTCTCTCCTTGAACTTCCTTTCCCTGTGTGTTGGACCTTCTTGGCATGCAGGTGTCAGCTTAAATGTTACCTTCCCAGAGAAGCCCTTCCATGTGTCATCCTCCCTCTGCTCCTCTAAGAAACTCTCCAGTCACATTATCCTGGTTTATTTTCATCATAGCACTTATTCATCCTTAGTACCTGATGCTATCTTGCTTATTGTCCATTTCTACCACAGAACTTGTCTTCATGAGGGAGTAGGGCCTTTGCTGTGCCATTCACAACTGTATCGCCACTGCCCAGAACAATGCCTGGCATTTAGCAGCTACACGATAAATATTGGCTTAATATGTAAATGAACAGATCAAATGAGTATTATTGCTCAGTATAAGCAAGTATAGTGTAACTAATGTGACAGCTGGCCTAGAACCTGACCCAGTGACCGAATGAGTGACCATGCGAGTGATGAGTGGCGCTTGTTGCAGGGGAGGAGCAAGTCCCCATGGAGCTGGTGCAGCGGGGTGATATCGTCAAGGTCGTCCCAGGGGGGAAAGTTCCCAGTGGACGGGAAAGTCCTGGAAGGCAATACCATGGCTGATGAGTCCCTCATCACAGGTAAGATGGCTTGTTTCATGTTCCCTCAGGCGGATATCATAGCAGCTATCAGGTCACATGAGTGCTGGATGGGGCTGAGCCAGTGATGGTTGCCTCTTTCCTACATCTAGGAGAAGCCATGCCAGTCACTAAGAAACCTGGAAGCACTGTAATTGCAGGGTCTATAAATGCACATGGTGCTGTGCTCATTAAAGCCACCCACGTGGGCAGTGACACCACTTTGGCTCAGATTGTGAAATTGGTGGAAGAGCTCAGATGTCAAAGGTAATGAAGAAATTTTTAAAACTAACTTCAGCTTTCTTGTTTTAGAAATTATGTCAAGAGTTCTGGGAAATCAGACAGTTTTATTGAGTGGAGATGGATTAGTAAACATGGTTAAATGAGGGGAGATGATCCCAATCCTTATCCATGCTTGTGGTGTTTTATTTCTTCATAGGTTGTAATTTTCCATGGTCTTGGTGTTTTGTTTTCATAGGCACCCATTCAGCAACTGGCTGACCGGTTTAGTGGATATTTTGTCCCATTTATCATCATCATGTCAACTTTGACGTTGGTGGTATGGATTGTAATCGGTTTTATCGATTTTGGTGTTGTTCAGAAATACTTTCCTGTAAGTCGAATGCCTTGGGCTGTATGGTGGTTGTGTTTTAAATAATCTACTGACATTGATCCTATTCTTTAATGTCTTAGATTTACTGGGCTTTAGTTATTCATTACATTTTGTTTGCTTGCTTCTCTTATTGGCAGCAAAATCTAAGCCAGAGTAGGATAAGCAGTCACTCTCCTTCTGCACGTTTCTATTAAAGATGTCCTTTGCATTCTACTTAGGTAATTTTCACAGACACTAATTGGCGCGCAGTTGTAATGCTTGAAGCATTTACAATATGTATTATTGGTCATTTTGAGGTTATGAGGCATACATCATAGAAAATAGTTCACTTTAAATTTCAGTGGCATGATAATATTATTTAACACGTTTTAAGAAAAATATGTTTTGATGTATATATTTACCAGTACCATCTTTGACCTCCCACCTTCCCAAGTAATGTGAATAGCTTTTTTGTCATTTATTTATTTTTTTGAGATGGAGTCTCCCTCTGTTGCCCAGGCCAGAGTGCAGTGGTGCGATCTCGGCTTGCTGCAGCCTCCACCTCTCAGGTTCAAGCAGTTCTCCTGTCTCATCCTCCCAAGTAGCTGGGACTGTAGGTGCATGCCACCACGCCCAGCTAACTTTTGTATTTTTAGTGGAGATGGAGTTTCACCATATTGGTCAGGCTGGTCTCGAACTCTTGACCTCACTTGATCCACCTGCCTCAGCCTCCCAAAGTGCTGGGATTACAGGCATGAGCCACTGAGCCCAGGCTTGAATAGCTTTCTAATTAAATATTTACTAAACATTATATGTGAGGCATTGAAATACACATTTTTGAATTTTAAAAAGTGGATGAAGAACACCATGTTAGGAAATATGGTTTTATTAAGCCTCAGAAAAAGAAAGGAAAATACAGGCCACCTCTCAAAAAATGTATCTGCTTGAGGAGTAAAAACTGTATTACATCCATGAGTCTCAGTTGGGAGCTATGACATTTTTGGTTTTTGTGACTGGGGAGATGCTGCTAAACATCCTACAAGGCACAGCACAGGCCCCTACAACAAAGAATTATCTAGTCCCAAATGTCAGAGGCACTGAGGTTGAAACCCTGGTAATGTACTTAAAAAGCTACTGGCACACTTAGAACAGTATTTGGTATTGGCCCAATGGGCAGAACAATGTTTTTACCTTATCTTATTCCTAGCCCAGTCTAATACTTCTTATACCATAAAGCCATAGAATAAGAAACTACAAAACAGATGTGGTGATGCACTTGCAGACTCAGCTACTCGGGAGGCTGAGGCAGAGGATTGTCTGAGTCCAGGAGCTGAAGGCTGTAGTGTGCTATGATCATGCCTGTGAATAGCCACTGCATTCCAGCCTGGGCAGCATAGCAAAAAGTACAAATATGAAATGGATAATTTTTTTCTTTTAAAAAAATTTCTGCACATAATTAAAGGTATATCAAATATTCTCAGGACACATGTCATTTACTAAGATGTCATTTTTCTCCCTCAAATCTCCCATCTTAGATTGAAAAATGTTCAAGTTAAGCACTTGCTGATATCTAAGGAGACCTCAGTGCTCTTAAAAATAACTTATGGTTGTATGGCTAGAATTTGCCAGTGGCTATCCATGGCACTTGACTGCCTACAATTTTGGCTTTTTCGGGAGAGCAGTGTGTTGGCATGTGGCCATGGGAAGACTCAATCCTAAACAAGTTGGAATCTGTGGCTTTCTGCTGTCCATGCCTTTCCATCTCACTTTGGCTTCTTTTGTTTTTATCTGCAATATCAGGGAGGATGCTGGCAAATGAGGTACTGCATGTTCCTTTAAGATACTATCATCTCTCTAGTGTACCAGAGTCATTGTAGAGAAGGGCTTGTGGTAACTTCCAGAAGTCTACCCAGTCCTATCAGAATGCTAGGTGTGATTTTGACAAGAATTACTGTGTTTTTAAAAAAATTACATAATCTTTATCTCTAAAAACTTTAGTATATCCCTCTACCTAAATATAACTGTTTCTTTGAAAATTAAAAGACTCCTTTAATATAGAATCCTGCCTTTCAGAGTGAAAGAATAAAATGTAGATGGAAACTAAGGAGGTTGTGGTCCATAGCTTGACTTTAGACAACTGTGCTTTTTACTATGAGTAAGTGAACATAGTATCTCTTGATTATACACCATACCCACCAGCCATTTTGAAAAATAAACCGAGATAATTCAAGCTTTCAGAATACAAATAATACCAAGTGTCTGGAAAGTAGACTCATATTTTGTTTGTTTTAAGTTACAAAGAAAAAAGAAAAATATAGAAAGAAAAATGAAGATAGCTCCAAATCGTATCCTTACTAGTAAATTTTTTACACTTTGGTGGATATCTTTCCAGTATTGTTGAAATGCTATATTCAGATATAGGCAGATATTTTTGCACAAATAAATCCGAGCACGTGCCATTTAGTACTTGCTTTTTAATTTTGCAATGCTGCTGGTATCTTTCCATATCAGTAAGTGTAGATGTACATCATCATTCCAACAGTTGCTTCACACCCCATTATATACACCACATCTACAATTTAATTAATCCCCTATTAGCTGTTTCCATTTTTTTTACCCTTACAAAAACAAAACAAAATACTATGGTAAATATCCTTGCATCTTTTCTCATTTATATAATTATCACCTTAGAATAGATCCCTTGGAGACCAGGCATTTTTAAAGCTGTCCTAATGATGAGAAAAATAATGATAATAGTTACAGTTTCTTAGATGCTGCTCCTATGCCAGGTGTTATGTACTGTGTATATTTATATGTTTATATGTATATTGCCTCATTTAATCCTTACCACAGTTTATGAGCTATGCATTGTCATCTCCATTTTGTGTACGAGGAAACTGAGGCACAGAGATGTAAAGTTAGCCTCAGAGCCTCAGCTATGGTCCATCTCCAGAGTCTGCCTTCCCCTTTCAAGGACTCTCATGTGACTCTGCTCCTGGAATGCCTCTTTGAGGGAAACCTGTTAGATGAAGTCAGGGAACTGGGATGTGGAGAGCAGTAACATGTTCTCTGTGACAGCAAAGCAGTGCAGAGCACCATCTGTTTCCTAAACCCAAGTTGGTCATGCTATCTCAGGCCCAGTGCCCCCCTGAAATGTCCATATTTGTTTAGGGTTCTTCCTTATTGAACTCTCAACCTGCCTCTGTCTCTGTCCTATTTTCAGAACCTCAACAAGCACATCTCCCAGACGGAGGTGATCATCCGGTTTGCGTTCCAGACGTCCATCACCGTGCTGTGCATTGCCTGCCCTTGTTCCCTGGGGCTGGCCACACCCACAGCCGTCATGGTGGGCACTGGGGTGGCTGCGCAGAATGGCATCCTCATCAAGGGTGGCAAGCCTCTGGAGATGGCACACAAGGTCAGCCTGTACCACAGCTTTCCCTGTCCTGAGAGATGAAAGTAGTGTCTGTTTACTATTTCACATTGAGAGAAAAGCCTGAGAGCCACCCAAGACAGCAGTGTTAGTTACGTAGAAAAGGAAGCCAAGTCTAACTGGGAATAACAACAGCTGCAAGAGTAGCCACTAGTCATATAATGAAACGCTTTATCAACATTACTTGATTTAATTGCATTAACAACTCTGTGTGGGAGGTGCTTATCATTCCCATTTTACAGATGAGGAAACTGCAGCAGGGGATTTGGTAACTTGCCCCCAAAGGCCTGCAGCAGTCAAAGGCAGAGCTGGGATTCACACTCAGGTAGCCAGGTTCCAGGACAAAAGCCCCACCATGATATCTGTGGGATTAGCGGTGGGTCCTGTGACCCTGAGAAGTGAAGAGCGTGTGACAGTGTTTGTGAAGAGTCTTCCTTTTGCTCAGCTTACCAACCTCTTGCCTTCCACACTTCCACGTATTTAATCAGCATTTGTTGGGCACTTGCTGTGTGTGGGCCCCGCACTGAGTCCTCGTGATGGTCATGGTTTCTAGCTGCCAAGGAGCCCACCAGGTTAGTAGGAAAGACAGAAAGTGAAATAGTAAATAGCAAAGCTGGATGAGTATTACAGGTATTATGAGATGGTGCTTGCCATGGGGACACTTGAACAGGGGCCAGTCTTAGACTCAGGGACGAGGGCACTGCAGGTGTTCAGGGAAGGTAATGTGAACGTTCATCTGAGACCTTACAGTTGAGTGGGAGCCAGACAGTGGACCTGGGGGAGGAATGTTCCAGAATGGGGCCAGCAGTTGGAAAGGACCTGTGGAGGTGGAGCTTTCCTGCCCCACTGTATCGCCAGCATCTAGCCCGAGACATCGAGACATCGAGAACATTCAGAAGTTATTTGTTGAATGAGCAAATGAGAAACTGGAAGAAAATCATTGAGAGAGAGGAACTAGAGATGAGGCCGTTGAGGGAGGGGCCAGAATACAAAGACCGAAGGTTTAGTCAAGGGTTCTGAACATCAGCCTAGAAGCCACGTGGGCGATGGCACACCTATGCGATGTGACCGGATCGTGTGTTGGGAAGATCATTCTGGCTGCAGAGTGAAGGATGCACTGAAAGCTGGCAAGAATCCCTGGAGGAAGATGAGTTAAGTGTGTTGAAGGATGGCCACCACTCAGCAGCAAGTGGTGAATTCTTTAATAAACAAGAAGCTGAATTATTGTTTGCTTGTAAGGGAGAACCCTGCTTGTGGGACATGGTCTGAACAGAGCAACCTGCTGGCCTTAAATGGATTCGAATTATACACTGTCCCTCAGGGTCCTGACCCCTGACCTGACGTGAGGAAGTCTGTGGATGGTGTCGCTGTCTGGGGACAATGCTGTGCCATCTCCTGTACAGCCAAATGAGAGTTTCTGGCTTTGCCTGGTCAAGGTCAAGCCTCAGTGTGACTGGTTTGACTGGGCACATAGGGAAACAGTTTCTTTGCAGTGGGAGTTGTTGAACCCTGAGACTAATGACAGAGGATCATGTTAGGGAGCTGTGCAGGTGTCCTGCTTCCTGCCTGAAGCAGGTTGGGTGAAGTTCTGCCTCAGGACTATGACTGTAGAAGACCCCATCTGTATTGTGGTCACTGAGTTGTGGTTGTTTTTGGCAGATAAAGACTGTGATGTTTGACAAGACTGGCACCATTACCCATGGGGTCCCCAGGGTCATGCGGGTGCTCCTGCTGGGGGACGTGGCCACACTGCCCCTCAGGAAGGTTCTGGCTGTGGTGGGGACTGCAGAGGCCAGCAGTGAACACCCCTTGGGCGTGGCAGTCACCAAATACTGTAAAGAGGTACGTGGACCTGAGCGTGGCCCTGCCCTCCCCACCAGTGCTTCTTTACTCCTCACCATGCCCCTCTCTCCTAGCTGCCCGAGGAGGCCTTCACTGTGTGGTCTGGAAAACCACTTAGAAGGCCCCTCTGTAGCAGGCGGAGACAGGGCTCACAGTCAACCCTTGCCACAGTTCCAGGTTATCACAAAGGGATATCAATGTCACTGGCATTTGCTGAACGTCACCCGGCGCCAGGCTCAGGAGAACAACAGGAGTGGGATGTGAACTCTACCCTTCGAGAGCTCAGCCTGGGGAGGTCGGGGCAGTCTAGAAACCCCAGCCATTCCTTTCCCCTGCCACCTTGTCCCCTCCTCCTCCAGGGTCTGATACACGAGCAGTTATCTATTGATAACCTCAAATCGCTTTGTTAACACTAATTATTCCATTGTTTTTATGAAGTTATTTGCAATATAAAATTCACATCTTCCTCTCTTTGGCACCTGCACTCCTCTTTAATTTGAGGTGTCTGATGTGAATTGCCTTTTTCCTTTCCGGTCAGCAACCTGTCCACTATCATGAGGCACCCATCCGGGGAAAGATTTCAGGCTGTTTAGTCTCATTAAACTTAACAGCTATAATATCTTTACCAAGGGAGGGAGAAATAATTACAAGTTATTAGTCTCTGTCTTAACCTTTCCCATCCATCCCACCTCCCTCCCCTTCTATCAGTTCCCGCTTTCCGCCGCTCTCTTGCCACCTCCACCCCGTGTCCCTGTCCTGCCTCCCTCCCTCTCACTTCACCCCTCACGGCTTACAGGTTCCTCTCCCTTCTTTCCACCTTCACAGGAACTTGGAACAGAGACCTTGGGATACTGCACAGACTTCCAGGCGGTGCCAGGCTGTGGAATCGGGTGCAAAGTCAGCAACGTGGAAGGCATCCTGGCCCACAGTGGGCGCCCTCTGAGTGCGCCGGCCAGTCACCTGAATGAGGCTGGCAGCCTTCCCGAAGAAAAAGGTATTGCTGGGCTTTGTCTCTGCAGCTGGTTCAGTGTAGAGGTGGGTCAAACCACAGAGAGTCCCTCGCCTAGCAGTGATTGCCTCTGCTGTGCGACAGACGGTTCATGGCTGAGGCACCCATGCCGGCCTCCCCCACCCCCAGGAAAGCCTGCATTTTCTCTCATGTTCTTGGATGCATCTAAATTTTGATGCTTATGGTTGCCTTAAATTCATGGAGCATTGCTTAGCTGATCCATGATTTTGATTCTCCTGTTTCTTATCCTAAATGGGTCTTGCTTCTCATAAGCTACAGAGTAGGCAGGTGGGAATTCTACTTTTGTTCTTCCTGTTTCCATCCTGTGTGGTAGAACTCTGACGGTATTTACAGAGCTGGCAGAAGAAGTCAGGGAAAGCAGAGGGAAATGGTCTGCCCAAGCCAGGAAGGGACACTGCTTGGAGGGACAACTGCTTTTGAAGGATGGCCTTTCTTATTCTCAAAGTAGCTTGCCAGCCACCAGCATAAAAGGTAGAAAACAAAACCCGTGACTAGTGTTTTTCCTAAGTGTTGGTAGTGAAATTGTGACTTAGATTGTGTGGTTGTAAGCCATCCACCACCTTCCAGCCGTTTAAAACCCCAGGGTGGCCTTTCCATGAGAGCCTGGCTGTGCAGTGACACCTCAGTTAGCAGCACACACTGTTAGATAGTGACAGGTGAGAGATGCATCAGTCTCAGGAGTTGCAGTTTTAAACATTTCATATAGACTTGTCTGATTATTTGTTGATTCATGTGGGGTCATCGATACCAAGCAGTAATGAATGTAGTCACACTTGTGTAGTCAACACTTGCTTTGTGTGCTGGGGAAATAACTAAGTGCTTCTAATCTCTGCAGAAAAAGAATCAGTGGATACCTCTAAGACAAAGACGGACATTGCCTTATGTTTAATATGTTTATACCATTTCCACCCATATAGCATGTACTATTAGTGCCCCATCTTAATTCATACCCACATGTCCTACAAATTAATTTTACTTTTTTTTCTTGTCCTAAAGGATGCTGTCACAAGAGGTGCTTACTAGGTTACAGTTTTTCGGAATGGTTAAATGGATATTTTGCTGTTAAAAGGATTGCATGGTTTTTAGTTTATAGTGAAATTGGTCTGTTTAGGAATAACCACAGCCTCTTTTGAATAGATGCAGCTCCCCAGACCTTCTCTGTGCTGATTGGAAACCGTGAATGGCTGAGGCGTAACGGCTTAACCATTTCCAGCGATGTCAGTGACGCTATGACAGACCACGAGATGAAAGGACAGACGGCCATCCTGGTGGCTATTGATGGTATCTCCTGCTTCTGCCTTCCTTCCACTCTCTCAGAAATGCAGTTTTCTGCAGATATCAGGCCAAAGAGTCCTCCTTTAAAAAAGAAATGAAAACAAACAAAAACCTTCCTCTCTCAATTTCAGGCCTGTTTTCCAAAAGATTGTCTTTTTGTTCTTTCCCACTGTCTCCATCTTGGCCCCAGAGCCAGCTGTGGTCTGGCCTCAGTCTTCTTGACCTTGGAATTCTAAACTGTCTTTGTTATCATTGTTGCTCTTGTCCAGGTGGGCAGTTCAGAGTCATCCTTCTCATTCACCCCCTGCAGACAGAGCAGGAAACAGGTTTAACTACAGGACACCTTTAAATAATGAGATCCATGCTGCTCTTCTCTGTCTACTTTATTTATTAATTATTATTATTATTATTATTAGGCCAAGTTTTGCTCTTATCACCCAGGCTGGAGTGCAGTGGTGCAATCTCAGCTTACTGCAACCTCCACCTCCTGGATTCAAGTGATTCTCCTGCCGCCGCCTCCTGAGTAGCAGAGCTTACAGGGACCTGCCAGCATGTCCGGCTGATTTTTGTATTTTTAGTAGAGATTAGGTTTCACCAGGCTGATCTCAAACTCCTGACCTTAGGTGATGTGCCTGCCTCGGCCTCCTAAAGTGCTGGGATTACAGGCATGAGCCACTGTGTCCGGCCCTTCTGTCTGTGCTTTATACACAGAGGTTGTGCACAGAGTACAGGTCTCAAGACTGCATGTGTTTTAGTGCTCAGATTCCATCCTTGGCTTTACATCCCAGAGAGAGTAGAGTCTTTACTTTGTTAATGTAAGTTTCTACTAATAGAGGTAACAGTATATGCAAGCAAGAAATAAAATTTATGACACCACATTTTGAATGCTGCAGCCAAATATGTCTTCCTCTCACATTCTCTCTTTTTTTTCTATTTTTTTCTAAGTCTTTGTAAATCCACAGTTCCCAGTGGAACTGTCAAACCAGAATTGGCACAACTAAAGGACTTGTGCCCTCTCACATGTCATCCCTCACTCTGTTCTCATTCACACCTTAGCCCTAAAAGCCCTCCTGCTTCTATAACTAAAGATACACTAAAAGCAAAATGCTACAGAAATGTTTTCTGTAGGAAAAGGCAAAGGAAGGATTGATTTTTCTAGTTTGGGCAGTTATCACTTTAAATGACATCTGTTATATTTCTCAAATTTTAGTAGCTAATGTGTATTGAATTCTTATTACAAGCCAGGCACTTTGCAAAATGTCATACATTCTCCTTGCAGAAAGTTTGGAAAATTCAACTATAAAGAAGAAAATGAAATTACTCATAATCCTATTCTTCAGGGAGCCACTGCAAAGATTTTAATTGTATTGCTTCTAGACTTTTGTGTGCATCTGTAAATGCGTGTACTTTTTAAAAAGCCAAAAAACCCCATGGTATTATATATAATTTGGTGTTTTGTTTTTTGCACATAACATTGTGTGATGAGAACATTGCAAGTGTGGTATCTCTGTGCGGGCTGCCCCATCCTGTGTAGCTGCTGATGCCGGCTGGTTTGCTCCAGGTGTGCTCTGTGGGATGATTGCTATCGCAGATGCTGTCAAGCAGGAGGCCGCCCTGGCTGTGCACACGCTGCAGAGCATGGGTGTAGATGTGGTTCTGATCACGGGGGACAACCGGAAGACAGCCAGAGCCATTGCCACCCAGGTACAGCCCTTTAATGTTGCAAACTGTGGAAAGCTCATAGTAACAGTTAGAGACAAAAGTAAGCACCAGTTGCCCAGTGCTCAGCGGTACTCCTGCTCTTTCCCCCTCGCTGGGTGCTTTTCTCTCCACGTGTGTCATTCTGTGGCCGTGCAGTGTCCCACGAGTGCTGTGCTGCTGTGTAGAGATCTCATCCCTGGGGCCTGAGCGCATGCATCCTGGAAAAAGGAATTCTAGTGTTCTCTAACCTTTTCCCAGTCTTTGCGACGGAAAAAAAGTTTGTAGCTTAAGGGCTAAGATAGACATTTTCTAATTTTTATGTTAAGAGAAGATTTTGCCAGCTCAGCTCTTCTCACTGGGGCGCCCAGATAAGTGACTCGGTCCTGGGTAGTTCTCCAGCAGCCCTTGGTGCTGAGTTTGGGCTGTGAGGACAGCACCACTGGAGGGCTGCCTGGCTCCCCCACACAGCAGTGGCTCCCGTTTAGATTCCTAGAAATTACGCCCCTCCAAATGTGTGCAGAGCTCTAGGCGTCTGAAAGCCTCATTGTGTCCCATGAGGGAAGCAGCAGGACCCTTGTTTTCCATGGTCCTCCTTGCTAACAACCGACCTGTCGAGTGTCCTTCCCCCATTTCCTGGCTAACACTTGTTCATCTGTTCAGCAGACACTTACGAAACACCACGAATGCGACAGGCAGGCGTGGGGCCAGGCTCTGTGAGGAGTGAAAGGGGCTCTGCCCTTGAGGGGCTCATGGTCGTGTGGGAAGGTGGACCAGGGACAGGGCATAGATCTGAGAAGCGGGAGAGGGACTAGGAAAGGGAAACTGCACCTTCCCAGGACAGAACCAGCAGCAGGAGCATTTCCCAGGGGCACAGAGTAGCAAGGCGATTGGAGATGCTGCGCAGAGCTGAATGGTGTGGTTGAGGGTGACACCAGCTGCAGGCCGTCAGGCAGAGGCCAGACCCTGGGACCCTGGGGGCCTCAGAAGCAGACCCCAGAGAGTTGAGCTGGCCTCCTCTGGGAGGTTCGTGGGGTCCACTGGAGGATGTGAGGCAGGAGAGTAGGAACTTGGCCGCACAGATGCTTTGGGAAGACTGTGGAGGCAGCACATGGAGAAGAGAGTTGGGGGACTAAGCAGTGGACAGGGAGACCAGCAAGGGGGCTGTTTGCACATCCAGGAAAGGACGGGGCCTAAACCAGTGCAGGGTGTTGGGACGGGAGCCAGGGAGAAGCTGGCCCTGTGACAGCAAACCTGCAGGATATAGTTGACCAACATTACTGACTGGGCGCAGAGGCTGAGGGCAGAGGGGGCAAGGGTAACTTGGGGTTTCTGCTGCAGTCTGATACCTTTTGCCAATACCAGACATTGCCTTCCTTTCCTCTTAGGTTGGCATCAACAAAGTCTTTGCAGAGGTGCTGCCTTCCCACAAGGTGGCCAAGGTCCAGGAGCTTCAGAACGAAGGGAAGAAAGTCGCCATGGTGGGAGATGGGGTCAATGACTCCCCGGCCTTGGCCCAGGCAGACATGGGCGTCGCCATTGGCACCGGCACAGATGTGGCCATTGAGGCAGCCGATGTCGTCCTTATCAGAGTGAGCACAGCTGCAGCCAGGCTGTGGGAGCTGGGAGGGCGATGGGCAGACCCCTTCCTCACCGCATGCTCCTCTCCCTCAGAATGATTTGCTGGACGTGGTGGCTAGCATTCACCTTTCCAAGAGGACTGTCCGGAGGATACGCGTCAACCTGGTCCTGGCACTGATTTATAACCTGGTTGGGATACCCATCGCGGCAGGTAGGCAGTTCTTACCCACTGTGCTTCAGCTGCGCCCAGAAGGGCTTCTCTCTCCTGGGTTCCTGCTGAGGTTAGTGAGTGGCTTACTCACGGGCTGGCTAGAGGCGTTCTAGAAAGGCTGGTTTTGTTATGTCCCCTGCTTTATATGTCACTAAAGGTAAATGAGAAACTGCTGAGAGGAGCCAAAACCTTCATCCACTCTGGTCCTTTCTAAAAAGCTAGTGGAGATGCTTGGCTATATTTTCTGAGCCATTTGTTAAGACATATAGTCTGAGAATTAGTCATTAGTAAGAATTATGAGGCACCTGCTACATGCTAGGAACATTTTTTTTTGAGATGGAGTGTCACTCTTGTCGCCCAGCCTGGAGTGCAGTGGCACAGTCTTGGCTCACTGCAACCTCCACCTCCCGAGTTCAAGCAATACTCCTGCCTCAGCCTCCTGAGTAGCTGGAATTACAGGCAGGTGCCACCATGCCCAGCTAATTTTTGTATTTTTAGTAGAGATGGGGTTTCACCATGTTGGCCAGGCTCGAGCTCCTGACCCAGATGATCCGCCTGCCTTGGCCTTGCAAAGTGCTGGGATTACACAGCCCTTTAATATTGCAAACTCTGGAAAGCAATTTGTGCCCGGCCATGCTAGGCACAATTACCGGTATTTCAGAACCTTATATTGGACATTAAACCTGCCCGGTTTCACTCTGATTTACACAGATGATCATGGAAAGAAATGGCTTTTTGTCTAGGCATGCTGTCTCATGCCTGTAATCCCAACACTTTGGGAGGCTAAGGCAGGAGGATCACTTGAGCTCAGGAGTTCAAGACCCACCTGGGCAACAAAGAGTCCCCCTTTACATAACATTTTAAAATTAGCTGGGCATGGTAGGATACACCTTAGTCCCATCTGGGAGTACAGAGGCTGCGGCAGGAGGATGTATTGAGTCCAGGAGCTGGAGGTGGCAGTGAATCATGATCACACCACTGCACTCTAGCCTGGGCAAGAGTGAAACTCTCAGAAAAAAAAAAAAAAGGAAAATAAATGGATTTTTCTACTTTGTAATTCCTCCTCCTTCCCCCTCCCCAGCAACCGCCTCTCTCCTGCCCTCTATTCCATGGAACGTGGCAGGGAAAAGTTCCAGACCCTTCTGCAAGGCAGTGCTCCTCCATGGGCTTAGGAGAGATCAAGTTTGTAAACTCAGCATTCCTGCCTTGGTCTCCCTTGTGTTCAAGTGGTTACTGGCGACTTGTATAAGAGGGCCTTGGCCTCCTGAACCCAGTGAGTCAGGCAGGTTTATTTCCTGTCCCCAGAGCCAGCTCAGGAGCTTCATTCCCCCAGTGTGTGTGCCTCTGCCACGCAAAATTGACCATACCTGTCTCCTGACCGTGTCCGGGGACCCAGCTCTCATTCCTCTTTTAAAGATGTTATGAAGCCCTGGAGTCAACATTATCTGCTGGACAAGGGCTGTGGCCATCAGCCGTGATTATCCTCTGCAGGACTGTGGCTGCAGGATGGGCTGCTGGCTCCCTCACCTCCTGCCGCTTTTCTCCTCCCCCTGTGCCCGCCCCTCCCACTCCCTGTGCTTTGCCGCACCCCTGGAGCTGGCCCTGATATGGGATGCCATCTGTGGGTGGTTCTGGGAACATCAGGGTGAGTGGAAGAGAGTCAGGCCTACTCGACAGCACCCCACACCCAGCTTTCTAGGAAGCCTCACTTCGGGGGGGCCTGTGGGCAAGACACATCAGCAGGGGCTTCCAAGCATGCCAGGAGGAGACCTCCACGGGGGCCGCTGAGGGTGGGACCAGCCCGGTGCTGGAGGCCCTCTCCTGGCTCCTCTCCCAGGCCTAGGTGTGAGTGTGAGTTCTTTCTTCCCCCAGGTGTCTTCATGCCCATTGGCATCGTGCTGCAGCCCTGGATGGGCTCGGCGGCCATGGCAGCCTCCTCCGTGTCTGTGGTGCTCTCATCCCTGCAGCTCAAGTGGTGAGTCCCCCGCAGGTGGGGCGTCTGTGAGAGGCTCCCAGGAGGCCCTGTCACTCTGCATGCTTAGGGCACAGTGGGGCTTGCCTCTCACTCCCCATTCATTTGCCTGGGATAAATGCTGCAGTGGAAGCCCACGTGGAGCCAGGTGTGCGTGTGTGTGACTTAGCACCGTGAGCAGGCAGTTCGCCACTGCGCAGCCTCGTGTCAGGCTGCCCTCACTCTGCACTAAAGGGCTGTTTATGTGAACATCGTGCAGACATGGGTTCTTGTGTGTTATCTATCACTTTTTCCTTTAAACAAGATGTTCACTTATTTATGAGTCCATTCATCTAACAAAAGTTAGTGGCAGCCTGCAATGCATAAGGCATTTGCTTAGGAAGTTTCTAAATCAGTTGAGTTTTCCTGGAACCATAGGGAGTTTAATGCCCTTTTCCTCTGAAACTCTTGAGGTTTTTATACTGAATGTTATGAAAAGATGGATTGAGAGGCCTTCACCAGATTAGAAAAAAAAGAGCCTTGTATCTAGAATGGCTCAGATGCTGATGCATTCCTGCTTTCCAGCTATAAGAAGCCTGACCTGGAGAGGTATGAGGCACAGGCGCACGGCCGCATGAAGCCCCTGACAGCATCCCAGGTCAGCGTGCACGTCGGCATGGATGACAGGCGGAGGGACTCCCCCCAGGGCCACACCGTGGGACCAGGTCAGCTATGTCAGCCAGGTGTCGCTGTCCTCCCTGACGTCCGACAAGCCATCTCGGCACAGCGTTGCAGTGGATGATGGTGGGGACAAGTGGTCTCTGCTCCTGAATGACAGGGATGAGGAGCAATACATCTGATGTCTCCAGGTGGGCAGGTCCAGGGCGGGGACTTGCCTCCACTCGCCACCAGCCAAGCAGGACAGCCAGCAGCAGGATGGGCAGAGCTGGCCTCCAGCTTTGGGGACTTCCGCTCCCTGGACATGTCCAGTCACCCCCACCCTGGCCCTGCGACACGTGGCCTTGTCTGGGTGGATCTGGCCTTGGCCTGGAGAGGATGTTCCTGCCTGCTTCCTGGCCTCACTGGGCCGTCAGCATGGGCTTTGTCTTGGACTCTAGTCTTTGCCTGTAGGAGCGTAGAAGATGAGAGGTGAGCCACCCTCCTCACAGACCTCTCCTGGAGTATTTAGGATGACTGCTGTGAGGAGAACAGTTTCATTAGGACTAAAAAACCTTGCTGGGCCTTTCCAGAGAACCACAGACCTCACTGTCAGGCTCTTTCTGATGACGCCTGCGTGCCTCGTGTTTCTGAGACCACAGTTTACCTCAAGTGTGTCTGTTGCTTTCTACCTGCACAGTCTGTTCCTTTTCTTTCCTGTATGCTTTCACTGGGGACCCTGTGTGACCCTGCCTATCACCTAGGAGGGCAGGACCAATGTCCTTGTGGTCCCGTCTGCTGCTCTCAGGCGCTTCTCCAATGCTCTGGAGTGTGCATTTCAGCCTGAATCTGCTTCCTGGCGTGCACATCCCCAGCCAGGGAGCTTGCCACATCCTCCTTCAAATCGAGGCGAGTTCTTTCTTGCTTAAGGGCCCCTTCTCTGTGGAGTGGGAGCTTCTCAATAGAGTGTTGTTGCTGACCAGCTGGAGTGAGGGTCTCAGAGCCTGACCTGAATGTCCGGCCTCAGCTTCCTGTGGAGCTTAGGTGCTCGCAATTCAGGGCGTCCTTCCGTGTCCCTGCCCAGCCTGTGGTGCTCGAATCAGGTGCCCCATGGGAGATGTGTGTGTGCAGGAGCCTCCCTGCATGGCCCCAGGAGCTTCGTTTTCACGGTCTTCTGTGTGACTGTCACCTCATGGGGTCCAGTAGAGCATTCATGTCACTAGTGTCTGGTGTTGTGTGGCTTGGAGGAAACAGTGCTGCCCAAATAGGAGGAAAGCACAGCCTCCCCGAGCCTGCCTTCTGCACACTGCCCAGGGGCCTCAGGAAAGGAGTGGCCACAGCACCACTGTTTACCCGACAGTGGCTCTCAGAGCAGCAGAAGGGGTCCAGTTATTGACTCTGAAGTTGGTGGCGATTGACAGAACCCCTTGGGAGTGAACTAGTAGAGTTGGATTAAATTCTGGGTGAAACTCTTGTCTCCCACACAAAATAGTTGTAGTTATTTTTTTTTGAGTGTCCATTACTTGCCAGAGGAAGTGTTAGCAGCACTTCTGATAGATTACCTC
Organism: Ateles fusciceps; assembly: GCA_036589455.1. NCBI lineage: Eukaryota > Metazoa > Chordata > Mammalia > Primates > Atelidae > Ateles > Ateles fusciceps. The sequence goes on from JAZHEH010000630.1 coordinate 12,132,624, forward strand.
TAATCTTCCAGCAAACCAGCAAGGTAGCTATGACTGTCCACATTTTACAGGCAAGGAAACAGGCTCCGAGAAGCTGAGGACCTCGCCCAGGATGACATAGCCAGTGGACGTGCCGTGTCTGTCGGCTCTGAAGGCTTTACTCTAATTGTCCTTTTGCCTTGAATAGAAATTTGCCTCATAAGAATAAAAAAGAAAAGATCTTTGCCTCCTGGAAGAACAAATCTACCAGGTGATCTAGTAATTATTTCAACTCAGAATGCTGTTGATTCAGGAGGTCCTCTGACCTTCACCTTGGATGGTTAGTTTCACCTTTTACATATAGTTTTTGTGGGGTTTTATTTTATGAAATCCAAGTGTGCCGTTCATTGTGTTTTCATTGTTTTCAGCCCCCGCTGCAGCCCCAGCGGATTCCTGCTCTCCGTCCGTAATTGCGTCCTCTCTTTATGCTTGCTTGGGGAATGTCGTTTCCTGACCAGGCTGATCATTATCTAAAGAATCTAATTCTGTTGATTTTTAAAACTTTTAGGACCATAAACATTGTGTTCATCTGTGGACCTGGAAATATTTATATAATTTTATAGAAAATCACCTTTTAGATGGTCAAAGTATAAGGAATTTTTTTGTCAGATAACCATTTCTACTTAAAAAACATTCCATGCAATATTAGAATAAAGTTCCTGTCATTCCTCTAAAAATATGCCTGTGAGTGAGATGCGTGGTCAGAGACTAATGCCATCCTGTCTTCACGAGGGCATCTGTGAGGCGCTGGCTTGGCTTGATGTCTTTTTAGGGGACAGAGGAGTGTGGGATTTTAACAGCAGGGGACATGAGGGTGGCCAGAGCCCGCTTTATCTGCTATCCCCAGCGCTCGTGTGAGCCCCTCTCACTAATGCAGGCCTGCCTTAGTGGCGTGTGGGGGAGAACGCTGAAAGGCAGCCCCTGTCAAAGTCCCTGCCCTCCTGGATCGGACACAGGCCTAAATTATGGCATCGTTTGCACCCCTCTGTTCTAGGGTGAGTGTCTGCAAAAGGCTTTTCTCAAACACACTCAACCAGGAGGTATATGTTTGGGTTCCTTGGCCTTGAGGGAGTGGGTCAGGAGGAGGAGCAGAAAAATCTTGACTAGTGGGCTCTGCTGGGAAAGCTCTGTGGGCTTCTTGGGGTGGCCGGGGGTGTAAGTGAGCCACACCTAAAGGGAGTTGACAGTGTAATCTTCACTCACACCAGGACACTTTGCAGAGGGGGAAGGAGGCACTATGAATAGTTATGCCAGAACAACTGGCCTAAACTGGGACTATCCAGGCAAACTGGGACATGTGCTCACCTTCCTCCAAAGGGAAATAGACATTGTGAAGTCTCCACTGGCACAAACTACCTACTTTAGAACCTTGCCCAATTGTAGGTTCCAGAGACATGCTGGTGGCATAGTCCTTTATCACATTTCAACGTTCCCCCCCCATATCCACATCTTGGTACTGACACTTCTCTGTGGAATCATTGAGGTGATTATCTCGTGGCTCAATGTGACTTCATAGCTAGATGGCCAGCCCTGCCCTCCAGCACACCCTGGAGGACATCATGCCACTGGTGCCTGACTGTTTTTCTGGATGCCTGGGTACAGAAATTTCATGTTATGTGTATGTCCCATTGTGAAAAGTGAGGGTTGATACCACCTTAGGAAGGGATCCTATTTCTTTAGAAGATAGATACTTTCTAAAACTTGAGCACATTTTCCTGATATATTCCTCAGGCAGAATAAATCACAGCATCTCTATTAACTTTTAGTCTTTAAGACCTTAGTGAAGAATTGTGATGGGATTACCTTTTTAATAAACAAATGCAATAATTTTCATCTTTTTCCAAAAATGACATCTGGAAATTGACATGTTAGAAAATAGATTCTCAAATTATTTTGCTAGATTACCAAGGAATCAAGATTAATAAAGGTGGCTTTTATTTCTTGTAAATCCAGCGTAGACCAAAATCAGGCAATCAAATAGTGTAATTAGAAAGACATTATCTGAATTGCAGAAGGACTTTTTTTAGCTCTAAAAAAATTATGACAGTGTTTTAGTAGTTGAATTTCCTAATGTGTATACAATTGAGTTAGATACTTTTTATTTGCATTTTTTTTTTTTTTTTTGAGATGGAGTCTTGCTCTGTCGCCAGGCTGGAGTACAGTGGCACCATCTTGGCTCACTGCAACCTCTGCCTCTGGAGTTCAAGCGATTGTCCTGCCTCAGCCTCCTGAGTAGCTGGGATTACAGGCACACGCCACCACGCCCAGCTAATTTTTGTATTTTTAGTAGATAGCAGGGTTTCACCATGTTGGCCAGGATGGTCTTGATCTCTTGACCTGTTGACTTGCCCACGTCAGCCTCCCAAAGTGCTGGAATTACAGGCGAGAGCCACCACGCCCGGCCTGCATACATTTTTCTTAATTGCATCTTTGTTTTGTTTTTTTTAAAGAAACATATGTGCAAAGAAATGCTTTAAGCAACCACTCATGCTGACTCTCAGTTTCCCTTTGCAGATTACCTTGATGTGTGAGGAAGCTGATTTGGTATTGGAAAGTATTGTGGAGTTGGGAGGAATGAAACTGCTCTATTTCCTCATTTTCAAACTCACCTTGGGCAGGCATGTAAACACTATTGTCCAGGTTTTCATTCCAGAGAGAGATATCTACTTTGCTGTTTTTCTTTGTGTGAAGACAATGACAGTGGTTGAAATTACAGGATAGAATATGAGAATGCTAAGTAATGCTGTGAACTCCAGAATCTCCTTTATTCAAGAAGATGAATAAACAGAGATGTAAAACCATCCAAGGGCTAAAATGAAAAGAATTGATGGAAATTTAACATATTTGCCCTTTGAAATGGAGATGGCTGTTAATTGTTCTCAATATAAACATAATAACTGCTTATAGCAAAAAATTAAGCATACAGAAATGCAGAAAGTGGGGGGGAAAGGGCTAATACTCCCTCCCCAGCCCCAAAAGGAAAGCCCATGAACATGATTTCATGGAGGGATGTCCTTTGTGGATGGACCGTATTGGGACACGGAGGGAGCAAAGCCTTCCTGCTCTTCGTTAACCAACACCTGACCAAGTGACAGCCATCTGAGACAGTTGTGCAGTGGCCTCAGAGAGACCTGTTGAGAGTGAATCCAGGTCCTCCTGGTAAGGTCAGGGGATAGACAATGCTCAAATACCTCCAGGCTGCTGAGTGCTGGGAGCCTGGGCAGGTTCTGTCACTCATCTTGCCTGTCTGGCCTTCACAATGGCACTAAGAGCTATTTGCATAACTGTCCCATTTCCACAGATGGGACCAAGCCTCAGGTTGTTCAGCTGACTGTCCAGGACACAGCAGGGGCGTTCAAACCCATTTGGCACTGGCACTAAAGCCTGTAATCTGTTACGCTCACTCTGGAAAGCTCCCACCTTCTCTCAAAGGTGAATGCTGGTGCTTTCCTTAGGAGGAGAATCTGTGCTTCCTCAGCATCCCTTGGTCCCCTTACATGGGCAAGAAAAGTGTCTTTTGGCAGGACGGTGTGGTTTATCTCAAGAGCCACCAGGTGTCTCTCTGACCAAAACAACCTCCTAGTCGGCAGCCGGAGCCAAATTATCATTTTTTATGCATCTAGAAATTCAAATATCAGAATGAAAACATGGGAGAGGGGGAAGAGCATGAGGCTGGAGGTTAGCCCTGCCATGGGATACCTCCATGCTACAATATAAGCAACACCTGTACTTGTAGCCCAGGATTGCAGAGCCTCAGACCTGCGTTTAGTGCAGAGGACAAGTTGGGATGACTCAACAGTCACCACATTTCTCTTTATCATCATGTGCATCTGAGCTTTATGTTAAATATTCTTGCAAGTTTGGATAACCTTTTTGAAGGCTTGAATATTTTTTAAAAGAAAAGGTTTTTAAAGGGCTCACAGTATTTTTGATGGCTCCAAAGATCTGTGTTCTATCTCCTATGTTTGCCTTGGGTCTACAGGACTCCACCTCAACCCCCTGTGCAGAAGTCTGTCTTCAGCAGTTGATTACAAAGCTGGTACCCTGGTAGCCTAGAAAATAGATCCTCACCAAAGCCCCGGGGGCCGCTTTACCTGCTCTAGACCTCTGTTTTCTCATCTATTCGATAAGAACGGCCCTCGTGACTATCCTGAGCTAGGGGGACGGAAGGGGCAGTCCACAGGAAACCCACACGCAAAGGCAAGGTGCGCAGTGGTCACAGGTGATCTCAACAGGCAGTGAATGTATCGTGCACTCAGATCATCCTACCTCTTCGCAATCAAGTACAATCAGGGCCTCAGCCTTCTCATCTACACAAATGGGGATAATAATAGTTCCTGTCTCACAGCACTGCCATGAAGGTATGATGAGGTCATCTGAATAAAGCACTTAGAATAGCGCCGGGAACATCCGGAGTGCTCAGCAAATGCTGGTGGCTGTTGTCATCATTGCTGTTATGAGTGATGTCTGTATTCTAGAAGGAAACACCTCAGCCTTTCTTCCTGGAGCAGGTAAAAGCCATCTTTGTATGTTGAGCCAGAGAAAGTGCCTGTTTTGGGGTCTGCTGCTGAGACAGACTGATAATGAAAGTTTGCCTTTAAAAAGAGCTGCCATGTTTCCAGTTGCTGGACGCCAGGCTAGACCCCCCAGTCCTCTTGTTTCCTGGTGGTCTTTGCATGTGAGCTCCACCTCAGTGTGCCCTGAGTCCAATGGAAGACACGGAATATAGGGGAGGCTAACAACACTGGCCTTGGAGTTGGGCAGACCTGAGTTCAAAACCCGACTGTACCCCTTAAGGAAGTCACTCGCCATCCTGAGCTTCTGAATCAGTGTAAAATGAGTTCACTGCTGCCTCAGTGGCTTGTGAAGGTTGAGTGGAATTATGTACATAAAATGCCTAGCACAGTGCCTGGCACATGGCAGACACTCATAAAAGGCAGTCATCGTTAGACGGGCACTGATGTGGCATCCCCCAAGGAGGGACTGGAGAGGTAAAAGCTCTCAGGGAGCGTCTGGGAGGGCCCTAGAATGGGATGCAGGCTCTTGACTGCCTGAATAATGCTGGTGCACAGTGGGGATTGAGGATGTGAGTGTAAAGGGTGCTAATGAACAAGAGCTGTGGAGATGAGGAAAGTGTTGATTTTTAATGTGCCGTTTCACCTGGGTTTACAAGACAGGACCTTGTCTTATTCAGCACACCTGCCTTATAGTTGGTAATTCTATCATTTTCAGCAACCTTTTAAAATATGTTTTGCTTTTCTCCAGGACAGAATTACATCACCTTGAGATATGATTTCCTAAAGAATGTACTAATTTTTGATTAAAATAGAACAACCTTGCTCTGCTATTTCTGATGACCCAGCTTTGGGGCTAAATATAAACCCAGCACAGTGCTATGGTGCTTTCATCACAGCAGCGAGTGGGCTGTGGCGTCGTGTGAATTTAATCACAGAATAACCTGCTGTTAATAGTTCCTGGGGTGGGGTCGGGGGCAGTGAGGGGATCGTCTTTTTATTTATTTGGAGGAATATGGGTGTTTTATAAACTTCCATTTTCTCCTTCCTATTTAATGTTGGGAATAAATGCCAAAATCCATATGCGCTTAGATCCAGCTAAAAATGTTAACTTTGATTACTTCTGGGAACCTCAAAGAAGCTGAAATTGCCCACTGCTGACTTAGAACACACTTATTTGGGTTCCTTGGGGTTTCCTGTAAGGTATGAAGCACTAGACGCTTCAGGCTGGGGGCTCTGTTTTCCGCTAAAGCTCCACTCATCCCTAGGTAATCTTTGCTTTGCTGAATAACAGTGTTTTATATTTTTTATGACTTTATTTTTTAATTAGATAAAATTATATGATGTGCAGCATGATGCTCAGAAGTATAAATGCATCATAGAATGACCTAGTCGTGTTTTAATGTCACTTGTGCTGTCACTGTCAATTATCCTTGCTCCCTGTCCCACCTTAGAGCTTTCAGAGGATGACTCCATCCCTCCTGCTCCCAGCACATCCCTGTCCCCACCCACTGCACACACACACGCCCCGACCATGAAGGTCCCTTCACCTGTTTTGCCTGTCACGGGCTCTTCCCTTCTTCCTGAGCCTAAACGTCCGGCTGCTCTCATGCTCCAGGGTTGCCTGTGTCATCGTAGCTTTGCTCTGATTATGCCTTCACCTCAGCAGTGGGGAGGACCAGTGAATTATGTCTACTGCCTAAGAAGCGGATATCCTGGAGGGACCCAGGTCAGCTTGGCCTCTCCCGGTGACTGGGGAAGTCACCAGCGCAGGGGCTGTGGAGCTGGAGGTGGCTTCATCCACAGTCAGTGAGGAAGAGCAAAGCCACAGCAAGGGGGTCACTGTGGGAGGGGGTCCCTTCTCCAGGTCCCCAGAGGAGTCCTGAGCCCACACTGAGCCTGAGAGGATTCAGGGAAGGCACAGAGCCTGCCTCAAGGAACCAGTGCAGTCAAGGCACACACATCTACACCACACATACCATATACGCATAGACACATTACATCACACACACCACACACATACACCACATACTACACATGCATAGACACACACATCTCACACATGCCACACACACATAGATACACCACACATACACTTCACACACACGTATACCACACACGCCACATACGACACACCAATAGACACACACCACACATATACCTCTTATACATAACACCACACATGCGTACATATACCATACACACATTTCACACATACCACACACCACATACACATACATATACCACACACACACCACACATATACCTCACACATCACATGCCACACACACCACATACTACACATGCATAGACACATACATACACCACACACACCACACATACACCTCACCACACACAGCACATACCACACATGTATAGACACATACATATACCACAAATATACCACACGCATACTACACACAGCACATACCACACATTCAGACACACCACACACCTCACACCACATACCATACACAGACACATACACACCACACACCTTACACACACATACGCCACACACACCACATACCACACACATATAGACACATATGCACCACACATATGCACCACACACATACCTCACACACACATACATGCACACATGCACCACACCATACACCGCTGCACACATACACACAATACTACACACACAGCTAATGACAGAATGAGCTCCTGTGTCTTAGGACAGAGATTTGGTGAGGAGAAAAATCGTGTCTGGTCTCTGCTTTGGGGAGGAAGGGTAGCATCTGGGCTGGCACCGAAGTGTGATTTCATGGAAGAATATGAAGGTAGAGCCTGGGGTGGGAAAGAGGTGTTTAGGGGAAAGCCACGTGGTCAGGGCAGAATGGGAGAGCGTCTCCTTGGCAAGTTGTGGGAGGAAGTGTGGAAGGGGCATGAATTACTAAGGAAGGTTCTGGTACATGTCTCTATGCATCTCTGTAACTACTGGAACTGAGGGGACATCTGGGATAGCTCTGTCTATATTTGTGTGTATTATGTATAGGGGTGTGTGTGTGTGTGTGATGTTTAGTGGTGTATGTGTTGCTATTGATAAACCATCTAGATTAGTACAGGAAAAGAAAAAAGTTAATTCCACCTTTGGTAGCATCTGTTCTAAGAATCACTTCCTTGTTCCTTTCAATGGAAAGTGCCCACGGGAAGTACTTTTGTTGTTGATGTAAGAGGGCAATTAAGAGGGGGAAATTGTCAGAAAGCTGACCCTATTTTCCACTAGTTTTAATCAGTTTCAGAAGTCAGTCGATGAAATGGGATGTGCCTGCCAGGTGCTTAGCCTGGTATGAAACAGGACCCCAGTCCTCAAGCTGCTTTGCTAGGGGGCCTAGATGAAGACAGTGGAGTTTTGGGAAAACAAATGAGAGACTAAGAAAGAACTAAACAGTGGCGCACTCCTTCTAAGTGCAAGAGTAATTTAGAAAGGAGTAATCTCGTGTAATGCCAGGAAGGCTTCCCCAGAGGAAGAGGTGTCAAGGACCTGAGGTCCTTATGTGTGCTGGCTGGTCCCCTGCCGGCAGACCTTGTTATATCAAAGGTTCTGAGAAGTCCTGCAGCATAGAAACCACATTTCCCAAACATATTGGAGAATCTCTCCTCCCACAATACAGTTATCGTCAGATACAGAGAAGAGATCTTCTGGGAATGCTACTCAGAGAGGGTGAGAACTGAGTAGGTCAAGCACAGGAGGGATTTGCTGAGGATGACAGGAGGGGGCTTGTGGTCCACATGGGGCGTGATTGGTGCACGTGGTGGGGGAGTGCAGCCTGGCTGCTGGGGAGAGCAGGACAGGGGGTGGTAGGCTGGGTGGGGCCACACTGTTTGGGGAGGACAGGCAGAATCCAGGCAGGACGGAAGGAGGCAGGCACAGCCTGCTCTCTTCTTTCTCTTCCAACTCAGGAGACTCCACCATCGCCTCCCTGCCTCCTTCTCTGAACCATGGCCCCAAAAATGCAGAATTCAGGGTCTTAGGAAGAACAGGGGCAGATAGATGGGGGCCGCATCCCTAGACCCAAACCCGCTGGCAGGATTGTGAAGACCCTCAACAGACCCAGCACCCCCCTCTCCTGGGACTGAGGGAAACAGGAAGACAGATTTTTGTTTGTGTTTGTTTTTGTTTTAGAGAAGGGGTGGCTGTGTTGCCCAGGCTGGTCTGGAACCCATGGGCTCAGGTGATCCTCCTGCCTTGGCCTCCCAAAGAGTTGGGATTACAGGCGTGAGCTACTACGCCCATCCTGAGGGAATGTCTCTTTCGTTGTTTTGTTTTAAACCATGAGAGAGGAGAGTCCAAACCACATCTGAGTAGGGCGCCAGCCTCTAGAAGGCCACCAGGTGGCCAGTCCCAGACAGGAGTGACTGAAGAGCAGAGCGTTGGGGAGAAGCAGCTGCAAGGCGGGAGGGTAGCTGAAAGGGTGAGGAAGGGGTGATTTTCAAAATTGATCAGAAGTAGGTCGCTCCCCCTTTTCCTCACCCAGCCCCAAGCCCTGAGGGTGCCTGATGCTTCTTCATTAACTCGAGATAATTCCCAGAGCCCTCAAAGGGTCTTCGTCTGAGGGGTGCCAAAAGGCAGGTACCCACCTGGGGAAAACAGGACCAAACGGCGACCTGTGGGTGAGATTTCTCACTTGATGTTCACCTGCAATGAAACCAGAGTGCCTCCTGGCTGTGGAGGACAGCGGCTCATCCCTGCAGGAGTTGGCTGAGGGCTAACTGGGCTTGGGGGGATTTTTCTCCTCCCTTCCCCGCTCTCCTCTCCCGTTCTCTTTCTTCTTTCACCCCTTTTGCTCCTTCCAGCTGCCTTTCTTCCTCCCCTTTCTTCTCTCCTCCCTTTTTTTTTTTTCTCTCTTCTTCTTGAACAGACAGCTTTGGAGCTGTTTGTCTCACCGGTGGCTCTGAAGTCCCCAGCCACAGCCCCCAAGCATCTGAGTGGTGGCTGCCGGCACTTTCCACTGTGAGAGGTGCTGCCTGAGAGCCTGGTGCTTGGCCTCAGGCTGGCACTGGACCTCAGTGTGGGTGTGGCACAGCTGACACCTTAACAAGCCACCATTTCACTGCCTCCCCAGGTGGCTGTGGTGGTAGCGTGAAGCCTGTCAGGTCACAGAGCAGCTCCTCATCAGCCCATTCGCGTTCTGTCTCCAGAGAGGTTCCATCACAGGTGATGGGGCAGCGAGGACTGAGGTGCAGCCCAGAGCTCAGTGTCTAGGACTGGACTTGGTTTGTCAAAAGTGTAGTGTCCCATCCCTGCTGGCATTGGCGGACTGCAGTGCAGAGTGCCCAGGGCTCATCAGGATTTGCCAACAGAGGCTTGTCCAAGAGTCATCCAGCAAGCTCCACGTGAGGTGACGTTGCCATCACCTGACTCTGATGGAGGATTCAGACAGCCCACTTCATGCCTCCAGCACCACACCCTGCGGCAGGCAGAACAGTGGCCCCAAGACATCCTCATCCAAATCCCAGAGCCTGTGAAGGGCAAAAGGAGCCCTGCACATGTGATTAAGGATCTTGACGTGGCAAGAGAATCCTGGACCATGTGGGTGGCCCCAGATAATCACAAGGGTGCTTCTAGAGGGAGGTGGGAGGATCAGAGAGGAGACGCATTGATGGAGACAGAGGTTGGAGGCATGCGACTGGAGATGGAGGTGGGGCCACAAGCCAAGGACTGTGGTGGCCTCAGAAGCTGAAAGAGGTGAGGAATAGATCCTCCCCTAGAGCCTCCAGAAGGACCAGCCCTGCCCACATCTTGATTTTAGCACATAAGACCCATTTCAAACTTCCAACCTCTGGGACAGTAAGAGGACGAATTTGCATTGTGTTAAGCTGTGAAGTTTGCAGCAGCTTGTTACAGCTGCAGTAGGAGGTGAATCTACCCACCTAAGTTCTTCTGCAGGCATTATCCCTGTACCACAGGAGTCACTGCTGTCACCTGGGAAGTGGAGGCTGCAGTTAGCAGTGATGACACCACTGTGCTTCAGCCTGGGTGACAGAGCAAGACCCTGTCCCAAAAAACTAAATAGGTAAAAATAATTTTAAAAATTATTGTGAAAAAAGTCAACTGCTTTGTATGTAGAAATACAGCCCGGCAGTCCTGGGAACAGGAGCCTAAGCCTGGGCCACGCCCACCCAAGGCTTCTCTAAAGAAGCCTCTGAAGCTGAGCGCGTTTGGGAATTGCTAGCGTATACACAGGGCTCTTTCCTGCAGATGACCCCTAGTGTGTTTATCTGCCCCGTGAGTCGTTAAGAAAAGGGCATGTGCTCAGCATTTCCCAACAGTCTGTGAAACCTTTTTCAAGCACTCACTCCTGCGGTTGGGTGGTCCGTAAGGATGAACTGCTATGCCATCTCCACCGTGTGACACTCCTAGTCAGAGGGCAGAGCTGCCTGGAGAGAGGTGCGATGGGGGAACAAGAAAACAAAGATTAAGTCTTGGCTGTTGTTTTAAAAAGCACAGCCCACATGTGTAAATGAAAGAGCGGAGAGAATGCATGATCAGGCTGAACCAACACACCTATCCCAAAACACACACGCACACACACGCACACACACACTCGCGCACACACACACACAGTGGGTGGGGAGGGATACTGATGAGAAAGAATGTGTGAGAAAGATTACATCAGGTTGAGTTTCTGAGAAAATGCCCTGGACCTCCGCTCCCCCAGCTGAGTGGGAGAGTGGGGAGAGCAGGGGGCATCTATCTGTGAGAGAAAGATGCTTGAGCCCCTTAAGTTCTGATGGCTTGAGGGTAGAGCAGACCATTATTCCCTATGCCACATGAATGTCCTGGGAGAGGAGTTGCCCAGAGCATCCTTTGTGGCCTGGGTGAGCAGAGGACAGGTGCTGCCTGGATTGTGCTCAGGTGGGCTTCTGACAGCAAGAGCTCCGAGGCAGAGGCTACCTGGTGCGCCTTAGAGAGGCACAGCCCCCGGGGCCGGGTGCCCCACCTCCGTAGAGTCCTTTGCCTGGCAGTAGGCTCACAGGAACGGCTCTGAGTGTAGACACTGAAGACTGAGGAGCAGATCTGCTGCGAGGCTGGGGACGAGCAGCCCTCTCTCCTGCCCTTGGACCATTTAGGTCTCCTGGGTTCCTGTGAGACTTTGGGGAGCCTCCTGGAGTCCAGTAACAACCAACCTGTAACTTCCAGCCCAGTGGAATTAGAGGCTGGAATAGCAATTCACTAGAGACCCAGTTTATGGATTGAGAGGCAAATATCCAAACGCCTGCTCTGCACCAGGTGCTGAAGGAAAACCCAGACTTGCCCCATCTCGCCATACGCCTTACTGCTCATGGCACTGCAGGTACTTGATGGCCTGAGAGATGTGCAGCCACTTCTCAGTTCCCCGATCAGTGTGTGCGTGTTGACCAGGGTCAGCACTCAATGGCTGCCTCCTGATCCGGCGAGCTCTCCGCCCAGCTCCTCTCCCCCGCCAGGCTTCGCAGAACTGTGAAATGCAGTTATCAAAGCAAAATCAAACTAGTTTGAGCCAAAGGGGAATTTATAATTGGGGGTGCGGGAGTGTTGCAGTGTCACAGCTGGGCCTCGGGGACGATGGGGCAGGGAATCTGAGGCCATCAGTAGTCCACTCGCAACAAATATTCATTAGGTGACTGTCACAATTGTGGGTGAGGGAGCTACAGCCGAGCAACCATTCAGATAAGGCTCCTGCCCTTCAGGAGTTTACATTCTAGTGGAACAAAGAGACAGCAACAATAGGCAAATAAATCCTGTAATTTCTGCCGGTGGAAAGTGCCATGAAGACACTGTGGCAGGATAGCCACAGGGTAGAGGAGGCAGTGATGGGACATGGGAGGGAGATTCCGTGAAAAGATGCTGCCCCGTGAGTGCGAAAGCCCTGAGGGGACCCGGCTGGGAGGGTCAGTGTTGGTGTCCTTGGGTAGGAGGGAGGGAGGCAGGAAGGACAGGGCCAGCAGAGCAAGACACTGACGCTTCATTCCAAGGCTGCTGGAAGACACTGGAGGGTTTGAAGGAGGGGCGTGTCATGATTTGCTTCATGTGGTGAGTGGACTGTAGGGAGTGAAGAGGCCATGCCCTACCCAGACCCTCCTCAGGGCTCACCTGGGCTGCCTGGCACAGAGCAGAAGTGGAAATCCATGTTGGCTGAATTGCTGTCAAAGTCTTATCTTTTCTCTGTCCAGTCTTAGCTTAGCTTGAGACCATGTGGTTCCCTTCATCTGGGAAATGACACCTAATAGTCTATAACTAGCTATTATCAGATGCCTGTTTCAGGAGCAGTGCAAAATACAGGCAGCAGCTCACATCTTTCTGCTGAGAGGTAAAACGCGTGCTGAGAGTGTGTTCTTTGGTCCCAGGCATAAACATTGCTATTAAAATGCCTCTTGGATTCCTCACTACAACTTCATACCTGGACTTCCACAAAATAATCCCACTTGCTGCCTAGTCCTTGGCTCCTGAACCCGGCAATAGAAAATCTTCCTCCCTCCCTTCCTCCCTCCCTTATCCCTCCCTTCCTTCTTTTTCTTCCTTTTCCTTCCTTCTTTTCCTCCTTCATATTAATCCACTATGAGCTAAACGTGAGGTGCTAATAGCATAGAGATGAAATGAATGCCCTCTCTGCTGGGGGTTGAGTGGGGGAGTCAGAAAAGCAAAGGAGCACAGGACAGTGTTTTGGGGACACTGGCAGGTGAGGAGCCACACGCAGGTGCACAGCAGGAGACCCGCAAAGCCTACTCACCACAGCACGCTTTCCTTGAGACACAGCTGAGAGGGCCGCAGTTAGGGAAGAGAATAGACAACTTGTGATGTGTGTCTTAAGAGAAAGGACTTACTCTGCAGCGTTCAGAATGAAGCCACAGGATCTGTGTATCAACATGGGGGAAACGTGGTGCTGAGTGAAAAAAATTGCAGACAGATACATAAAGAGTCATGAAGATTAAAAGAATAAAAATCGTTTTACATATTGTTCTAGACACCAGACCCTGTGGTCAAAGTACAAACGTGGTCTGGAGCTGTACACCAAGTTTAGAACGGTGGCTTCCTATGGGGAGAAAGGGAAGAGAATGGGGTCTGGGAGAAGTGCGTTAGGGCCTTCAGCTACATTTTTGTTTGTTTGTTTTTGAGACGAAGTCTTGCTCTGTCACCCACGTTGGAGTGCAGTGGCACGATCTTGGCACACTGTAACCTCCACCACCTGGGTTCAAGCAATTCTCCTGCCTCAGCCTCCCAAGTAGCTGGGATTACTCGCCCACCACAGCCAGTGAATTTTTGTATTTTTAGTAGAGAAAGGGTTTCACCATCTTGGTCAGGCTGGTCTCAAACTCCTCACCTCAGGTGATCTACCCGCCTCAGCCTCCCAAAGTGCTGGGATTACAGGCGTGAGCCACCACACCCACCCTCAGCTATATTTGTAACTCGTTATTTCCGTAACTATGAAGCAAATATACCAAAATATCAGCACTGGTTAAATCTGGATAGTGGATCATGGATTTTGTCTCTTTATTCTTTATGTTTATACACACATTTAAAAGATGTGTAAATTTAAAAAATACATGTGGGTCTGGAGTCCGGAGAGAGGCCAGGACTAAAGCTATAGCGTTGGCTCCCCTTCACAGCAGGCTCAGGTGAGTTTCACCCGGGCCTCGGCACTGGCCACCAGCACCTCACACAGAGGTGAAAAGGGCCTTGGGAAGCACTTATTTTTCACAAAGCAGGTAGAAAAAGAGAAGACAAAGATGGGAATAGGAGGAGGTCTCAGAAAAGGAGCAGAGCCAGCAGGTATGTGTGATAAGGAGGTCTGGGAAAGAAAAATAATTTCTAATTACCGGCCGGGCATGGTGGCTCACGCCTGTAATCCTGACACTTTGGGAGGTCAAGGAAGGTGGATCGCTTGAGCTCAGGAGTTCAATACCAGCCTGGGAAACCTGGCAAAACCCTGTATCTAAAAAAAAAAAAAATTAGCCAGGCATGGTGGCGTGTCCCTGTGGTCCCAGCTACTTGGGAGGTTGAGGTGGGAGGATCGTTTGAGTCCGGGAGGTCAAGGCTTCAGGGAGCTGTGACCGCACCACTGTGCTCCAGCCTGGATGACAGAGCGAGATCTTGTTCCAAAAACTTGCTAAATAAAAACAATTTTTAAAATTATCGTGGGAAATGTCAACTGCTTTGTATGTAGAAATACAGGGACTAAGAGTGAATCCCCAAATACCCACCCCGAACATCTTGAACTAAATAATGGTCAAGATTTTGCATATCATTTTTGCTTCTTCTATTCCTCCTTTTCCTTATTTGCTGAAGTAATTTAAAGTAAATCCCGGACATCGTGTCTTTCCACGCCTTCATACTGCAGTGTACATTTCCAAAATATCCAGACATTGAGAAAGATTTTTAAAGAGGGAAATGTCAGTCGCATTAAATGTTACAGATGACTTGAGATGAGGACCGAGGGGCTGTCAGGAAAGTTCCAGGATGGAGCTGAAGGTGCAGAGGCGGCAGGAGGAAGTGCTGACCCCAAGGCATGGATGGAGTTGGCACTAGGAGTTCACAGAGGACCTTCGAGAGAAACATTCAAGAAATGCAGATCATTATTTTGAGAAGTGTGATGGTAAAGAGAAGGAAGATCACATTTGAGCCTGCAGGGATGAGGCACAGAAATATTTTTAGGATGAAGAGAGATCAATATTTAGAAGCTCAGGTGACAGGTATGAAAAAGGAAGCAAAATTGTTGGAGGAAATTCCCAGAGGGACAGAAGGGACTGAGAAGACACTAGGGAATCTCTCAATAAACAGGAAAGAAGTTACTTAAACATCTAGAGATGGGAAGAGAGGGGTGACATTCTCGGAGGGCAGTGAGTTTGCAGTTTGGGACATGAGAATTTGGAACTCCCTGGGGCAGATACTGAGGTCAACCCAGGATTGTGATGCTATGTGATTTATTGGGTGCCTGCTGCAGGCACTTTCATCATCTCATTTAAGCCCCCTCAATGCGTTTTCAGCTCAGGAAAGTGAACTCAGAGATGTTAAGTAGTGTGCCCAACACATACTTAGTAAGTAGCAGAATTGCTTTTAGCGCAGAGCCCGTCTGCACAGCCCTGAGGGCCACTGTCTTTAAACCACAGGGCTCCCTGGGTAGCACCAGTCCTGAGCAGCAGGTGGGTTTCCTTAGCATCTCCCAGAAAACAGCTGACTGGATTGGCTCAGGTGTGTGAGGGTACCTGGATATGTGAGCAGGACAGGGTGGCAGAAGATGGGGGGATTCAGAAACCTAGGGGTGCCTGTCCATCTTTGTTCTTGAATTATATGATCGCCTGTGGAATTCCTGCTTCTGCACTCTCCCTCTCTTTCCTTCCCTGAGCACCCGCTCTGGTGCAAACTCCTCTTTGTTCCCAGCTGCCCCCAGTCCCTTCCACAGGCTAAGAAAACCTTGCCCTTCACCTGGCAGCGTCACATCCCCACCAACCTACTGCCATTTGTTGAGAAAGAGGAGACCTGGGGGGTTGCTGGTCCACTGGCAAGTCACTTAGAGGAGGAAGGAGCAGTTGCCTGGTGGAGTTCCATGGTGATGTCTGTAGTTGCAGTGTGGGGCTGGGGAGGTGGGTGGGCTGGCATCTGTAAGTCACATTCATGCTCTTTAGGGAATGTCTGCCTGGTCAGCAGGCGGGGACTAGGGCTTTAGCCCACAGGTTAGTATTAAGGGGGCCTTACTTCTCCTCCTCTGCATAAGGAAATGGACAAAACACTGGTGAGCCGGACAGACCTGAGTTTGGATCATCTCAGGGGAGTCACTCAGCTTCCCAGAGCCTGAAGATGCAGTGAGAAAGGCTGGAGAATGATGTACGGGAATGCACAGAGGCCAGGAGGGGGGGGGGGGGGGGGGAGGAAGGGAGGAAGGGAGGAAGGGAGGAAGGGAGGAAGGGGTGGAAGGGAGGAAGGGGTGGAGGGTATTGAATTCTTGCTGGTTTAATTGAAAGGGGGAAAAAGTGTGTTTAAAGAGGATTCTCAGAAGAAAAATCACTGAGGTAAAATACATTTTAGGTGGATGATTGAAAAGATGAAACTTAAGGATTTCTTGGGTAACTGTCCTGAGGTGACCCTGAGGGGCTCTGGGCCAATGGCACCCCAGGGAGCCAGGCCCTCCTGGGATGCAAACCTAGGATGGAGGGCTGGGCTGGGTCCATGCTTGGATGGCTGGAAGGGCCAAACCCAAGCCAGCGCCTGGCTCCATGTGGCTCCTTTCTCTAAACTACAATACAGACAAAAATAAATAAGACGTTTTCAACAAGGGAAGAATGCATTGATGATGGCTACCACTTGTTGAACCTTAAATATAGACCAGGCACCATGATAAGTACATAGAAACCCTTTACATGCCCATTCTCCCCAGCTGTCACACAGCCCATATGTAAAATACTATCGTTCTGGCCATTTCAGGGAGAAAGAACTGACACCAGAGTGCAGAGGCCACTCACTGGGCTGTTCACTGAAGCTTCGCCCTCAAGGCTTCTATGATGCTCAGGCCCCTGTCAGGCTCTGGAAGGGGCCCAGCCATGCATTCTCTTGGTCATGTGTTTGGAAGTTTTGCAAAATGGGTTATTAATATTTCACTTGT
Organism: Ateles fusciceps; assembly: GCA_036589455.1. NCBI lineage: Eukaryota > Metazoa > Chordata > Mammalia > Primates > Atelidae > Ateles > Ateles fusciceps. The sequence goes on from JAZHEH010000630.1 coordinate 12,149,746, forward strand.
AATTGGTTAAGACAGGTTTCCTCTTGCCGATGTTCCCTCCAGCACATGCACGTTCCCTGTGTCAAGCGTCAGTGATTTTCAGGGGAAAAGGTCATTGAGTTGGGGATACAATTAGTTTGAATGAGCGAGATCTGTTCCGATGATTTGCTACCACTTCTGTGTATCAAGTGCTCCCTGTACAGGAATGGCTTCCAGGACCCAGGACTACTCCCTCTGTCCACTTCCTGACTCACCCAGGGGCATGGTGACAGGGGCGTGTCTCTTCGTCTATGTAGAGGAACATGAACAGTAGAGGAACCCCAGACCTGTAGCACATGGAGTCCAAAACTACTGTGGAGAATTCTCCCAATTATCTGACTTGTAAAACTGTTAGCAGAGTCGATTCTCATCAACAAAGGCCTCTCTTGTCAGGAATGTACTTAATGTGGTCTATATGCTTATAAGCACATCATGGATTGTTTTCTTCTTCAATGGCAGGTGCAAGAAATACAATTCACTGCAGCTGTTGTATTTTTAGGGCAGAAATCGATAGCAGTGCTCTATCTAATAAGTATGTCTACACGTGAAGTGGCATATTCTACACATTCCAACTCTCCCTAGTGAAATATTTCTATCAACCTTGTTAGGGGAAAGGCTGAATTATCTTTTATAAAATCATAGCCAGATGAAGAATCCATCAGAGCCCCAAAATACAAGATAAAAGTGTTGCAGAAGTGTACTGGTTGATAAAAACATGAAATTAGGTTTCTGGATTGTTTAGCGTTTTTTCTGTACTTGTCAGCTCTTCGATATTTGTAATTGGCGGCAAAGTCTTTACATTCCAAACATCACTTTTTAAAAAAAAAAAATAATTTATTTATTTTGCTTTAGGTGCATACTATATCTGGCATTTCTCCCTATGTTATCCCTCCCCACCCTCCCCCTCCCTCCTCATCCCCCCATTGTCTCTCCCCCTACCCTCCCACAACTGTCCCCTGTGTGTGATGCTCCTCTCCCCTGAGTCCACGTGTTCTCGTTGTTCAACACCCACCTATGAGTGAGAACATACGGTGCTTGGCTTTCTGTTCTTGGGTCAGTTTGCTGAGAATGATAGTTTCCGGATTCATCCAGGTCCCTACAAAGGACACGAACTCATCGTTTTTTATGGCTGCGTAGTATTCTATGGTGTGTATGTACCACATTTTCTTTGTCCAGTCTATCATTGATAGGCATTTGGGTTGGTTCCAGGTCTTTGCTATTGTACACAGGGCTGCAATGAACATACGTGTGCATGTGTCTTTATAGTAGAATGATTTATAGTTCTTTGGGTATATACCCAATAGTGGGATTGCTGGGTCAAATGGAATTTCTATTTCTAGATCCTTGAGAAATCGCCACATTGTCTTCCACAATGGTTGAACTAATTTACACTCCCACTAACTGTGTAAGAGTGTTCCTATTTCTCCACATCCTCTCCAGCATCTGTTGTCTCCCGATTTTTTAATGATCGTCATTCTAACTGGTGTGAGATGATATCTCAGTGTGGTTTTGATTTGCATTTCTCTAATGACCAGTGATGATGAGCATTTTTTCATGTTTGTTGGCCTCATATATGTCCTCTTTTGAAAAGTGTCTGTTCATATCTTTTGCCCACTTTTGAATGGGGTTGTTTGTTTTTTTCTTGTATATCTGTTTTAGTTCTTTGTAGATTCTGGATATTAGCCCTTTGTCAAATGGGTAGATTGCAAAATTTTTTTTGCCAGTCTGTGTCTTTTGATTGGGGCATTTAGGCCATTTACATTCAATGTTAATATTGTTATGTGTGAATTTAATCCTGCCATTTTGTTACTGGCTGGTTTTCTTTCTCATTAGTTGACTCATTTTCTTCATTGCGTTTTTGGTCTTTGTCAACTGGTTTGCTTTTGCAGTGACTGGTACTTGTTCCTTTTAATGCTTAGTGTTTCTTTCAGGAGCTGTTGTAGGGCAGGTCTGGTGGTGACAAAATCTCTCAATAATTACTTGTCTGTAAAGGATTTTATTTCTCCTTCACTTATGAAGCTTAGTTTGGCTGGATATGAGATTCTGGGTTGAAAATTCTTTTCTTTAAGGATGTTGAATATTGGCCCCCACTCTCTTCTGGCTTGTAGAGTTTCTGCTGAGAGATCTGCTGTGAGTCTGATTGGCTTCCCTCTGTGGGTGACCTGACCTTGCTCTCTGGCTGCCTTTAGCATTTTTTCCTTCATTTCAACCCTGGTGAATCTGATGATTATGTGCCTTGGGGGTTGCTCTTCTTGAGGAATATCTTTGTGGAGTTCTCTGTATTTCTTGAATTTGAAATTTGGACTTCCTTGCTAGGCTTGGGAAGTTCTCCTGGATAATATCCTGGTGTGTGTTTTCCAGCTTGGATTCATTCTCCCCGTCATATTCATGTACACCGATCAAGCGTAGATTAGGTTTTTTCACGTAATCCCATATTTCTTGGAGGCTTTGTTCATTTTTTTCACTCTTTTTTCTCTTGTATTGCCTTCTCTTTTTACTTCATTGAGTTGATCTTCAATCTCTGATATCCTTTCTTCTGCTTGATCGATTTGGCTATTAAAACTTGTGTTTGCTTCACATAGTTCTCATGCTGTGTTCTTCAACTCCATCGAGTTGTTTATGTTTTTCTCTATGCTGGTTATTCTACTTAGCATTTCGTCTAACCTTTTTTCAAGGTTTTGGTTTCTTTGCATTGAGTTAGAACATGTTCCTTTAGCTCTGAGAAGTTTGTTATTATCCACCTTCTGAATCCTGTTTCCGTCAATTCTTCGCACTCCTTCTCGGTCAAGTTGTGATCCTGTGTTGTTGAGGAGTTGTGATCCCTTGAAGGAGAAGAGGCGTTCTGGTCTTTGGTGGTTTCACCTTTTTTTACGCTGGTTTTTTCCTGTCTTTGTGGATTTACCTGGCTGTGGTGTCAGAGAGCTGCTTGATGAGGTCGCTTGTCTGCCTGTGGGGGGGTGCTACTGGGTTTCTAGGGACTCCTTCAGGTTACTAGGGAAGCTTCTTGTGTCTTTTTTGTTTATGCTGGGAGATTAGGCCCGCCTCTTCCACTGACCTTTAGGCGCTGCTGGGTTGTCGAGAACGCCGTCCGGTTGCTACATAGGCTTCCTGTGTTTTTTGTTAAAACATGTAGCCCGGTCCCACCCCTCTAGTGGTGGGTTGTGCCCTTTCTCCACTGGGCTGGATCATTCAGCGTTCATCTCGGACTGTGGCACTGGCTACGCAACCCACTAGAGTCAGAACTTCGGCCCTCTGGGGTTTGTTGGGGGAGGGTAGGGACCCGCCCAGACGCACCCGGCAGCCTCCCCCTTTCAGCTTTCTCTCTCTGGTCATGGGGTAGGGGCCGCCCAGCTGCTCCCGCTTACAGCTCCCTCTTGTCTCCGGGCGGTGGAAGGGGGTGATAGCTCAGTCTGCAGACTCTTATTCCACTCTGCACTTGTAATTCCCGGCACTTGACTGGCAAAGATCCCCTGTTCTGTGTATTGCTGAGACTTTGGGGGGAAGCGCTGTATCTGGACCGGAGCGCCAGAGGTGGAGCCTCCGAGTGGCCAGTCAGATGCACTTTGTGGGTGAAGCAGCACCCCTCCCCCGCCTCGGTCTGCCCTGAGTGGGCTTTGCTCACCCTTGGACCAGACCCATTGAAATGCACATGGTACCTCGGTTGGAGCTAGGAGATCTCTGGGTTTCTGTGTCTCTTTCGCTGGGTGTTGTGTGCTGGAGTTGTGTCTAATCCGCCATCTTGGATCCTCCCCCTCCAAACATCTCTTTTGTTCCTAATTTTGTATTTGTAATTTTATATCCTTCTTTTCTTAAGGAAAATACTCCAGATTGTATAAGATGTAGGCCCACAAAACCTGAATTGATTCCTGACGAGTAGTGAAGTAACAACTAGAATCATAGCCACTAAATGGCCAAGCCAGGATTTGAAGCCAGAATTCAAGCGTGGGCCTCAGAAGGGCATCTTCGACTCTAACATACATCCCTGGAGTCTAGGTCTGTTAAGGTGCAGATTCTGACGCAGTAGCTGTGGGCTGGGGCCCAGGTGCTGTGAGGCTGCTGCTCTGTGGGCCACACTCAGGAGCCAGGGTCTCTCAGCTAATGCGCTCTATGGCCGGCTCTCGGGCAGTGCAATTAACCACTGCCACTCAGGGAGGTGGTGGGACTTGCCCAGATAGCAGAGTCGGAGGCTGAACTCACAGCTCCAGCCCCCGCCTACCATGGTGGCAGGTGGGCTAAGTGTGGAATCCCAGGAGTCAGCTCTGGGTCCCCAAGAGGAATGTCCCTTCCAGCCCCTACACCTCAGGTGGGAGCTGCCCCTCCTGTTTCCTGGGATTGGCCTGACACGCTGCAGTCAAGGCGAGCAGGAGAGCACTGGTGATTCCAGTGCGACAGCCGTAACTAGCTGGACTCTACTTGCCTGGCTTTCTCCACCTTGGTGACAGGCCGCTCAGCCCCGCTAAGCATCAGTTTCCCTGTGCATGAAACGAGCTGAATATGACCCACCTCATAGAGTTATTCAGGGATTAAATGAGGCGTTATATGACTAGTTACACGATCCGACTCTGCGTGTGTTGGCCCACAGCACCCGTGGAACGGGTCGTCGTTGTTCCTGGGCTGAACTCACCTTGGGAATCAAGTGACTACTTCTTGCAGCATGTATTCTCAGCTTCCTTTTTCTCAATGTGTGTGAAGAAGAGACGGTGTTAGAACAGAGGGACATCTGCAAACACCTTATACCCTGCAGAGGGCTGAGCAGAGGCTAAGGGCTTGATGGCAGCTAATTGTTCCCTGACATACGTCAGCTTTGCCTGTCTGTCTCTCTTAGCGTGTTTGTAGCTGTGCAGCAGGCTGACAGCCTCTGCCATTCTCTTTCTGCCTGGGTCCTCCCAAATGCACCCCGAATCCCAGCCAGGCTGCTTGATCACCACAGGTCTGCCTGGTGACAACAGGCTGTGGTGATTTTATTTGTCACCTTTAGAGCTTGTGTAGCAGTATTTCTTTCCCATAGGCTCCAGATGTTTGTCCTGCAGACATCTCTTCCAGGAGAAAAGGGAATAGATGAGGGCAGACTGTATTTCCTGGCTGTCCCAATCCTCTGGTCATTAGCATCCCCCAGAAGGACATGCAGCATAATGGCTGCAGACTCTATGTGGCGCTGCTCTGGGCTCTGTAGCCGGGAGGGTCCCACATCAGTTGCAGGCTGGCCTGGGTTTGGGTTATTTTAAGCTGCCCCTGCAATGCAGCGGCAAATCCAGAAAAAGAGGAACGAGTGGTCTGCTCATCACAGAAGAGCTCACTAAGCACATGTTGTCACTGGCTTAGAGAGCAGGAGACAGTATAATTACAGTCATTCCAAAAGGTTCAGCATCGCCCCTTTCAGGAGCACCCCTCCCATTTCTTTGGTGTCAATAACATTTTTTAGAAACCCTCCAGGTAAGTTTCGAAATGCCACTGGTAAAAGCAAACTGCCTCACTTAGCTCCTTAGTTATTTGTTTAGGATTTAATGTGTCTCCTTAGAATTTTTTGGGAAGGGATTGAAGACTCTTACAGTGCCCTTTGGGAGAAGGGAGTGTCCAAGAAGATGGGGAGGAGCTTTCACCTTCAACCCAGTGACCTCCAGGCATTCCACACGAAGCATTAGTTTTAGGACAGCATGAGCACAGACTGAACCCTGAGAATGCAGTCTGCCCACTCATCTACTTATTTATTTGGTGTCTGAATCAACAGGCTCTGGCCAGGAAGAGGAAGAGGGGAAGCTGTGAAACTCCTGTCCTTGGAAAGCTGTGTTTAGTGGACACCTATTGGTCCTGAATGGCAGGCAGAATCCCAGTTTCACAAGGGTAAATTCTCTAACTCTGAAGTTCCTTCTATGTCATTTCCATCTGTCTAACTTTTCAGATTACTCAGTATTTTTTCTGCTTCATTCATGTATGTATTCATTCATCCATTCAGTGAGCATTCATTAAATGTCAACTACGTGTCAGAACTGCACTGGACACGGGGGGCCACTGTCCCCGCCCTTGAGCTTACAAGGCAGTGAGGGGCGGAAGAGCAGGGGTGAGTGGGCAGACAGCGAGGTCAGTGCTGGTCTGGGGGAAAACCCGCATGTCTGGGGCACGTGGAGCTGCAGAGCATTGCAGCACTCCAAGGTGCTGGCGAGGCCTCTTGGAGTGGTCCTAGGGAAACAAGGTGGCAATGATTAGGGAGGAACTTAGTGAAAGAAAGAGACGTTTAGAGGGAAATTTTGAAAATGTGGCCAAAGAGTGTACATGTAAACCCTCTCTCCAGTCCCCACAGCCTTTAGTAAGAGCTCAGTTTCCTGAGAACGCACTGTGGGCTGGAGCTCTGTGGAGGATGTGCCAGCCATGGCTCGGGTGCTGCAGAAGCTGCTGCCCCCACATGACACGGAGAAGGCTGTTTGCAGAACAGCCACAGGTAGCAGCACAAACAACAAGCGTGAATGGGGAAACACAGGTCCCCAGAGCTCTGCCTCCCTCTCGTGTCCGTTCACTTCTCAATAGTCACTGAATACCTGCCACATACACTGTCCTCGGGACTGGGAAAACAGCCACATCTTAGCCCTTTTGGACCTTTACAGAATGATCAACAAATAGGTGAATCTGTGGCATGTCAGACCATGATGGAGGAAGACAGCTAGGGAGAAAGACAAGGGAAGGAAATGAGATCGAGCATGCAGGGCTGGGGTGAGGGTGGGAGCTGCCACACTGACAGGTGACATTCAGACAAACCCTTGAGGGAGTTGCCACGTAGGTACCTGAAGTAAGGGTGGTCCAGGGAGAGGAAACATAAGTGCAAAAGCCCCCGAGGCAGCAGCGGGCTTGCTGTGTTCAGGGAAAGACAAGGGGGCGTGGGAGGCAGAAGCAGAACAGTGGGAGGGAGCAGGTCGGGGAGGAAAGGGAGCTGGGGCCAGTGCATGGAGGGCCGCGGAGGCTCTGTCTCAGGGGCAAGTTGAGAAGCCAGTGGAGGCTGTGGGCAGGGGAGTGGCAGATGTGACCTCTGCTTCAACGTGAGCACCCACAATCAGGTCAACATGGGCGCCGGCTTCAGAGCCGCCAACTGGTGCCTAGCAAAAACAAACAGAAAGAAAAGAGTCTCCGGATCTCCAGAAACCGATGAAACAAAAATATTTATAGAACACCTAGTACATGAAGGACATTTTGTAGGTAGTTTGGTTCCTCTCCTGAAGGAGAGAGCTTTCCAGGGGAGCTGGAGATACGTGCACGCGCGGGAGATGACGGCTCACTGCAGGGCGGCGCATCATCCGTGCTGAAGGAGTGCCAGTGTTTCAGAAACGGACACAGAGCAGGTCAGTTGATGGACAGGGAAGAGGAGCACTCTCTATGTGCCAGCACTGTTCTAAGTGCCCTGGGCCTTCTGGGGACGAGATGAGTGTTTTTCAGTCGTACATGGGACAGTGAGGATCGTGCTAGGCAGAGGTGAGCCCTTTCCTGGAAGGAGTTAATCTAGAAAGCATAATCTGTCTCATTTGGGAGGAGCTAAATAAATCTCTCTTCAATGAAGCAAAGGTCAATAAGAAAATGTCTATTTTACCTATAAAATTACCTATCAGAATTTACCATGAGGCATAATCTTAGTCAAGTGCCCAAATTAATGATTTCAGACCACAAGTACTGAAACACTGAAGTGATAAGGAGGCAGGTATTTCAGTTAGCTACTGCTGCATAACAAATGACCCCAAAGCTTAGGGACTTAAAACAATGATTTGTTATTGCTTATCATTCTGTCAGCTGGGAGGTTCTTCTGCTGGCCTCACCTGGGCTCATGTACACGGCTACCTTTAGCTAGGGTGTCAGCTGGGGAGATGGGCATAGCTGGGATGCTGGATCACCTGAGTCTTTCTCTCCATGTGGTATTGTTTTAAAGTATAGGTTTTAGTGCTGCCTCAGGATGTAAAGTGTAACAAGGGGCGGGGTGGGCATCGTGGGCCTGTGAGGCTTGTGGGTGCCTCTAGCTCCCCCCGCAGCCAGCTCCGCAGTGGTCTGCTCCGGTTGCCACGTGAAGATTTGGGTTCCAAATGGAAGGCTGCGTGTTCTCCTCTGCTTATTGTTGCCCCAGTTACTGTGGCGACCGCCAGAGCAGCCTTAGTGCTGTGCAGGAGCCCAGGTCTACCTCTCAGCCCTACTTGGGGTTGGTCCTGGAGAAGCTACGCAGGGTTGTGGCAGCACTGCCTCAAAATATGACAGCAGATTCTAATTCTTATGGGTTTCCATGGGAATTCGTGATATGGGCAGCTATTGTTGGATTTTTTGCTGTTCCCATTTTTTTGTGGAGAAGTTTGAGATCGGTTAGGAGTCGGCTTTATGTCAGAAGAGAGAAAAAGCTTGCCGGTGTGCTTTCTGGACTAACTGACAAAAAATGTAAACTACTTGAAAAATTTACCCTTGTTAAAAAAGAGCATGAAGGCTGTGAAGTAGAGTCATCTTTAAAGGCAGCCAGCTTTGTGGAGAAGGCAACAGAGGCACGAAGTTTGGAGGCAACATGTGAAAAGCTGAACAGGTCCACTGATGAACTTGAGGATGAAATACTTGGTCTCGAAAAAGAGTTAAAAGAACAGAAATCAAAACATTCTGAACAAAATCAACTGATGGTGGATATTTCAAGAAGGATACAGTCTCTAGAAGATAAGTCAAAATCCCTCAAATCACAAGTAGCTGAACCCAAAATCATCTTCAAGATATCTCAAATGAATGAAGAATGACTGAAGATAGCAATAAAAGGTGCCTTGAATGAAAATTCTCAACTTCAGGAAAGTCAGAAACAGCTTTTGCAAGAAGCTGAAGTTTGGAAAGAACAAGTGAGTGAACTTAATAAACAGAAAATAACATTGGAAGACTCCAAAGTACACGCAGAGCAAGTTCTAAACAATAAAGACAATCACATCGAGACTCTGCCTGAATGCTTGCTGAAGATGAAACACTGGGCTGCTGTGCTTGGAGAAGACACAATGGAAGATGAGAACTTGAAATTAGCAATGAACAGTGAATCAGAAGAAGGTGCTTACTTAGATCATCCTTCAAAAGGAGCTGTAAGGAAACTGATTCATGCTGCTAAGTTAAATGCTTCTTTAAAAATTTTGGAAGGAGAAAGAAAACAAATTGATTTTCAGTTATCTGAAGTTGAAAAAACAAAGGAAGAGCTTACACAGTGTATTAAACATCTTCAGACTCAACAAGCATCTTTGCAGTCAGAAAACACACATTTTAAAACTGAGAATCAGAAGCTTCAACAGAAACTTAAAATAATGACTCAATTCTATCAAGAAAATGAAATGAGACTCTATAGGAAATTAACACTACAGGAAAATAGCCGGTTAGAGAAAGAAGAGGAACTTTCTAAAGCAGACAAAAAGATCATCCATGCCACCGAGAAGCTGGAGACCTATAGAAAGCGAGCCAAAGATCTCGAAGAAGAATTCAGGAGAACTATTCATTACTATCAACGGCAGACTGTTTCCTATGAGAAAAAAGCACATTGTAACTGGTTGGCAGCTCGGACTGCTGAAGGAAACCTCAATGATTTAAGGAAAGAAAATGCTCACAGCAGACAAAAATTAACTGAAATAGAGTTTAAATTTAAACTCTTAGCAAAAGATCCTGATGCATTTGATGTTCCAAATACGGCATTTGGCAGAGAACATTCCCCATATGGTCCCTCACCAATGGGTGGACCTTCATCTGAAACGAGAGCTTTTCTCTGTCCTCCAACTCTGTTGGAGGGTCCACTCAGACTCTCACCTTTGCCTCCCGGGGGAGAAAGGAAGAGGCTTAAGAGGCCCAGGGAATCCTCTGCATCATCAGGTTACCAACGAAAGAGGAGAATCAACCTGTGGTAGGTTACCGGATCTTCACAGGGCTCCTTCTGACACTGGGTTCCTGTCACCTCCGTGGGAACAAGACTGTAGGATGATGTTTCCTCCACCAGGACACCAGGTCTGCTGTGGTTGTAGACAAATGGGAAAGTAACTTTATGCTTAATTAAATAAATTGTAGTTGATTTAAAAAATATATACATATGTTTTATTATTCTTCAGGTATGGAGACACCAACAGGTCAAGAACCGATTACCACTGAAAAAGATGGTTTGTGACTCACAGATCCCAAGAGAAGGGAAAGTACTATGCCATGCAGGAGCACATAGGGAGGCACTGTGGTCACTGACAAGGCAGGAGTGATGGGAAAACATGGGCAAGAGCCTTTATTGTGGTTTCCATGGGAAGGAATAAGGCAAGGTGAACCAGGTTAAGGTTAGCTATTATAGTGTGAGTAACTTCTGCAGGCTCTGGGCATAGGGGCTGTTCCTAGTTTTCTGGTTCCTGGCCCAGGGGTGATCAGGGCAGAGGAATAGTGGCCTAGAGTGTGTGAGTCCTGTGGAAGGCTGATGAAGTAGGTAGCTGGGGCATGAGCTCTGGACTGGTTAGTTTGCGTGTGAAAAGCACACTCATGGGCAAGTTGTTTGCTGTCTCTAGGAAATGGCTAACCCTGGGTGGGACAGGCCTGCCAAGGTAAGCAAGGCCCTAGATGTCGAAGCATCAGAATACACAAAAAGACATGGTTAATACGGTATCAGAGCCTCTGTCTTCATGCGGCCTTTCATGAAGGGTTCTAGAGGGAGCTCCCTTAAGTGGATGTCAAGGGCTGTTCAAGACAGCAGAAGTCACAAGGTCATGTACAGCTTCCAAGCAAAGCTGGAAGATATACAACATCACTTTTGCTGATCCCATGGGTCATAGCAAGTCACAGACGCACCCCAGATCCCTGCTCACGCTGAGAGGAGAGGAACATTAACCATGTGGGAGGGGGAAGGTCATCACCGTTGTTTTTGCCAACAACTTGCCACAGAAGATGTGGCTTCAGAGTGCTGCCAAGGCCTTTCTGAATGGACCAGATCCAATACGAAGGCAGAAAGAAGCTGAGTTCCAGCTCATTTGTCTTTGCTAGTGTGGAGTCAGGGTATAGCTTCCCTCCCACTGTTGGTCCCCGCATTGAGGGTCAGTTGGGTGTTTGCCCAGGAGCCTGCAGGGACTTTTTGTGCCTTTAGAGGAAGGTTGGCATGGCTTTGGGTTGCTGTCTCTGAAACCGCCCCAGGGCCTGGCATCCTGGGAGAGTGCCTGCCTGCTCTGGCAGGGAGCCCAGGCCTGTTTGCAAACTGTTTGAATGCCTTAGGGTCAGGCTCTCTCATAGACATATTATTTTCTTATCAGGAGTTAAAATAACCCTAGAACTTCTCCCATAGAAATGCAGATGCTTTATTACAATGAAAGTACCACTTGTAAAGCATACGGAATTAGGCCAGTAACAATCAGCATTTACTCCACACTTTAGGGCCCATGAAGCACTTTCTCCTGTGCTCTTCCCCTGTTCTCACAATCACCTGTGGTTAGGCCTCATTATCCTACTTTTTCATATCAGAACACTGAAGCTCTAGGGGCTTCCTGCTCCCTGTCTTTCTGGGGGCTCAAAATCAGCTTGGGGCCCTAGGAGCTGCCCTGGGCCCAAGGGTGAAGCTATGGGAGCCCTACAAAGCCTGCCCCGTTTCGTGCCAGTGCCTCAGTGAATTCCTTCTCTCCCCCCATACCTGCTCATTCTGTGTGGCTGCACTCATTAGATTATTTCACCCTTTTTATTAGATGCCTCAGGGAGTTCCCTTTGTGGGCCCAGTTAATCTCTGCAGAGGGTACTGACATCCCAGGTACAGCCCAGCCCTGCATGCTGCTCTTTGCTCCAGGGAGCCCACCTGGTCCACCATTTGCTGGGAGAAGATTTCAGTCCCTCCAGAACACAAGCCTGTGAGGAGCCACACTGGCTCTAGAGCCCGAGCCCCAGTCACCGCTGGGTGCAGTGCACATTCCTCTGCTGTGCAGTGGTGGCGCTTCATTCCGGTGGTCCTTTGCTCTGCATCTAGGTGTCTCAGTGAGACGCCATCCCGTCTACTTCAGAGCCCCAGGTGAAGCCGTCATTCTCAATCCGATTGGGGAACAGAAGGCGGCATCTCAGCTGAGTTGCTATCCAACATAAAACCACGGGGCATTGTGCTCAGACACACGCTGACACTAACTGAGGCTAATGAGGCAGGGCCTCTCATAATAGCAGTCTGTTTCTTTGGAAACCAAGGTGTAGTTTTTAAAATGTTGCATGGCCCTCAATCACATTTTGCATTTCCTAGAACTTATTCTACCATTTTTACAGGGACCTGTGGCAGGCAGAGGGGCTCCAGGCAGCTTCCCTGCAGGATTCCACTTCCTGTTTGGGTCGCTGGGGGCAGCTTCCCTGCAGGATTCCACTTCCTGTTTGGGTCGCTGGGGGCAGCTTCCCTGCAGGATTCCACTTCCTGTTTGGGTCGCTGGGGGCAGCTTCCCTGCAAGATTCCACTTCCGGCTTGGGTCGACCTTGCTACTGCAAGGGAGGGCTTGCCCCTTGCCTCTCTGCTCCCTGGGTGTTTCCTTTGTGAAGGGAGGGACCTGGCCTGCTAGAAAACATCTCAAAGCCCTGCTGAAGAGCAACTCCGGCTTCCCTTGGGATGCCCTGAAGAAGGTGCTTTCCAAATGAGAGGGCCTCAGGAGGGCAATGGCATCTCCCTGACTGGGGCGAGTCAGGTGCGGCTCTAGCCAAGGTGAGTGGGGCCTGCCGCGTCCGAGGTGGTGACAGCAGGCACTGAGACTGCTCCGGAATCATGGCTCTGTGAGGTTGCTGCTCTGAAGTCCTGCCTCTGGGCCCGCCTTTAGGGTCGTGACAGCTCTTTTCTCTGGAAGAGGACAGTCTCTCTCCCTTCAGGAACCACTTTCAGCCTGATTTTTCTTCTCCGGCTTAGGGCTGTCCTCTGTCAACTGCTCCGTCGTGTCTGCTGTTTTTCTTAGCTCAGTGCTTCTCAGCGAGGGTGCTTGACCTCCCCCAGGGCCACTTGGTAATGTCCAGAGATACTTTACACAGTAACTACTGGAGGTGTGCTACTGGCGTCAAGTGGGTGGAGGCCAAGGATGCTGTTAAACACCCCACAGCACGCAGGACAGACCCTTACAGCAAAGAATTATCTGTTCCAAAATGTCAGTACTGATGAGGTTAGGAAACCCTACTAATGATGATGTTTCCTTACCTGGCAAATAAAATTCAAGATTCTCAGCCTCCACATCAGTACAGAATGAATGTTTCTTAAATGAAATGCTTGGAGCCAGAAGTGTTTTAGATTTAGGATTTGGGAATATTTGCATTATATTTACTGGTTGAGCATTCCCAGCCTGAAAATCTGAAATCTAAAATGCTCCAATGAGCATTTCCTTTGAGCATCATGTTGATACTCAAAAAGTTGCAGAATTCAGAGCATTTCAGATTTTTGGATTGCTCAACCTGTACCCTTCACAGTATCTTGAAAATGGACCATGCTTATCTTATCTGTTTTGATCTAGAGCCTCCTCTCCATTTCCATACCATGAATTCCTATTCTAGCCCGGAGAAAATCATTCATTACTACTATGTATTAGCTACTGAAGGCCAGGTGATGTTTTCCCAGATCTTCCTCCTCCTCCTCATCAATTACTTTAGGCTTATCATAAGAATTGCATATAAGCTAGCCAACAAGCAGTCATCAGTCATCTGCCTGTAGCCCAGTGCTACCGGAATTCAGTTCCTGTCATCATGGATTTTTAAATTTCAAAATAGGCGCACTAAAGCTGGTCCATGGGCTCATTAACGTCATAATCGTCATCATCATTACCATCACCATCATCATCATCACCATCATTGTCATCATCATTGCAAACCAGGCAACAAGCAGTCACTAAGCTCATGCTGATTCTGATGCTGATGGTGAATGGGAAGCAGCTCTGCAGAAAACCACCTCACTCCTAGCAGCGCAGGGCCACAGGTGCTCTGTGTTAGGTTGAGTGTTCACTTGTTCAGTGTGAATGCATTTTTGTTAAGACTTATTAGCATCTGAGCTTCTGGTGACCAGATCCTTCTTTCTAAATCACACACACACACACACACACACACACACACACACGTGAAAGGCTGTTGGAGAAACCCAAATGGTGTCACTAAACATGCACATCAGAGGAGGCAGGTGGGAGGAGACGCTTTGTTCGCTCAACCAGGTATGATTCTGCCAGAGCAAAAGACCCTATATGGCTCTCTTTTCTGCCCCAGCACTGCCTTGTTATGGCTATCATAGGTTTATTGATGCTAAAGTTTGGACATTCTGGGGCAGCCTTTGCCCCACACCCACAAGAGTCTTTTTCGTCTTTCAACTGCCACTGAAGTCTGAAAATAGCACTCTGCCTTTTCTTCAGACCCCATCGAAACTGGGACTCTTGGGTGTTTTAACTTAGTATCTGACTCCATTAGATACTCAGGGCCTCCTGTACTTACCCCTAGGGATTGGGAAAAGGGGTGTTCTGGGGTGACTGGGGGGCAGTTTGCCCCTCTATTTGGTGGCTTTCCCTGTACAGTGGAGAGAGCAGCCAGAACCTGAAATGACAACTGAGACATTGTCATCCAACGTAGTGTCTTTTCCCCTCCCCTGACCTCGTTCCTCTGCCACCTCGACCTCCCTCTCTCCCACTTCCAACACTTAGGAATGAGTTATGAAGTGTCTTATTGGAAAGCGAGACCTGAATAGCAATGAAGGGAAGACACTGTAGTTATTATTGATCATCTCTACCTGCACTTTCTATATTTGCAAGCACTTTTCAGGACTTAGTGAGTAATAAATAAAGTGTCTCTAGATCACCTTGCTGTTCCCACTGCTGCTGCCTCATGAATGCAGTTCTAGTTGTGTACCTCCTGGTTACACACACTAAGGAGGTGGGACCTTCGAAAGAAGTGCAAAATATTTCCACAGTTATGATAAACACCCCCAGTGGATGCTATTGCCAGGAGGATGCACTCCTCTCCCAGCTTCTCTGAGTATTGCTCACAGCAGCTGCCTGCTTCCTGAAGAATTGCCCTTGGCAGAGCAGAAGCCACCATGCTAGGAAGTTTTCCACTCCCTCGGCATCCCATAGCCAATAACTGATTGCCATCAGGGCTGTATTAGTTATCTGTTTCTCAAAATAAATTACTCTAAAACTTAGTGCATTAAATGGACAACGAATATTTGTTATCTCACAGTCCATAGGGGTCAGAGATTTGGGAGGTAGCAGAGTGGTTTCAGTTTGGGTTTCTCAGGAGGTTGCCTGCAGACTGTCCATCAGGGCTGCAAGTGATCTGCAGGCTTGACTGAGGCCGGTGGCCCTGCTTCTAGGGTGGCTCACTGACCTGGCTGGCAGGGTGGGGCTGGTTGTTGGCAGAATGCTCAGTCCCTCTAACCGTGGGACTCTCCTGAGTTCAGCTTCTAGAGAAGCTAAGATAAAATACTTTCTATAAAACCTATATTCTAAAATATTATATTTAATAAAGTAACTTTCTTCTAACTTTTAGATCTGCAACATTTCTCTCAGCAGTTCATTTTAGACATTCAGAAGCTAAGCATTTAAGATTCTGGCTCTGAAGGCACGTGGGTGCCCTCAACATTAATAGCAGCAGCTAGTAATTCCCAAGGCTTTTCCATGCACGAGGCAATGAGAAGGGCAAATGTGCTGTGATGGGCTGGAGGTAGGGAAAGCAGGGGAGGACGCTAGGTGTTGGTGGGAGGAGGCGGATAGAGCCTGAACTAGGGGAGGTAGTGAGCCTTAGGAGAGCAGGTAGATTCTAGATACTGAGGAAAGCCACTGTCACAGAGCTTGGTAAAGGGACTTTGGATGGAATGGGCACTGGGGGAGAGCAGAAAGGAAAACAGAGGCACTGAAGATGTGTCCAGGCTTCTCGGGGGGTAGTTAGTAATGCCATTGACCCAAGTCAGCTGACGTATTCCTGTGTTTTTGTTGGCTTCTTTGTTTTTGCCTTTCCTTGGCTATATGGATTTCCAGAAGTACCTGTTCCAGCGGCAACTGACAAGTGAAAGGGGTTTGAGGCATGGGATGGTGGGTGGGGCACAGGCAGCTCCATCAGGGCACCGCCCCTCCAGCAGGAGTGGTTTCTTTATATGTACCAGGGTTATTTCTGCACTGAACTCTAGACCATGTGGAACTTGGCTTTTTAGCAGGTCAAATGCCAGGCACAATTTTCTGACTGGGCCAGATGCAACCACACCCAGGAAATCAGCTTCATTATAGTGTGTTTGGATCCAGGTTCTCTTCCTTCACAATTTTGTGAGTATAAATGAGGTTGCGTGGAGATTAACCTCACAAATTTGAGAAGGCTGGGCCTCACTTAAAAAAAAAAAAGTTTTATTGAGATACAATTCAGGTCATAAATTTCACCCTACTCAAGTTTATAATTCAGTGGTTTCTGGTATATTTATAGTATTGTGCAACCATCGCCACTTTAAATTTTAGAGCATTTTCACCACACTTCTCTCCCACAAAACCCTGTACTCATTAGGAGTCATGCCTTACTCTTTCCTGGCAACCTCGTATCTATTTTTTGTCTCTACAGAATTGTCTATTCTGAGCATTTCCTATGAATGAAACCATAAAACATGTGGCTTTTTGTGTCTGGCTTCTTATACTTAGCATAATGATTTAAAAGTTCCACCCATGTTGGAGCATGTATCAGTAATACCTCATTCATTTTTATTGCTGAATAATAATCCATTTTATGGATATACCACATTGTGTTTGTCCATTCATTCATTGATGGATACTTGGGTTGTTTCCATTTTTTGGCTATGATGAATAATGATGGCATGAATATTTGCATACAAGTCTTTGTGTGGACATATATTTCATTTCTCTTGGAGAGACACCTGGGAGTGGAATTCCCGGGCTAATATGGTAACTGTCTTTACGATAACATTGAAGAACTGACACATGGGCTGCATCTTTTTTTAATCTTGTCGGTGATGCATGAGAGTTCAATTTCTCCACATCCTCCCCAACACTGTTACCCTGTCTTTTTTCAGTGCCTATGAAGCGGTGTGTCATTGTGGTTTTGATTTGTATTTCCTTAATGGTTAATGATGTTGAGCAACTTTCCGTGTGTTTATTGGTCATTTGTATATCCTCTTTGGAGAAATGTCTATTTAAATCATTTGCGTATTTTGAAATTGGGCTGTCCTTTCATTGTTGATTTGGAAGAGTTGTTTATTCTGGACTCCAGTCCCTTACCACATCTATGGCTTGCAAATATCTTCTCCCATTTTGTGGCTGTCTTTTCACTTTCTTGGTTGTGTGCTTTAAAGAACAAAAGATTTTTATTTTGAAGAAGTCTGATTTACTTATTTTTTTCTTTTATTGCCTGTGATTTCAGTGTCTATTTAAGAAACCATTGCCTAATTCAAGGTATAAAGATTTATTCCCATGTTTTCTCCTAATAGTTCCATAGTTTTAACTCTTGCATGTAAGACTATACCCATATTGAGTTAATTTTTTATGAGGTTTGAAATAGGAGCCCACTATCCTTTTGCACGTGAATATCCAGTTGTCCCAGCACCACTTATTGAAAAGACTGTTCATCTCCTATATGATTGTCTAGGCTTGTCTAAATCAGTTGGCCATAAAAGTAAGTATTTCTCTTCGTAATTTAATAAAAATGTAGTTCTATTCCATTAATCTACATGTCTAGCTTTCTCTAGTACCATGCGGTCCTAATTACTATAGCTTTGTATTAAGTTCTGAAATTGGGAAACTTGAGTTTTCCAACTTTGTTGTAAGATTGTTGGCCGGGCACAGTGGCTAATGTCTGTAATCCCAGCATTTTGGGAGGCTGAGGCAGGAGGATCACGAGGTCAGGCTAACCTGGCTAACATGATGAAATCCCGTCTCTACTAAAAAATACAAAAATTAGCTGGGTGTTGTGGTGCATGCCTGTAATCCCAACTACTCAGGAGGCTGAGGCAGGAGAACTGCTTGAACCTGGGAGGCGGAGGTGGCAGTTAGCCAAGTTCACACCACTGCACTCCAGCCTGGGCAACAGAGCAAGACTCTGTCTCAAAAAACCAAAAAGATTGTTTTGGCTATTCTGGATTTCTTGCATTTTTATATGAATTTTAGGATCAGTTTGTTGATTTCTACATAGAAGCCAGATGACAATTTTAAGAGGGTAGTGTTGAATCTGTGTGTCAATTTGGGAAATATTGCCATCTTAATACTTAAGTCTCCTGATTCATGAAGATGGCATGTCTTTCCACTTATTTAGATCTCTTTTCTTTCATATAAGTTTTAGCATATAAGACTTGCATTTTCTTTGCAAGTGCTAAATGTTACTGATTAGAAGTAAAATGGAAAATTCTTTCAGTTGCTATTATCCTTTTTTGGCTTTTATTCCTGCTTTTAATTGACACAATAACTGTATATATTTATGGGATACAGTGAGATTTTGAAGCCTTGCACTTATGTTGGGTTTATCTCAAGTATTTTTTTCTAGATGCTATTGTAAATGAAATTGTTTCCTTAATTTCATTTTCAGATTATCCATCACTAGTGTATAGAAATACAATTGATTTTTTGCATATTGACCTTGTATCCTGCAACTTTACTGTACTGGTTTATTGGTTCTGAAAGGGATTTTTATGGATTTTCTAGATAAGAAATCATACCATCTGTGAATAGAGATAGTTTCATTTACTTACCATTATTCTCACTAAATGAATCAATAAGTAAGAGCTGTGGAGTAATTCCTGCAGTCTAGACAGTCTCTAGAAGGTGGCCTTGAGAAGGCCAGCAGTGATCAGGAGGGGATGAGAACAGGTTTAGGACTGTGAGATTGGAGCGGGGACTGAGGGGGAGAAAGTCAGGAGGAATGACAGGCAGGTGCAAGGTAGAATCGGTGAGTGGTAGATCAGGAAGTCCTAGATCAGGTTGCCCGTGGCACAGTCATTTTTATTACCCTTTTAGCAGGCTGGGTGCCTCTCCTGGAACACATTTAAAGGACCCAAAGGACTCCTTCCAGCTGAGCCATCTGTAGCAGGAAAAAGACCTAAGTCTAAGCCATTCTTGTTGGCTTTATGCAGCCAGATAGGCTGTGAAGTAGGCAAAGGGCAGAAGAGGAGAGAGAGCCAACATTTATCATCTAGTATGTGGCAACATTTTGCATATACTGTTTAGTATAACCCTTACAGTACTCCTACTTTTGCAAATGTGAATCTGATGTTTGTTTTGTATAATATTCAGAAAATGAATGATACTTATGTAGTGGTAGCTGCCATCACACCATAAGTCAGTTGCTCATTTCTCCATCCATGAGGCAGCCATCCTCTGTATTATAAGAAGCTGATTTCTCAATTAGTTGTGTGAAAACTGAAAAGCATGTAGTAGTAAAACAATATCCTACATTAGTGATCCTCAACCAGGAGTGTGTTAGGAGAAAACTCTCTTGTATTTCTGCATGTTTATGAGCAGGGGCACCGCACTTTTGTTCTAGTTATCTTTTTTGTTTTGTTTTGTTTTTTAAGACAGAGTCTTACTCTGTCACCCAGGCTAGAGTGCAATGGTGTGATCTTGGCTCACTGCAACCTCTGCCTCCCGGGTTCAAGAGATTTTCCTGCCTCAGCCTCCCGAGTAGCTGGGATTACAGGCATGCACCACCACGCCCTGCTAATTTTGTCTTTTTAGTAGAGACAGGGTTTCACCATGTAGGCCAGGCTGGTCTCGAACTCCTGACCTCAAGTGATCTACCTGCCTCCGCCTCCTAAAGTACTGGGATTACAGGTGTGAGCCACCATGCCCAGCCTTGTTCTAGTTATGTTTTCAACGATTTTTTTTCAAGATTATGAAGGAAATCATCTTGGCAGACAGAATAAGTGTCCCCCTCCAGAGAAGAGAGATTTGCTTACTGTGTATGATAATAAAGATAATGTTGGCCAGGCACAGTGGCTCATGCCTATAATTCCAGAATTTTGGAAGGCCAAGGCATGCAGGTCACTTGAGCCCAGGAGTTCAAGATCAGCCTTAGCAACATAATGAGACTCCATCTCTACCAAAAAAAAAAAAAAAAAAAAAAATTGACCAGGCATGGTGGTGTGCATGTGTGGTCCCAGCTACTTTGGAGGTTGAGGTGGGACACCTGCTTGAGCCTAGAAGGTCAGGGCTACAGTGAGCCATGACGGAGCCTCTGCACTCCAGCCTGGGTGACAGAGCAAGGCCCTGTCTCCAGAAAAAAAAACAAAGATAATGTCTCCCTCATTAGTGTAAAAGTTAGTGTAAGATAGTGTAAAAGTTGGGCAGGTTTGCCTGCAGTTCTTTCAACCTTTTAGAAGATTTTGGTTTCTGAAACTTCAGGCTCCTCTGTGTGACGAACCCAATATGTGCTCTGTATTCACCTGGGCCACTCTGCATCACCCTGTGGTGCCAGAGAACGAAGGGAACCAACCTGCACATGAAGTTTATGCTGCTTGCTGTGCTTTGTCTCTAATCCAGGAGTCTCGTGTCTTCTGCCAGCGTACGTGGAACTGCGGCAGACTAACTCCTGTCAAGGTGCTCATCTAAATCACCTGTGGGATTTCAACGATCCATACCTGCCTGGGCCCTACCCCAATGATTCAACTGTTCTCACTTTTCCCCCATCCCAGGGCAGAGGGCTGGGGGATGTGGGCAGTGGTGTCAGGGTCTAGCTGGGAGGGGGTGAGGGGAGAGGAGGTTGAAGATGAGGAAATGCCTGGTCTGCTGTCTTGGTAGCCCTAGTATCAGCCCTGTCCCATAGGTAGACGTGTAAATGTCCCAGGTGGAGCCCATAGCAATGATTCTGATTGAGTGTGTCTGGAGTAGAGGCCAGGTACCTGGGTTTCTTTAAGTTCTCTGAATTGTTCTGAGCACATGACCAATTGAGACCACTGTTCTACAGCGGTCGGGCCCCCAGGCCGACCAAGCTGGCCAAGCTTCTGAAGTCAATCAGTGCACAGTTGAAGGTACTCAGCAGGGTTCTGAAGACACTGTAGGAAGGAAGAAGGCAGCTGCAGGAGTGCCCCATGGGAAGAGATGGGCCTCCTCTAGTGGTCGCACCAGGCTTTGTCTGATAACCACAGCACCCCCTTCTCAGGGCATCCGGCTGGGTGCATAGGGTATGTGTACCTGCAACTTCTTAGAGAACAACCTTCCCCAGAGGGCAGTGACTGCAGAACTGACACCTGCCCCGAGCATTTTATCCAGCCTGTGAGAGGGCGCCCTCTCCTGGACATGCTGCTGCTGCTCATATAGTTCCTTCATTTAAAACTGAGTCTCTGAAATGATAAGAACACTTCAATAATTATTCTAAAAACATGCATTTGTGTTACACACAACTGTCTGTTTCTCTCTCTCTCGTACATACACACCCCTCTAGAGCTGTATGGCTTGTTATAGGCTTTGAAAATCTTTTATATTCACCAAGCTGTTCCTGATGGCACAGCTAGAAGGAGCTGGAGAAAAAGGCAAGTCAGTCTGAAGATTGCTTGTAGGCTGAGAGTTAAATTTCCCCGCCGATGGGTTCCTCCAGGGAAGGGATGCAGAGTGTTGGACTTTCCTGTGCCAAAGTTGAGAGTGGGGCTCCAGTGTTTGCTGAATGCTAATAGAATTTAGCAGACTCTTGTTCTCCCTGGAGAAAGAGCTTTTGAAAGCAGGCATTGTCCACAGAAAAGAGGTGAAGTGTTTGGGCTAAGAGGAGGAGGGTCAGGCAGCCATTAAGAGAGGTTTGTGATTACATTGATGCTGTGTGGGAAATTAAAAAAAAATTAAAGTGAAAAAAAGACCATGGCAAGAGCATCCTGAGTCTCAGGGGTTGTGTATTGGAATCTGAAAAGTGGAGAGGATATTTACCATCACAGGGGGGCTCTCAGATCATGAATGTTAAGCATTTGGTGCACTGGGAACACTCCTTACTGGCAGCTATAAATACCATCATTAGCTGCATGCTCAGCTGTTTTTGCTTTTCCCCCAATCCTAGGGCAGAGGGCCGGGGGATGTGGGCAGTAGTATCAGGGTCTAGCTGGGCAGGGTGAGGGGGAGAGGAGGTTGAAGATGAGGAAATGCCTGGTCTGCTGTCTTGGTAGCCCTAGTGTCAGCCCTGTCCTGTAGGCAGATGTGTAAATGTCTCAGGTGGATCCCATAGCAAACACCCTTCTGCTCCTTCCCCACCAGAGTTCTTTTCAGGGCTATCCAAGAGACGGCCAGAATCCATTCCCTGCCTAAAGAACAGAGAATCTGACTTGAGCCACTGTCTTGCGACTCGATTTCCCTGCAGATACTACGGAGTTTGAGCCCCTGGTGTAAGGAATATTTAGAAAATCACCTTCAGAAGCAGTTTCCCACCCCAAGATGGCAGCTGAAGAAGGCAATGCTATCTGAGCCCATGCTGGTTATGGGTTTTCTGCAGCTCCCCACAAACCACCCCAATACCACATGCATCTCAGCCAGGCCAATCCGGGTTGCTTTTTCCTTTAAGTCAGGGGTCTGTAGCCCCTGGGCCATGGAACAGTACCAGTCCGTGACCTGTTAGGAACTGGGCTGTACAGCAGGAGGTTAGTGGCAGGTGAGTGAGCGCAGCTTCATCTGTATTTAGAGCTGCTCCCTATCACTCTCATTACCACCTGAGCTCCACCTCCTTTCAGATCAGCAGTGCCGTCAGATTCTCATAGGAGCGTGAACCCTATTGTGAACTGTGCATGTCAGGGATCTAGGTTGCCTACTCCTTATGAGAATCTAATGCCTGATGATCTGTCACTGTCTCCCATCACCACCAGATGGGACCATCTAGTTGCAGGAAAACAAGCTCAGGGCTCTCACTGATACTACATTATGGTGAGATGTATAATTATTATATGTTACAGTGTAATAATAATAGAAATAAAGTGCAGAATAAATGTAATGCACTTGAATCATCCTGAAACCATCCCATGACTGGGTCCATGGAAAAATTGTCTTCCACGAAACTGGTCTCTGGTGCCAAAAATGTTGGGGACTCCTGCTTTAAGTGACTGCAGACTTCATTTGCATATTTGGGTTTGCCCTTTTGCCAGCTTCTCGGTCCTTTCACACCTTTCCATTGAACATTCACTGGGCATCTGCCTCCCACCCTGCAGCTGTAATTTTCAGATTTACAGAACTCAGCTCCCTAGAGAAACCCCAGCCAGCCACCATCACCTCATCCCCAGCTGCAGTGATTGGCTCAAAGGGTGACTATGTCACCCAAACCCAGCCAATCAAAGTCTTTTTATTAAACTTCCACATGTAGGGCTCTTCTATCTTGGATTTGTATTACCTGGGATGGCAGAAAGCTGGTTTTTCCGGTGCTGATGTCCCAATCCCCTGACTCAGAAAGAGTGTCTGTAGGGGAGAGAACAAGCCCTACACGTGAGGAGGTGTGGAGAGTTGGAGAGCACTCATGCCTTTGCTTTAGTTCCTGAATTCAGTTGTGCCTGAGGCCACTTCTGTCCCTGTCCTTTCACAGTTATCTGTACTAATGCATTCCAGGCCCTGCTTGATGATTTGAATTGTTGCTGACTCTTTTAAAACTCTAAAGTGGTGATGACTATAAACTCACACCCCAAGCAATTTTTCAATGCAGGGGGTGGTATGTCTGTATCAGTTTAATCTTTTTTTTTTTTTTTTTTAAGATGGGGTTTCACCATGATGGCCAGGCTGGTCTTGAACTCCTGACCTCAGGTGATCCACCCACCTCGGCATCCCAAAGTGCTAGAATTACAGGCAACCAGTTTAATCTTTATTTGAAGATTAGAACTGTTGCTGGCCTGTCTCGGGCATTCCAGGCTCTGTCCTGTGTGATAACTCCTTCCTTCTTTGCTCTGCATACAGCACCACTGTCTCCATCATTTATTATTATTGTTATCATGGTTATTATTTAAACCATATAAAGTTCTGCACTGAGGATTTCATGCATTAAATTTGTTTCCTCCACAACAAGATGACAAGTTTTGGAATGATTTTTACATTTTAAAAAACAGCCTTCTCAGGACTGATCTTAATTCTGGGCACCTATCCAATAAATACTAACATTAATTGAATAAAAAAACATTTTCTCAAAACACAGAACCAAATGCGTGGCCTCCTCTGAGTACGATCACACTCCCTGGTGATTGAGCCTTCAGCTGATGCTGATCATTTGAATGTTCACATTCTCAGTGTGAAGAGGCCAAGCAGAAGCACATATGGTGTGAGCCAGGGGAAGAGATTTTTCTACAACTCCTCTAAAATAACAATTGTTTTGGGAGGAATCCCAGAAAAACACACATTCATCGTTGTTGCTGTTTTTCCCTGAGTAGTTGCAGGACCACAGTGATTCTGAAGCAGCAGGTCTTGGTCAAGCTGAAGGAAGATGGGGGGACCTGAGATTGGGGTACAGGGAAGGAGGGACAACACTTCAGCACAGAAACAAGGCCCAGACTTTCTAATTTGGGATGCTTTTTGCATGTACTTCTTTACTGAAGGAGACAGTGCTTTTGATGCATTTAATACTGGCAAATTATTTTAAAATGGCTAAAACACAGATAGAACCTTTCTGCTGTGGTCAGGGTGCAGTCAGGAAAGCAGATCCCAGGGCAGGGAGTTGCATGGAAGGAACTTAGTACCGTAGGCTAGTTAGAAGGGTGTTGTAAAACCAGGGGAGGGTGAGGCTAACTCTGGGTTCAGAGATTAGCAGCTTCAGGAAGCCATTACCATTGCTAGGCCTGGAGGAAATAAGGGAGGGGGACTGAGCCACCAGACCTAGGGATGGTGAACTGGAACTCTGGAGGAGGGGCTGCATGAGATGCCACCTGAGGACCCATGGCTGAAACCGTGGGGGAAAGGCCATGTTGGGAAGAAGAAATAGAAGCCAAGAAAGGGCTGTGTGGTGGAGCTGGGTCCAAGGAGGAAATGTGGTTACCTGCAGAGAGAGACGTAATCACTGCCCAAGAAAAGGCTGGAGAGGGAGGCGGAGCTGGTGTATTACCGAGTTTCCCCCGTCTTTCATCCATGCCTCCATTGGCTCAAACTAACAGGAAGCAAGTGGGCATGGGAGTATCAAGCAGAGCAGGGGAAGCTGGGTAGTGGGTCTGAAAGCAAACAGACAGATAACTTGCCCACCTGTACCCACTATATTTCTGCCACACAAGTCTGCATGCTTTGGGGCACAGCAGATGTTCTAGGCTGAAAAGAGATGATGATGAAGAAAAACTGTGTACAGAGGAGTAAATGTTCCCACTTCCAGGCTTCAGTAAACATAAACCAGTATATCTATTGATGGTTGACAGGAAAAGATTCCCACTTTTCCAAGAGTCTCAGATCCCACCACCACTGAGGGGCAGGGACTAGTCCTGCTCTTCCTTAGTTTCCCCACAGTCAGCAGGTATTGCAGGAGACTCAGACGAGGCAGGGAAAGGAGAGCCTTTCAGCTCTTCTCCTTGAGCTCCATTTCCCCACCTCTTCTGCATCTGGTATGCAAACGGACCATATTGCCACTGGGAGCAAAGCAAAATCCCTAAACATGGCTTGCATTGCATTACTAATCCACCTGATCGTCAGAGTTTTGGTTAACGCAAGTTTACACAGATTTTCAAAAAATCATTGACCTTACAAAGCTTTTATTTGACTTTTAATTCGATTCTATGGACTGCCCCTGCCCGCCTCCCATCCCCACAATCCACTGGGCAAACAATCCTGATCAAGCTCACCCTTCCCTCCCCTAACGCTCTTTCCAAAAATGCTACTTGAGCATCTACTCAGGACCAAAAGCTAGGGTTTCAAATCAAAGATGAATAAGACACAGTCCTGGCTCTTTTCCCTCCATTTCCCTAAAACAGTAGTTATTCCTCTCCCCCCAACCCACCCCCTGCAGAATCCTTCCTGCAGATGTCACCTCAATGAAGCAAATAATACACAAAGCAGGGAAAGTGAAGGTGCTGTGCTTCAGCTGGGCACAGAAACCCCAATCCTCTCCTCACCACCTCCCCCAGGCTGGGCTCATTCTAGAGATCCCTGGACCTTTTCAAAACAAAGTTTGCAAATTCTTGCTCCAGGGCAATTCAGTAAAAGCACATAAACTCCTTAGCAAATCTGTTGGGAGATAGAACCTAACTTAGGCTTGTCATAAAAATTGCTAAACTTTACTGCCTGTGTGCCTGTTGGTACAGGAGTCCGTCAGGTAACGGCAAATAATCCCTATTCATGGGATAAGGCTTTATAGGAAAGAAGCAAATGAAATAATTTGAAAGTGGTTCATAAACTATAAGCTCTTTAAAAAAAATCAAGGGTTGTCGTTTGGTAATTATTCTTCCTAGGCAGAAATTCCCATGAAGACTGGAAAGAGAGGGAATGAAGGAGCCTCATAATGAAGGCTTTTCCTTGATTCCAGCCGCCTGAATGATCACTGGGTTATGGCTGCCAGCACATTCCATGTGGGCCCAAACACAAGCCCATTTCTTATGTTTGTGTCTGGTACATGATCTGGCCACATCCCCGTGTCACAGCCCTCCTAAAAAAGATGCAATCACAGCAGCACCTTCCCTGGGCCCTCATGTTCACCATGATGTACAACAATCATAACAACAGTGGTAAACAAAAGTTCAAATTGAATTTAAAGATCGAATTGGCTTTTACTGGGCATTCATGTATTGAACAGTAACCTATTCAAAGATTTAAAAAGATGAGCTGAGCAGAGGACTTTGGTTTTATATACAGAAAGGGCTAAAGAAGCAGAAAGCAGGAACAAGAAGCAGATTAGTCAGCTGAGAGTTTCTCATGCACCCAGCACAAGTGACTCCATTCTGGTTTGGTCTGGTCTATTGGGTCCTAGTGCAGGAGCTCAGTCCAAAACAGGAGCCTCCCATACATTTCATTTAACATAAGTTTGTGTGCACTTGATTTTGTAGGGTGTCTTAGTCTTTTCATGTTGCTGTAAAGGAATACCTGAGGCTGAATACTTTATAAAGAACAGAGGTTTGTTTGGCTCATGGTTCTAAAGGCCGTACAAGAAGCACAATGCCAGCATCGGCTTCTGGTGAGGGCCCTGGGCTGCTTCCGCTCATGGCAGAAGGTGAAGGGGAGCCAGCACATGCAGAGATCACATGGCAAGAGAGGAAGCAAGAGAAGGAAAAGGGGAGGGAGATGCCAGGCTCTTTTCAACAACTAGCTCTTGTGGAAACTAAGAGTGAGAACTCCCTCACCCCCAGCCAGGGAGGGAATTAATCTATTCATGAGGGATTCACCTTCATAATGCAAACTCCTACCATTAGGGCCCACCTCCAATATTGAAGATCAAATTTCAACATGAGGTTTTGGGGGATAAACCTCCAAACTACAGCAGGGGATGTATAGACCTTGTTTCCATTGACCAACTGTAGCTCCCACCACGTTTAGAGTCCTCAAAGATGAGGACTGCATCTTGAGCTGAGGCTCCTCACAGCCACCACCAGTGTACCATGGGGTAGAGTCCAGTGCTCAGCACTCCCAGGCACTTGCATTGTACCCCATGGTGGACTCTGGGAGGCCCCTCCATGCACCCCTTGTTCATCATTCCTATCTTCTCGGTCTGCCACAAGAAAATACCACAGATTGGGTAGCTCAAACAATAAGAAGTTATTTTCTCACAGTTCTAGAAGCTGGAAGTCCAAGATCAAGGTGCCGCCAGGGTTGGTTTCTCCTGAGGCCTCTCTCCTTGGTTTGCAGATGGCCACTTTCTCCTCATGTCCTCACAGGGCCGTTTTCTCTGTGCATACACCCCTGGCGTCTCTTCCTCTTCTTGTAAGGCCACAGTCCTAGTGGTTTAGGGTCTTACCCTTATAACCTCATTTACCCTTAATTACCTCTTTAAAGGCCCTATCTCCAAATATAGTCACTTTGGAGATTAGGGCTTCCAGCATATGAATTTTGGAGGGACACAATTCATTCCATAACGGAAGGGACATGAGGAAAAGTGTGAATGCTGCAGCCTTTTAGAAAAGCAGTTTGGCAATAACTATTAAAAATTGTTTAAAAAGATGCTCTTCTACCCAGAAATTTATTGCTTAGAAATTGCCTCATAGCTAGAAAACTACCAGCAATATTTAAAATGTGTTCAAGGGTGTTCATCACAGCATTGTCACTGTGGCAGACAGTTACACCTGGATCAATGTATATGCCCATCAATGGGAAAGTGGGTAAAAAAATCATGGTGAAATACACATCACCAGAGAGACTCTGTGGCCATTAAAAAGAATTAATTAGAACTGTACCAATTTACCTGGAGGGATTTCCATAAAATGTTACCATGTGAGAAAAGCAAGATGCATCAAGTGTGCATAGGGTGACTAGAAATGATAAAGCAAATCTTATATGCATCTGTATTGCTATATGATCACAAGGGTTGTTAACACAGGTAGCCTGGAAGGTGCTGGTGGAGGGGACTGATGTGACAGGGAGGTTACAGAGGTGGGATCCCTGAAAGAGGAAATACATTTTTATGAGATTGTGTCAAGTAACAAAAACAGAAAACCAAACACCGCATGTTCTCACTCATAGGCGGGTGTGGAACAATGAGAACACATGGGCACAGGGAGGGGAACATCACACACTGGGGTCTGTTGGCGGGTGGGAGGCTAGGGGAGGGACAGCAGGAGTTGGGGAGGTTGGGGAGGGGATAACATTGGGAGAAATGCCTGATGTAGGTGATGGGGGAATGGAGACAGCAAACCACCATGCACCAATCCTGCAAGATCTGCACATGTACCCCAGAACCTTAAGTACAATTAAAAAAAAAGATTGTGTCAAGTAAAACTACAATATGTATGATGCAATCACACTTTACCATTTATGTGAAGTATATAGGTGTGTATATGTTTAAAGATATTAATGAAATGAAGTAAACTCATGTCTGTCCCAGAAAACTAGAGATGACTGGGCACTGGGGGGTAGAAGGCACAAGGCAGGACAGGAAGCAGATGAACTAGAAATGGCCCAACCCACCTTTCTTCTTAGCAACCCCTTGTTCCCCAGTGGGCCTGGAATCTTCCAGAATGGGAGGAGAAGGAAGTGAAGGATTAAGAAAAGTTGGCAGAGTCTTCAAGGATTTGCTATGCCAGAAGGCTCACAATTTTCCTCATGCTGTGGTCTGGTTGTGGAAACAAATACCTCTAATCCCCTTTAAGTAGGCCAGAAAATGAGCCACTTAAGGATATGCATTACTGGATTAGTGTGGAGGAACAAACTCAAAGCCAGGGACTTTCACAGCAGAAACATTCATTGTCTGGCATGTCCTGTCTGTCCTGGGCAGCCTGTCAGCAAATAAAGCACATGTATAGAAAGATGGTCTTCACCTTCAAAATGAAAAAATTTGCTAATATCATCTCTTTATATATTTTTTTAAATCCTAAAAGAAACAAAATAGAGATGGCTTGAATCACTGTTTCCCTTGGTTCTCCCTTGCCGTCTTGGGGCCCCATTCTTCAGAATTCTGCAGCTGAAGGATGTCTAAGAATGGAAGCAGTGCTCAGGTCATTGCTAAATAGTTGTCCAGGCTAGTCAGCTAATGGTGTTTATAGAGTGACTCGAAGAAGTATGGGCGGCTAACCACCAGTAGGTGAAGACATTCAAATGACAACTGTCAACTCCTCAAACGACCGCCAGGCAAACCTTTACACCAAGCAAAGCCAAGTTTATGAGACTTACTGCAATGGAGAGCACAGTGCCTTCTAGGGTCTTAGTAGTGGCTCAAAGAGGAAAATAAGGAGAAGACCTTTATAGAGTTTTAGGTCCTAGGCTGGCTAATTTTAAGGTAGGTCTTGCAAGGGGAGAACTGATTGAGATTGGGTAGAATTTCTGATATAACAGTTATGGACTGGTGAGCATGCTAAGGTAAAGATCTTGAAGTTAGTTTTGAGGAGCAGCTAAGGCTTCAGAAGTCAACTCTTTTAGCTGGTTTGCAGTCTTATTCAGAAACAAGTACTTTCTGGAGTAACCAGCTAAGTTATTTCACTTGGTCTCAGCATTGTTTAGCACAGGGACCAAACTATATTTGGTTTTAGTTCTCACCACTTAAATTATTTACACCTGGAAGTTTCCAGTAACTAGAACTTACTAAGATGGAATCATGACAGTCAGCTCCCAACGTACTGCCCCAAATCTTTGCTTGTAATGGATCATGTGGTAGTAAGTATAACTTGAAGTAAGAATGATGTAAAAAATTCAGAAAATGTTATATCTATAGAAAAATAATAATCTTATTTATTTAAGATGCCAACAGTAGAGAGATTAAGAGCATTGGTTCTGGAGATAGACTGCCTGGCTTCAAATCCTAGTTCTGCCCTTTACTAGCTGTGTGACTTTGAGTAAATCACTTGACAGCTCTGTGTCTCTTTCTCATCTTTAAAATGGGAATAATATAAGTTCGCTCCTCCTAGGGTATTTTGAAGATTAAGTGAGCTACTATATGTGTGGCATTTAGAAGATTGCCTGGCAGTTACTAACTTCAACAAATGTGAATATTATTGTTTAATAGCTTGACAGTTATTTAAATCTAAAACCAAAGTCCTCCACCTGCTGCTTTCTCAACCCCATCTTCTCCATCGGCACCCTCTTTATTTTTTCCAGAGTCTGCAGTCATTTGGAGGCTTGTCCTCTGCATTAATCTTAGTCTTCTCTTGGGATCTCTACACCACTTTCCCAAACCAGTACCTTGAGGGCAAAATTCATATACAAATAAGGGAGAATCATGGGTGTGATGGAAGGTCCAGGTACCAGGTGGGAAGCTGAACATAGAAGAAAAGCCTGAAGATTACAAGCTGCTGCTTATATGGAGTTTTGAGTGATACAAGAAAGTTTATGACCCCCAAGTTTTTGTTTGGGGCATAAGGCTGGCAAGCTTTGTATATGCCCCTTGCTATATTTTTAGAAATTCCTTGCTCTCACTGAACATTTATTTGTTTGGCTTGATTTCAGATGGGACAGAGACTGAAATCTGGGATCTTGTGGTTTGGGTATATGGTTGTGTGTCTAAGACATTCATTCCACAAGACCAGAGTCTGACTGTCTATATATAAAGGGAAGTGCCTAGGAGGGGAACTTGCTTCTGTACAAAGACTAAAGCCAGCCAAGAGCCTGGCTTCTTTATGAGTCTTTTTGTTCTACAGAGATTTTATTCTACTGTAATGTACTGGCAACTGTAAATTTTATGCATGCGCATTTATTTGCTGTTATGCTGTGATATGGTTTGGTTGTGTCCCCATTCAAATCTCGTCTTGAATGATAGTCCTCATAATCCCTACATGTTGTGGAGGGACCTGGTGGGAGGTAACTGAATCATGGAGGAAGTTTACCGAATGCTGTTCTTGTGATAGTGAGTGAGTCTCACGAGATCTGATGGTTTTATAAGCGTCTGGCATTTCCCCTGCTGACTGTCCTGTGAAGAGGTGCCTTCCACCGTGATTATAAGTTCTCCTGAGGCCTCCCCCAGCCATGCAGAACTGTGAGTCAATTATACCTCTTTTATTTATAAATTACCCAGTCTCAGGTATTTGTTCATAGCAGTGTGAAAACAGACTAATACATGTTGTATATTAGAATTGAGGGATAAGTGTCACATCCAGACAAAAGTGTGTTTTTTCCTGATGGTCTCTTTCAAGAGAGACAAAAGGTTTCATAAATACCCCTAGCAGACTGAACTTCACATCTTATTGGACAGAAATGGGTCAGGTGCTCATTTCTAAACTTAGTGGCCAGGGGATAGAATTACCATAACTGACTTTGACTGGCATACAAATCCTGGCACCAACCACATGGACCCCAAAAGCATCTACTGTGCCTGATACAATTGTGTAGGTGCTAAAACACTATTTCATTTAATCCTACACTAGCCCTATGGACTAGATATTTCTTCAGTATTTTACAAAACAGAGGATTGGAGAGTTTAGTCATCATTATAATCAAGCATTTACTGTGTTCCAGGTGATGTCCTAAGTGCTTTACATGTATCAGCTCAGCTAATCCTCATCAAAGCGTTTTGGGGTAGGCTCCATTGTAAGTTCCTTTTTATAGATGATGAAATTGAGAGATGCAGAGAAAAGTTTCAAGCTCTCACAGCTAGCAAGGGGAAGTCAGGGTTCAAACATGGGAAGTCTGACTCCAGTGTCAGAACATCTCACCATACACTCCTGAGGTCATGTACTAATGTCGTCATACATGACCAAGACAGATGGAGGGGGTGAGGAGTCAAACGCAACTTGATCTGCCTCCAGTCTCCAAAAGCTTGTCAGGCTATACCATAGCCCACACCATACATTAGTACACTGCTTTAGGGCTATCAACTATTCATTTCACATGTTAGTTCATGTCATTATCAAACTAATCCTATGAAGTATAATATTATTTGCAAAGGAGAGAGCAAAGCCTGGGACATCTAAATAAAGTCACAGTAAATAGGAGACAGAAACAATCTCAAACCCAGGCTGACATTGCCACAACCAGTTTTCACTTTCTAGGCTCCCCATCTGTGGAAAATGTAAGATCAATCCTGAATCTTGCATGTTGTCAAATACAGGTTGTGGGTGATTTCCTTATTTACTGTGGAAATTTTAGGGATGTGGGAGGATAGGCTTTTCTACAAGCAAACCACTATTGTAGAATTCTGGCCTGAGGGTGCATCATTGTCTACCTCTTTATTGATGCTATATGAACACTGGTTAATAAATGATAGTGATTGAGTGCTTAGTATTACTAATTGATCATAATTAAAAACCTGGTCTCTCCACATTGCCAATGTTTCCCTCACTCTTCCAACATAAAAGAACAACATAGACTTTTACTTTGACATCATTTTTAAGTAATTTTAGTTACAAAGGGAAAGAACAGAATGGATGAAAACTAGAATATAAAATGACAAATGAATGGACATATCAAGGGAAGCAGAGCTTTACATGGGTGCAGGAGAACTCTCAAGTGTACTTGGCAAACACAAGCCAGGTGTAGACACAATTCAAGTGTCATCATTAGTTGTGTTTTCAACTGATAGCAACAAGAGATAGACAAATTCCTAGGCAGACAGGGATGAGTCCCTGGTGAAACCCAAACTTCAAACCAAAGACAGTTTAAAGCCCGAAAACCTAGCTGCTGGGCCTAGATAGAGTCCAGGACCAGAGTGAGAACTTCTATCCCTGTCTTACCCTCTCTCTATCTATTGATTCTTTCTAGCTGATGCCTTTTAACCAATTGAATGGTGCTTTTTCCAAAGCTCACCTACATGAACCAATCAGCAGGCATACCCCCTTCTAAGCCCATAAAAACCCTAGACTCAGCCTCACAGAGGGCTATCCACTTTAGGGCTCCCTCTTGCAGCTGAGGACTACCCACTTCAGGTCCCCTCTTTGTCAAGAGATTTTCTGTCGCCCAAGAGAATTCTTCTCTGCTTTGCTCACTCTTTGATGCTTGCATACTTCATTCCTTTTGGTCACGGGACAAGAACCCGGAACCCGCCGAATGGTGAGTGGGAAGAAAGCTGTAACACACCCCTGTTCACTGAGTAACACACCCCTGTTCACTGAGCTGTGGACAGTTGAGAACAAAAACTGTAATATGCCCCTGTTTGCCAGGTACAAGTGAGAAGAAAAGAAGCCACTGAGAACCATCCTCTCCTAGCTGGCTTGCTGAACTACAGAAGCTGCAACATTTCTTGGGAGCTTAGACCTCAGTTCTCCCCATTGATGTGATCTCCAAGTTTTCAGGTGCTACTGTGTTTGTCTAGACACTGGCACCCAAAATGGAAGCCACTCGTGGCACACCCAGTTCAGCCACAGGCTGAGCCCAGAGCCATGATGGGTGTGGGGAACCGGGCCAGGGAGCCAGCCAAGTGCAGCCTGCCAGTTGGAGTGGGTGGAGCAAGGCTCGCAGGCCTAACCAAGGCCCTAGGTAGAGGTCGTGGCAGCCACAGACATTTCTGGCTGGCAAAGAGGCATTGAAGGAATCCTGTGACACAATTATTTTTATTTTTTATTTTTCTAGTTTTTATTTTATTTTTATTTTATATTTGTTTTATTTTTTATTATATTTTTATTTTTTATTTTTGTTATTATTATTTTTTGAGACAGTTTTGCTCTGTTACCAGGCTGGAATGCAGTGGTGAAATCTCGGCTTACTACAGCCTCCACCTCCCGGGTTCAAGCAATTCCCCTGCCTCAGCCTCCCGAGTAGCTGGGACTACAGGCACGTGCCACCATGCCTGGCTAATTTTTTGTATTTTAGTAGAGACAGGGTTTTACCTTGTTGGCCAGGTTGGTCTCAGTCTCCTGACCTGGTGATCTGCCCACCTCAGCCTCCCAAAGTGCTGGGATTACAGGCATGAGCTACCGCATCCAGGCTATTTTTAATTTTTTTTAATGAAAAGTTTGTAACATTTATACTTTTACACAGTAAATAAAACCATCACTTAGGTTTCACCATTTCTGAAGCCAGATTTTTTCATGATTCTGATGATAATTGTCCCCACCCCACCCCATTGCCACCCTTGGGTCCCTTCAGCACTTTTATAACTGTTGGTTCATTCAAAGATGTAACTAGATTAGGAGATATTATGACCACGCTTTGATATTTCTACCTGTCTAATTTTTAATTCTTAGAAAGCTAACTTACAAAACCAGGGTTAGATACTAGTTAAGGAAAATTAGTTGGGATATTAATGCTTCAATATACTATTTAAGATCAGACAATAAACAAGCTTACACCTGGTGATAACATATCCAGCTTTTCTTTCAATAGGAATTAGGAGTCTTAGCAATATAAAGACTCAACAGTCCAATTCTAAAATGTCATTAAGCATAATTAACAATGTGTATATTACTTATGGAATACAGCTAGGGTAACTAAATGGCATAGTCACAGAATTTCAGGCATGGTGCTTGGCACATATTAGACATTGAATGAGGTTTTGATGAGTAAATGAGTGGCTAATTTATGTAATCCCAACAAGATTATAGACTCATATGGTTCAGTCTTAAAACAATGTCACATTCAAAGAAACACAATTTCATAAATGAAATTGTTTTAAATACATTTTTCTTTATTATTGTCTTTAAATTCTTTAGTCTCACACCATGGGAAATAGATTAAATGCTAATCCACTCTTATGCCACACAACCCTTACCAACACCTCATGCCTTCTTTCTCTCTTGTACCCCTACCATTTTAGTTCTTTCAAGGTGCTATAATGGAATATCATCACCTGAGCAGCTTATAAGTAACAGAAATTTATTTCTCACAGTTTCGGAGGATGGGAAATCCAAGTTCAGAGCGTTGGCAGATTTAGTTCTGGAGCCTGGGAAATCCAAGTTCAAAGCATTGGCAGATTTGGTGTCTGGTGAGAGCTCATTTCTTGGTTCATAGATGGCATCTTCTTGCTGCTCCCTCACATGGTGGGGAGGGGGCAGGGCAGCTCTCTGGGGCCTCTTTAATAAAGGCACTAATTCCATTCATGAGGGTTCCATCCTTATGACCCAGTCACCTCCCAAAGACCCCACCTCTTGCTAAGATTACCTTGGGGATTAGGATTTCAATGTATGAATTTTGTGAGCTCACACACATCCAGACCATAGCAGCTATTCTTTGGAGCTTTTTGTTCACTAATGCCCCTCCCCTCCTCTGTCCAGCCCATGAAGCTTTTACTCCTCCTCCTCCCTCTTTCTCTCTGCTTTCTATGAGATAGGTTGATTTCAACTTCTTCATTCCTCCTGCCACCTTTCTAGTCCTTCCTTCATTTCTCATTCTCTGATTAAAAAAAAAAGTTATTATTGAGGAAAACAGTAATAAACTTTCAAGGCACACCATCTATGTCATCTATAACCTTTCAGGCTGTTAATATATTAGAACTATTCCTGGTGAATGACAATTTACTCTGTTCCTGCAGCCCCAGAGAAGAGATTTTACATCCTTTCCAGAATAGAACAACCATCAGACTAAAAGCCTCAGCATGTGTGACCTAAATCCCCGCTTACTGCTGCCTCCACACCTTTCCTTCAATGTTATTCAGTTGTTTGGACACATTCAGAATACTTGGTGATTGTGACTAGCTCATCCTTCAGCCTCCTTTTCCTCTGGCTGTGCAATGACAGTTCGCCTAACTTTTCAGTGTAGGCCATAATCACTTTAGTCACCTCTTCCCAGCGTTCTCCAGGACCTTGGCTGGAATTTATATATTAAATTTTTTCTTTCCATAGGTATTTTGGGGATAGGTGATATTTGGTTACATGAATAAGTTCTTTAGTGGTGATTTGTGAGATTTTGGTGCACGCATCACCCAAGCAGTATACACTGAACCCCGTTTGTAGTCTTTTATCCCTCACCCTCTCCTTGGCTGTAATTTAGATCCTGCTGACCAAGATCTGTGGTTTTCTCATGGCACCCATGGGATTGTGGGGCCTGCTGCCTACATTAAAATTCATGGCCCCAGTGGAAAAAAATAGTCTTAAAGAATTTCCACATCAAGATTTTTCCTTTTAGCAATTAGCATTTGTTTATTTTGTCAATTTTTGCTTTATTTTACAGAAGTGGGATTTCTATGGGTGGAAAGATAGTTTGGGGACTGACTGACTTTTTTCTTTGTACTATTCTTTGTCATTTAACTTTGTGCAACAAACAGTGTGACTTAAAAAAAAAAAATTCCCTACATGTTTTATCATTTACTTACTTTCTTGGTTGTCCCAATCAGGTTTTTAAAAATAACTGATTCTAATTTCCAAATACTTTTTAATACTACAGGCCCATGACTCAGGGTGGAGAATAATAATTACACAGGTTCTCTTCAAGTATTTCAATAGATTCTCAGTCCTTCTTTGTTCACAGCTTAGCTTAGAGTTCTTACTTTTTTTGGTGAAAGGAATTGAATTTGAAAGTCAGCAATATAGAAGCTTCAAAATTACTGCAGCCACCTACTACTTTCCAAAAATAAGCCACCCATCAAAACTACAGACTCTATCATTTATTACCCATGCATGTTCTATTACTAATGTTCTCAAATCAAATTTAAGCTTAAAAACAGAAGAATCTACAGCTTTGTTGACCACCCCTCCCACTCCCAACGATTCCACCCTTCAGCCCCATAACATGTTAGAGGGAGGAGTAATGAATTCTGGTTGTTTCAAGAGAATATGTGGAGCATCTGACTCTTTTGCTATCAACTTGAGGCATCCATAGTGACTTGACTCCTCGTTTGATTCCTTCTCTCCTTTTATTATCTAGAAAGCCCTTCCTGAACCCTCTTGTTGAACTAAATGACCCTTCTCCACTTTCCTAACCAGCCTCTACAAACCTCTCTTTGAGCGCCTGTCACGTTCTGTTGAAATTAAGTCTTATCCTCCCCACTGTATTTTAAAGTCTTCAAGGACAATGTCCATTTACAGGTCACTATTGTATGCTTAGTGCCTGGCACAAAGCAGGTGCTCTGAAATTCCTGGTGGAAGTGGAAGGGTCATGTGTATGTTGGGTGTGTGTGTGTGTGAAGGTGAAGGACATATTTTTCATTTGCCTTTATATAGCAACCACTCATCTTAACTTCAACCCCTATTCCAAATCTTCCTCTGAATTGTACAAATTTATTGTTATATTCTCTGTAGATGGATTTGGATGACACAAGAAATCCCTTAAAGTTATCAGCAATGTTCTCAGCCCTGAGTTTGATGGATTACTTCTGAGAGTGACAGTGAGCTGTGGCTGTAGACAGCTCATCCAATCCATGGCAGTTATTGTTAGGACTTTTTCACTTTCAAGAGAAAGAACATGAGCTAACATAAGAAAATGCAAAAGTCTTATTAGGGTACTGGATTATCTCATAGAACAACCTGGGCTTAGGAGGTCAGGGACCAGAAACCAGCATGCTGTAAGGAGCACAGGAAGTCCCTGTTCTGGACTCTCACCTCACTGTCTCTGGAAGTGTGTTTTGCTCTTTTCGTTTCCTACTGCAGATTGGTTTTCTCTGTTTCTCAGTCCACAGGAAAAGGAGACATCCATTGCCAACAGGCCCAATTCTGCTCATGTTCCCATTCACCAAAGTGGTTATGAAGCTCAAAAATCTTTGTCTGTTTATTTGTGATCTGTAGGGCCCAGGGCTGTGGCTTTCCTTGCCCAGAGCATCTCCTAAGGGAGGCTCTGCTAGGCCTTAAATTCCCAGAATCTCTGTGTAAATACAAATCAACCTGTCATGAGAACTGAGAACAAAACCATGAAGCCCAGTGTTACCATCTTTTTATTATGTCCTTTTGGAAATTCTAACAAATGCAGCAAACATTAAATAGAAATAAGAAATACAAATATATTACATATAAATTTAATACATAACAAAAGAGCCTTCATATAGTGAAGGGAAGAGTTATTTAATTCCTTGT
The DNA here is from genome assembly GCA_036589455.1 of Ateles fusciceps. Classification (NCBI taxonomy): domain Eukaryota; kingdom Metazoa; phylum Chordata; class Mammalia; order Primates; family Atelidae; genus Ateles; species Ateles fusciceps. Next base: position 12,188,081 of record JAZHEH010000630.1, read on the forward strand.
AAGGAAATTCCTAATTAGCAATTCAGAAAAATCTCTCTGGCCCTTACCTTTCTCTATGTATCAAATACCAATTTAATTCCATATACATTCGAGAGTTACATACTTAAAAATAAGCTACTGGAGGGGTGATATCGTCTGGCTCTGTGTCCCCACCCAAATCTCATCTTGAATTGTAATCTGAATTGTAATCCCCAGGTGTTGGGGGGAGGGACCTCGTGGGAGGTAATTAGATCATGGGGGCATTCCCCTTGTGCTGTTCTTGTGATAATGAGTTCTTACCAGATCTGATGGTTTTATAAGGGGCTTTTCCCCCACTTAGTTTGGCACTTCTCCCTGCCGCCATGTGAAGGACATGTTTTCTTCCCCTTCCACCATGATTGTAAGTTTCCTGAGGCCTTCTCAACCCTGTGGAACTCTTCAGCCCCGTGGAACTCTAATTTATAAATTATCCAGTCTCCGGTAGTTCTTCATAGCAGCATAAAAACAAACTAATACAAGAGGGGGAACAACAAAAGAAAATAGAAATGAATATTTATCAGATCTCTATGTGGGAGAGGCCTGAGTATAAATTTTCCGGAAAAAAAATGACAATGTTAAGTTTCTTAAAATTTAAAAGTGACTACAGTATTGCTGAAATAAAATCATACATCAGTACTTAAGTAGTACAACAAACAAGAGTGAGAAAAGAATTCGCAACAAATAAGACAGGAGTTAATATCTTCATTATCTAAATACTTCATACAGATTGTTAAGAAAAATGCTAAAAGCTCTGGTAGAATTGTCAACTTAGACACATCAGAAAATAATTTGGAGACATTTACCTCTTGGTTTACTATTTCTACTTTCTTGAGTCTAAACTGAACAAACAATCCAAAATTGGGACAAATATATTCATTGTAATAATGTTTATAATGAAACAAATCGAAAAACAAGCACAACGTTCATTATTAATACATGGCTTAGTAGAATGACTTAGTAAATGATGGCCCATTCTCTCAAGCTCACAAACATTCATCGAGCACTGCATAAGCCAGGCTCCGTGCAAGGAGCTGAAGGTACAGAGATGGACAAGGCAGAACCTCTGCCCTGCCTTCTAGTGTAATGCAGCAGATGACATGGGTGTGGGGGGGGAGAAAGGCAGGAAGTAGGCATTTATTGAGGGATTTCTGTGTGCTTGGCGTTTTACCTATTAACACAGGTAATCCATGAAGCGTTTAATCTTCTGAAGTGTTTAGTTACACAGCATTTAAATGATAAGTTGGGGTGGGAAGAGGCCTTCAGAGGGGGTCACATTGTGCAGCTTGGACAGAGCTGTGTGCATCTTGCCAAGTTACTTGTCTTCTATTGCTGGTCCTCAATCCTTGCCTCTCAGGTCGCTCCTAGGAACACTGGTGAGTGTCAAGTTTTGGCTGGAAGAAGGAGCTTTAGCCTTGGGTCTCCCTTCTAGCCAAATCTTCAATTTCTTGCAGTGTAGAAAGTCTAGAGTTATTGCTGGCTGGAGGTCCCAGATTTTTCCTACTAGTTCCCAGAGATATCTCCCTCTCCCCATTCCGGCTCTCCAGCTTGCATCTCACACCCAGCAGAGTATTCTTCAAACATAGGATCCTCTGTTTAATGGAATCCCACCTCCTATAAAACAGTTGGGGTTATAAAAAGCACAATACATGTTCACATGCAAAAACAAGTGGGCAAACAAAGACCTTTAATGGTTTCCCAATACCTAATAAAAAATTTACACACCAAAATTAATTTTCTACCATTTCCTGCTTTCTCACCACCCAGCTCCCCCAAAACCTCATCTCCCTTCAGTGTTTCTGTTTTAGAATCATGAGGATAAGACCACACAATAATAAAGTCAGAGTGTACAAATTTAACAAAAGTAAATAATATCCTAAATGCAAATGATGTGAAAAGAAGTTAACTCAGTATTAACCAAGGAACAGAGTAATTTTTGTAGCATGTGTGAATAGGAAATGATTATTGAGAACCTAACAGGATTTCTCTTCTCACAATTAAGCTTCCTTTCAAACTGGTAAAATATATGGTAATGAAATGGTTTTATGACACCCTGAATTCCCTGCTCGAAGATCTCTTAATAGACAGACCACCAGGGGCCACATAGTGGTCTGCTGACCACACTTGAAGCGAAAATCCAACCGGAGCTATTAAAAGAGAATATAATTTGGGACGAGGTCATGGTGGAGTCCAAGGAGTTTGTGGGAGATGTTCCAGAAGCCAAGAGGCCAATGCTCTGACAAATAGTTCCCAGTCACCCTCCAGCGACATGTGTTCCTGTTTTTCTGGGAACACCCCTAGGAGAGCTGCAAAGAACAAACTCGAGGGAGGTCACAGGGCTGAGGATGAAAAGGAGCCAGTCAGTGAAGCCCCAACTTAGGAAAAGAGACCGGCTCTAGGAAACCTAGCAGACCAGAGGCAGAGAGGGAAAAGTAGCTAGGAGAGAAGTACCTTGGGTGAAGACGCAGAAGGGAGGAAGAGCAGGGGAGAAGTAAAGGGCTTTGGTTTTAGAGTTGGGATTTACACTGATCTTTGTGGCTAAGGAGGAAAAGACAGTTGTCTCCCAAAGGTCTCCTACCTGGAGGCCTTCAGTAAGGTATGTGTGGGTGGTTTTGTCTAGGCAGGCGGGAGCTGAGCCTAACCAGGAGACTGTATGTGGGCTTGTGCTCATGCCCTGATCAGCAGTGCCTGCAACTCCTTGTTTTTTTCTTCCCAGTTCTGTGCCCCTTGCATAGCCACAACCTCTCGTCATCCCAAGGCAGCTCAAGAAATGACCCCTGGGCCAAGTCAGAGCCTGGCTGATACTCCAGTGGGTTTGGAGATGGGTAGGTGGGTAGAGTGCCAAGGGAACTGTTATCAGAATATCTTCATGGTCATGTGTCATGCTGTGATATAAGGGCCTTGGCATCAAAACCAGGTCGTTTGTGGATGCAAGCATTTGCAGTGTAAGGAGCATGTTAAGCTCCTTCACTTTGCACACCACTAAAGAGCAGATCTGTCCATTGGTGAGCTTCCTGCTTTAGTTGCTTTAAGGGAAAGGCATTTGGAAGTGGCTATTGAATGAAGCGTTTTTTTTTTATTTTTTTGAAACAGAGTCTCGCTTCTGATGCCCAGGCTGGAGTGCAGTGGCACCATCTCAGCTCACTGCAACCTCTGGCTCCTGGGTTTAAGCAATTTTCCACCTCAGCCTCCCAATTAGCTGGGATTACAGGTTCATGCCATTATGCCTGGCTAATTTTTTGTATTTTTAGTAGAGTCAGGGTTTCGTCATCTTGGCCAGGCTGGTCTTGAACTTCTGACCTCATGATCCACCCACCTTGGCCTCCCAAAGTGCTGGGATTACAGGCATGAGCCACTGCGCCTGGCCTGAATGGAGCATTTTAACTTGGTTGAAAAAAATTTGGGTTCTGGAACCAAACAGCCTGGGTCCAAATCCCCATTGCACCTTTTACTGGTTGTGTGACCTTGGGCTCCTTACACCTCGAGTTTCTCCTTTGTAACCAGAGCTAATACTAGCGCCACTTCACTGGGTTGTTATGAGGATTAATTGAGATATAATGTGGTGCACAGCATTAGAACAGCGCTTAAAGCAGAGTAAGTTCTCAACCAACACTAGCAGTTGTTCCCTTTCTCAAGGCTTTGCTAGGGTCTTTGCTCTGCAGCAAAGGGTTAAAGCTGCATTGATTAGGGAAATGTGGGTCTAGAACTAGTTAAGCCAGCATCTCATTTTGTTGCTAAGCAACCAGCTCTGAGTTCTGCAAATGTGCAGCTTGGTGTGCAGTTACCGCCCCTAGCAATCCAGCCCCAGTGAAGACTGTCACGAAGCATTGTTTTATATTACTTAAGAGCTCATTTCAAATTGTGGAGGAGGAGGGAGGCAGGCACAGACAGCACAGCCATAAAACATGAGCAAAACCAGTGCTTCTGGCTGGAGGAGCTCACAGTGGGTGCAAAAATAGGAAAACAAGTTATGAAGTGTGCTCCTACCCACCTGCAGCTGCAAGAGGGAGAAGTCACCTGTATGACTCACCCTTTCCTGGGGTTAAGAGGGGATCATGGTCTTCAGAACAGGATCCTCCATGCTTCAAGGGGGCATCTCTCCTTTGCCTGCATTTGGGTGTGGGGTTATAAGGCCTGGATACAAACCTGGATGTGTGGTTCCTCAGTGGGAAGGGGCAGGATGAAAAATGCCTACTATGACCTCACACTCCTTCCCTCAGGGAAGTCAGGGGTCATCAAATATTCCTTCCTTCCTTCATGTATGTCATTAAACATGTATTGAGTATCTATTGCATGCTCAAGATTTGCTAGGCACTGAGGATAAAACTTAAAGCAAGACAGTTGCTCTCTATCTTGTCCTGGTTCTTAGTTAAAAAATAGAAAGGGCCCAGCGCGGTGGCTAATGCCTGTAATCCCAGCACTTTGGGAGACTGAGGTGGGAAGATCATGAGATCGAGAGATCGAGACCATCCTGGTCAACATGGTGAAACCCCATCTCTACTAAAAATACAAAAATTAGCTGGGTGTGGTAGCATGTGTGTGTAATCTCAGCTACTCCGGAAGCTGAGGAAAGAGAATTGCTTGAAACCGGGAGGTGAAGGTTGCAGTGAGCTGAGATTGCGCCACTGCACTCCAGCCTGGGCGACAGAGCTAGACTGTCTTGAAAAAATATATATATATACTAAATTGGGACTGTGTTTTTTAACTTAGAGTGACTGGAAGAATCCATGGTATCTACTTGAGTTTTCATTTAGGGACAAGGGAAGAGCTAGCCCCATTGATATGTTTAAAGGGACAAGAGAATTCTAGACAGCAGGAAGTCTAATGCTGGCACATAAGACCTTAGGAAATGGTCCACCCTCCTCAGGGCAGCGAGGAATAGCTTTGCTGAGGTTAATAATGTGAGGATGGAGAGAGCAATAGATGAGCAAGAGTCAGACCTTGGTCATGACACAGCCAAGTTGCTTTCCATGACCCAGAGCTGTGTTAGGAAAGGGCCACAATACCAAGAGGCAGACAATGTGGGTTCTGGTCCTGGCCCTCCCATTTGCTACTTGCTGGACCACATGCTCACGTTGATTCTTTAGGTCTCTGTTTCCTCATCTGTACAATGGGTCTATGCACCTTCCCTGCCAGCCCATAGAGCTGTGGTGAAGGTCACATGAAGAGGTGCATGAGAAAGTGCTTGTCAAGTAGTAGGGGACCCACCCCGGCGAGGTAAGTTGATGTGTTGATAACAGTGAAGCCCAGGCCTAAGGAAAGAGGAAGCAGGACACATTTGTCGTGGTGTTTCTTACTCCCTTACTTCTGTTCGTTTCCACAGCATTCCCCGTGTAGGTCATCTAATCTCACCACCCCCAAAGAAAAGTTGGGCACATAAGTTGTTTGACCACATTCATGCACATTCATTCAATGTATTACCTCCCTAGGGTATTTTAATTTTAAAGTGGATGAAACAGGAAGCCCCCCCAAAAAGGAATATATAATACAGAAACACAGGGACCATGAGACTTATGTGAGTGGGAATATGTGGGGTCTGGGGCATTGCCCAGGCCACTCCACGGGTCAACTTGACTCCCACTTCAGGGGGGTCAGTGCTCTTGGGGGCCACACTCTTGAGTCTCAGTCCCCATGCCAAGGCCCCATTCTCATGCTGCCTAAGCAGGGCAGCTGAGACGTTTGGTGGAACTTGTAACTGTCAGTGAGTGGGTCATTCAGGGATTCTGCCTGAGTCCTCCATGTGGCCTACCAGGTGGGAAGAGGCACAGACGAAGAGTTAACGGCACGGTGGCCTTTACTGAAATGCTGTCAGCCCTTTCCAGGCCTCCACGACTGCCCCAAGTGAAGAGAAGTGACGTCCCCCACAGCATGGTGGAGGCAGCAGTGTCTCAGCCCCTCTCCATCCCTGTGTGTCTCTAGCTGGCACGGCCCGAGCCTCTCCTCCCCATTTTGACTCTTTTGAAGAGAGCCACAGCATCTCTACTTCCAAACAGCCACCCAGGCTAGGGGCACTGGGAGCTGCCTGGGACCGAGCTCTGTGGCCCCGAGGTGAAATATGACCTGAAGCATCACAAAACCTGGAAAAAATGCGGCCAGCCTTCCTCAAATAAGTTGGTTTTCCAAACCTTGTCTCAGGACTTTATTAGATCTTTAAAGCAAGGAGACAAGTGAGTGTGTATTTTTTCCAGCACATGGGTTCACCCTGGACTTGAATCCCACCCCAGCAGAGTCTGGACTGCAGGCCCTGTACCTGCATGCTGGCTACGCCCTGCCTCGGGAGAAGGCCGGCGAGCGCTGCCCTCCATTGGCGTTGTGGGGCCCGTCCTCGAGCATCTGGTCCCTGGCAATGTGGCCATGGCCTTCCACCCAGAAGGCCTTCTCCTCCTCCCAGAGGGCATTCTCCTCCTCCCACAGGGACTTTTTATCCTCCCACAGAGCTTTCTCCTCCTCAAGGAGGGCTCTTTCCTCCACCCACAGGGCCTTTTCTTCCTCCCACAGGGCCTTGTCCTCCTGAAGAAGGTTCTGGTCTCTTTCCCATAAGGCATTGTCCTCTTTCCAGAAGGCCTTATCCTCCTTCCAGAAGGTGCGGTATTTTTTCCAGAAAGTTTTCTCTTCCTCCCTGAAAGACTTTTCCATTTCCCAGAAGGATTTCTCCTCCTTCCAGAAGGTTTTCTCCTCTTCCCAGAAAGGTCTCTCCTCTTCCCACAAACCCAGGATCTGGCCCCGGAAAGCATGGATCTTGCCTCGGAAAGTCCACATCTCTTCCCTGAAGTCCTCTATTTTCTCACGGAAAGTTTTCATCTCTTCGCGAAAAGCCTTTTCCTCCTTCAGCTTATGCATTAGTTTCTTCTGGCGAACACTGGGAGAGGATAGCACCAGAGGCCGGAAGCAGGCAAACCCCGTCCATCTGCTCACCTTGAAGGAAAACATCTTCCTTAGCCAGAATGGCGGGGTGGCCATGAGGGATGACAGGACCATTGGCCAAGTCCAGGTCGGCTGGTCAAACCCTGCAGGGGCGGCAAGAGAAGACAGGTCCGTGAGTGTCACATGCCAGGGGACAGCCCTTGGGTCTGTACTCCTGGATTTGGGAAAACGTAATCACTGCTCTTGTCCCCATGGTGGTGGTTGTGAGGGACAAGCTTTGGTAGAGAAGCATGCAGGGTGGTCATGCCTTTGAGCTGGAGAGGCAGTCAGGACATTCAAGCTCAAGGCTACTAAAACCATAGACACTTGGCCAACAAGGACAGTGCCTCTCAACTAGGGTATCAGAGCACACAGGTGTGACATGATACAGTCAAGAAGAATTTACGTTTGTTAAATCAATCCGAGTGAACTTAGGTTTTGGTGTACTCACTTGGGAATGGTTCCTATCTGCCTATAGGTGTGCTCACATGTGAATGTCCTCTATTATGAGGCTGGGACACAGAGGATAGACCCACTGACCTCAGCAGAGAGGAGGGGGAGTGTATTTTAGGAGAGGAGTCTATTTTGGGAAAAGTAGTTTAAAACAAAAAGGTGAGAGACAATGGTGAATGTTGCCAGGGACGTGGACCAAGAAGACCCTCACATGATATTGAGTTATATGGAACAATCAGAAAGACACCTGATGACCCAGCAGCTCCAGTCTCAGATATAAACCCTGAGGAAACTTGGGAACTGTGACCAGGACACATGTACAAGCGTGTTCAAGGAGCTCTGTTCATAAGAGCTCAACTTGGCCGGGCGCAGTGGCTCATGCCTGTAATCCCAGAACTTTGGGAGACTGAGGTGGGCAGATTATGAGGTCAGGAGTTGGAGATCAGCCTGGCCAACATGGTGAAACCCCATCTCTACTAAAAATACAAAAAAATTAGCTGGGTGTGGTGGTGGGTGCCTGTAATCCTAGCTACTTGGGAGGCTGTGGCCGGAGAATCGCTTGAACCCAGGAGGTGGAGGTTGCAGTGAGCTGAGATTGTGCCACTGAACTCCAGCCTGAGTGACAAGAGCAAGACTCTGTCTCAAAAACAAACAAACAAACAAAAAACTCTGGAAACAATCCAGTGACCATTCCAAATAAAGTGGAATAAAAAATGGTGGTATATCCACATGGCAGATAGCACGGCTGCCTACAACAGCATGGGTGAATCTTCTAAACACCATGTTGAAAGAGAGAGGCAGGATCAGGGAATTTCAAAGAGTGAAGTTCCAAACAAGCAAACTAAACGCCATTGTCTAGGGGAACATACTTCAGTGTTAACACCGAAAGAGAAAAGCAGGAAAGTGAGTCCCACAGTCAGAGTAGTAGTTGCTGGTGTCGGGGGATTAGGAGTATGGGATGAGGAGGTGGAACTAAGGTTTGTGATTGAGTACCTGAGAGAGGCTTCTGCAGCACTAGCAGGATTCGGATTCTTTGCTTGGTGGTGGTTTCATGTGAGTCGTTATAAAAATGTGTTAAGTGGTACATGGATATTTTATGTAACCCAGTCGATACAGTATATTTCACAATAAAATAAAAGCTGGGGGAGAAGAAAGAAGGAAAAGAAAGAGAGAAGGAAGGAAAGGAGGAGGAGAGGAGAGAGAATGATATTCAAACATTGCCATATATCTGAGGAATCGGATATCAGAACTATCCATAACAATTCCTGTAACTACAAACATGAGTCAAGGGATGAGAAAAAGTGCTGGACATGGGAAGGTGGTTAGAGTGCAGGAAGGAGCTCAGCGTTGTCAGATGAGGGGCGCATGCACATGCTGAGAGCATTGTTTTGCATTTTGTGGCTTCTGGAGGAAGCTGCCAGGGTCTGGCCTCACTCGGTGGACCTCACCAACCCATCATCCATGAGACCTTTTGGGGAAATTTTCAGGGCTTTCTCGGTGTTTTTCCATTTCTGGCTTAGAAACAGGGAGTGAAGGAAGAGAAAAGACATAGCTGGTGTGTGTGTGTGTGTGTGTGTGTGTGTGTGTGTGTGTGTGCGTACGCGCAGGCATGCGTGCATATGAAGAGAGAGGGGCTAGGCTGTGGACAGCTGGTGGCATCACCATCCATTCAGAACTGGGGGCACATTCTCGACTGCTCCCTCTCCCACTCCCTCTCCCGCTCCCTCACCAGACCTCTCCTCAACCACCAAGCTCTCCTACCTGAGATCCTTAACATTTCTTGAAACTATGCCCCTATACTCTCTCCCCAACCACAGCCAGGTCAGGCCAGGATGACTGTAACAGCCTCGCTGCTCTCTGTATTGCTCTTACCCTCTCATTCACCCCTGCACTGAAGCCCTATGGGTGTTTTCTAAAATGCTCTCTTGTCATATCATGTCAAATCACACACCTTCAAAGACCCCGCAGCCCAAAGATTAAAACCGAACGCCCTAGGAAGGGCCTGTGCAGCCCACCTCCAGCATGCTTCTCCCTCTCCTTCCCACCCAGCCTGCCTCCAACTCCAAATCCAAGGCCCAGTATTAACCAGCTCTCTTCAACTCTTGACACCTGCCTGCAGTTTCCTGCCTGTATGGTGAGGCACATGCCATGTCCTCTACTGAGAGCCCCTTTTCCTCCTGATGTGGGCTTGAATTCCTGCTCATCATTCCCCCTCTGAAAGCTACTCAGACCCTCCAGACGACGTTCCTCTCCACCTCCTGATGCTGTCTATTACTCCACTGTTACTTGTCACACTTGACTGAAATTAGGTGTGGACATGTCTTCCTGCCATCTCTGTAACCTAGCAGCTATTGTAATATAAAGTCATCTATATGGGAGGGAATTGGGGAAAATGTTGGTTGAATTGAGCTGAATTTAACTGCACTTTGGAACTTTGATTTTCTATATTGTATGATTCTTTGCCTGGAATCCCTCCAATATGTCCTCCCTCACTTCCATGCCAGGCTGGCCCCCTCTCCCTGGATAGCCTTGCTCAACCTCACTTCAGTTCACCTAGCGAATCCTTCAAGACTCAGATAAGGAGTCACCTCCTCCAGGCAGCTTCTCCTGATGCCCCCCTCACTAAGCTCAGACTGAACCTGTGCCCTTCCTGTCCCACTAGAAACACCTCATCTTCCATTTCTATGTCTGGCACCCAGCGAAACGTCTGCCACAGGATGGATGTTCAGGAAATAGCAGCTGGATGAATGGCCGTCTACTGGGTTAGGATGTTGAAAAAAATCCACCTCCAAGTTTTTCTCAAGTGAACACTAAACTATCTTTAAGAAGGAAATAAAATAACCATATCAAATATGTAGATGTATATTAAGATATAAAGTACAATATAAAACTGTAGACATGTATCTGTATAGCTATAAATGCATGCATTAAAGAAACATTCCTAGTTTTCAGTAATACTGTAAGACTAGGAACTTTTTAAGAAAAATATTATATATGACCTTATGCCTAGAACAAATACTATACAGTCTAAAGTCAGCAGTTACTTACTGCTTAGCTGCTTCCCAACTGGGCAAGTCCTGTAGCCCTCAGAGGGGGGCAAGCAGTCATTGTCACATCAGATCCCCAGTGATGCGTGCTTGGAGGCTCACCCCAACACTGCTGGTGGTAACCTGTCTGTGCCCTTTCGGTCCTGACTCACAGGATGGAGAGGGCCAAGAAGGGGCTCCCTATAAGAGACTTTAAGGAAAGGAGGGAGCACCTGAAAGATTTGAAAGAGTTCATCTTCCATCTTTGACCTCACTGATAGGGTGGTGCTGTTGATGACTCACAGGCCATTGTTACCTTAGATTCTGTCAGCCCATTGGTTCCAGGAGCATGGTTCTAGGACGTCATGTTCTGCTGGGGGCTTTGCATGGGGTGAATCACTTCTCTTGCTGCTTTCCAGACTCCCTGGCTTTGGCTTTTGATAGTTTGACTATGATGTGTCTTGGTCTTGGGGTTTATTCTACTTGGAGATTGTTGAGCTTCTTGTATATGCAGATTTGATGCAGTTTTTCATCAGATTTCAGAAGTTTTTGGCCATTATTTCTTTAAATATTCTTTCTTCAATTTTCTCTGTCTCCTCTCCTTCTAGGACTCATATTATGTGAATACTAGTAGCGTGAGAGTGTCCCCCAGGTCTCTAAAGTTGTATTCATTTTTCTCCATTCTTTTTCTTTCTGTTGCTTAGATTAGATAATCTCAACCTATTTCCAAGTTCATGGATTTTTTTTTCTGTCAGTTTAAATCTGCTGTTGAACCCCTCTTTAATTTTTCATTTTCAACTCCAGAATTTTTGTTATATAGTAAAATTTTTAAATACTCAAATAAACTAACATATCCATCATCTCATATAGTTACCCTTTTTTTGTGCATTGTAGCAAGAGCACCCAAAATCTACTCTCTTAGCAAAAATCCTGAATACAAGGTTATTAACTGTAGTCTTCATGCTGTACCTTAGGTCTCTAAATTATTTATCCTTGTATCTGCAACTTTATGCCCTTTCACCTCCGTCTTCCTGTCTGCTCCCCACACCTAGCAACCACCATTTTATTATATGTCTATGTACTTGACTTTTTTCTTTCCCTTTTTTTTTTTTTTTTTTAGATTCCACATATAAGTAAGATTGTGCAGCATTTTTTCTTTCTGTGTCTGGCTTAGTTCACTTAACATGATGTTCTCCAGGTTCATCTATCTTGTGGCAAATGGCAGGATTCTCTTCTTATGACCAAATAATATTCCACTTTATTTATGTACCACACTTTCTTTATTCATCCATCAATGGACCCCTAGTCCATCCAGAATTTCTCCAGAAATTTTCATTGTGTCTCCAGAATTTCTATTTGGTTATATATAGAAAAGTAATATATACTTCTCTCTCTCTCTCTTTATTTATACACACACACACACACACACACACACACACACACACACACATTTTCTATATATTTACTTTTCCATATATATATAAAGTATATATATATATGAAGTGTGTGTGTATATACATACTTTTCTATATATATACACATGCTTTTCTATATCTATTTGGTAAGACATCGTTTTTAATTTTTTCCTTTAATGCTTTTTTTTTTTTTTTTTTTTGAGACATCGTCTCTGTCACCCAGGTTGGAGTGCAATGGCGTGATCTTGGTTAACTGCAGCCTCAGCCTCCTGGGCTCAAGTGATCTTCCCACTCCAGCCTCTCAAGTAGCTGGGACTACAGACGTCTGCCACCACACATAGCTAATTTTTTGTATTTGTTATAGAGATGGGGTTTCTCCATGTTGTCCAGGCTGGTCTTGAACTTCTGGGCTCAAGTGATCTACGCATTCACCCTCCCAAAGTGCTGGGATTATAGGTGTGAGCCACCACACCTGGCCTTGTTTGCCTTTCATTCTTTAGGATTGGTTTCTTTTTGTTCTTTAACTGCATTTGTAATAGCTGACTAAAAATCTTGGTCTAACTGCCCAATGTCTGCAATTCCTCAGGGACAGTTTATAACCAAAAAAAGAATTACTCAGAGAATAACAGTTTCAAGCCAGGCCTGGCGGCTCATGCCCGTAATCCTAGCACTTTGGGAGGCTGAGGTGGGGAAGATGGCTTGAGTGTAGGAGTTTGAGACCACCCTGCACAACATAAGAAGACCCTGTCTGTATAAAACTAAAATGAGTTAGTCAGTTATGGGGGGTGCATGCTTGTAGTCCCAGCTACTTGGAGGAGATCATTTGAGTGCGGGAGGTTGAGGCTGCAGTGAGCTATGATTGTGCCACTGCACTCCAGCCTGGGTGACAGAGTGAGACCCTGCCTCAAAAAAAAAAAAAAAATAGAATAACAGTTTCTATTGGCTCCTTTTCCCCTTTTAGGTATGACTCTGATTGCAATAAAGGGTTTCCTGTTTCTTTGTATGCCTCAAAAATTTGTGTTGAAATTGTTGGACACTTAATATAATATAGTAACTACAAATGAGAGTCCCACTCCCAAGTTTTGTTGTGAACGTTTATTGTTGTTGCTGTTGCTATTTGTTTGTTTGCTAACTTTCTTGGACAAATTCTATGAAGTCTATATTTTTTTGTCATGTGTGGGCACTAAAGTCTGCTTATTATCTTAATGATCAGCTAATGATTGGACAGAGATCTCCATGAACTGATGTCTCCTTTCCTTTGCTGAGGGTGTGTGTGTGTGTGTGTGTGTGTGTGTGTTTTGGTGGGGGGTGGGGAGGTGAGGGTTGGGCATGCTTTTAATGATCATGCAGGCAGTTTATGATTCTGCCTTAGCCTTCATGTCCTTCTTGTGAGAGCCGCAAAGTCAGCCTGAGGTGAGAGATTGTGGCCTTCTCAGGTCTTTCTCAGTCTTGTGCACAGTCACACGCACATGACCCAAATTCTCAGGAATATATCAAAACTCTTCAAAGTCTCCATTTTATTCTCCAGTTTTTCTTTTTCAGTTATTGGTTAAGCCTCTGGTCAACCCCAACTGGTAATGACAAATCAGGCAGCTATGATATTAGATAATTACCGCTATTTTTTTTTTTACAAGTGCCCTGAGGATAGGGTTATTTGCACAGAGTAAGCTCTGAGTCAAGTTAGATAAAGACAAGTTCTGTGAAGAAAGCTTTTCAGTGAACTGCCAAACACATCAAATAGTAATTCTTTGACGATGGAAAGAATCCATCCTAACTCTTACTCAGGCATTCTGGAAATCTCAATTCTTGGTTTTTAAAAACCATTCTTCTTTTCTAATATATGTGCTTAAGACTATCAGTTTCCAAGACAGCCAAGTAAAAACGGCTCCTGGGGAGAACCTCCCACCTGCCACTGGGTGGACAGGGCAGGATTTCAGGAATTTCACATTGTTTGCAGTGGGGGAAGGATCCTGGCCTCTCATGTTCCTGGGTAGCAACCTAGGATTCAATCTGTGAGATGGGGGTCCGTTAGCAGAAACTCCTTTCACTTTGCTGAGTTTTCCCCCCCTCTTTACACCTAATAATAAATTTTGTTTTTCTTACCCTTCTAGGTGTCCACAAGCTTAATCTTTCCTGGTTGTGTGACAAGAACCTGGTTTATAGCTAAACTGAGGAGAAAGTTCTACAACATTTCCACCTAAGTACACTTACCTGCATCTCACATGTTTTGATATGTCACTTACCATTTTCTGATACCATTGGAATTACTTCTTTGATCCATTGGCTATTTACAAGTATATTTCTTAATTTCCAAATATATGTGGATTTTCCAATTACCTTTTTGTTACTGATTTCCAGCTCAATTTCATTATGATTTGCACGGAGGATATGGTTTGTATATTCTAATTTCAATCATTTCAATTTGCTAATACTTGCCTTATGCCCCTGCATACATTCAGTTGTGGTAAATGTTCCACGTCCACCTGAAAATAATTGGTATTCTTCAGTTGCTTGATGCAGTGCTCCCCTCTCTCTATATGTCTGAATCGGGTTGAGTCTTTACCTACATCGTTCAAACCTTCTATACTCCGTTTCACTATTCTTTCTTCAGCTGTGTCTAATCTACTGTTTTGATTCAGTCTTTGATTTTATTTATTAAATATTATTCCAATCTAGGATATTCACTTGGTTCTCAGTTTTTCTGGTACCAAATTTATCTATCTCGATTTTTATTTCCATGCGTTAATTGTAGTTATGTTAAAGTCTATGTCTTATTGTTATTCAAGATCTAGGTCTTCTGTGAATATGTTTCTATTGCTTGTTTTCCCTCTTGATTTTCTGTCAAAACTTATTTTCTTATATGGCTTGTTATTTTGATAGAGTGCCAATATTCTGAGCCTCTTCAGCATGTTATCTTCTTCCAGATGTATTTAGTTTTGATTCTGGTAGGCAGAGAGGCTAGAAATCAATTACTTTAATCCAGTCAGGAATTGAGATAATACTAAACTGGGCTTCACTTCTTGTGAGATAGGCTTCTTCAGTTGATCCTTCTTCAAGCAAAAGCTTGTGGTATTTTTTAGAACGTCTCCTCCCTGATAGATCCTTAGGTGCAATTTTAACCCTTAGACCTCTTTTACATTGCTAAAATCTCTGTTCAAACTTCTCAGCCTTTCATTCACTGCTTTCAATTTGAAATCAAATGATTTGAGGGAAAAGAATCTTCAAATGCCATACTCACCTCCGCTGTCTTTATTGCTTGTTCAGGTCTTGGTCTCAAAATTTTTCTCCCTGCCTACGTACCTGTGACATGTCCAGTTCCTCAAGTTGTTCCAAATATATTTTGCCCCAAACAACCTAGTCAGCCTTTACCTAGTGCAACACTCATGGGGGTTATAACCAAAAGAGTCATATAATAGAACTTTAGAATGTTGACCTGACCAAAAGGCCCAAACTAGCAGTAAATAAATCAATAATAATAATTAAAATAGCTAGCATTTGTTGATTATTTCCTATGCACTCAGTCACTGTCCTAAGTACTTTTGCATATATTGCCCATTTAATCTTAAAAATAAATTAACAAATTAGGTATTAATACCATTTCCATTTTACATACGAGGAAGGAAGTACATAGAAAATTTCAGAAACTTGCCTAAAGCTACACAGAAGCAGAGCTTAGATTGAACCAAGACAGGTTTGCTCAGAGACCATACTGCTTTAAAATAGAATGTTACTATAATAATGTAGGCATCAATAGCCCAAGTCACAGTGAGCATTATAGCTGGGGAGTCAGAGAAGAACAGCTAGCTACAAGAAATGTTTTGAAGAAAGACTCAAAAGGTGATCAAATTGTTGCATGGCCTGAAGATGAAGGAAAGGTCTCAATTACCCGGCCTCAATACCTGGAAAGTGATCATGCGCTGATAGGAATGTGAAATTGAGCTGGAGTTGGTTTAGACTGGTTGCGAAGTATTCTTACATGAAACTTTGGGATCCTCAGTGATTCACAATTCATAAAATGTTTGCTATTTCAGGTAAGCCTTATAGCCTCTGGTGGAAACAGCAATAAGATTATTATTGTTGAATGTGAATGGAGTACAGAAAGTAAATCAGTTAACATCAGCAAGCTCATGGATCGAAAAGGATATACTTTCTCCCCCCTGCCACGCACTGTGTACCAAATCAATAATTTCCATTCACTCAAGATAGACAGTTTAACTTAAATATTTTTAAATCAGTGCCTCATGAGTGACAGACATTTAACTTAAATTTTTTTCAAAGCTATTAATAAAAAGAATAGTTTACCATTCTCTCCAGTTTTCAAGGTAATGCATGTTCATTGTTAAACAAAAATTAGAAAATGGAGCAAAGATGAAGCAGAAAATGAAAATCATCCATATCCTAATACTCAAAGGTAACCAGTATAAACATTTTTGGGTATATTCTTCTAATATATTTCCTGTGCTTATGACCACATATAATCTATGCAATTGGTTTTATTCTGTGTATGCTGTTTTGTGGCTTGCTTTTCATATAATATCATTCAAACATCCCAATTTCTTTAAACATTTTTGAGAACACAATTTTTCAATGCTGCCAGAGTCTACATTTGCCTATGTTGGAAAATTAATTTATTCTATTAGGGATATATTATGGTTGACCCTTGAACAACATAGGTGTGGAATTCATGAATTACACAAAGAGTATAGTACTGGATTTAAATTTTAAATATTAAAAAGTACTCATGATTTTAAAAATAGATATGGTACAGCTCTGTTTATCAAAATGGACCAGCAGCAACAATATCACAGAAGCCATGCATACCCGCTGTGCACAGATCTTAGTCTCTAATACTATTCCCCTCTAAGAGGAGCCAGGGTTCCACTAGTAGGTGACTATTTTCCAGGCACAGGGGATGGAAAGTATAAACTCAACTTGGGACATATTTTTCTAGAAAGCAAGGAAACTTTTATGTCACATCAAAAGGACACAGGGGACCGGGCATGGTGGCTCATGCCTGTAATCCCAAAGCTTTGGGAGGCCAAGGCAGGTGGATCACTTGAGGCCAAGAGTTCCAGACCAGCCTGGCCAACATAGCAAAACCTGTCTCTACAAAAATACAAAAATTAGCGTGTAGTCCCAGCTCCTCCGGAGGCTGAGGCATGAGAATCACTTGAACCCAGGAGTCGGAGGTTGTAGTGAGCCGAGATCATGCCAGTGCACTCCAGGCTAGGTGACAGAGAAAAACTCTGTCTCGAAAAGAAAAAAAAAAAGAATAATGTTTATAATTGCTTGAAATCCATGAAATCTCTAACAATTCATGATACTAAAAAAGAGAAAGAACTCATTTGTCACCATCTAAGGTGACAGTTAAGGCCATTAAGTCGATTTCTTTGAAAATAAGAAAATGAATGAATAATGTATCCTGTCTTTCCTTTGCAAACTGTGCACCATGACACCAAAGCCCCGGTTGATGTGGGCAGGCTTTGGAGAAAAATGCTGACGGATCTATGTAGAAGGAGTGAGCGAATCAAAAAGAAACTATTGTTTCACATTCCTAATTAAGTGATTAGTTTGGCAAGTTGATCCATTGGTTTTGAAAGCACTATATACATGGTTGATGGGAAACTAGACATAGTGTCTCAAGATAAAACGAAGTGGAATATATATCATTGTATGATAGAGGGATCAGGCTATTATCTGTATAATGGTCAGTTTAACACCAGGAAGTATGGGTCAGCCAGATATCAGAGCCTCTTGATGTAACACAGTGTGACTGTTTTTACATAGGCAAGTCTCTGGAAGCAGAGCCTGTGATCTACTGGGGTATGAGGAAGGCTCTCTGGAGCTGGGGAGTGAAGGAAGCAGGAAAGGGCAGGGGGAAAAGCTTTGTGAGGCTGGGTCCCAGCTGGAGAAGGGCAACACCCTGATCCCAAGGGTAGCTCAGGAGCATGACCTGCTCCACAGGGTCTGCCCACCTTGAGGAGCATGCCACTGCCTGCAAGTTTCCCTCTGTGTACCATTCCCATTTCCCTTCTGCTTCAGCCACGTGATGTTGGTAAAGGGCATCCTGTGAGGTGCTGGAATATAACCTCCATCGATGCAGGTGAAGGGGGCTGAGTTGTGGCCTCCAAAATTCATATGCTGAAACCTTAACCCCCAGGCCCTCAGAATGTACTAACTATATTTGGAGATAGAACCTTTAAAAGGTAATTAAATTAAAATGAGGTCATTAGAGTGAGCCTTAGTCCAACCTGAGTGGTATCTTTATAAGAAAAGGAACTCAGGACCTAGAAACACACAGGGTGAAGACACGGGGAGAAGGCAGCCACCTGCAAGCCTGGAGAGAGGCCTCACAGGAAGCCAATCCCACTGACGCCTTGATCTTAGACTTGCAGCTTCCAGAGCCGTGAGAACATTGATTACTGTTGTCTGAGCCACCTCGTCTGGGGTACTTCCATAGGGCAGCCTGAGCAAACGAATGCAGCAGAGATCTTTATTTTGCTTACTGTTGCATTCCCAGAACTTAGAACAGTGTCTGGTGCATAATAAACAGAGTTATTGAATAAATGGATAAATAAATAAATAAATGTTCTATTTCTAGAGTTTTAAGTAGAAAGCAGAGGAAAAGACCTCTACTTTCAGATTTTCTCTCTCTATACCTGTGGTTTCTATTCTTTTGCCTCTCCCCCATCACACTTTTTATCCCAGCAGAGGTTTCATCCTTGCCTTCTCCTCCCATTTTCTTCTTCCAGTGAAGGAAGAATTTTTCTTCACCTTGCCAATTTCAGGGGACTTTCTCTGCATTCCATTTTCTTCTATACATTCCTTTGGATCTTTGTTCTTGGTGATTGTGGCAGATTGACTTTTCCAAAGATGGCTTTAACATCTCCCATCCATACGCTCTTCTTACACTGTGACGTCTCCAATCCGCCATCAAGAGGCAGAGTCATTGCCTCCATCTGAACCCAGGTGAGCCTTCGGTTACTTCAACTCACAGAGTGCAGGGAAAGTGATGTGTAACCGCTGAGGGCAGCCAGGTGCAGAAGCCCTTTCTACCAGCTAACCAGAGTGCTAATCTTCTCCCAGCTCCATGCTCACAGCCTGAAAACAACCACAGAGAGATTATCTGTGTCATGGGGGCCAGCAAATCATGCTCGCTCTCTCTCTCTCTCTCTCTCTCTCTCTCACACACACACACACACACACACACACACACACACACACACACAGAGCTAATTAATACAAGTGCACCACTGTTTCTGAGGCTAGATCATAAAAGATGAATGGTTTCCTCTGGATCTCTCGTAGTCCACTTGCTCTTAAATCCCAGCCCCTATGCTGGGAAGAAGGCCAGGGCTCCTGAAGAGGCTGCATGTAGTGTTCTGTGTGCCCATAATTTCACATTGATGTAAGTGTACCAGCTGACTGTTCAGGGCCCTTATCTAGGTTTTAAATACTTTAAAAATATCCCCCGAAGACATTATTAAAGAACAAGGCAAAGTGTGTAGCATTCACCGTTTTGTAAATAACAGCCAATTTATTAGGCAAAGAAAACAGGTATGAATATTAGAAATCATCATTACTTGTAGATGGCTTAGTACCTAATAAAGAGGGGGAGAGAGAATCAACTTAAAATTGTAGTTGATAATGACAGTAGAATGCCAATTCTCCCCAAATTTATGTATAAACTTTAATGCAATCTCAAACAAAATTACCGAAGGGTTTTTCTTTCCACAGGGGAACATTTCAAGTAGCTGGGACTACAGGCACACCACCCCACGCCCAGCTAATATTTTATTTTTTAGTCTCACTACGTTGCCCGAGCTGGTCTCGAACTCCTGGGCTCAGGCGATCATCCTGCCTCGGCCTCCCAATGTGCTCGGTCACAGGTGTGAACCACCTTGTCCAGCCTGTTCCTGAAAGAGACGCCCGGGTCCCACTGAGAGGCCAGACAGCAGGAGGCGGCGGGGAGGGAGGGCAAAGAGCTGCCAGTAGGTGGCGCTGTGCATTTTCCCAACCCTAACATTCGCCCTGGGAACTTAGACCCTCGGGCTTGGAGCCCAAGTTAACGACACGAAGACAGGAGAGTCATTCCTTCCCTCATGCCCACTCTAAGGCGCCACCTTAGACCTGAGTACACAGGTTGAGGCAGAAAACCTGACAGTGGCGTGTCCGCACACCCTCCCACAGGGCCTCTGCGACCGCTGAAATTGGGGCTGATGGAGACGCCGGGATTTTCCAGAGCACCTTGGACAACTGCCCGGTTCCGCAGGGCACTTGGAATATTAGGGCTTGACCCTCCAGCATCTCAGATGCTGGATTTGCTTGCTTATTAAATTGTGCTAAAATACACATGACATAAAACTCACCATCTTAACCATTGAAAAATGTCCAGTTCAGTAGTGTTAAGAATATTCACATTGTTGTGCAACCAATTTTTTTCATCTTGCAAAACTTAAATGCCACACCCCTTAAACACTAGCTCCCCATGCTCCCCTTCCTCCAACCCCTGCACCCATCCCCTTCCTTCAGCACCTATCGACTTCCATTTCTATGAGAGCAGATTGTTCTACGTGCCTCATGTGAGTGGAGTCACACAGCATCTGCCTTTCTGTGGCTAGCTTATTTCCTAGCATAATGGCCTCAAACTTGCAGCATGGGTGGGGGTTGCCTGTGGTTTAATTCTTCTTCTTCTGGACTATGAACTACTTTCAGGACTCACACATTCTGTTTCTCTTTTTCTTAAATTGTTCTCAGGAAAATTTAAACACTGTGAAAAGTTAAAAAGAAAATGAAAACTTCTATTGAAATGCTTTTTGACTCAGGTAAAAGTTAAAGTGAGGGACCCTGAGGTTTTCTCCCAAATTAGGAAGCCATCAGGATGAGTAGATGGTAAATATAGAAAAGGTGACTCAAATAGAAGAGTGACATCAGAATGAAAAACTTCCAAAAAGCATGCAAAGAATGAGGATGGTTACACAGAACTAATTTGTTGGGGAATAACACACAAGCAAAGATGAAAACAAAGACAACCTTTTGCGCAGTCTTGGGGAAGAGCGAGAGTGAACACTCATCAGCGTCCCTCGGCTTTCTGATTGCTCCTTGTGGGCTGCACAACCTGGTCTTTGGGAACTTTAGTATCTCCATTTCTACAGCTTCCAGCAAGAAGTCAGGCCTACCCTCATTAACTCACAGTTGCCTTTGTAATTAAACTCAGGGACATGCCCATTAACTCACTACTCTTGCATCAAAATCAAAATTCCTTATGGGATACATTTGATTTTATTAAGTAATCATTTTACTCACAGTATCTGGCTTGGAGTCAGCAGTATTCGTTCAATGAATGAACTCACTTTTACCAGGAGAACCACCTCAACTAAAAACATGCATTTAAAAATGTATACTCTGAATTCAACTTTCACTCAATTCTACTATCATCTCCCCCAATGTGTCCTTTGTTCATATGGGAATAGTGTAGTGGTGCCACATGTGGACTCTATCACATGGCCTGAGTTTAAGTCCATTACAGGCTTCGTAGCCATGTGCCTTTAATCTCTCTCGACCTCATGCTACTCGTCTGTGAAGTGGGGGTATTAATTGCACCTGCTTTGCTTTGGGCAGCATTTCCAGTGGTGGTTTTCCGCTCACATCTCTAGGGTTGGCAGCTGCTTCCATTGTCAATTGTTAATCTCTGGGTCACTCCACCTGTGTTGTGCATGATTTTTCATCTCTTCCATGGCTCTTGTAACTGATTCCCCCATATCAAATTCCCCGTTTTCCTGACACAGCGATTATTATTACTATCATTTATCATTAGCTTTGGAGGCTTATAATCACTTTCCAAACACCTCTACTTTCTCCCCCCACAAAAATCTGCTATTTCTGCACTCACAGATACAGTTGTCTGGTTTGGCAGAAAAATAGTCTTCGATGTTTTGCTGCATCTTTGGGGGACATGTGGAAAAGCTCCTGAGTGACCTGCCGTTATTTTCCCCCTTTCCTGAACTCCCAGGAAGCCTGCCCCATCACCTGAAATTTTCTTTGTTTTGAGGTCTGGGCTAAAATGTGCTCAGAAAGGACTACTGTCCCTTTTTGGCCAGGTCCAGGGCAGGCTCTTGATCACTGTGTGCTCCCAGATGCCACCATTGTAGCAGGGAAGCCTTAAGGCTCTGACCTCACTGCTCATAGTCACTCTGCTTCTGCTCACTTAGTGTGAGATAAGATTCAAGTACCATCATGCATCACTGAACAATGGGGACATGTTCTGAGAAATGTGTCATTAGGCAATTTGGCCATTGTGTGAACATCATAGAATGTACTCACACAAACTCACATAGTATAGCCTACTACACACCCAGTGCTCCCCAACCTTTTTGGCACCAGAGACTAGTTTCATGGGGGTGAGGATGGGAGAAGGTTTTGGCATGAAACTGTTCAACCCTCAGATCATCAGGCATTAGACTGTCATAAGTCCAGCCTATTGTTCCTAGCCTACACACTTGAGGCTTTTTACAGTTAACCTGTTTTTTTTTTTTTTAAGTAGGAGTACACTCTAAAATAATGATAAAAAGTATAATATAATCAATATATAAAGTAGAGACTTGATTGTTTTTTATTACTGTAAAGTATGTACTACACACAATTGTGTGTGCTATACTTTTATATGACTGGCAGTGCAGTAGCTTTGTTTACTCCAACATCACCACAAACACATGAATAATGTGTTGCACTACAACATTATAACTACTATGACATCACCAGGTGATAGGAAGTTTTTAGTTCCATTATAATCTTAAGGAACCACCATCCACGTGGTCCATCATTGACTGAAACATTGTTATGTGGCTTGTGACTGTAACTGTATGCCCTCTCCCCTTGCTCCTCTGCCCCACCCTGTCCTGTGGTGTGAAGTGGTCAGCTTGGATTCAGGACTGGGAGAGTGGCAGGGCCAGCCCTAGAGTGAGCCCAGAAAGTGGCCTGAGGCACAAGGCTTAGGAGGTGCCCTCCCAGGGCTGTGCAAGTGCAGGGGTGGCCTCTGAGGGAGCAGCTCCTTACATTTGCATCACAGGCTCTGCTTTTGCCTCATTCCAGTCCCTCCTCAGTAGACTGGCCTTTTCCACCAAAATGACAACAAAAATCTGAATGTCAGGGTTGGAGAATGGCTTTAATGTCATGTGGCGCTAGTTTCTCAAACTGTGGTCCATGGAGCACCTGCAGGAGGCTTACCAGAGTCTCAACTGCAGATTCCTGGGCCCAGGCGGGACCTACAGATTCCGAATCTTTGGGAGGTGGTACAGGGATCTGCATTTCAATAAAGAATCTCTGGCACTTCTTATAAATCAGCAGTTGAGAACTTCTACTACTAGGTGCTTGCTACCAGCACACAACAGCCTCACACAGCAGCCTGCTTCAGGACTAGGAAGGCCACTGTGAAAAAGCTGATGACATGGGGCACAATTAGGCCTCCCTGTAACTTCACTCTGTCTCAGATCTGGCGTCTAGAATGACCCGGAATCCATTGAATCCCTTTTCTACGTGGCAGTCCTCAAGTCCATAGCGCACCTCATATCCTCAGCCCACTTTGAGTACTTTCACCCACTTTCCTAAGCAGCCGCTGTTCGGTCCACTCTCCCTCATGTGCCACCAGCACGCAGGGAGGGCAAGGGATGAGAAGGGGCTTGCACCAGAAGTAAATCCCTAGGTTTAGTGTCTAAGGGACTGAAATGAAAAGTTTCCCCGCGGGAATTCTACTCCAAGGGGTCGGCCATCTTTCCACAGCTCCCGGGGTCGCTCTGCTGCCCCCTGCGGGCCCTGGGAACACTGCAGGGGTATGAGCGGGCGGTGGGGCTGCTCTCCCCATACGTGGGAGCGGGAAATGGAGAGAACCCGCCCCTTAGAGGAAAAGCCACGAGTTGCTGTTGCGTTTCACGAGAGAAAGGGAGAAAGAAAGCGTGCGACAGGGAGTGGGAGCCCCAAGTGAAGAGGAGCCCCCACAGAGTCAGCCCTGGACACCGGGACCCCAGAGGGGCTGAGTGCTGCCTGGTTCTGGATCCCACTCCGCTCAGCTCAGGTGAGTCCGGCAGCTCTGGGCAGCCTGTGAAGTTGGAGAGAGAGTCCTAGCAGAGGGTTTCTTGGAATCATTCCTAGGAAGATGCCGATGTGCTGATTTATGCTTCCTGGAAAGAAAATGACTGTATTGTGGAAGTGCTTTTCTTGATTGTGTGGAGGGAAAGAAAACAATCTTCACTGAGGCTAAGGGAAATGGGTTTTTGAAAGAAGAGAATAATCGTAAAGGAATAATGAACTGCAGGGTGAAAGCAAGTTTGTGGGGACTGTTAGAAACAGCCTGGCGGCTGCAGGACAGCGAGTGGGGACCACAGACGTCACCTCCACGTCTTACTTGTTGGGGCTCTGAGCAAGTGGCTTTGACTTGGTCAATTTAAAGGGGTGGCAGAGCTCAAAGGAAGTGCATTTTCCATTTCCTACAGCCAGGGGTGGCAGAGCTCAAAGGAAGTGCATTTTCCATTTCCTACGAGCCAAACAACGAAGGCATCCTAGGGAGGTTGTGGAAGGACTCTGGGACACAGTAGGTATGCAGTAACCTCGGCTGAATTCGTGCATGCGGGCATAGCTGGGAGAGAAAACAGCACAGGTTACACAGAGAGCTGCAGATAAAGAGAGGACTGTGTCCTGAGCACCGGAAATGTTTGCCAGAAATATTCAACAATGCTAGTTAACATCTGCTTGGAAGGAACAGGTATGGGGATGGTTAATGTCTAATATTCAATGTTACTCAAAACCAAGCAGTGAGTTATTCCTCACAGCTGATTTAGGAATAAATAATTTACCAAGCCAATCAATAAAATCATAGTCACATATATATGTTCACTGTTGATTCATGACACAAATCAGAGGTTAAAAATAAAGTAGAATTTTACAAATTTGAACTCTAAAACTGGGAACATTAGACATAGAAGCTTTCTCAGACCTAGTCCTATTGACATTTTGGAGCAGATAACTCTGTTTTTGGGCACTGCCCTGCTCCATATAGGGTGTTTTGCAGCATCTCTGGTCTCTTTATCCACAGCCCTGTCCCAGCCATGACTATTAAAAATGTTTCCACATATTGCCAAATGTGCCTTGGGGGTCAGATCACCTCTGGTTGAGAACCACTGAGATGTATCAATTGGACTGAGAATTGAAAGTGCGTTGAGCATGTCATTTGGCAATTATATTTATTAATTCCCATCGTGCCTTTTATTATCACTCAGCTGCCAGGAGAGGAAGCAGCAGGGGCTACTATCACTAGCCTTCTAGGTGTGAGACACACCGTCCTATCACAGCATGCACAAGGATGAACTTCTAAGTCACTGCTTGATCACACTGGAGAGAAGGCACTGCCCAGCCTGTTACCCTAATCTCTTCCTGTTTCAGATTTCTAACAAATAAGAAAACTCTATCAAATAAGAAAAAGTGTGCATTTTCTTAGTACTTAGGAGGTATAGAAATCCATTAAATGGATTGCATTGACATGAATCCATCATTACTATGTATTTGCTCTACTGGGCATCTCCTGCTGTTGAGGGACCCTCTCTTGGAAGAGCTACCACTTCAAAGGGATCTAAGGAACGTGCAGTTGAGTTTTGTGAGTTGTTAAGTCCCCACCATAATAGTGAATAGGTCTTTTGTAGCATATTTGAATCTGCAATTTCACACAGGGAGTTCTGTGAATCAAAAAGCAGATTCACTGCTATCTTCTCAAATTGCAGCTTTCTTTGTGGGCTTGATCTGAATTGAAATAAATCCATATCATGGGTCGTAAAAACCAAATCACAAGGGGAACATACAACTGGGAAACAAGCCCAGAAAGAATTGGCAATATCACTGGCTATCAAAAATGTAAATTAAAATGATTCATTTCCACTTTTGCCTATGAGAGTAATAAAAATGCATTAGCCTTTCTGCCACCCAGTGGTGGTTCGGTGTGGTGGGACTGGCACTCTCATATTGCTGGTGGCGCTGGAAATAGATACAGCTCATTTAGAAGTCAATTTTACCTCAAACCCAAAAAAGTTCTTATGATTTTTAAGTAAATGACTATTCCAAGAGATCTATGTGATGCCTGAAACAAAGCACTTTTCACAGAGAGAAATGTCTCTTAGGATTAGTTATGAGTGAAAAGTAAATATCCAAAAACAAGATACAGAGAAATATAGTTTGATGTAGCCTACTCTGTAGAATATAATTCAGCTGCAAAAATGAGAGTTCTGAAGACCAAATGGTAACAGAAAGAATGCTTACGTCAAAATGTGAAGTGTGCACTTAATGCGCATGGATACTGCAACCACGTGAAATGTGTGTACATGCGCACGTGCGTACACACATACGCATATACCTGAAAGCTCCCAAATACTAACCATTGTCGGGCTGGAAGTTGTGCAGTTGTTTTTAATAACTAATGATTGTCTTTTCTCTGTAATCTAATTTTTCTGTGAAGTTGCTTTTGTAATTTGTAAAGAAAATATTCCAAAAGAGAAAAATATTACCTACCCCCATCACATAATCTCTCTGCTTACTTTGTTTGCTCCCTGGTGGGCTTGCTCCTTTCTGCTTATCTATCCCCTACATGCAACTTTTTAAAACTCTCTGGACTTTTGGAAAGCAAACTACTTCTCATTTCAAATAATACTTCTTGAATTTTAAGAGGTTTTAAAAAGAAGTTTAAAATTATAATGGTAAAACCTGCTAACGGGGGGAAAGGCAAGGCAATAATTGGGTATACAGTGGAAATAAAAATACATCCCTTTAGGCGGGGTGCGGTGGCTCACGCATGTAATCCCAGCACTTTGGGAGGCTGAGATGGGTGGATCACCTGAGGTCACGAGTTTGAAACCAGCCTGGCCAACATGGTGACACCCCATCTCTACTAAAAAAAAAAAAAAATACATCCCACGCCTGCTTCCGGCACATTCCTCCCTACCCCAGCCCCAGCGACCCCATATCCCTGTACCTGCCTTCACAGGGAACATTATTCACAGTGGTTTAGTGTTTACGCTTCTGATCATTTTCTATGTGTTTTTTTTTTGTTTGTTTTGTTTTTTTGTTTTTTTTTGAGACGGAGTCTCACTCTGTTGACCAGGCTGGAGTGCGGTGGCATGATCTCGGCTCATAGCAGCCTCTGCCTCCCAGGTTCAAGTGATTATCCTGCCTCAGCCTCCTGAGTAGCTGGGATTACAGGTGCCCGCCACCGCGCCTGGGTAATTTTTGTATTTTTAGTAGAGACGGGGGTTTCACCATGTTGATCAGACTGGTCTTGAACTCTTGACCTCGTGATCCGCCTGCCTCAGCCTCCCAAAGTGCTGGGATTACAGACATGAGCCACCGCGCCTGGCTTCTCTGAGTTTCTGTAGATTTGCAGACATTATTACATGCACAAGGTCATATGATGTGTGTGTGTGTGTGTGTGTGTGGTGTGTGTTTAACATTTTATTCCTTGTAAGGGAAGTTGAACACAGTATGCAGAGTTTGTCGGCCAGCATTTGGGACTGTGCCTGGGAATTCCGTCTTCCTTTTTCTGGCTGGGTGCCAAAGCTGAGTTCTACTCCACTGCTACCTGTCTCTTAGGGACATTCTTTAAGGCGTGACAGAATTAATAACATATCATTCTTTTTTTAGTTCTCATCCATCTTGCCAGTTTATGAAAATAACAAGCTTGAAGGAATAAGAGTCTCCCGTTTATAAAATGGATCTAATACCTGCACCTTGTGCTGGTGTGTTCTGTTGGCTGCCACCTCGTTTGGTCTGACATTATCAATAAAGATATCGTTGTTTTTAAAATCGATGTTTCTACTCTTATTTGCAGTTAGTGGCTAAAAGGATCAGCCAATTTAGAACATTTGAATTTTAAAAAATGTATATGCAGCCCTATATTACTTTTCGTGGTAGAACATTGTTCTTCAGGATTCATAGACTAAAGCGTGTGCCTCTCATCCCAGTGAATGGCCCAAGGTAGAAATGTGCTGTTATAATGTGACACAGATGGTTTCTGCAAAGCTGCTGTGGATTTGAAGACTGGAGTGTCTTGGTTTATAGGCACTGGTAGAAACCATTCAGCACACTTTGAAGGAAGTTTATAAAACAGTGGCACCTCCACCATGGAAGTGTAAAGAGATGGCTCATATTTCTCCACCCTCTGTTCTATCCCTTCTGTGATGCAGGAGAAAAATGCTGTGGTTCGTGGCTGGAAGATGTCAAGTATACACCCTTCCTGTGACATGAAGCGCACCTGTTTTCCCTAAGAGAGTGAGGAAAGGAACTGAACTTCCAGGCCTTTAGGAGGCTTGATGGGCTGTGGGCCCTTTAGATAACTGAGCTTATCATTGCATTCAGGAGGATTGTTTTTCAGGCAGGGTTTTAAGTGGCTTAGCTTCTGTGACGCCCCTGTGGCAATCAACCTCATGAAGTGTGGACATCAACAGTAAATCTGTAATCCATACAGTAGCCATTTGTCCAGGGCTTGGGCCTACTCGCTGTTTAACAAAAGGATCTGTACCTGGAAAACCCCATTAGGCCAGAGAATTGGTCTAATTTCACCTTGATGGGTAGAATGCCGAGTCAAGGGCAGGAGGCTGTGGTTTACCCAGGGCTGCAGTGCTCCTGATTTTCTGTGTGTAAGGACACCACAGCCGTAGTTTTTGCAAGGACCTTGTGGGGGGGGGGGAAAATGGAGCCTGGGAAGAGATATTTGAATAGTAATTCATGGAATTATTCATTAAACATACTGAAGACCTACTGTGTGCCAGGGAGACAAAGACTCACATGCATCCCCCTGCAGCTGCTTCCAGGAGAAGAGTGGGCAGGGGAGGCTGCGTCAGGAGGCGGAAACAGCAGAGGGATCCCTGGAGTCCCAAGCAGTGCATTTGGGATTCCCAGGGGTTGGGGGAGGGGGTCAGAAAATCTTGGGTGCTCAGCCCTGCCACTCTGTCCCATTATCTCACTGCAGTCAAAACTGTCAAAGTCGATTCTGGTTAACAGAGTAGGCACCTCGAGATCGGCAGATCTCAAGACACCTGGATCCCAATCTGGCTGTGTGATCTTGGGCGAGTTCTTCACTTTTCTGAACCTCAGTTTCTTCATCTGTAAAATGGGGACAAGAATCTTTGCCTGGTTAAGTAGGCTCAGGCATAACAGGTCTGACCAGGAAGGCACCGTGATCTCCTGGCTTAGTCCCAGACTCACTATGGGAAGCCTCTCCTTTCTAGGTTTCTTCTTTATTCTTGCTCTGGGGTGAAGTAGAGAGATTGTGGGCTTTGAAGGCACAAAGTCCAGGTTTCAGATAGAGTCATGGAGGCCTCATTTCAAACCCCAGTTCTACCACTGACTAGCTGGGTGACTTTGAGCAAACAAATTGATCTGAATCTTGGTTTTCTCTGTAAGATGGGACGTACCTGCCTCTGGAAGAACTGGGGAGACTAAATGAGCTAACAACGTGGAAGACCTTGGCAGGGCGCTGGTGACGTGCCTTTGGTTGGGGACTGACTCTGGTCACACTGCCTCCTACTGTAAAAGTCCTGCTGACACAAACCTGGGTTCTGAGCATGGCATGTCCTAGAAGCACAGTGATGGGGGAATAGAAACCCTGGATCTCAGCTAAATCACCCTGCCTGTGCATTAGCTGTGGATCAGCTGCAGAGAGAAGCTGTGGGCCGCGTGGCTCCTGCCTGGAGGCCCATGCTGGGGCTGGAGTGACTTGCCTTCCACGAGCCACAGCTCTGGTCAAAGCAAGCTCTCCTTCTGTCATCATGACCACCTCTGTCCTCAGACCACAAATCTTCCCCGTCATGGCCTGTTCCCCCTGCACTAACCTCTAGCTCACCCAGGAGTGCCTGCAGGCAGCACTGCTCAAATGGGGCGGTCCCCTGGTTTGCAAACCCCCGCAGTATGAGGAATGAGGACCCTGTTAAATCGTGCTTTCAAATGGCTCCGTGCCTACTCAGAACAGGTTCCTGGAGAGACTTTGTGTATGAAGTAAAGATATCTGCCCCAGATCCTGCCTGAATCAGCCATGAGCCCCCATGGAGGCCTCACTCCCAAGCAACGAAATGGTGGGAAGTGGTAGAACTATGCACGCCCAGCCTTAGGACAAAGGGACTTCCTTCCTCTCCTAATGTCTTTACAGGGCTACCTCATTTCACTGGCCAGGAAAATTTGCTGTCTTGATGAGCTGGAGTGTTTTGGTGGATTTAAAATGTGTATGGCTATTTTTTCCAAGGAAGGAAAGCCCTTTCTCACAGTGTCAACAAGCTTGCTCAGACCACAGCAGGTCCGCAGGGGAGCCGGGGTGGTGCTCCAGGCTGCTCGGGTCTCGGCCACGCTGCTCTGGTCAAGCCTATGGCTCCCTTCCCGCTCGGGCCCTGGGAGGGTGCAGCAGCTATGCTGGGAAGTGAGGGCTCTTGCTCTGTACCTGGGTCCATACCTGGATCAAGTTTGGGCTCTGCCAGTTGCCAGCTCTGGTCTTAGGGTGAATCTTAAGCTCTCTGGGTATCTAAGATGCCATCTGTAAAATGGAGTCAATAACACTTCCTAGATTGGATTGTTGTGGGATTAAATATGAGATGACCTATTTAAAGAGTTAATACAACGCCTGGCTGCAGCCACCGCTCAGCAAGTGAGAGCTCTTACCATCTCCCCCTCCAGGTCTGTGTCTTCCTGGCTGGTATCACTGGGCAAGCCTCTTAACCTTTCTGAGCTTGGTTCCCTTGTCTGTGGGATCGTCTGTGGAATCGAGGGTCTTTTTCTCAGCCCCGCTAACCACTAGCAAGGCCACACCTGCAGGAAGAGCAGCACCGACACTGGCACCCAGGCCCCCCGAGCTGACTCGGGCCACCACTGACATGCACAGAGGGGGCTGGTTATTGGTGCTGAGAAAATCCTTCCAGCATCCTTTCTAATGAATTATTTTTGATCCTCAGAACTTGAAGAGCGAGCAAGAACAATGCTAGGAGGTCTGGAGAAAGCCTGTCATCAGTGCATTTCCAAAATCGCCAGCAATGGTGAGTCACAGCTCTGGAAATGCCCTGGTTTTGTAGGACCGAGAGCTCTGGGATGACACGATGAGCTAAAGCTGGAGTGGGTCACATGGGTGGCCTGCACTTGTTCGGGGTGGCCCTGGGGTAGTAGAGCTGGGAAGACAGTGTCCGGCCCTCGGTTGGCTGACTTCTCCTTCCATTCCTTACCTATTCATCTTTAGCTTTCCATAGTTCACTGTATGTGCTTTCTATGTAATATGTGTTTGAAAAATACGTATGTGAATGGAGTCACTGATACAACCAATGTATAATGGCAGCCGTGCGGGGGCAACATGTCAGGGCAATGTGACACTTTGGACCTGGGTAGCTTTCCCCTTACGCCTACCTCAACCTGTCTCCTTACCAAATTGGACTTTCCCCCGCCATCACCTGCTGGGGCCCTTTGTGTCCAGAAGGGTTGGACCACATTACAGATGGCCCAGTCTCTCCTGTATTTGGACTATCCCAAAAGTAGATCCCCAAATCAGATCCTAAGCCTTGGGGGTCCCTGGAATGAAAGCTTTTACATCATGGTGAGATGTGTGGTCTAACTTTTACAGATAAAACATGAATAAAGGGAACGTTGTGGGAAGCCTTAAGCAGTTCATCTCCAGATAGTAATATCAGGCAGCAGCAGTCAGTGGGTGGAGGCAGACTAAGGTGGAGGACCAGCAGAACAAGGGGCTGATGGACAGGTGCCTGTACCTTTCCTTACCTGCATTTACCATGTCCTAGCACACACTCCCCCACCTCCCACCTCTCCTCCCATCATGTTTCCCGCACGGCTGCACGCCAGCACCTCCCAGCAGTGCCTGACACACAGTAGGAGCTCAATAAATATGCACTGGCTGACTAAGCAGATGAATGAGTGAAGCGCCAGCTCCCAGATACAACTGACCTTCTCTATTCGCCAGTGGGCCCAGTGCCCACTCACTCTCCTAAGGCACAGCCCTGTCATTTCACTCCCAAGGACAGCTCTGAGGGCCACCCCCTTCACCCCTGGAGCACACCTACTGCTGTGGGGGCCAGAGTGGGACAGTGGTGCTGGAGCCTCGGGCCAGGGCCTCTGATGCTCTGCAGGATGAGAGCTCACAGGTTTACTGGGGCAGGGGAAAGGAGACACCATCGGCTATGTTGTTGCTCTATATCATCGGGAAATTAACTACCGCCACCTCCGCCAACACACATCCTACCTGTTTATGCAAAAGAAGTGCTGATGGCAACACCAGGTTGGCAAGAGAGGAAGTGTTACACTCAGGGTTTCCCAGAAAAAGAGATGTTTCCTGGCTGCACTGTAAATCTGCAGGTCAAGGTCTTGGCCAACCTTGGCCTAATGACGGCCTCCTTGATTGCTGAGGTTTCTGCCCTCGTTTTATGAATAACTCTGTTTTCAGCCAGCACAGTGGCAAGGCCTCCTAGCTGTTCTCACTGCCTCTTGCCCGCCCCCTCAGCACATCCTCTGGGGAGTTCTTCACTGCACAGTGACTCCCCATTCCTGAGAATAAAACCAAAGCTTCTGCTCTCCCGTGAAACCCTTTGTGATCGGGTCCCTGTTTACCTCTTGAATCACTCCTTCTTCTTCCCTTCTCACTCTGGAAAATCCAGCCAGACAAAAACATTTTAGGCTCCCTAAAAACACCAGCTTCTGTTCTCTCCCTGGGCCTTCCAACATGTGTTTCTTTGCCTAGATGTCCACTTCCTCCGACCTGCCCCCTCAGATAAAGGTTGGATCAGGCAAGAATCATCAATAGACACTAAATCTAGGAGGAAATCTTGATGACAAGAAGTATATTGGTTGCAAGAGAGGAATAGAATAGTTATCATACAGTGGAGAAAGTGGACCACAGTTTGGGATTTAAAATGAACATTACCAGTGAGGGACAGGTGCCTGTCACCAATGCAGTAATCCAGCCAAGAATGCACAGCCGTAATCCAAACACAAGGGAACATCTGTCAAATACAAAGTGAAGAATGTTCTATTTAAAAGAAGCAGAGAGGACTGTATTCTTCAAAAATGTCAACATCCTAGAAAACAAAACAAAAAAGGCGATGAGAATGTTCTAGCTTTGAGGGAGGTCTCTTAATCCATTTTGTGCTGCTATAACAGAATACCACAGACTAGGCAATTTATAATGAACAGAAATTGGTTTGCTCACCATTCTGGAAGCCGAGAAGTCCAAGACTGAGAGGACAGCAGCTGGGAAGGGCCTTCTTGCGTCATCCCATGGAGGAAGGCAGCATGTGGGCAAGAGAAAAAGGGCTCAACTCCCCTTTTTATAATGAACCTGCTCCAGTGAGGCCATGAACCCATTCATTCTGCTCCCATGGCCTGATCACCTCTCATTTAGGTTCTACCTCCCAACATTTTCGCACTGGGGATTGAGTTTCCAACACAGGAACTTTGGGGGACACATTCAAACCACAGCAAGCAAAGGAGATATGACAACAAAATGCAATACGTCACCCTAGATTGGAGCCAAGGACTTTATTAGGTCATCAACACTGGAATATGGATGGCAGATTAAAATGCTGTGTCAATGTAAGAAGCCGCAGCTGTTCTAAGGTACTCTATTAATAAGAGAATATCCCTATCCCCAGGAAATGCACATTGGGATTATTTGCAACTAAAAAATTTAAAAACTTAAAAAGCATGCAGATGGAAACCTGAGTGGCAAGACTCTGAATGTTTGCTCTATTACTCTCTGTATTTGTATGAATGTTTATGAATTTTCATAATTAATATGTCTTTTTAGGCTGGAAAAAATTGGCCTCCATGACCTGATGCCAGACCTGGCGAAATAGTACATAAAGGCAAATCCATATGCCATAGTGTTTTCCTTTCAAGTGACTTCTAAATTTTCTTCTGCCTGGTCTTCTACATTTTCCACATTTCCTTTAAAGCTACATACTTTTGTAATTAGAGAATGAAAGTTTTATTTTTATTTTATTTTATGCTTTAAGAACACTTCAGATATCCCCTTAGATTGGTTGGGGCTGTCCCTATCCACATGTGAAGTTTGCTAAGTGGTGGCGGCCTCAGAGGAGTGGCCTGCTCATCTGGGTATCTATCCAGGGAGCAGGGTGGCCTCCGTGACCTCACACCCCAGCAAGCCACTTGGGGGAGCTTTGGAGCTCTCCTGGGTCACTGTGCAGCCCTGGCTCTCAGCCTCCCCATCTGGCACTCTCTCTCTGTCAAGCTCTCTGCTGTAGAACATTTGCTTCCCTGTGGCCTGCTGCCGCCCCAGAGGGTCACTTTCATCACCGGGCAGCAGTGAAATCTTGATGAATACATGTGCAGTGTGTGCAGCGGCTTCCAGCCCTCACAGAATAACTCAATTAAACAGACAAGTGCAGTGAACCCAGGTCATTGCACCTGTCAGGGGGTCCCGGGAAGTCCTCTTCACTCAGAGACAGCAGCAGAGATGGGCCCGGCAAAGTGCATGCTCAAGGGGGCCATCAAGAGTAAGACCTTCTGCTCAGGCCTGGATGAGGGAACTGTGACACTAGGTGGTGTTTGCAGCCCCCCAGCTATGAGAGAAATTTACGCCACTCAACATACTAAACAGAGAGAGGCAGATTTTACTCTACAGTTCTGGCCAGGAGAAATAGCACATTATTTTATTTTTAATGTACTTTCAAAACTTTAAAACTTCTTCTTCTCTAAATAAAATTAATCTGACCCCAAGCTCCTACTTGCCAGAGCAGCAGGAAAATCAGTCCTGGGCTTTGCAGGTCACACAAGAATTCAAGTGTTGGAGTTGGAGAGCGGGGAATCACGTTTTCCTCTTTTGAGGTCTGGGGCAGAGTGTGCTCTGCTCCGTGGAAGCCATTATGACCTCTATAGACCCTTTGTGCCATGTTGCAAAGGTGGCCCCCAGCAGTGGTAGCTTCCAGGACTCAGCTTAGGAGTAGATGGTGCTTTTGTTGGAAGAAAAGTGCGCCCTACTTCCAAGTGAGAGGATTTCCAACTTTCACTCAGCCCCATAGCCTCATACAGCCCCTCTCTTTTCTGCACAAACCACACAGCAGCATGCTCTGTCCTTGCTATCAGGCCAGCACCGGTGTCAAGCTTGAGATGTCCGGGTCTTTACGAGCCTGGGGACCTGGTGCCACCTACGTAGGTGCTTCTAGTAGCAATTCCTTTTGGACACTGCAGGTAAGGGGCCACCAACCCCAGGTTCCATCCTCAGCAGCCTCCCCGCCCCTTTGTTGCTCCTCCTCTTTGGGGGACCCCCCCCCCGGCCCTTTGTGGCTCCTCCTTTTTGGGGGACTTCCCTGCATCCCTTTTAATTTGGACAATCCCATAGAATTGCTCTCGGTGGGCTTCTAGAAGCACAAAGTTGCCTTCTCTTTCAGGGATCAGAGAAATAGATGGCAACATCAATATTTGTGGAAGCGCCCAATATTTCTTACTAACTCATCCTGTTACATGAACAACTGAAAATTTCAAAAGCAGTCAGTGAAAGTGGTTTTAGAAACTCCTGGAGCTCTGGAATCCCATACTCCGGTTCGTTCCCCTGGCACATTAAATGCAGTGAATTCTGAACTGAATACATCCTTTCCTCAAAGCCCCTCCTCTTTCTGTCCTTCACATTTCTGTCGATGCCTCTGGCATTGTTGTTACCGGAGCACAGCACCTCAGTCCTTCTTTACTCCTTCTTCCCTTCATTCCCACACCTAGAGGGCGCTCAAGGCCCTGCCGGAGCCTTGCAATTTCTCTCCAGGCTGAGTTACGCAACAGCCACTTCGCTGGTCTCTCCACCCCCTGAGACACCCCCTCGAGTCCCCATTTTCTCCAAAGGTTCAGCTTTGATTATGCCGCTTTCCAGTTCCAAATCCCACAACTCTCTTTATCTTCCTAATAAAATCAAAATGTCCTTATGCAAAACAGAAACGCCCTCTCTTCTCAATATCTAGTTTCTATCTGATCTCTCCTTCTCTGTTATGATGGATGACGGACGCTCAGCTCCATTTCATGATTTGCCACTCCCTCAAACCACTCTGTCTCTGTCTCTCAAATCTTTTGTTTCCTCTAGATGTTTTCCTTTGACTGAAAAGCCATCTCCCCCACAACTCAGCCTGTCAAAATCCTACCCATCCATCAACACGCAGTGCCAACATCACCTCCTCCTTGAGGTCTTCCTTGATTTCCTGGGGACTCTTTCCTCCTCCAGGCTTCCTCACTGCTTCGTGCGCTGCCCCTGCTGTTTCCTCCCGCACACTGATTTGTACTGTCCCTTGTGTGCACATCTCATCTCCCTTAAGCTGTTGTGAAGTCCGCATTGCCGAGGCTTCTCATGCTCACTTTGCTTCTGCCCAAACCTTGGTCAAATGCAAGAATGAATAGCTGAATATCTGTAAAGAAGTTCATCTCTGTTCAAAGTGGATTAGGTGCTAAAAAAATACCCCCTCATGAAAATTGCTATTGTCTGTGACCTGTGGGGATTAGTGGGTGGCTATGGCAATGCAGAGTGCTGGTGCAGGGCTGGAGAAGAAGGGTAAGTGGAAACATGCGGCAGAGACAGAATGACTGAACACACCGGGAGAGGGCAGAAGTGGTCTGGGTGACTGGGGTTTGGGTTACGTTACGATACAGGGAGGTGGAGAGGGCAGTTTGGAAAGAGGAGTTTAGTTGGCGTTTCTCTTCCTGCACTCTCTGCCCGTTGCCTTCCGGGTATTTGACAGCTCAGTGGAACGCCAGAGGGTGGTGTTGCAGAGAAAAACTGCTGGGTCCTGGTCTCAGTTTCTGCACTAAACTATCTAAGCAAAAGATCTGGGGATGTATTAAATACTTGCTATTCATAGGATACAGACTCTGGAGATCCTTGAGAACAGACCAAAAGCTACCCACTTCCCTACCAAGATTACCCATTTAAAAATGCATTGAATTCTCCGGCTACCTATTTTGACTGACAGCTGGATGGCAGTGTATCTTTAACACCTGCTACCGGGTCGCTCCCTCCGACAATCACGGGCGGAAGCAACCAGCCGTTAAGAGAGCAGCCCACCCTGAAATGCACCGCAAGAGGGGAGTAAGGATATGGAGCCAGCAACGCAAAAGCCGTCCTGAGGAGGGCACCTTTCCCAATGTTCTGTCTTTTCCCAACCTTCAGTAAGTCAGAAATCAGCTTATCTGTGTTGTTGGCATAAAGAATGACTTGACGCCAACGTTTTGATTCTAATATCCTCCTACTATTGCTCTAATTTTGGATTATTTTCTCCTTTGGGACCCTCAAGTTGATGAGTTTTTTTCACTCAGCTTTTTCAAACTGACTTTCTAGATGGAGACTCTCATGGTATCAGAAGCCAGAATGTGGTGCTCTGAGTTGCATTGGAATTGGTGCTTAATAGACCAAAAGACAGAGCAGTATGAACTAGTGGTGGGCACTGCCGTCAAGCCGCTGCCATGGCAACAGCAACATCACCAGGAAGCTCAGCCTCTGTTCCAGAGAGCTCCATACACTGAGGACTGGGTAACCAGATGCCTCAGGAGGCAAAAGGATCAGGCGAGAGCGGGGTTCCCCGATTCCTGACTGTGGCCTGGGGTGTCCTTATTAGGACCGAGTGTAAAGAAACCCTTGTGCTGGTAACTACTGATGACTCCATCCCAGTGGATCCTACTACCCAGCCCAGCCCCAGCACCTCACAGCGCCCTGAGCAGACAGGCTCTAGGAAGCCCCTGAAGATTCTCCAGCTAGCTTACAGAAACATGGTTACTTCATGATCACCTGGGAGTTGCTTTTATTTTATTTAGTTGGGGTCTTGCACTGTTGCCCAGGCTGGAGTGCAGAGGCAGGATCACAGCTCACTGCAGCCTTGAACTCCTGGGTTCGAGCAATCCTCCCATCTCAGCCAGCCTCCCCAGTAGCTAGGACCACAGGCGCGCCATCATGCACGGCTAATTTTTGTATTATTTGTAGAGACGGGGTTTTGCCATGTTGCCCAGGCTGGTCTCAAACTTCTGGGCTCAAGAGATCCACCTGCCTCAGCATCCCCAAATGCTGGAAATACAGCTGTGAGCAACCATGTCAGGGTGGAAGTTGCTTTTAAATGCAGATTCCCAGGTGCCATTTGTACTGATCCTGGTTTGTGAGATCTAGAGCAGCCATGAGAGTCACGGCTCTGAGGTGCGGTGAGTGAGAGCGAGCCTCATTAGAGAGGCAATCCAGAGAAGCAGACTCACTGGATGAAGCCAGGGCACAGCCTGAGAACAGGGCCAGGGGAGTAAGGTGGCACCCACTTGGGAGTTGAGATGTAGAACAGTCTCATCTTTGCTCAGAGACCATGAGAACCACAGTGTACACCTCACCTGTTGTTTTCTTGATTCTCCATTTGATTCTGAAGTGAGGGCTGAAATAAAGGGGAAGCCTGAGTCTCTTTCCATCAGGAAGGGAAAATAATAATAGTAATAATAATGGCCAGCATTTATCCGTGTTGATTATGTGGCAGCCCCTGCATCTAGTGCCCTATGCAGATTATGACATTTGATGATTTTGACAAGTCTGTTAGGAAAGTCTTGTAATCGTGCTCGTGTGTGCAATGAGGACACTAAAACCTCAAAGGTTGAGTCCTGCAGTCCCTGCTGCAGGTCATGAGGAGCGGAGTGGGCTGGGACTCAGGTGTCCTGGCTGCAGGTGATGAGTCTTTACAGCCTCCTCCAGGTGGTCATTAAGAAGGTTCTGACCCGGGCCATCTCTCTCAGCCCTGCTGGGAGGTAGTGAAGGGGAGGTAACATCTTACCTCTCCACTCTTAGGGCTTTTCAGCTGGGCCTGAGAATTAAACTCACATAAGACAAACAGGAGACAAGCACACTGATTTAGTACAAGGTTTACGTGACGCAAGAGCCTTTATAAGGAGTGGAAACCCAAAGAAACAGTAAAACCCAAGTGCTTTTATACTGGGCTGAACAAAGAGAGGCAATTGTAGAAAAGTAAGCAAACTATGTGGGGAGGCTAAGGGAAGATAAGAGTGATTTTGACAAAATCTCTTTGTACAGAACTCTCTTGGTCTCAGTGTCCCATCCTTGATGATAACAATGGTGCCTTCCTCTGGTACAGGGAGGACATCCTCTATGTGAGGCTTTGATTTCCCACTTTCAAGAAGGAGAAAAAGAGGGTCAGGGCACCCGTCTTCCATCTGTTATTTTTTATGTGCCTTTAGCTCAAAATAACCCTTATGCCATAGCTGCATAGTTTGGGGTGACATATTCTGCCACCCTTCTGTAGGAAGCTTGGGTGGCAGGTGCCTCCCTGGGGACTGCTCCATTTCTTTGTGTCACTGACCACCTGGATTATATATGTGGCCAGGTGGCACCATCTGCCTCAAGCTTGCAGCACAGGGAAAGATTTTCCAGGATGCCAATCACTTTTTATCATCCTGGTAATAAGCTCCAAGGTCAGAAATACAGAATGGGATTCATCAACCCCTGACTTTCTATTCTTTGCCATCAAGAAATTTCTTCCTTGACCCCTACTCTGAGAATTAAAACAGATGTGGCTAGATTAACTGAAATTCTCTCTAACTCACCACACCTGCCAGCAGCACTGTGTCACCCGTGACCAGCAGGGCCCCAGAGCAAAACAAAAATGCAAAGCACCTTGTTCAAAAGGCAGGAAAAAAGCACCGTTCGAGGGACTAAAATAGAAAAATCTTTTTCCTTTCTTCTGCAGCCTCTCTTTTGGCCTTTTTATTTGCTATTTAATGTCATTTTTAAGTAGGGGGAATCAAAATTTTTAATTATTAGTATATATTTTAACATTCATCTTAATATCATAGAAGCCCATTTTAAAGGCAACTGTAAGAGCATTTAACTCGTATGTTGAGTCACTGAAATGACACAACTTGTGTTTCATAGTTCTTGTACGTATTTTGTTTTTACCGGAACATTGGAAACATTGCACAAAACTAACAGCTCTTCATTTTGCTTCTTGATATGGGCACATTCTACCCACATTCTCCACCTTCTGCTCATGGATGTGTGAAGAAGGTCTGAGAGGAAAAGGTACACTAATTTAGGGGTCAGAAAGGGGCTGGTGGGGTTCCTTGGTGGTTCCTGTTTCTTAGAACATCATTGCCTTCTGTCTGTATCTGAAGCAAGTTCTGGTTCAAATGGGAGTGTATCTTCTCAGGACTGTCAGCCCCCTGCTTACTCAGTTGAAGACACAACACGCTTTCCTCGTATTGGCTCTGAGTCTCGCG
Organism: Ateles fusciceps; assembly: GCA_036589455.1. NCBI lineage: Eukaryota > Metazoa > Chordata > Mammalia > Primates > Atelidae > Ateles > Ateles fusciceps. Next base: position 12,228,159 of record JAZHEH010000630.1, read on the forward strand.
GAGTTAAATGTGAATATTGGCGGTGAAGAGCAGCCCACAGGAGCATTTCACAGGCCCCTCTGTTCGCACATATGCCTCACTGTCCTGTCCAACTTCACTTACAATACACAATTTCGAGAGAAATTTATTTAGAATTTCAAGATGGCAACAGAATAGCGTCAAACCAGATGCTGGGTCTACCCAAGCATGGGGTAGTTAAGTTGCACGCCTGTGAAGCTGGCTCTGGTGATAGCATTATTGCCAACTCAGGGGAGGTTTGAGGGGAGGAGTGGAAATTGGGGCAAATCACTCTGCATGCCTGCCTGCCCCATCAACATTTCCTGGAGGTGAAGGTCAAGATGGTCATGGAGGGCAACTTCTGGGGTCTCTTTGAGAGAGGGGCAGCACCCAGTCCTGTGCACCCTGCCCGTCGTGGGCAGCAAGGTCAGAGCTGGCGTCTGGTAGTGTGCACGTGAGGCTCCCAGCTGGGGGCACTTGCAGCCTCAGATCTCTTCTCCTCTAGAGAAGACAATTTCCCAGATAAATCCCAGATCTCTGACGATTCAAAACCGCAAAGGACCTTGTAGATTAAGCCAGGTACAGAGGGCTCTGTATAAATATAGAAACCCCAACTCAAGCTGGCTTAAGTAGCAAAGGGGATTTATTGGCTCCTATGAATGGCAAGTCCAGAAGTAGTTTAGCATCAAGGGTGGTGTGATTCCATGGGTGACGAATGTCACTGAGGACCCAGTTTCTTTTTCCCTCTCCTCTTGCCTCCCGGGACGTTGGCCTCATTCACAGGCTGGCTTCCCCCTCATGGTGGCAAGAGGCTGCCAGCCACCGCCAGAGTGATTCAATTCCTCACCAATGGCCAGGGAAGGAGAAAACTTGTTTCTGGAAGTTCTGTCAGAAGAGTGAGAAAGCTTTTTCCTGACTCTCAGTAAATCTCCCAGTATAAGTCATGAGCCCATCGACTAATAACATATCCAGTGAGTGGGACTCTGCGGGTTAATTGAGGGTGAAACTTCATGCCCTTTCCAAGGCCAGGGTGGGATCAGCTTTTGCCAGAGCACATAAACAGCACAGGAGAACAGGGAGGTCGGGAGGTGGGGGTACCCGAAAATAATTGAGGTGATGACCTAGAGAGGAAGGAGTAGACACTATGGAGGCTACCATGATGTTCGCTCGGATATCCTCTCTCTGCTCTCAGGATGACGACAGGACTCAGCAGAAAACCCAGACATGTGATGCTGTCAAGAGTCTGAAAACAGGAAATGGGGGGTAGACCTACCCAAGAGGCATTCAAATTAATACTTTCAAAAAACATGCTGGCCAAGCAAAACCTATATCTGCAGTCTATTTAACAGATGAGGAAACCAAGAAGCAAAGCTGGAAAGTAATTGCCTAATCATCAAAGTTGCCATACACTGAGTCCTCATGCATATGTCTGCCGCCACATTTTACAGAAGAGGAAAACAGGGCTTCAGGATGGTCAACGAATTTGCCCAAAGCCACATGGCCAGTGAGTGACAGGGCCAGGATTTGGACCCAAGCCTGTGTAGCCCCCGTTCCTCTATTCTTTCCCTATGTCTAAAAGTTGAATTGGTGGCATGAGCAGAAAGAAAAATCCCAAGCCAGTTCAAAGCTCTATTATACTGTGTGTCAGCAAGAAGTTTTAGGAGGCCGCCTAATGTCATGGGCTATGGAATATATAACCAAATGAATGGAAAGGGAAAACGAATTTGTGAAGCAAATACTTTAAGTGATAAAGTGAGTTGTCAGTGAATTTTATCCAGGGAAGAGAAGAACCATCTGCCCTGGGTACAGGCACCCAGGAAGCACAGGGTGGATCCTGCCTGGCTCAGTGGATGCCGGCAGCTTCTGGCGTCCTGGCATGGGCACAGTGGCAGTTTATAAACTCCTTTTCTATAAGCTGTCAGACTTGGAGAGGGCCTGCAGGAAATCTGGGCCTTGGCATTGGCAGAGTGATGACGAGAGATGTTGAGCTCTCTGAGAAATGCAAGTCTTGGCTTGCATCCACCATGTGGGAGCCCCAGGCAAGCTGCGACCTTCTCCTCCCGTCTGCTGACTTGCCACTGGAGAGAAGGTCAGGTTTCACAGGATGCTTAACAAACTGCAGTGAAGAGGAAATGCCAGGGTCTGTGTGTTTCTAATCCAGTGCCTGCCCCTTCTTCTCCTTGCAGCCTGCTTCGTTTTTATACTCTGCGCTTTCCTGGCTCTGCCGCTGTCCATGGCCTTCATAGGTAAGCTGCCTGCCGAGCTACTGGACGCCACAGGTCAGCCAGGTTGGGGCATGGGCCCACGGCATGTAATCTTTAAACATTAAATATGTGTTTAAGAACTGGCTAGCCCGATGATTCCCAGACACCTATGTGCCATCTCAGAATGACTTGGGGAACATTTAAAAATGCGCATTCCTGGGGCTCACCCTGGGAGATATTGATGCAGTGTATCTGGGTAGGGACAGACTCTCGCTTTTGGAAATCTGTCCCCCAGATGCTTCTGATCCCTCTAGCCCAAGTTTGGAAGTGACTGGACTAGAGGTTTCCCAGAGTCCCTTCCCAGTTCCTGTGTTCCCTTGTGGAAGCAGGTTGCGAGCAATACAAAAAGTGCAGCTGGTGCTAGGTGACATGTGGGCACTCTATACATGTTTTTTGCTGAATGAACGAATAAATATTTCCATAAATCATGCATACTAAACTTCATAATCCAGAAGTGTGATGTGTCTTGCAGAAGTGGGGGAGAGGGGCAGGATAGGGGAAGCTCCTTGAGTAGCTAAAACTCGTTATCACATGTCAGTGAAATTAATCTTATGCTCCTGAACATTGCTAATGGGAACCCCTGAGCCCCGTGTACAAAACGTAGCTACCCCTATTTACCAAGAAGCCTCACATGGCCGGGCACGGGGGCTCACGCCTGTAATCCCACCATTTAGTGGGGCTGAGGCAGGCCAATCACTTGAGACTGGGAGTTTGAGACTAGCCTGGGCAACATAGTGAGACCTTATCTCTACCAAAAAATGCAAGTCTTGACTTAAAAATTAGCTGGGCGTGGTGGCGTACACCTGTAATCCCAGCTACTCGGGAGACTGAGGTGAGATGATCATGCCACTGTACTTCTGGCCTGGGCATCAAGAGTGACACACTGTCTTCCCCCCAGCCCCCCCTCCAAAAAAAAAATGCTCATCAGGCCCAGAGTTCTAGGTCCAAGCTCACAGCATATTGACGCATAAAGTAAAAGGGCATAGGAATTATTGCAAAACAACGAAACACCCAGTACCCTAATTGCTTAATGGGTAGGAGGCTTCCTTCTAAGGTGATGAAAATGTTTTTGAACTGGATAGAAGTGGTAGTTGCACAACATTGTGAATCCACTAAATGCCACTGAATTATTCACTTTAAAATGGTTTATTTTGTTATGTAAGTTTCACCCTACCACCCCTGCCAAAAGCCACAATACTAAAAATGGAAAGAAAAACAGTATCCTTAGATCTATAAGACATGAAAGCTGACAGCCTGACAAGAAATAAAAAAGAAGATTTTAAGGTTTGCAGAGAGCTAAAACAGCCAAGTAGTCTGGGGCCATTTAGTGTAAGAGTCAACAATGCAATCACTTCAGCAGGCCCTGGTGCTATGATGCTTATAGTGCAATTCAAAAATTAACATTTATCATGTGGCTGGCTCTGTTCTTCCAAGAAGAGTTCACAAGATGTTAGGCATACCCTGCTTAGGAAGTTGGGCGTACCCTCCAGAGGGCGTTCTGTGCAAATCTGTAAGGTAAGAGAACCCCAGCCTTTGGACCATGTGGTTAGTTTTCTTTTCTTTAGAGACAGGGTCTCCTTCTGTCTCCCAGGCTGGAGTGCAGTGGAGTAATCTAGGCTCACCGCAACCTCTGCCTTTCACGCTCAAGCAATTCTCCTGCCTCAGCCTCCCGAGTAGCTGGGATTACAGGCACCCACCACCACGCCTGGCTAATTTGTGTATTTTTAGTAGAGACAGGGTTTCAGCATGTTGGCCAGGCTAGTCTTGAATTCCTGCCCTCAAGTGATCTGCCCACCTCGGTCTCCCAACGTGCTGGGATTACAGGCGTGAGCCACCAGCGCCCGGCCAGCTATCTTTCAAATGAACCTGACTGCAACAATTCATCCACCAATAAGGCTGCATGAAAGTGACAAGACCCTATAAGCCAGTTCCCATGGCTATTATATTAAAATCACCACCTCCACTGCAGAAAGGGGGGGTTTGGAGGTGTTCATGTTTATAGAGCAATATTGGTTATAGAGTTTGTGTTTGGGGTGATGGAAACATTTTGGAAATAGATAGTGGTGATGGTTGCGTAAGACGATGCATGTAATTATGCCGATGATTATACACTTAAAAATGGTTAAAATGGCAACTTTTGTTGAGATGTTTTATCACAATAACAAATATTTTAAAAATCACTACATCTGGTAGTTGTTATCTGAACTGGGGGAAAGATCTAAAGGCAAAGGGAATAATCGTGATACTGCAGGTCAGACAAGAAAGAAAATCTCGAGGTAAAGTAGGTCCTAAGCTGTACGTGAGAACACGGGGGAAGAGGGCTTTTATTAAACTTATTAGGATCGTTTTAAGCCATCTGTGCACTGATTGACTCTCCTGTGAACAGCAGCTGTTCGTATTCATTGGGAATGAGCAGATATCAAAGCCATTACTCAATGTTCATTTCACAGCTGGCCTTTGAATTGAAAGTCATTCCATGTCCAACAGATTTGGCACCAAGTACTTAAAGGTGTTTGTGTGAAAAGCCTGTGTTGAGACTTGGAAACTATTTTCATTTAATAACGAATTCAGCTAAACATCAGAGATAACTAAAAGACAAGCCTCTGCTGGTTGATGATTGGATCAATGTGTGTATTTGACTAAGCTCTGTTTTGGGCCTGAATTTATGGCTCTCTGTATACCTAGAAAATTTTGTTCATGTCAATGGAATATGGTGTAGTCATAGAAAAATGGCTTACTCCGTCTGCTTAAGTATCGAGACACTTATGGGAAATAAAATGTCAAATCAAAGTTAAAAGTCTAAATGTCATTTAAACAGGAGGCTTTGGTTCTACAGTAAGAATTCTTTTCCTTGGACTCTGTTGACAAATGTATTAGTCAGGGTAACTTAACTGTGCTATAGCCACAAATTAACCCTGGAATCACAGTGGCTTGACACTATAGGGGCCTGTTTCTTGCTTATGCAAATTCCATCATGGGTCAGTGGGGCATGAGGACTTCCCAAGCAGTGTAATGACATATTACTCCAAGCTGCTTCAATCTTGAGAACTAGCCATTGCCACGCATGGCTTCCAGGTGGTCAAAGCAGAGGAAGCAAACAGCAAATCATGTATCAGTTTTTAAATGCTTTGGCCTGGGCTGGGCACAGTGGCTCATGCCTGTAATCCCACACTTTGGGAGGCCCAGGCAGGAGGATCACTTGAGCCCAGGAGTTTGAGACCAACCTGGGAAACATAGTGAGTCCCTCTTCTCTACAAGAAAAAAAAAGAATTAGCTGTGCATAGTGGCACATCCCTGTGATCCCAGATACTCAGGAGGCTGAGGTGGGAGGATTGCTTGAGCCTGGGAGGTTGAGGCTGCAGTGAGTCGACTGAATCATGCCACTGCACTCCAGCCTGGGCAACACAGCAAGACTCTGTCTCAAAAAATAATAAATAAATACATGCTTTGGCAAAGTGTCGCAGGGCCCACTGGTCAGAACTGGTCACACTGTCTGGCTACCCAGGAAGGGAGGTGGGCAATGTGGGAGGCACATGCTGGGCAGTCAGTGTCTCCCACAGCAAAGGTGTGTGTTAGAATCCACCTGGAGCCTGGTCGTTTGAGCCAGACTGGTCCCTGAGGGAAATGGACATTTCTTCTTTATATTTTAAATAGACACACCATATCATCAGTTAATAATAGGTCTAGAGAACAAAGACCTGCGAAAAGTAGAGCATTGCTTTGGGGGAGAAAAATTACCATTAAGAAAGGGTTAGGCATCTGGGCGGGCTGGCTTGTTAGTACTCTGCGTCTGGTTGCTAAGGATATATGAGTCCACGTGTGTTTCCCAGCGTGGGGTCCAGCCAGTGACACGGTCAATGGTGATCATAGGGTGACTGTGACTAACACAGCAGAGGGCTCGCTGCACAAGGGGGAAGAGCAGCTCCTCCCCTGCCACCTGCCACCTGGCCCCTGGAAGCAGAGTAGATGAGAACCGCATTCACACAGAGTCACATTTTGGAAACGTGACTCCTAAATTGAATCTTATTTTAAGCATATCAAGGAAACTGTATATTGAATCCTGAATCCTTGAAAACTTGAGTTCGCATACACTGGCTTTTCAGACAAGCAGAGTGCAACCCATAGCCAGTTAATACCGAGAAAAAGGTGCAGTGACACCTGGTCCATGCCCTGTCTGCAGGAGGATTTATCACCACTCCGCTGTGAGAGCCAGTTCTGTGGCGTCAATCCACTGAGCGTCCTGAGGATCAGGTGACTGGTGAGGCTGAGCAGATCCTACAAGCATATGGTTTGCATGATGAACATTTTGGCTTTTGAAGGTGTTCCACTCATTCTCAAAACCGGGCTTTGTGCTCTTCAATGTCTTTCTCTCAATCCTCCTCTGTTTGCCCTATGTAGGAATGAAGTTTTTGGAAGACTGCCCCATACAGCCCCTCATTCCTTTATATTTGCTAGTGGGTGGCATCGTCGGTACCTTAAAGGTAAAGTATCTTTATCTGTTGTTTGTAGTCCTTGTAGAAATTTAACTCACAGCCGTCCTAGAATGCATCTGTTACTCGCCTGCTACTCACAAGGGAGCCAGAATAACTTCCCTCTAAGCGTGTTGCTGAAGTGATGGGCTGGCTCCAGAGACACAGATTTTTCCAGATGCAGGGCGTTTACCCAGGGCCGTGCCTCTTTGCAAGGGCTTCCTTCCTGCTGTCGAGTTCAAAGTGCTGAGCTGTGGCTTTGGTCTGACAAGAGCTTTTGCAGAGAAGTCCCTGACTGACACTTATACCACTGAATTCAGCCAATGAAATCATGGCCGTTCTTTGTACTGTTACTGCTTTTTTCTGTGGTGGGGGGGAGCTTCTTGTTGAGGGCAGCGTTTGTATTTGGTTAAAATATGCTTGATTTAGCAGTTCCGGTTTCTGCTTTTAACTATACCTCCTAGTTCTCAATTGACTAACATAGGATTAATTGGCTGCAGTTATCAATCATCAAGTATGCTTGTGTCTGGGATAGGAGTGCTTCTCTGTGACTCTCAGGCTTATGTAGTTGATCTGCTCCTGGGCTGTATTGACATCTGTTTAAACAGGAAAAGCAACTGAAGCAGAAATATCAGGGGTGTGCATAGCCTGCAGTTGTTTTCAAGATCTCTGGCCCACAGAAATGTTACACCTACCAAGAGAAGCTTAGCTCAGCCTCTGGCTATCAGCAACTCTTCCCCTTCCAAACCCACCTCACCACTTCCTATGTCAAAGCCAGCAAACACGAGCATTCATTTTCCCAGATGGTTTCATAAAAACAAAGCAGTAACACGAGAAAACCGAGTCAAGAGTGCCAAATGTGGACTTTCCTTCGGACCCACTGTCGGATTTCTTTGCCAGCTGCCTTCTGGTGCGGGGATCCTTTGAGAGATCCTGGCCAGTGGTGCTGCTTATGCTGTTGATCTCAGACATCAAAGGAATGTCTTAAAAACTGCGGTTCTCATATGCAATCGGTAGCGACAAGCTCAACTCTGTCGTGGGAGACGTCTGATTTGAGGCAAACCTTTGTTATTTATTTATTTATTTAAGTTATACTTTAAGTTCTGGGTACATGTAACGAACGTGCAGGTTTGTTACATACGTATACACATACCATGATGGTTTGCTGCATCCGTCACCCCATCATCTACATTAGGTATTTCTCCTAATGCTATCCCTCCCCCCTCTCCCCCCCACCCCCTGCTATCCCTCCGCTAGCCCCCCCACCCCTCGACAGGCCCTGGTGTATGATGTTCCCCTTCCTGTGTCCACGTGTTCTCATTGTTCAGTACCCACTTATGAGTGAGAACATGCAGTATTTGGTTTTCCGTTCTTGTGTCGGTTTGGGGCAAACCTTTGGAGGCTTTTGTGTCTGAGGTTACCTTGCTGTTAAAAGCCCCCATCTCCTGACAGCAGCCTGGTGGGCAGTGTCCTAAAATGTACAAATACGCATGATCATCCCCATCACAACATCCCGTGGGATCTGCCTGGGACTCTGTTCAGCTCCAAGGAAACCTAAAGGGGCTTGGCTCAGCGGGGCCACATTTTCCCCATGGCCCCCACAGTGTTAAGGAAAGGCTCTGACGGTTTGAATGCCATAGAGATGCTCAAAACAAGGGCAACGTTTCCAGCAGTAATTACCTCTGCCCCTCCCGTTCTCACTCGACTACCTCATTGTAGGCTGCCGAGTGGAGCTTTCCTTTAGAGATATTACTGTCCATGGGGTCTGTTCCTCCTAATAACAGAAACTTTTCCTTTCTGAAGGCCAGCCCAGGACCCAAAGGTAATTTATTTTAATGAACAAACTAAGGCCCTAATAAGCAGCATTGATTTTTTTTCCCTGGCAATTTAAAACCGTTTGAAGCCAAATTAAATTTTTGGGCTCCTGATGGTAAGATAATATACAGTGAGTCCATAGCCATTAGAGCAGCGGCAAACAGGGTTAGAGTCCCCAGAGGCACAAGTTTACCTGTGATGATGATGGTTTGTATTCAACCACAGAACCTACCTATGCGGTCCCAGCATCCCTAGTGAAATGCATCAGATAGCTTCACAGTATTGCATTCTATGAAGAGAAACTTGAAGAGACGTGAGCTGACATTTCCTGGAGCTTCCAAAAGAACTGAGGGTCCTGACCCATTAGAAGATTAGGAAATGAATTAAGTAGGTTGTGACCCACTTTTTAAAAAATAAAATAGAAAGTTAGAGTGCTTAGTAAGTTAAGCAATGTGTGATACTTACATATGGACATGTGTGTGTTTGGGAGAGTTGACCAGATAATTTATCATCCTAACTGGGACACTTTGGAGAGTACAAAGGGGGCTCTAATAATCATCGTGCCAGAACAGCAGCATAAACCAGGACTTCTCTAAGCCAGCTAGGACATGCAGTTGCCCTGTTACTAGGACTTGACATAAAATGTATTTGTTACTGAAGGTAGTGTTAAAGAGAGTTTCCAAAATATGGATTCAGTAACCATTGCCTACCCCTGCGCTCCCCCTCATCTTCCCACATCACCCTTCTTAGTGGTGATCGCTACCCCTAGTGGGTACGTGCATTTTGCTGGTGCCATGCTGATGGCTCTGCCCTTGTTTGGAACTCATTCAGTCCTCACTGTGCTCCTTTGAGGCAGGTACTTGCTTCAGGAAGGATTCTTTGACTATAAGGGACAAAAAATCAACTCTGGCTAACTTAAGAGGTAATTGATTGGAAGAGCTCACAACTTCAAAGGATAGTGGGAGAGAAGGGGGTCAGGTGGCTCCAGAAAGCCTGGGCAGCGGGACCCACTTGCCACGGCTCTCCTGGGGCTGGTTCCTTTCTCCTGGCATCACTGTAGCCAGGAACCAGTCCTGGGAGGGCAGCCAGATCTGTGGACACGTGGCAGGTAGTGGGGGAATTCCTCCAAGGAACGGGTCCCTGCAAGGAAGGGAAATGCATCTGAGTGACGGAAACTTGAGCTGGACTCTCAATTCCAGCTTACAGTGAGGAAACGGCAGAGCTGGTGTTCAGCCTGGGCTTGCCCAAGCACACGGTCACCGTCAGCCAAGTACTACAGTCAATTGGCTTTTTCCCTACCCTAAACTCACCACGCTTTACCTTTGCCACACCACTGTTCATCAGAGGAGGACCCTCACACCTCTCCTTGTGCATAGGGGTCCAAAATATGCCCCCTCTTCCAGGAAGCCCTCCCTGGATGAGTCAGCTCTACCGTGGGTGGCTCTCTGAACTCCCCTAACACCTCACTTTCCTTTTCTTATGGAGATGTTCTGCCTCCCAGCCAGGCTGCAAGTCTTAGGAGAGAACCCTCCGACTTAATTTCCTCTGATTTCAACATCAGTGTACTGTGGTGTAGACAGTGGTCAGAGAGGTGTGGACCACTGCCCTTCTCATTCTCTTACTCACCATGGATCTGAGTGAAGTGACTTGACTTCTCTGAGCCTTAGTTTCCTCATCTGGGCAACAGGGATAATTCGCAGCCCCAGGCTAGAATGGACGTTAAGGATCACACATACCAAGCATTGAACTAACCACTTTCCTTAGGTTTTGTTATCTTTTCGTAAGTAATAACTCTTCACTGTGGAAAATCAGAGAATGCAGATAAGCACAAAGAAGAAAATCAAAATCATCTGTAAATTTCACCACCCAGAGAAAATCGCTGTTGACATTTTGGCCCCATGGCTCTAGTTTGGGTCCTGTGCAGGTGTTTATCGAGTACCTCTCGCTGCAGGCTGGGAGAATTCATTGAGATAATGTATGTTGAGCACTTGCCCAGCACTGGGGGGCTGCTTTAGTACAACATGCATTCCCAGAGTCACTTATCACCTCCCCAGGGTTAACTCCCAGATCTCCACCAGGAGCCCTCACCTCTCTCTGTTCACCTCCAGGCTCTGACTCTGTCCCCCGTGGGCCACTATCCCCTGCATTTCCATCCAGAATTTTACATGGAACAAGTCCAAACCTGGAGTCATCACCCACCCAAAGGCATGGCTTGGGGTTCGCTGTTCCCGTCTCTCTGCCTCTCTTGATTCTATCCTTGCTTCTCTGTGCAGTTTGGAGTTAGCTGCATCTCATGGCTCCCACTTGCCCTTCCATTTCACTCAAGCTCGGAATCTCTCCCCCATCTCTGCCAGTCGGCCACATCCTCCGTCATCCAAGGATTCTTTCTAATGCCCTGCTCTACAGGGTTAGGGGTGCCATGAGCTTGGCCTTGGGAGAGGTAGGCAGCCTGGGAAGCTGGAGAGAGCAAATCACAGGCCAGACTTTCAAAAAATCACAGATCAAGTCACTAGGCAGAGAAGATGGGGGAGCTGCTAAGAGATTTTTTAGCAAAGACCACCTGTGTCTCTCCGCCACTGCATTTCCAGAGGGAAATGTGCTCCCCTGTGACAAAGGCATCTGTGGCCAGTTACAGTCGGGTGGGTTGTGGTGTCTTGTGTAAACATCTGGGAGCACAATTTCAAAGGAATGTCAGGTTGGAGTCAGGGACCATCTACCAGGGGCCCAGATGGTCTTTGTCCCCAGAGTATCACTTAAAGGACAAGGGTCTGTGCTCCTGACTTGAAAGATGTACAAGGACAAGAGGGACAGCACTCTCAATCCACAGCCCCACTTGGGAATTCCAGATGCCTGAGATGGGGGAGTGAAAGAAAAGAGAAAGCAGGCTGGGCGGGGCTGGGGTGGGGAGGAATTCGGCCCACGGTACCTGGATTCAGCCAGGCTTGTTACAGGGCCTGGAAGTACCAGGGAAAAGTCTGGTTCCTCCCAAGACAGAGGGATCTATTTCAAGGTCCTCTGGCATGTGGACCAGGTGTAATTTTTACATTATGTGTGGGGTGCAAATGTGCTAGCACAATACAGGGGAGAGTCAGTCTGAACCTTCATGCAGAGATAAGTTACCCCAGCTAACATCTTGTCCAAACCAACTCACACATCTAAAAGGAAAGCGCCACTGAGGATGCTGGCGATGAATTTATGCCTTCATTCTTGCCAGTGTTAATTCTCATTCTTCAAATTAAATGTCGCTGCTTGGTGGCATTTCTAACTGGTGTGTGCACTTTTCATGACACCTTCCTCTCTCTCTTCTCCTTTCCTCTCCCCCGCCCCCAACACCCTGCCATGGCTACCTTCTATACCCCCTCCTCCCCCTCCGTTTTGCTGCTCTGCCCTGCCACCCTGGCTCCCCACCACGCCCCAGGTGTCTCTCCTGTTGTACGACTCCGCCAGGATGAGGCGGCTGCTGTCCAAGGCCGTGGTGATCGATGATGATGATGACGACGACGAATACCCCTGGAGGCAGAATGCGCACAGATACTACATTCACCTCCTGCTGAGTCTCTTCCTCTTCCTCTGGTTCATCCTGGGAAACTACTGGGTCTTTTCTGTATACCTGCCTGATTTTATTCTCCCTTTCCAGCAGCCTCAGGACTACTGTGACAAAACCCCTGTACCTCTTTGCAGTCGGGGTCCTGGTGCTCAGTCACACGGTGCTGGTCTTGCTCGTGCTGTGCAGTGGCTGTGTCTACCTGTGCTCCAGGTGGAGACTTGCTGCTGATGAAGACTGAGCATACTACGTGTGCACATGTGCACGCACACACACACAGAGGCTTAGGAGAAGGGCATAAAGATAATAAAACCTTTCCTGCAGGCATTTAAAAAGCCACCCAAATACACTGAATAATGAGAGCAGACTAAAAAAACCATTGCCTGCCTGGACATGGGGAAAGCACTTTTGCTTTTGTTATTAAAAGGAGAAAGATATTCTTTTAGTGACTCTACCTGCCTTTCGAGAAAGTGAAGGAGCAGTCTTTTCCAGCCCCATATCAGATGGTTTTGATATGATGGGTTGAACATTCCAAGGTCAGCTAAAAGAAAATCTGCCAAGGTCAAGGCAGTAGCTTCCACCTAGGGGGCGGGGTTGGCCTGCTAGCCTGGCATTGCAGAGTGCAGGGAGTGCCGCTGCTGCAGATTCTTCGCTTGGCCTTGAGTCTGTCTCTGCCCCTGGCTATCCGTGTACCTCTCTGTGATCTGCAGCTGCCTGAGTGGCATAAACCAGTTTTGAATGTTTCCGGCCAGGTTGCATGAGTTGGGGTGCCATCAGTGTAGCTGTTTTTGGTTTCTGAGCTTAAATATCAAGTAGTAGCTCCTCAACCTCATGACCCGTTAGGCTTTGGAAGACTTTTATAAATCGAGATGTCTGGAAGTCCGGGATGACACTGAACAGTGACCACTAACCTCCCCCTCCGGCTGCCGCTGTTAAGTCCCTGGGAGCTGTGGTCCAGGTCCATCGTCAGTGCTTGCTGGGGGAGCCTCTTTATGATTGAAGTCCCCATGCTTTAGAATTTCATATGAAGATGCTGTCATGAGTGTTTCTAGGGCAGTGCCCAGGCACATGCGGCACCTGCTTAGCTGTGCTTCTCTCAGCCACGTGCATAGCCTTTCTGTATATTTACACACTGCTGAGCTGTGTTTATTTTGAAGATTTTTAATTTTTTTGGTGCTTTATCATCAAACCAGTCCCTGAGTGGCCATGAATGGAGGCATCTCCCTTCATCAGAAGCGTCAGCTCACACTGAGAGGCTCATTCGTCTCCATAGCTTTAAGGGAAAGGCCCTGTGAGTCCTGTAGGGCCTTCCCATTTGAGTTTAGAAGCGCTCCCCAGCATCTGTCACCTGCAGTCACCCTTGATCCCCCTTCCTCCCAGGTGAGAAGGAAGTGCTTCGTGTGCCATCTGCTGGACAAAGGAGGAACCGTCCTTTTTTTTTGCCCCAGTCCCTCTAGGCAGTTTCTGTTTTCATTTTCACTTGAGCCATGGCAGAAGACTTGCAGATCCTACCTCACCTATGATGCCCAGTTCCATCCTCACTGTGTCCCGCGTTGCCTTCTCCGTGTTGGAGACCGGGGGAGAGTCTGTGGGCTATGGTGCTGGGGTGGACAGGGGTTCCATGGGCTCCCCCTCCCACCCTCCTTTCCGCAGTCCGTGAGTCATCAGCCACTCCTAGTCACTTAGACAATGCTTGGACATCTGTGAGCAGCAAACACCTGGGCCCAGGGACCCCTGCATGACTCGCACATGAGAGCCTCTGAGGCTTCTGTTGCAAGGGCCATGGGAAAGGCGGAAGGAGCTGTGAACAACTGTGGGCATGAAGATTTCTGTTAGCAGGTGGCAGGGACGGGTTAGTGTTTTGGGTGTATCAGTAGCTCGGTCTCAAACCTTGGACATTTCCAGTTTCTGGTAGGCCTGAGTATCCCCAGAGCATTGCAGAAATCTTTCCCAGAGGGAGTGGTGGATGAAGTGTGCTCATTCTCATATGTACCCACCCCCAGCCCACCCCCAGTTGTAATGGAGAATATTGGTCATAAGGCCTAAATAATTGCTAAAATCTGGACTATATTTTTGGCTTTGCATTTCCTTGTCACCAAAGCAGTAAGGAAGAGGTGATGATCTCTTGCTCTAAGTCACATATCTTCCCTGGTTCGAGGTTACAGCGAGCTATAATTGTGCCACTGCACTCTATTCTGGGTGACAAAATGAGAACCTATCTCTAAAAAACAAAATACAGGTTAGATGTGAAAGAAAATGTTCGTGTGCATTCATTCATAGAGGGGACACTGAGTGGCTCAGTGGGTGACATCTTCAGCACAGCAGGCTTGGAATGATGGTTGATTAAGGCCTCCTTCAGGGGATGGTGAGATGGTTATGATAAGGCACATTTCAAGGAAAAGGTTCTGTGGCCAAGGCAAATGGTCTATAACTGTGGTTCTTTGAAGTCTGGCTTACTCCAGACTTCAGATGTTGGGATGACATCAGACTGTCTAGGAAGGGCTGAGCCATGTGCCCTTTAAGTGATCACCTCTTAGTGTGATTTCACTCAGCTGGACGTGAGTGTAAGAAGTTCCTGGTTATACTCCTTGGCATGGCCTGAAGTAGGCATTCCACACTCATGTGAAGCGTGCTGTGTACTCCTGCAGAATGAAAATGCCCGACAGGCCCAAGAGATGGGCAGCCTTCGTCCACAGAAACTTGGCAAGGCAATGAGAAGTGGACACGGGAACACTGAACTTTCTGGATGCTATGAAACCTCAAGGGAACAAATTAAGTGGCAGAGAGGGATAATCAGTTCTTCCCATCTGAGAAAAGACTGCAGCAAAAATAAACTATATGTTGAGGTCATTTTATTTGCTGCATTGGGCATCATTCTAAAAACCATTCTTTGCCTGAATGTATATAAATGACAGTTGACAGCAGTAAAGGTGGGGCCATTTCACTGGAGTCAGCCACACCAGTGGCTCTCAAACCTTGGCAAACCCTCAGAACTCCCCCAAGGACATATTTCCAATGCAGCATCACAGCCCCCAGAGACTCTGACCCGTGGGGCCCGGCTGGTTCTCATTCAGTGGCCAGAGAACCACATGTGCACAGTCAGGCCACACATACAGCCTGGGCTGGCTTATGTCAGGCCCATCTTGGTCATCACCCTGAGGGTAAGATAATGTCATTTCCAGTACTTGGTGTTATTTTCTTCTCTTTTAGTATGAGAAGCGGCCAAGTGGTCAATAGCTTTCATTTTTGTGTGACCAAATTTTGTGCTTCATTTCCTTCTGGGCATTTTTCATTGTTGATGAAATAAACTTTGTTCAATTTGTTCCCCCAGTGTCTTCCTTGAATGCCCAGGGGAAAAGAATCCTCCAGTCCTTGGGATGCTTCATTTGTTCTTTCTTCCAATGGGATTCCCAAAGGTACAGACTGTGTCCACAGAGGCTGATAACCTGTTCTAGGCAAATTTTGTTCTATAAAACGCATAATCCTCAGGTGAGTAGATGAGTCTGTAGTGGAGATTTTAGAAAAATGATGTAACAGAAAATTCTGCTTAGTGATCCTAGTGATAGTTTATCTTTTATAAGTATAGAACTAATAAGACAACTAATAAGACAACTTTTCTAGAGATAGAATTTCGGTCGTTCACTTTTCAGGTTAGCCTAACATCACAACAGCTAAGTTATCTTGGATATCCCAGGAGGCAGCATTTCGCCATTGCAAGCAGAAGTGAAATACGAGAGGAGTGGGTATTTTTTTTTTTTTTTTTTTTTGAGATGGGGCCTTGCTCTGTCACTCAGGCTGGAGTACAGTGTCACAATCAAAGCTCACTGCAGCCTTGACCTCCTGGACTGGGGCAATTCTCCTACCTCAGCCTCTTGAGTAGCTAGGACTACAAGAACGCCACCAGCCCAGCTAGGTTTCTTTGTTCTTTTCCTATTTTTTTAGATATGGGGTCTCACTATGTTGCCCAGGCTGGTCTCAAACTCCTAGCCCTCCCACCTCAGCCTCCCAAAATGCTGAGATTACAGGCGTTAGCCACCTCACCCAGCCCTGTTGTTTTCTCTAAGACACTTCCTTCTTTTGTCACACCAGTCAGCTTTTAAAACTTACTGCACTGTTCAGAGAAGTAAGCTCTGCGTCATCGGCAAAGGAAAAGCAACTGGGGCTTGCTGCTGGTAGTAAGAGTTTGTACATACAGCATATTCCCCAAAA
Organism: Ateles fusciceps; assembly: GCA_036589455.1. Taxonomy (NCBI): domain Eukaryota; kingdom Metazoa; phylum Chordata; class Mammalia; order Primates; family Atelidae; genus Ateles; species Ateles fusciceps. The sequence continues at coordinate 12,244,457 of JAZHEH010000630.1, forward strand.
GCCTGGTGAGTCAAAATGTCCCTCTGTTCTGATCACTTCCTACTTACCCTATTGGTGAGGGTGGGGTTCCTGTTCTAAATAGTGGGAGAAGCCCAAATGCACCCCTTCCCCCAGTGGACAGATGAGATGGACAGCAGCTTATTAGTCACCAGACTCACTGCCTGGGGGAGGAGGACACAGTGTGCCATGCAGGGCCACATGGGCTTGCGCTCGGATACACAGTGGACCGGCAGGGGCCATGGGGGTCATGCCTTGTAGTAACAAGAGGACCAGGTAACCCCATGTTCCCATGGAGGATGTTCCTGTCTTGCTTAAGTAATTTCATAGACGGGCAGTGAAGTGAAACCCATTAGGTTGGTGCCTGGTAAGTAACTGATAGGGGACTGGTCAGGTGGGAGACCTTGCCTGCTGGGTCAGGGGCATGCCTGGTGAGGGCAGGGGAACTCACAGGGGAACTCACAGTTCTGTGAGGCTCAAAGATGTCAAGGCAGCCCATAAAATTGTAGGCCTTACGATCTAGCCTCCTAGAGCCACCCCCACCTTTCTTTGGCCTTATTCTCCGGGTTATTTAGTCCTGGGTTCAAATCTGTCTTTGAATTTTCTCAAATTCTCAATGCAGGAAGGGTGATGTAATCAGTGGTGAGATAAACATCGTCCATGAAGTTAAAAAAAAATTAGAAAGTCTTCTCGACTACCATGAGTAGCCAGGTCAGAATACTCGCCGCCCTGCTTCCCGAGAGCAGCCTGGCGCATCCTCTTCTTCAGCTTCCAGTGATTTTCCCACCACTGCAGAGCTCTTGCCGTCTGATCGGACTCTTCGAACTGATGTGTTTACTCTTTATATCTTCATTTGAGTATTTCAGCTGCTATTTAATACAATCTCCTGTAGCCTGTACTTTTCCATGGCCATCAAAAAGAAAACAGAAAAGAAAAACATTGCCTACATCAATTTCTAATTTATACATTTGTTTATAAGGAAGTATTTGGGTTCGATTCCCAAGTCACTGGGGAAAGGGGTTGAAGCCCAGATTCCCTTGGGATCCCGTCTGTTAGCCCAGCGTCCCCTCCGGGCCCCAGCAGCAGGTTTGGGCACTAATGGCACATACCTGCACCCTTTCCTGGGGCCACCTTGGTTGACTGGAGCCAGTCTGAGAGCTCCGCCCCCTCCCAGTTCACCCCACCGACACCCAAAGCTAAGGGCTGAGTCGGGGAAGAGGGAGGAAAAGCCCAACTCCCCTTGTTTCAGGGGCAGGTCAAACGTGTCATTTATGCTCCAGAGCTGTTCGCGTGGTCAGGTGAAAGCGGGCTTCGTGGGAAGCCACACCCTCTCCCAGCGCTTCCCTTTGCCCCGTGCTTCTTCCCTCACCCTAGTTCGTTTCTCCCGAGACCACGCCCTCAACACATGCCTTATCCCAGAGCTTCATCTCAGACTCTGCTTCCAGGGAAGCTGGTCTAAGCCAGGGTTATTCCTCCACAGCTGGAGGCATGACATCAATTACTAGCATATCCCTTTTACAACCCTTTTTATTTCCCTAAAATGATGATTTTAAAGCTTTATTTTTATTATAAAAGTGATACATGCTTTGGCTAGAGATTCAAGTCTTGTCAAAGAGTATGAGGTAAAAAGTAAAAGATTTGAAGCCCCACCCCAACTCCCAGTCCCCAAAAGGGTACCCAGTGTTAATTCTGTAGTATCCTTTTGAAATATGTCTATGTATCGCTAAGCATAAATATACGTACTTTTTACATAGATTACGTCAGACTATTCATGTTATTCGGCAAGCTGCATTTTTTCTACTTCCTGGCTCATGGATTTCTTTCCATTATCAGTGCAGAGCTCTGTCTCAAACATGACTAATACATATTCACAGGGCTCATTTAAAGAGGCACAGCCTCTGTTAACCGGCCTGGTCTGTCATTTCTGTGAATCAAAATGGGAAGAGCAGGAATGTGAAACTGTTATTTTGACAAATGGACAACTGAGAGGTCAGTTCGAGGAAATGTTTGCCTCCTGTCATGTACCTGAGTGGGCCCCTGGCTGAACAGGGCTTGTGGGGGAAGTTCATTGCAGGGCCTTTGACTCAGGCCCGTGAGGCACCTGAGGGAGACTCACCTGCACGCGACAATGCGTCGAACTCCTGAGAGGGGGAGAGGTTGATTAGGGTGGATGCCATCCTCTGTGTTCCCCAGGAGTGTGAGAGTCAACAAAATCCCATCGTCACCAATGAAACCATTAAAAAAAATCAACAAAGCCACATACTTAAGGACCAAACTATCCTTCCAATGTTACGTGGTTGTGTGAATACCTAGAACGGAGATATATTCGGCAACAGATACAAGATGGAGGCAACACCTGAGTATTGCAGAAATTATAAAATGTATTTTAAGATACAAAAGAATAATTAATAATGTACCACAATGAGGTACCTACCATCTCACACCCCTCAGGATGGATGCTATTAAATAAAAAAAGGAACGAACTCCAAAGGTAACAAGTTGGTGAGAATGAGGCGAGTCGGAGCCCTTGGCAATGCTGGCAGGAACATAACGTGGCACAGCAGCTATGGGAAAGAGTATGGCAGGTCCCCAAAAAATTAAAAAGAGAATTGCCATATAACCCAGCAATTCCACTTCTGGGTATACACACAAAAGAACTAACATCGCAGTCTCAAAGAGGTATTCGCACACGATGTTCGTAGTAATATTATTCACAATAGCCAAGAAATTGAAGCAATCCAAGCATCCATCCACGGATGAATAGATAAACAAAATGTGGTGTATACACACAATGGAACACTATTCAGCCCTAAAAAGGAAGGACATTCTGATACTTGCTACAATATGGGTCAACCTGGAGGACATGATGCTAACTGAAATAAGCCAGTCACAAAAAGGTACAGTATGTTTCTACTTAGAAGAGTTCCTAGAGTAGTCAAATTTATAGGGACAGAAAGCAGAATGGTGGTTACCAGGGGCTGGGGAAGAGGGGAATGAGGAGTTCTTGTTTAATGAGTTCAGAGTTTCAGTTTGGTAAGATGGGAAAGTCTGAAGATGGATAGTTGTGTGGCAATGTAAATGTACTTAATATTGAACTGTCCACTTAAAAATGGTTAAAATGGTAAATTTTATGTTGCGTGTATTTTTCCATAATCAAAAATAAAAATAAGTAATGTATTCCTCAGTCCTCCCAAGCCTCCACAGAATGATGGAGTCGCTCAGTATTAAATAGCTGGCCAGTACGGGGTCCTTTGGTCATTCCATGCATGCACAGGGCCAGGCTGCAAACCAAACCTCACTCTTAGTGACTGCAGTGCTCAGCACCCAGCTTCAGTCTCTGAGTGTCCCTGGCTTGCGGGTTTGGGAGTGGGAGGAATCCTGGTAGAAAAAACTGTGGGAATTATAAGCTACCCTGTCACACCCAACAACAAATCAACCAACCAAAAAGAAAGATGGGATAGTAGTAGAAGTTTCCAGTCCCACAGAAGTTACTAAAAGAAGAAACCAGGAGATGCCACCATGGGACACATCCCTCATCCTTACAGAGAAGGGGTTAATGCATGTGGCATCTGGACCCAGACTATCAGGCTGGGATCCTGGCCCTGCCCCTTTCCAGATGCACGTGATCCTGGATGTGCCACTGAAACTCTTGGTACCTTGTTTTCATTTGTAAGGAGATTAAAACAGTGCATGGCACATAGTAGGTGGAGCGTAAGTATTTGTTAAATAAGAGAAAATTTTCTTTATTTTGCCCTCATTATAATGCTGTGAGGACTGTACAGTTATGCTCCTCTGTAGAGGGAAACTGAGGCTCGCGGAGGTAAAGTGTCTTTTCTGAACATGCGTCAGAGCTGAACGTGGACCCTTTGACTCTCTATCCCAGTTCTCGCCTTGTGTCTGAAACCCTCTCCTCCCTGTGTGGGTGGCCCTTCTCCCGAGGCCAGCAATGGGTACGAGGTGGTCCAGGGAGCGTGGGTAGCGTGAACTATAACCACGTCACCGAGCAGCCTGCATGTTCTCACGCTTCAGCCCCGGGCACCACTAGAGAAAGCCCATGGCTTTTGCAGTCAGAACAGAACCTGCTTGCGGTAAAACCGAAGCCCTGGAAGCAGGCTGCATGAGTTTTTAAAACAAACATGAGTCCCGTTTGTGGAAAATCACTTTCTCCATCAACTCAGCTATATGGAGGCTGACCTCCCTGGCTTCACTAGTGCCCCACTTTGGGCCCATCTCACTGCCGAGGTCTGCGGTCCTTGGAGGGTGCACAGGGCTTGGGAAAGAAGGGGGAATCTCTGCATGTTTTTAATCTACAAGTGATTCATGCACATGGTACAAAATTCAATGGCACAGAAGATATTCAGTGAAAACTGAATCTGTCTCCTGCCTCAGCTCTCCACTGCCAAAGTTCTGGCCAGAGGCCCACACTGCGATTAGCTTCTTGTGAAAGGAAGGAAACCCCTAAATCAAATTGATTTGTTCGGTAGGAAGTTGGTTCACATGGGCAACAGATAGCCCTGGGGCAAGCCCGTCTGTAAAGGATGATGGGCACCGAGGGACACGGGGAGGCAGCCGGAAAGGCCTTTCCGCATGGTGACTGTGTCAGCTGCGGAGTGGGGAGGAGGGCGGGTTGGTGTCTACCACTGTACCTCTTCCCTGGGCTGCTGCTCTCCTCTGCTAGTGTGAATGCCAGAAAGCAGTCGCCTTTGGGTTTCTGGTAAGCCTTTTGTGATTGAGGCTGGAGCCCATGACCCACTCCACAACTTCTTGTCATCAGGAAGAGCCCAGTTCCTTAATCCGTGCACGGCAGGGTCAGCACCTGTGCATGGTCCACACTGAAAAATAAGGATCAGCATCAGGGACCTTCTTCCCTGCTCTCTGCCTCATCCTCTCTTCCTTTTTGTTCCTTTCCCCTTCGCTGTATTTCCATTCCTCACCCCCAATTGCCCACTAAACATGTACATGAATGGTGTCTGACTTCCTATGAGTTTATGATTTATGGTTGCTCATCTTATTAACTAAGTGGCTTTGCCAGGTAAAATATTAAGGCACCATTGCCATTATGACCTTGTCTTCCATGATCTCATTGGCAGCTGGTGTTGCCATGACAACTTGGCTAGAGGAACTGGTATGAGCTTCAGTGGAAGGCAATATGAACACCGTGTGTGTGTGTGTGTGTGTGTGTGTGTGTGTGTGTGTGTGTGTGGATACAGACTTATCATGTGTATCTGTTCGCGCAGGAAGCCATGGATTTCCATACCTCCTGCTTCTCCTTCCAATTTGGTCAAAATTAGCCTCAGGGATCTAAATCAATTGGAAGGGAACTCTGGAGGATGACTTGTTTGGCTTTTTGAGTGGCAAATTGGAACCAGGAACACAGGAGAAATATTTTAGTGGCTTTCCACCCATGGGAAATGAAGCAACCCTACCCACTTTGACGTTGCTCTTACAAGCACCCTGGGCCTAACTTATTTAACATCCATATGTAATTTTCTTATTAGATGTACAGAAAGTTGGAGCTGAAAGGGGTCCCCGGGGTGTGAGTCTGGCCCCCTTTTTGTTCAGATGAGAAAAACTGAGCCCAGAGGCTGTGACCTGCCCCCATTCCCTATGATGCACTGGGGAAGGTGTGGGCTCTGGAATCATACTACCTGGCCTCAAAGCCTGGCCCCACCATGTATTTGCTGTGACCTCAGTCAAGCTATGTAACCTCTCTCAGTCTGCTCATCTGTAAGATGGGGGATACTAGCAAGGGTAACCATATGGGTCAGTGTGAGAATTTAGTGCTATAATCCACAATGCTTGGAATACCTGAAGCCTTCTATACATTTTATCACACGGGTCACACAGGGACTAACTGGCAGAAATTGGACTAGAATGCAGCTCAGCTGACTCCAGTTAAATGGGAACATTCCCCCTATGAACTCCATACTGCCCTTTGTTTCTCTGTGTGAGTTTATTACTTGGCATCCAAGTGAGAGCAGAAGCTCATTTTGAGACGGGTTGGCTTTTCCTACGACCTCCTCTGGAAGTGTATATAATGTATCCACTACCTCGTGGACGCTTGTTGATGTGAGGCTAACACTGGACACTGCATGCCCCTCATAGAACACTTCTTGAATGTACACTGCATGGCTGTAAGTGTAGCGGAGGAAGGAATGAGAAGAAAACTTGAGGGGAAATGAATGCTTCTTATAACTTTGTATGAAACTAAGCTCTTTATAATGAATGCTTTCATCATCACAACCACCCCGTGAGGTGAGCGTCATTCCCAATTTTACACCTTAAAAACCAAGACTGAGGGCGTGTGCAGTATGCTCAGGTTCACCCTGGCTAACGCGGAGAGCTGGGTTTCCAGCCAGACTTTTACTTGAAGGGGCCGCTGACACCCTCGAGAGACTTTGTGGTTCAAAACCATTTCTCACCCCCCTCTCTGTGAGCCAAAAGCATATTTCCTGAGGTGGTCAGAGAAATTCAGAGCAGACTGACACCTTTTCCATCACTGACACAAAGCGGATTGTATAAATCACAGTGTGTAGCCCTGGGGGATCTAAAATATTTTCCCAGCCAAGTCGGACAGGCATTGACAGTCACACCAGGCTGGGTGGTTTTACAAAACGCCACTTGTTTAAATTTCCTTTCATCACTCTGTGAGGAATAACACTAACGTAGTGGAACCTGAGAGTCCTGTTCTGGGGAAATTTATTTCAAAGTTATTCTGAAGTAAAAACTTGCCTACTGCGGGGTGAGGGTGGACAGTGATCCTATATCCTAGGTAATGAGGCTATTAAAGCAGCCGGTCTCCGCTCAGCTTATGTAAGAGGGGCTCAGTCTCTGGGCGACTTGGGTAAACCAGCATAGAACTTAACAGGGTGACTAGAATGAGAGCAGCAGTAGGTCCCCATTTCTAATGTGGCGTTAGGGCTGGAGCTTAGATGTGAACAGGGGTGTCTGGGTTCTACATAACGGGGCTGGAATCGGGGATTAGTCTGAGATCTGGGTTCACGCAGCAACCACACGTTTTTACCCACACCGGTTATTTGGGGTTGGGTGGAAGGAAGCTGATGAGGATTTGGGAGAGATCAAGGGGCTTTCCCTGGCAATGCATGAAGTTGCAGAACCAGTGGCAAAAGTCTGGGCCATGGAGACAATTCCTTCTCAGGTGGGAGCCCCAGCGCGGCCTCTTGCCTGTGTGTGGCCAATCTGACCGTGCTTGCTGGAGAGGGGAGATGTATGTGCTAGGGCACCGCATCCCCCGATAGGTGTAGGAACTTAGAGAACGCCAGTTATTACAATAACCCTTATGATAACACCAATTCGACGCAGAAATCTTTTAAATATCATAAGCCTCGTCGTTTTATTCCACATGGTTTTCTAGGTAATCAAATTCCAGGAGGTGCGTTGCAGGGCCATCCACACCTGGCCGTGCCCAGCGGGAAGGTGTTCTCTCAACGTTGCTGACGCCCGATTTCAACCACGAGGAGACTGTGGACCTCAACTGCGGCCCCCATCAGGGCCCGTCCGCCCTCACTCCACCCTCTGAGGCTGGGGCGGAGTCGAAGGCCGGCTCTCAGACCCTTCGCCTTCCCGCGGAGCAAGGCCCCGGAAGCCGCGGCTCTTACATAACCGGGATGATGTCAGGGCGGGCGACTCCAGGGAGGGCGGGACCAGGGTGGAGGCCGCGCCGGGGCGGGGGCGCCGGGAGCGCGGCGGGGCTCGGCGTGCGGCGCGCCCGGCATGTCCCTGTATTGCAGTGCCGTCTGGTTCGTCAAGGGGCTGCGCGAGTACACCAAGTAAGGCGGCGCGGCGGGGCGGGGGCGGAGGGCTGGGGGGCGTCCCCCGGGCTGTCACGTGGCCCGCCTCGGCGGGGGCGAGCGGGGTTGCCGGGGACGCGCCCGCGGCCCCTTCGCCCTCTCGCTTGATGGACGAAGCGAGCCCCGAACTACTGGGGCGCCCGCCATCTAGCCGCCCGCGGCTGGGCGTGGGGCGGTCGCCACTGTGCAGCTCCCCAACTGTGCAGCTCCCCCACGCTCGCGACCGGGACTGGAGTCCGAGGGGCGAGGCTGTGGCGCGCCCAAGCCCAGGCCCGTCCCACTGACGTCAGGCGGCCCCGGCGCCTCCGAGCCTCCTGGGCGTCACCTCGGCGCCCCACGGGGTGTGCTTCGGCAAGTGCCTTCGCGGTGCTGCTGGCGGCGTCAGAGAGGGCTGGATCTAAATCCCTAGCCAAGGCTCTGTCTTAGTAGCTTCTTCCTCTAACAAGATGCGGCACCTGGACTGCGACCTCTGGCTCCAGCTGGCACTTTCCAGCCTGGGTCCCCAGCCAGGGTGGCTGTGCACCCAGTGTGTGCTTCTGGGTAACGGTGCATGGTGGTTTCGCCGCCCCGTGACCACGCTCAGTGTGCCCTAGTTGGCTCTCCACCTCACTGTGGTTTTTAGAGGTAACAGGTTCCTGTGACAGAGGAGAGATGGAGGTTTTATCTTAGAATTGATTAGGCTAACCAGTGGTTCTCAACCCTGTCTGCTCATCAGAATCACGGGAGGATTAAACGTACCAGTTTTCTGAGCTAGAGAGATTCTGAGATTCCTAGAGATTCTGATTCAGTGGGTCTGCACAGGGGCCGGGACTGGCATTTCATCCAAATCCCCCAGGTGATTCTCATCTCAGAGCGGCTTCTCCCTGCACTGGGGCTTTGTCGGTTCCCACGGCAACCTGGCCAGCACTCCTAGGGGAGGTAGGAGTTGCAGCTCCCTTCTCTTCACCCCACATCGTTTTGGGAAAAGTTCAGCTCTGCCCCTGGAGCCCCTGCTGCGGAGAATGCTGGGAAAGTGTAGCCGTGTGCCCTGTCCCACTGCGTTTAGGAGAATACAGTGTCGGCCTCTTTCTTTCAAAGGGGTGTCCTCTGGCAATGACCATTAATTGCTGGATCTTTCCACAGCATGCAAACTTGAGTCAGTTTCCAACCCGGGGTGGGCCCCAGGGAAGGCAGGCTGTAAAAATCTCTCCCAGGACTCTTTCGCTCTGATTTCCCCACCTTGAGGGAGGGAAGGTAGAAGTGAGGCCAAGGGACCCAATCCAACACAAATTGTGGGGGGAGGGGAGGGGAAGGCAGTTGGCAAACTTAGGTGGGTTTTCCCGCTGTTGTGGATTTAGTGACTGGGAGAGAAAAACAACAATGTTATTTTGACTTCAGTGTGAGAGCGAGGAGTTAGGGATTGCAGCGTGTCTCTTGGCACAAGGATTTTTATAAAGCCTGCCTATTTTGGGCTCCTAGGCAGCAGGATCTAATCATTGTTTCCTAAACTTTGCTGAACCTAATAATTCCCTGGGGCAGTTGTAAACAGACTCCTAAACCCTGGGCAAGTATAGATGGGTCCTAAGCAAATTCCATATTTGGGTAAGTTGAGGGGGCAGGAGACACGGATACTTGTGAGTTTTCCCCTCCCCATCCCTGTCCCCTCAGGTTCGGAAACAGTAAGTACAGATGTCCTCTCAGCCTGAATCAAAATCCCCCTGCAGGGCACATGAAACCACAGGTTACCGAGCAAGCACTTCTGAGTCTGCCAGCCGGGCATATCCAACAGGTTTCCAGGTGATGCTGATGCAGCTTGTCTGGGCGCTGCCCTTTGGCACCGAGGCTGGGTGTTGAAGAATGGAACACCCAGCCTTTGGCCTGATCTCCTGCCTTCTGGTGACCTTGGGAAAATCATGTCTGTCTGTGTTTGAAGAATAGAGACTGATATCTAGAGTTTGTGAAAATAAAATGCTTCCCCAATAAGGGGCAGAGTACATAAAAGACAAGTCTTACCACTAACAACAGATTGGACCAGGATGAATTCTTATGTGGAAGGCAAGATACCCGGCAGAGGACAGAGGGCAGGGACATGTCCTGCAGGCCAGGCCGGCGCTGCCTGCTTGGCAGCACTCCCAGCATGCAGTTTGAGGAAGAGGTTTAACCCAGAGGAGCCACCCTCAGCAAACATTCGTCTCTAATACGGATCAACGTGGAGCCCAGAGGCTAATGTCCCCTCTGGCTGGGTGTCACAGAGAAAAGCCTGTCAGCTTCCTGCCCCTGGAAAAGGGCTGTTAAAGCCTGTTCCCTGTGGACTGCTTTTTCTCTGGCTCTATTGTATTTGGGAAGTTCTCACTCATTGCCTGCAATGCCTCCTCCTAGCTAAGCCCCTATTCATTGACTCAGGCCCTTGCCTCTACCAGAAAAGCCTTTCACAGAGATTCCAGGGCTCACCTCTGTGTATAGGGGGAAAAACTTCCAGTTTCCTCTTTGATTGTAGTTTAAAATGCTCTAAGTCCCTACTGATTTGAAGGCTTGGGGGCCAGATGAGCACAGGTTTGAACATGGAAGGTACTGTCATTATTAATAGTAATAATAATGTTGGCCAGGTGCCGTGGCTCACGCCTGTAATCCCAACACTTTGGGAGGCCAAGGCAGGCGGATCACCTGAGGTCAGGTGTTTGAGACCAGCCTGGCCAACATGGTGAAACCCTGTCTCTATTAAAAATATAAAAATTAGCCGGGTGTGGTGGCGGGTGCTTGTAATCCCAGCTACTCAGGAGGCTGAGGCAGGAGAATCACTTGAACCCGGGAGGCAGAGGTTGCAGTGAGCTGAGATCGCGCCACTGCACTCCAGCCTAGGTGACAAGAGAGAGACTCCGTCTCAATAATAATAATAATAATAATAATAATAATGTCAACTGTTAATTATTGAGCTCCTAATATGTTCCAAGTACTGTCATAAATGCTGCCCAAGAGGTATCTCTTATTATTCCCTATCTGCAGTGAGGAGATAAGAGCCCAGACAGGTTAAGCCAACACACAAGATTGCACAGCTAGTAAGAGGCCGAACTGTGACAAACCCAGGTTGTTCAAGCCCTTGTTATTAATATTTTTTAGTTTCAAGTCAACCTTTCAGGAAGGCTTTGGAATAAGAAATCTTGCTTGCCACTCACAGCAGAAGCAATGGGTAGGGTGTTCTCGATCTCTTGACCTCATGATTACAGGCGTGAGCCACCATGTCCGGCCATGGGTAGGGTGTTCTCTAAGCTGCCCGGCATGTTCCAGTGAGTTACAGATGGTGCAAACTAACATTTTTCTTGTTCTCTTAAGAACATCTGAGTTTACTGAAACAAGTGGCAATGCCTGCCCTGTGGCAATGACTTTCAAACCAAAACCCAAGCTCATAAACATCCTTTGGCCTCTTCCCCGAGTGTCCAGGGCATGTAACTGGCAGTTGTGCTGTACCAGGGCATGGAGCAGGAGGCCAGCTGTTGGCTACCCACTTGTCAATAGGTCCTGTGGGAGGGCTCTCGGCCTCTGTGGAGACTTGAGATTACAGTCCCATTCTGCACTGCAGGGGAGAAATCTCTTGGCTCGGGGTGAGAGATGCAAGCTGTGAGACCCCAGCCTGCCTGTGTGTGGGCAGAGTCTGCCCTCTGGGCCTCCTGCTGCCAACCCCACCCTTCTGCCACCACTGCCCTTAGCCAATTCATAGCCAGGAAATACTAGGAGAGTAAAGGTAGAGAGGTATCTCCAAAGGAATGAGAGAGAGAAACAGTTAAGGAACTCATGGTTGCATCAATCCAATATGATGCCTTTGTGCAAATCAGAAAACTTGCCTCTTCTGCAATATGCTTTTCTGTCACCTGCCAGAACGTTATCAGAGTGTAGATACAAATCTCCCATCAGTATGATCCAAAAGGCACTCCCTAGTGCTATGCAGTGCACACCCTGTGTCCCTGAGGGCGCCTTGGCTTCCTCTGATGGGTGCAGAGCTTAAATGATTCTACCTTCCTCCTCCTTCATCCCCTACTTGCAAATCTCTCCATTTCTCCAAGTAGGCAAGGAAGAATATCTGTCCTGCAATGCAATAAGCACAATGCAGATGGTCTCCTGGCTTCCCGAAACCTGCCCCCCCACAAAAGGGAAAAGAGCAATTCATCTGTCAAAGGATTTTTGTCTCTTTGCCACTCCCCAGTATCGGGGCAGTCAGAGGAAGACAATTTGGATGCCAAAGTTTTGGAATCTCCAATATTTTCAAAAGTTTGGGAAGATAATGGCCCAGGAAATGCAGGCCCTGAGATGGTGGTGTTGGTGAGACCAGGGAGGGCGAGCGAGAAAGGAGTTTCATGATGTGCTGGAAGAGGCAGAGACAGCAGTAATGCCCATCCTAGAATTCGGCTTTCTTCTGCAGGGGTTTGTGTTCCTCACTCCTTACAGCTGGTCTTCTCGGGGGTCTGCTGTTTCTAGGAGTGGCTATGAATCTGCATCTAAGGACTTTGTCCCTAATGACTTGGAGGTCCAGGTTCCTGGAAGAGTCTTTTTGGTCACTGGAGGAAACAGCGGCATTGGCAAAGCAACTGCCCTTGAAATAGCCAAGCGAGGTGAGCGGCTGCTAACACGTGCCCACTGCGCCCCACGGCCAGACTGTGGCCGGTCCACCACTGAGGAGGACACCCTGTGTCACAGGCAGGTCAGGAAGTCCTGGGTGGCGATCCCATGGTTCTGGGCACAGGTGCCAGCTTTCTGAGCCTCGAGCTAGAGGTGGCTAGAGCAACAGGAGCCCTTTCCTCAACAATTAATTCACGGGAGAGCTCGGGTTCTGCGCACGTGTACCAGTGTTTTCTGATTAAGAGCAGTGAGGAGCTCAAGCAAACCCTGGACATCAGAATCCCCCAGCGGAATTTAATTTAAAAAAAGAAGAACACCTGGTCTCTAACTCATGTCTTCTCAATGAGACTCCCTGGGGGTGGGGACAGGGGAGGGGGAGCCTGGGAGTCTACCACAATTTGGATGTGGACGGTAGTTATGAACCAATGCCCCCAAAATACCTGGAGAGAGGAGTGTGTTAAACTAACTTCCTCCTTGCTGGTGTCCAGCCTCCAGGGCTGGAGCAGCCTCCTGCTTCCCTCCCCTAACCTTGACGATAAAGAGGCGCCGCAGGTGCCTGTAGTCTTCAGTCAGCACAAGTCTTCCTCATGGGTGAATGCCAGAATTTCCTGCACGAGCTCAACTGTCCTGGGTCACCACTTGGCTCTGCAGTGGCTAGAACATTTTCCTGCATCTCTCCAGAGCCTCTTCTGGAAAAATGGATGTTCCAGCAGAAGGTGGGGAACTAGGTTGTGAATTTATCACTTTTTAAGATGCTGAAGATGTTTTCTTTTTTTCCTCTCTCTAAATCCAAGTTAGGCATTCTTCAGGGGACTATTATATCATTTGAAGCTTTATTATCTGCCAAGTCAGGGAGAGGATTAAGTGCGTCTTAGCGGCTGGGAAGCACTCTGAAGTGTGGAGAGGAGGGGGAGAGGAGAGGGGCTAGTGGTGTGGTTAGCCTGTAGCCTCCGGTGAAACAGACCCCATTTAATCAAGTGGGTGGTTTTTAGTAGAGAAAGCAGACTCCATAATGATTCCTTCTTAGCTGCCACGACGAAGACATTCTGCTTTAAGTTGACCTTGATTGATGATGGTGTGGCATTTGCTGGGATAATATGAGGGCTGCTGATGGCTTCAACATTCAGTCTATACTTGAGTCTCTACTGCATGCTAGCCCAGTGGTTCTCTACTTTGCCTGAACATTATATCACCAGGGAGCCTGTAAAACACACTCAGGCCTGGGCCATCGCCTGGATCTTTAAAAGCTCCCTAGGTGAGTCTAAGTGCAGCCAGGTTTGAGATCTCCGTGCCAGCTACTATGCTAGACGCTAGGGAGGCAGACGCGACCCGGATCAATGTTTCTTATCCTTGATGTGTTCAGGCCCTTAAAAAATTGGGATGTTATCCCAGGAGCACTGTCAGCGCAGATAGGCAAGAAGGTTCAGTACCTCCGTCACGATCGCCTTCGCTGCTCTAACTGTGGGGACCACCCATCTAGGTTTAACAGAAGGGTGTCAGTTGCAGGTATTCTTTTCTTGAGCCTGTATGTCTTTATTTTTCATTTGGAAGAGCTGGTTTCTGTAGCTCTCGCTGTAACTCACAGATGGTTTCACTGAATTCCACCAGGTGGCACAGTTTACCTGGTTTGTCGAGATCAAGCCCGAGCAGAAGATGCCAGGAGTGAGATCATCCGGGAGAGCGGGTAACCAGGTAAGCAGCTCCTCATTCCCTCCTGCTGGGTTTCCTCGCCTCCATGGTCAGCTGTGAGGAGGCTGCACTCCTGCCCGCGTTCCCTGGGTTGGCGACGGCCTGTGTTTGTGCTTCTGTTTTGGAAGCAGCCTCAGCCAGCAGAGAGCTGGGCCCTGCTTTTGAATGGCTAGGTTTGACCAGGGGATAAGTGGGGCGCTCAGGCTCAACTGCACGGCTCTGGGCTGCCTGTGAAACCAGCAGAGGCCAGCAGGCAGGGGCCCGTTATGCTGGACAGTGATAGTGCCAGGCTTCTCACCCCAGAGGGAGCGCACATCAGCGACAGCAACAAGGGTCACCTGGGTGCCGCGGAGCCCTGCATTGACTCTGTGCCTTCTAATAAAGAGAAACCGCCGACAGCATTTGGGTCCTGATGAGAGCTACTTTCTGACACGAGCTTTCAGAGCTGCCTCACGTTTTGTGGTCTTTCCCTTCTGAGAGAGCTGGAACCAGGATTGGCTCGTGGGGCTCGGTGCAAAATGAAAATGCAAGACCCTTGAGTAAAGTTATTTAGGAATTTCAGCACAACAAAGGTGGAACTTTAAACCAAGCTTGAGGCCTGTCTGATCGCAGGACCTCTGCGTCTCTATAGATCGTATTCCCGTGATACACTGGGCAGCCATGAGGCTGGCCCTGGATGGAAAACCCTGACCCCTGCCACCAAGTGGAGAGAAAGGACCCTCAGTCACCACGGTTGCTCACTCACTGTCACTAAAGAACATCCTCATTCCATTCCCATCTCTTCCCTAGGAGACCCCACAGTTGGAGGGCCTGTGGAAGAGGAGCTGGGGAGGGACAGACAGTACCCCACTCAGGCATGGGCCTTGGCCAAAGAGAAGAATGTCCCCATCTAGGATGGAATATTTTGCATCAACTTTGAAATAATATTTTCACACCAAATGTCTGTTCCTTTCCCCTTCTTGTGGAAATCCCCCAGTCTCATGCCATCAGGTGCCTTCCAGAGGCTTCGTGCTGGCGGTGAGCATGAGGGTCTCTAAATCTCCCTCTAATGTCTGTGAGTGCCGCTGCGACCAGCGGGCTGCAGTTCTCGAGACTGAAAGCTGGCTGCCTGCTGATAACTTTCCGTGGTGCTGCTGCAGGATGCAACAGGAATACTCATCTCGGCCGCCGGCAGGAGGGGGGTTCGCCTGGATTCCTGCCTGCTGCGGTGTGGGCCACAGGCTTTCAAAAGTGTATTTAAATGGAAAATGAGGATAGTATGGATCTGTTTGTAACATCCAGCCAGGCTTATATCCAATGCCACCGTCTTTAGGAGGGGTGGAGAGCTGAAAAGGGGAGCGAGCATGTTCCTGGACTGGGGGAGGAAACAGGCCCTTGCCTACTGCCCCCCCTCACCTCCACGCAGATGCACTCGGTGGGATTTGAATGCATACACAGTCACGGCTCTCTTGGGTTTATAAGTGGCCTCCAGCACTCAGAGGTGGAGCGTGCAGGATGAGGGTCCCAGTCCGCCTATGCCAGTGCCTGTGGCTTCTCTGACTCAGTGTGTCCTCCAAGCTCTGCCAGGGATCAGCTGCCCCTCCCTGCTTATGAAGAGGCCCCACTCCACAGCCTCATCTGGCCTACCATTGGTGGGCAGCCCCCGCACAAAATCACGGTGTGCAGGAGGAAGCTGGGCTCTGATAGGAGTCTTGGTTTTGCCCTTCCTGGCCTCTGAGCTTGGGCAATGTTCTTAGCTTCCCAGAACCTTCCTTTCCTCATTGAAAAACAGGGGGTAACTTGACTTTATTGGTTTTTTAATGTGTATTTAAGGGTGAACGGTATGCCAAGCAGCATGCTGGGAGCTGCACACACAGGTGATTGGGACAGACACAGCCCCTGACAGTCTTATGCAGGATAAAAGTGATTAACAAGCAGTTTCTTTGAAGTGTGTGTGCCTGCCCTGGGCCTGGCCACTGCACTGTGTATCACAGTGCAAGCGGGTTGGGGGACAAATAATATGAACCCCAAGGTATGTGTTTCTTCAGCTCCTACAGCCAGACAGCTTTTGGCTGGGTTTGACCAATGGCAGGAATTAGAGGAAGATTGGCAGGTGGAAGGAAGGTGGGGAATTGAGATATTGGCTTCCCTGGTGAGGGCTGAATCTCCTCTCTGGTTCTTCCTCCTGGTTCCTGGGCTCAGGCCACACTGCATTCCCCCTTTGTTCCTTGAGCCTAGGGCTGGTGGTAGTTTCCTGCTATTACTAATCTCTGGGTTACTTCACCAATCCTGGTTGAGTTCTCATCTTCCTTAATCACCTGGGAAATTAATCCCTGCATTTAATTCCCTCTGTTGAAAGAGGTGTCTTTTAGACGTTACTGAAATAACAAAGGGCTACAAGATGGGAAGCTCAGGGTGTCCTAAGAATAAACAGCTCTCAATCAATAGAAGCAGCTATTATCATTATTGTTGGTATTATCAGTATTGTGTGTACTAATATTACCACTCCCAACCTTTCATTCCCTGCTTCAAGTTTGCTCTGTTGAATCAGTGCTTAGGCCTTGCTCAGTGGGAGGTGGAAGCCTGCAGGCCCCCAGAAGCAAAAGAGATGTGTGGTAGAGCAGTGAGGGCCCTGGAGCAGCTGGTCCTGC
The DNA here is from genome assembly GCA_036589455.1 of Ateles fusciceps. Classification (NCBI taxonomy): domain Eukaryota; kingdom Metazoa; phylum Chordata; class Mammalia; order Primates; family Atelidae; genus Ateles; species Ateles fusciceps. The sequence continues at coordinate 12,261,174 of JAZHEH010000630.1, forward strand.
CTGCTTGGTTGGGTGAACATCAAAGAAAGAGGATCCCTCGGGCAGGAGGGTCTGGGTGAGGTGTGCAGCAGACCAGCTGAGCCAGGGAGTGCAGGCACCAGGTAAGACTCAGTGTCACGAGGGAATCTCAGCTGCTTGTACATGCTGGCTTGGTAAGGTCAGGCGTTTGGTCTTATAGAGAGGTGAATATCATGCCGAGGTGATCTTTGCAGAGAGGTTGTGTGTGGCCTAAGCTTGGGGTAAGGAGTGCTGGTTACTGTAGAGCAGCTTCCCGGCTCACCAGTCCACTGGACACGATCCTTCCAAAGGGCCTAGGGGGAGAGACAGCGTGGACCTTTCTCCCCCAGGCTTCTGGTTGCAGTTCAGCCCCCACCTTACTTCCTGGCACCAGACTTTTGTGTAGCAGTTACCCCCATGGGCAACATTAAAAAAAACAGTTCTATTTTATTTATTATTTTTTGAGATAGGCTCTCGTTCTGTTGCCCAGGCTGGAATGCAGTGGTGTGTTCATAGCTTGCTGTAGCCTCAAACTCCTGGACTCAAACGATTGTCCTGCCTCGGCCTCCCAAATAGGTAGGACTGTAGGCACATGCCACCACACCAAGCTGGTTTTACTTTATCTTTTTGTAGAGATGAGGTATCGCTATGTTGCCCAGGCTGGTCTTGAACTCCTGCGTTCAAACAGTCCCCCCACCTCAGCCTCCCAAAGGGCTGGGATTACAAGTGTGAGCTGCCACACTTGGCCAACCTTTTTATTTTAGGATAGTTTTAGATGCACAGAAAACTTGTAAAAATAGTACAGAGATTTCCATTTGCCCCAACCAGCTTCTCCTTTGTTACCATCCTGCGTTAGTGCGGTTCATTTGCCACAGCCACTAAACCAGTATTTATGCAATATTGAAATAAGTTGACTTCATACTTTGAGATTTCTTGCGTTTTCTCCCTAATTTTCTGTTTTTATTTCCGATCCCACAGGACATTACATGTCTCCTTAGGCTCCTCTTGGCTGTGGCAGTTTCTCACACTTCCCAGTTTTTAATGACGGCAGTTTTGAGGAGTATTTGTAGAATGCCCCTCCTTTGGGATTTGTCTGATGTCTTTCTCATGATGACATTGGAGTCGGGTTTTAGAGGGAAAGATTACAGAGGTACAGGTGCCTGGGCAACGTTTTCAGTCCTGCAGGCCTCAGGAGGTGGCTGGAAGTTTCTGTGAAAACACTTAGGTCTTGTGGGGGGATTGACTCCACCACCATCACACGCCATGATAAAAAACGAGTTTCTAGTCTCCAGCTCCTCCAGGCCAGTGTGGATTTCTAGCTTCTTGAGAGTGACTGGTTTGGCTTTCTAAGACCTCAGTGGTTTTATGAAATCCTGCCTCGTTTCCCCAGAATGATTTCTACTTAACAAAGCACCTCCATGCACAGTTTACCGTGTTTGTTGCGGGAACTGCTCTGACAGGGGGTCAGTCCCCATGATGTCACCTTATGACTCCTGGGTCACACAGCCACTGTATATGGTGGCTCGTCTGCAGAGAGAATCCCAGTTGAGTTTTATTTTGTTCAGTTTCAGTAACCACACTTGTATCACAGTTGGGGGCCCCGTGGCTCCTAGGGTGAGCCTTCTCACTGTGTGGCTCCGCAGATTGGGACTTTTACACACACTCACTTGTTCCCAGTTCCTTCTCCTGGCCACAGCAGACTGCTGGCCTCACCCTCTGTGTGCTTTGTGGCCTCCTGTTTCGCCTCAGAAGAACACAGATGGTTTCCTTCCTCTTTTCATGGTGCTTCATGTCCCCAGCTCCATGGCTGATTTGTCTAGGACAGTGTGATTCTCTCTTCCCTGCTGCTGTCTCCTTTTCACCCTGAGACATCTCAGGCACTTCCAGGAAGCTCAGAGAACTTGTGGAATGTTTAAAGCAGAATTGGTTTTAGTTCACTTGAATTTTGTTGCTGTTTAAACCTGGATTTTGTATGCATGTTACTCAGCACTTTTTGGTAGGAGGGAGTTTAGGGTGGTTGCAGGGAAGGCCTCAACATGGTAGGATTAGGTGTCTAGACTCAGTTTGCAGTCATTGGTACAGGCTCCCTGCTGACTCAGGTATGACTCAGCAGCCTTGTTCGCTCTGGCTGGGTAAGGGCCTTCAAAGACATTTTAAAAGAAAATAGTTCTGTATGGACAACATTTTTCCTGTCCTTTGAAGTCACAGGAATATTCAGTCAGGCCGGGCTTGAGCCAAATATGGTGTTCAACCTGACCAGAGTTTCTGAGTCATGAAAATGTGGAGTTGCTTCTGTTTTCTCATTTGTCTCAGGTGAGAAAACAATATGTTTTAAGATCAGTAGAAAGAAATTCTGACTACAGCTTTGGGTTTTATAGCTGGATGTGTGGGGAAACTGAGGAGCTGTGGCTCTTGCTCAGATCCTTGTCTGTAGGTTCAGTACTTGGGTGCCTGCAGCGGCAGGAATCTCTGCCTTGGGTTAGTGATAAGTCACATATGTCCACTGATACTCAGAGAGGATGCCATTGCATTCACTGGATGCTAACAGTGCAAGTTTGGACTTAAGTACTGGGTACAGAGAAAAAGGTTTAGACAGCCAAGGTCCGTTGGTCAAATACCATGCATATGACTGTGTGTAATACCATAAGGAGAAAGGGCGCATTAGGCGGGGTCCCTTATGGAGTTCTCAGTCTCCTGGGGAGGCGGCTGTGTCTAGTGGTAACCATGATACAAGGCAGAGATTGAAAAGGGTCATGAGCAAGGACTAATGGTCATAGCAGACGTTGCCATCTTATTTATGATGTGCCTAAGGTACTGTCTTAAGAGCAAAGTTCTGACAAAAAATGATCGGCAGCGGGAAACTGACCTATCCACGTAACGGGACGTTATGTAGTCATTAGAAGGAATAGGGGTAGATTCATATATGACAAAATTATCTCCAAGACCTTTTGTAAGTCCTACAACTCAGTAGTAAAACAACAACATAACTAATAACCCGATTTAAAAATGGTCTAAGGACTTCAATAGACATTTATCCAAAGAAGATATACAAATGGCCAACGCAGCTGGGCAAGGTGACTCGTGCCTGTAATCCCAGCACTTTGGGAGGCCGAGGCGGGCAGATCACTTGAGGTCAGGAGTTGAAATTAGCCTGGCCAACATGGTGCGACCCCATGTCTCCTAAAAATATAAAAATTAGCTGAGCATGGTGGCACACACCTCTAGTCCCAGCTCCTTGGGAGGCTGAGGCAGGAGAATCGCTTGAACCTGGAGGCGGAGAGGTTGCATTGAACCAAAATCACGCCGCTGCACTCTAGCCTGGGCAACAGAGTGAGAGTCCATCTCAAGGAACAAAACAAAACAATAAATGGCCAACACATACATGAAAAAATACTCAATGTCAGTAGTCATCAGGGAAATGCAAATCAAAACCAGAGTGAAATATCACCTCACACCTCTCAGGATGGCTACTGTTAAAAAAACAAAAGACAAAAAAGTGTTTGTGAGGTTGTGGAGAAATTGGATCCCTTGCACACCATTTGTAGGAATGCAAACTGGTGCAAGCACTATGGAAAGCGGTATGGAGGTTCCTCACAAAATTCAAAATAGAGCTACCGTCTGACCCAGCAATTGCTTTTCTGGGTACTTATCCAAGGGAATTGAAAGCAGGATCCTGAAGAGCCATTAGCACTGCCACACCCGTTGCAGCATTCTTCACAATAGCCAAGATGTGGAAACAACGTAAATGTCCATTGACAGATGAATGGATAAAGAAAATGTGGTACAGACGTATACACACTGGAATATTGTTCAGCCTTAAAAGGAGAGAAATCCTGTGATGACATGGATGCATCTGGAGGACCCAACCTAAGTTAAATAAGCCAGGCACAGAAAGACACAGACTGTCCGACTTCACTTATGTGAAGTAACTGTAGTACTCAGAATTCGTAGAACCAAAGAGTGGAATGGTGGTTCTAGGGGCTGGGGCAAAGGGAAAATGAGTTAGGTAAGGTGAATACACTCTAGAGGTGCGCTGAGCAACATTTACCTAGTCGGCATGCGAGAAATTTTGTTAAGAGGGGTAGATCTCCTATTAAGTATTCTTATCATAATACAATTTAAAAAGTAGGCAGGGTGCAGTGGCTCACACCTGTAATCCCAGCGCTTTGGAAGAGCAAGGCGTGTGGATCACGAGGTCAGGAGTTCGACACCAGCATGACCAACATGGTGAAATCTTATCTGTACTAAAAATTCAAAAAATTAGTTGGGCATGGTGGTGTGTGCCTGTAATTCCGCTACTTGGGAGGCTGAGGCAGGAGAATCGCTTGAACCCGTGGAGGCAGAGATTGCGGTGAGCCGAGATCGTGTTGCACTCTAGCCTGGGTGACAGAGCAAGACTCCGTCTTGGAAAAAGATAAAAAAGTAAAATGTGTTTTTACTGCCATAAACTAAAAGACATATTAAGTGAAAGAGATAGATGTAGAACAATGCATAGTCTGATCCTATTTGTGTGTGTATGTGTGTGTATATATATTCTTAAAATATATATTGTATATATAGTGTATGCTTAAAATGTTTCTGGATGATTCACAAAAAACTGTGAACAATGGTTTATTTTTGAGGAGTGGGACTGCTATTTTCTGTTTTATATCATTTCAAAGTATTTGCTCTTTAAAAACCACGTACTTTTTAAAGTAAAAGTGCTAGTTCATATCTTTTTAAAAAGGGTTTATATGTTTTTTGCTTTCTAATTTAGAACATTTTTCTGCACATTGTGGACTTGTCTGATCTGAAGCAAATCTGGAAATTTGTTGAAAAATTCAAGCAGGAATATAAACTCAATGTTCTGGTGAGCTTTGTAAACATAAGTGGAGAATAAACTTCCGTTGGCACATTTTTTTAGTCTGTATGGATGCGGACGAAGATGTATGTTTGCGTGTCTTTATGGAAGAATCTTAGTAAGACTCTCTTACGCTTGGGCCTGTTCATGTAATCAGATTTACTCATTGGATTTGAGAGGAGACCCATGTGGTTAGATTAGTGGGAAAAGGAAGGGGACATCCACTGGGTAGGTATTGTGGGAGAATAGATATGTTCCATTTTTTATAAAATGATTTGTATATAAATATTTCTTAGTTCTGTAGATTTGGGGATTGGTGTATTGAAATTAGAAGCTCTTTTAGTCCAAAAGAATACCTACTGCCGGCAAGCAAATCTTTTAGTAACATAATTACCACAAAACTCCATGGGGACCCTGGGTGGACTCAGATAGAAAGGTGCCAGTGTGCTCTTCCCAGATACTCTGCTTTGAGCTAAGTTGCTTTTCTATCCAAAGAGTCTCTGATTTGCTCTAAAATGTTGTCCCAGAGTCTGGAATTGCGCTCTCCAGTGTGGCTGTGAAGCATCTGAAATGTCGCTAGTCCAAACTGAGACGTGCTGTGAGTGTAAAAACTAGCAGGTTTCAAAGCCTTAAAAAACTATGTATTCCATCTCATTAATATTCTGTATGGATTACATGTTAAAATGATGCTATTTTGGATATATTTGGTCAAATATATTAGTTTTACCTGTTTCTTGATACCTTTTTAATGTGGCTACCAGAAAACTTAAGATTAGACACTTCAATTGGACAGTTGTGGACTAGATGAATTTCTAGAGCACTCGCTCATGAATTAGGTTGCCTGGCCAAGACCTCTCACTCGGCAACCTTTGCATAGTTCTGTGGCTGAGTCCTCTTTGCAAGTGGTATTTTCCTGTGAGGGGTTTGGAATGAAGAATGAGTTGAGCAAATTGTCATTGTCACTTGAATGTCGAGAAAAAGCTGGGGGGTGGGGTAGTGGAGGTGTGGGGATGGAAATAGGTCTTTTGGTCCTATTTTTCTTTATTTTGAAATGGGAACTGTAATTTTTAGATCAATAATGCAGGTTGCATGATCAATAAAAGAGAACTCACAGAAGATGGACTTGAAAAAAACTTCGCTACCAATACTCTGGGTAAGTACAAGAAGTTTTCTTGTTTGTTTTTAGGAAAATAAACATAGAATGTACTGTAGAAGCATAAAAAAGAAAAAAAAAAACAACATTGACCAACTTTTTGGGTTCTGGGTCCTGGGCCTGATGACATTTGCTTTAAGTTGATCCTGAATCGTATTTATTTTTCTTCATAAAACACTTTCTCTTTTCATGTTTCTTATAATGTGTGTTGGTGCTAGAAATACTTAGTATTGAAGTGTTTTTTTTCCTAGGAAGCTCAAGGCTCTTTATAGACATTATTTTGAAGAGGAGACCAAGTTCAGCTTAAGTGTTGAGTGCAAATATAAAAACTGCAGCCAAGGGAACTTCCAACCAGGGCTGAGGAAGGTGCATCCAGGGGGCAAGAGGATGGACTGAGAGGGGCATTGGCTAGAGCACAGGATACCTGGGCCCTGGTTGCTACTCTGTAATAACAGAGTGAAGTCATTTTATACCAGGCCAGTGGCTCTCAAAGTGGGATTCCCAGACCAGCAGCATCTGGATCACCTGGGAAGTTGGTAGACAGGAACATTCTTAGATTCCCCACCCAGATCTACAGAGTCTGAAACTCTGGAATGAGGCTAGAGTTTAAATCCATTTTGACAGGCCTTCCGGATGATTCTGATGCACGCTAAACATTGAGAACTGATGTACCATGCTTTTAGTCTCCTTGGATTTTCTCCTTGAGCCAAGGGGTCTGGAGCAGATTATCTTGCTGCCTTTCAGTTTTGAGATGCAGTGAATCTAGACTCTTCCCAGGACCTATCCTGCTTCTTCGTAGTGAGGGGGGTGTTTTAATTAAGTATTGTTCTGGGTCACAAGATGGATGGCAGGGGTTTGGGTGGTTGTTGGAGTCACTGAGGGTATCCACTATATAGCAACCCTGTTCCCAACCAAGAACTGAGCAAATTGAGGAGTAAGCCGATGGAATAACAGCTGAAAGCCAGTATATCACTGCTGTTACTGACAAGGCTGGTTGAAAGGCATGGCTCAGTGCAAGAGCCAAATGGGTTTCCTCATACGCAACCCAGGAATTAGAAGGATTCACCTACCTGGTCACCTGCTCGTCTTTCTGGGGAAGAGCAGGACTCCTCCCAGAAAGAGGAGAAAGGGAGGAAGAGAACTGAACAAGCCCCGCTCGTTGTCCCCAGATTTACTGGGTTTTTTTTGTTGTTGTTGCTTTGAGACAGGATCTTGGTCTGTTTCCGTGGCTAGAGTGCAGTGATGTGATCATGGCTCATTGCAGCCTCGAACTCCTGGGCTCAAGCAGTCCTCCCACCTCAGCCTCCCAAGTCGCTAGAACTACAGACATGTACCACCATGCCTAATTTTTTTAATTAAATATTTTTGTTATTGTTGTGGAGGTGGGCTCTCACTGTGTTGCCCAGGCTGGTCTCAAACTCCTGGCCTCTAGCGATCCTCCTGCCTCAGCCTCCCAAAGTGTTGGGATTACAGGTGTGAGTCAGTACACCCAGCCTAAATTTACTGTTGAAATGTGCTCCACCTCCCTGGCAGATGGAAGAAGGTCCCAGGGAGAAAGGACTCACCCTAATTGCATTCTCTTTTCAAGGAAAGAAAGTCTAGGAGTGGGAAGATGCTTTCTCCCCAGTGATGAGGTTGCATTTTTCAAAAGAAATACCTGGAAGCTTGTATGAAATGACACGTTTCGTACAAAATATTTTCATCGCTGACTTTGTTCCAAATGTGGTATGCTTGCCGAAATTACCAAAAATACCAAAATGTGGGGTCATGCTAGAGTTTGGCTCATAACTCGATGGGACAGCTGAAACTCCCAGAGTGCCACAGCTGGCCCCTGAGGCACTATTTGGCAGAACTGGTTACATAATTTGCAGAGCCCAGCACCAAATGGAAATGTGAGGCTCCATGTTCAAAAATTAAGGATTTCAATGCAACGACAACAGAGCATTAAACCATGTGCAGGGTCCTTCCAAGTGCTGGGCTTTGTGTGACCTCGCAGGGTGAAGCCAGCTCTTTCGCTCACCCATCTGCCCACCGTCTGACAAAATTCTGCGAAGTGTTTACTGCTGGGGCGTGAGTGAGAGTTGTGTGCACGCGCACACACACACACACGCACACTCTCTTCATTTAGTGCTATGATAGAGGTATTCCTACATTACAGATAAGGAAACTTAGGCTGAGAGAGATTGTTTCACTTGCCCAAGGTCAAGTGGAGAAGCCAGAATGTGAACCTCGGTCTGACTTCCTCCACAGCCCATGTTCATCACCAGCGCACAGTTCCACCCACCCCAGCATGTCCTCCCTCACCCCATCATCGTGTTATCCTAAATAAGTGCTAAAGAGTACTGGGAGTGGGTGACCAGCTGAGCCAGGGGAGGCTGGGGCTGGGGACACCTCTCAGAGAAGCCCAAAGGTTTTGGAAGGTGAAAAGGAGGGTAATCTGAGGAACTTGACCTTGCTTGGGAACATAGACAGGCTTGATAGACTGTAAAGCGACTGTCTGTCTGATTATGCAGCTGATTATGTTGCACCTTTGTAAGGATCCAGCCTGCGTCTAAAGACCTTGCTATCTCTCCATTTTCATTTCCTATTTGTGTTAGAAGCATCTTATTGATCCTTCCAACCTCTCCGAGAAGCGTAATAATTCTCGGGCTTGGATATTTATTCATCTTCTCTCAAGCGAAAGAAATAGTACAATACACAAACAGGCATGCCAGCACAGAGGGCAGCTCCGTGGGTCTTTGCTTGAGAGATGAGGAGATACAGAGAGGTTACAGTGCCATCATTCCTCAGCAGAACCAGGCCAGACAAAAAACCCGGACCTCTGTCTGAGTCCTGGGAAATTGCTGGCTGCCTTTCTAATATGAAACATGTTTTCCTGGCCTGATTATGTAATGTGGGATAGGTTGTTTTCTATTTTCTAAGATTCATATGAGCCATCAGAAACATTTGCAATCTCCAGCCAAACACCAGAAGGTTCCTGATACTCTGAGGAGAGCATAAACCTCAGCATTCGCAGGATTTATCACCAGATCCTAAGGGTTTTGAAGCTGGTGGAATAGTTAAATGCGAAATGCCTTCAGCGCCCATGCCTGCACACGGCTTTGTTGAGACATCACAGTGTATGAATTAGATAGTTTGGAAAGAATAATTCTTAACCTTTTGTGGGGTGGGTGGGGCCTGGAGAGGTTTTCATAGCTTTTTCTGAGGGACAAAGCGAGCTGCCCTGGGTGGGTTGGTGGGCAGATGAGCCCACAGAGAGGGAGAGATCGCAGGAGACAGCTGCTGTTGGTGCCTGTTCTCACCCCTTTGTTTCAGGTCTCCTCCAGTCACATACGTTTTCCCTGTTAGCATTCAGTGGCATTAAGAGTCCATGAGGAGTGAAGACAGATGGGAGGGGGAGGATGGGGAGGCTGAGCTAAGTGCCCTGCTGGCAGCCTGGCACAGCCTAGCGTTAGCAGATTAAAACTCTCACCCGCATCTTAGCCTCTCTCACCACAGGACACAAGACGAGGACACTGATTCTATCTCTACCAGGACAGCTGCGTCACCAGTTAATTGACTGTGATAAACAGGCAGTGGTGCCTTAGCTCTTTGGCAGAAGAAGAGGAGGTTCGCCTTAGGTCACTTGGAAAGGACATATGTCAGGAGACAGAGTGTTGTCTCTTGACATTCTGTTATGTGGCGCCCTCCTCAGGGGCACGTCCCAGTGCCTAGTGAGAGCTGCTGTTCGACACGGGGACCCCAGGTCCAGAGACGCCTTCATAACAGCAGCACACACTGAGCACAGTCCACGTGCCCCGGGGCTGCGCTGAAGGCTCTTCTTGGATGCTCCCATTCAGTCTCATAACCATTTTACAGATTTTATAAATGAGGAAGCAGGCTCAGAGGTAGTCTGAAACCAGTTTGTGATTCACTTCATAAAGGACAACAAAATGGTGGTTGGGGCATTTTTAGTGTAGGGTTGTATCGTTAGCTGTTGCTACGAAACAACTCCAGAATCTCAGGGGCGCACAGTGATAAGCATGCATTTTTGCTGACTCTTCTGCAGACCCACGGGCAGGCTGATGTCAGCCGGGCTCAGCTGTGTGTCTCTAAGCTGCAGGTTTGGTGTGGAGCGTGTGCCAAATGTCTTGCATCCTCCTTGGACCAAGCTGTACTCTCAGGGCAACGGCAGAGGCCCAGGTGTGCAAGCGATTCCAAGCCTCTGCTTGCATTCAAGCCCCTGTGGTTAACTGGATATCTACTGATAACCAATCAGTTAACCAATCTGGAAATCAGCAGATGCCCAGTTAATCGAAGCAAACCATTTCACAGAGCCCCAAATCCAGCATCAGAGAAGTATGCTTCTCCCACAGAGGTGGCGAGGAGAGAATGAATATTGTTGAACAATAATCTGCCACAAGGTTTTTTTTTTTAACATTCTAATTCTTTGAAAATGGGTCATGTGAGTTTAATATGGTAACTATTTATTAATCAAAATACCCAGTGAACAAAGGCACCTTATTTGTTCCATAAACTTTTTTTTTTTTTGAGATGGAGTCTCGCTCTGTTACCCAGGTTGGAGTATAGTGGCATGATCTCAGCTCACTGCAACCTCCATCTCTCGGGTTCAAGCAGTTAAGCAATTCTCCTGCCTCAGCCTCCTGAGTAGCCAGGACTACAGGTGCACACCACCACACCCATCTAATTTTTTTATTTTTAGTAGACACGGGGTTTCACTGTGTGGGCCAAGCTGGTCTCGAACTCCTGACCTCAGGTGATCCACCTGCCTCGGCCTCCCAAATTGCTGGGATTACAGGCATGAGCCACCGCACCTGGCCTGTTCCATAAACATTTATAAAGGGTCCATTTTATGCCAGATGCTGTGACCAGTTGTAGGGATCAAGAAATGGAAGGGACTGCTGGCCTTGTGGGGGGTGTTGGACACATACACCATTTCAGTAATCATATGGTAAAGTTCTCTTTTCATCTGTAAAGGGAGATCAGTAAGGAGACTCAGAGGAAAACAGAGAACAGTGCTTCCCAGGCAGAATGCTTCCTTAGACAGGGCATGCATTTGGTGCCAGGCATTCTTACTTGTCTGTAACCTTTACCCTGAGCTTTCCTCACACACCGTTTTGTTCCTAAGATGTCCTTCCAGGTAACAAACCTTCAAGGCTCCCAGAGAGGCACAGAGCCTGGGAAATAGCACTGTAGAAATGGCAGCTGATATTGTTTAACATCCAGATTCCTTAACCTGGAATTGAAGTCCTTTGTTAGCAGACCCCACCTCCTGTCCAAATGTATTTCCCATTTTCCTACATGAACCCTCTAGCCGTCAGCCTCTTACTTTGGAACTTGCCACTGGCAGTGCCACCTCCCTGCTTTTGTCCTGCTGCTCCCCTGCCGGGAATGTCCCCACCTGAGTAACTCGTACTGCTCCTCTGCGACTCTGCTAGACACATTCCTCCCCACCCGGAGCCTGGTCAGGTGCACCCCTCTGGGCTCCTGCGGCCCCCTCTGTGTGCCTGTCATGGCTCAGTAGAAGCCACCTGCTGATGGGGGAGTTTCTTGCACAGAGCGTGGATCCTTGAGGGTGGAATCCACCTGACTCTCAGGAAGTGCTCAGTCCCACGGGCTGCACTGGGTGGGGCTCTAGTCCAGCTCCTCCAGTTACCTGACTCTGTAGAATGTCCTCAGACTCCCCACGCCTTACTTTCCCATTCTGTAAAATGGGGGATGATGATACTTTAGGGGCCAGAAGTGAAGATTTTAAATAAGACTTGTAGGTTATGTAACTCAAGAGAAATAACCCGTGTGCACACAAGAATATGCACGTGAATGTTATGGCAGCTTTATTCATAATTGCCTGAAACTGGAGTCAGCATAGATACTCTTCATTGTGGTGAATAGATAAACTGGTACTTCCATTCAACAGAATGCTCTTCCGCAATAAAAAGGCACAAAATGTTGACGTACAGAACAATGTGAGTGACTCTTAGATGCACCAGCCAAAGTCAAGCCAGACCCCAAGGCGTGCAGACTGTTTGATTCCATTTATAGGACATTCTGGAAAAGGCAACCTAGGGGGCCAAGAAGAGGTCAGAGGCTGCTGGGGCGGGATTAGGGGGTGGTGAGGAGCAGGAGGAGGGTGTGACTACAAAGGGAATGTGAGTGGCTGTGAGGGAACATCTGGGGTGATAAGAGATCCTCTCAGTCACACCACAGGCTAATGCATAGTTACACAACTCTGCATCTGTCACAATTCAGAACTGTGTACACGCACACGAGATTTTACTTTATGTTAAAAAAAATTAGGCCGGGCGCGGTAGCTTATGCTTGTAATCCCAGCACTTTGGGAGGCTGAGGCAGACGGATCACCTGGGGTCAGGAGTTCGAGACCAGCCTGACCAACGTGGAGAAGCCCCGTCTCTACTAAAAATACAAAATTAGCCCGCCGTGGTGGTGCATGCCTGTAGTCCCAGCTACTTGGGAGACTGAGGCAGGAGAATTGCTTGAACCCAGGAGGTGAGGTTGTAGTGAGCTGAGATCGTGCCTTGCACTCCAGCCTGGACAATAAGAGCAAAACTCTGTCTCAAAAAAAAAAAAAAAAAAAAAATTAGAGATATATATGAACAAGAAAAAAAGCATTGTAACTTTCAGCACAGTGCCTGGCGTGTAGTGAGTCTGTTCCATTGTAAGAGGAGTATTATTCATTATGATTGTTTCTTGGTGTTCTTCCTCAGTCACAAGTGAGCTGCTGTTGGGGAGACCGTGTCCTCTCCAGCTTGGGGGTGGGGGCAGATTTCAGACCACAGGGGAGGCTGGTGGAGTCTGGAGCTTCTAGAACCCTCCTTCCCCTCGACCCCCAAAAGGGCCTTTGAGCCCCAGGTGAGGCTCTTGGTTTGAACCGCACTGGGAGCCCTCCTAAGGAGGGACAGTGAACAAGCTCAGAAGTCAGATCATTTTTCCATTGATTTTCTGTTTTCTGCCAGCCATGGAAGCTGCTTCTGATTAAACACAAAAGCTCCCCAGATTGAGCTTCCTGGGCTGCGCTGTGCAGCCCGCTCTGGCCCGCTCTTCCTTCTGGGCAGCTCTGTGGCGGTGCAGGGGTCTCTCTGGGCTCCGTGGTGTCTACCCTTCTAGGTCTCCTGGCCTAAGGGCACTGACTCCAAATCCAAGTCCTCCTGTGGGCCAGGACCTTATCTGATTACCTAGTAGGGATTTGGTGAGTGTTTTAAAGGCCTGCTGGTAACAAGCATTCATTTGGGGAGTTTTAGAAACAAAATCCCAAATAAGCACCCTTGTCCTTTTAATGAGCTGAGGCCCAAGTGCCCACATTTGGTTCTACCCGCGGTAAAGCAAGTTCTTTCATACGTCTCAGTGAAGCACACAGGAGCCCCGACACTGCGGCTGTGACAGCAGGGGTGACATGAGTCACCTGGCTAGGCCCTGGAGAAGAGCCTCCACAGCACTTCCTCAGCCAGCCTCTCACCACCCGCAGTCCCGGGCCTCCTGCAGCTCAGTCAGCTTATCTCCCTCACCTTTGGCCACTTTCATGCTGAGGTCACCTATGACCCTGGTGTTCCCGGTTCCAGAGGGCATGCCTCTATCATGTCCATCAGCAGCACTGGGTGCAGCTGTCCACGCTCCCATGGCACTAGGGCCTCCGAGCTGCCTGCAATTCCAACTTCGGGGGTTCACTCCTTCTCAGCCTCCTTAGCTAGCGTGTCTTCGGGGGACTTTAAATGTTGAGGTCTCTCCCAGACCAATCCTGCACCCTCCTTTCTCCTCCTCCCTCCTTGCCCCAAATGCCATCGTGTGCCTGGCTCCCCAAGGGCCTCCTTCCAGCCCAGATCTCTCTTCTGAGCTCCGGGCCCAGATCTCATAGCTCAGACTCAGGGGGCCTGAAACTGAACCATTAGTCCCTCACCGGTCTGCTCCTGTAATGGGCCCTACCCCAGTGGCCAGCATCCTGTCCATCACCGCTCGTCCTTGACACCCCCTCATTTCCCATATCCAGGCAATGATTGTGCCTTTGGACTCCCTGTACAGCTTGTCTCCAGTCTGTCTCCTGCTCTTCAGCTCCACTGCGACCGCGCTGCCCAAGCCACTGCAGTCACTGTGATGTGGTGGAGTAATATGGGGGCCCTGTGTACCCCCTTGCACTCACCTCCCTAGCAGAAGCTTCCTCCATAAGGCCGACAGTGTGATCCTTATGCATGCAAATCTGTTTCCTTCTGCTTAAAGTCACCCCTTGGTTTCATACGAGGTGAATGTCTGTGGCGTTGCCCTCGGAGCTGCAGCCTCACCTTGCCCTACCCTTCGTCGTGCTTACCCCGGCTGCAGCTGCCCTGGTTGCACTCTCCAGTCTCAGGGCCTCTTTGCACAGGCTGTGCTCCATACCTGCAGCCCTCCTTTCCATCCCCCAGCCCTCCACCTGCCTTTTCCCACCTCTCCTCCAGGTCTTGGCTGAAATATCCCTTCACAGCTCATGCAGAACCCCCACGTGCCCATAGCAGCCTGGCACTTACCTCGATCGTGAGTGTAGGTTAGTCATGTAGTAACATGTATAATGCCTGGGAATGCCTGGTGGGCACTGAGAGGCCAGGGAGCCCTCAGTCTGTATCCTGAGTACTTAGCACTGGGTCTGGCACTCAGCAGGCCCTTGATAAATACTTATTCAGTCCATGGAACTGGATAAGGTGGCGGGGGATGAGTTGAGGTTGAGGGCAAAGGGGAAGGCCTGACTCACGCTAACCACCCTCTGAGCCTAAACCAAGAATACTCCATGAGAAGCCAGTGCCTCGAAAGTCTTCTAATAGCTCATTTTCTCTGGGACTCTGTCCTACTGGCTTCTCCAGGTAATGTGATCTTTGAAATCATCTTTATATAATTTGTGAGATTAGTGTGTGGGCCCCCAGGCTCGCTATGGGATGTTTTTGTTACCATTACAAGAGAAGTACCAAATGGTGTTCCCCAGTGCAGCTGTCTGCTCCTTTAAAATTGACACCAGAAACTTCCCAGCGATAACGGGACAGTGATTTTCTCCGGCAGATAGTAGAATGGACGGAAGTACACAACCCATTGGCCAGTAACCAGAGTAGCTTTAATTCAAGGTGGCTTTGAAGGTTTCTTAATAGAAATGCCAATCAGATTTCCTATGCTAAGTTTAAAAATTGCGATATATTTTTCACATTAAAAATAATTACCTTTAATGCTATTAAAATGTCATACTCAAGATACCTTATAATTTGAGAAACACAATGAATTTAATATTTGGAGGATGCAAACATGGGTTTCACGGTGCTCTAAGAACACACGGCATCTCTCCTTTAGCGTTACCTGGGCTTGACACAGTTTTACCTCCCTTCTTAATTAGCTGATGGAGAGATTTGTTTTGAGTCATGTACCCATGTGATAAAAGTTCTTGTTGCCGTATTTAGAAGACTGTGTCCAACATAAATTCCACTCCCAGATCTCTTTCTCGTAATGAACTTCCATCGACATAATGAGGTCCTTGGAAGAAAGGCATTGTGTAAATTAAAATACTAATGAGTCTTAATGATAATGAATTATTTTCCTTATTACTGGGGAGCAGGACTAACCCTGAGCAACTTTTCCAGTAGCTGAAGGTGCCTTCCCTCCACCTAGGCCTGCGCTCCCGTGGGATTCAGTACTCTAAAATACCTCTCTCTTTCTCTCATCAAAACCTTGAATCACCCCAATGTCCCTGATATTAATAGGAAGTCTTAGAGGAAAGGAAGTTGTTGAACTGGTTCACACGAAGCTATGAATGACTAAAACACCCATTAACCATTTAGAACCATGCCTCACCTGTCTGTCCAGAGACATTCTTTTATTTATTTTTATTTATTTATTTATTTATTGAGACAGAGTCTCACTCCGTTGCCCAGGCTGGAGTATAACTGGCATGATCTCAGCTCACTGCAACCTCCACCTCCCAGGTTCAAGCAATTCTGCCTCAGCCTCCTGAGTAGCTGGGATTACAGGTGTCTGCCACCACATCTGACTAATTCTTGTATTTTTGGTAGAGACGGGCTTTCACCATGTTGGCCAGGCTGGTCTTGAACTGCTGACCTCAAGTGACCCACCAGCCTCAGCCTCCCAAAGTGCTGGGATTACAGGCATAAGCCATTGCGCCTGGTGAGACATTCTTATTTTAAAGGGTAGCTGGTTATCTCAGGAGAACTGGTGGACTTCCTTAGACAAGCCAAGTGTCTTAGGGTTTGTGTGGTCACAAGTAACAGGACCCCACACAGGAAGACTAAACAAAAAAATAGTTTATCAAATGGGCTACAAGGGCAGCCCTCATAGAACTTAGTGGCAGAGGTACAGCTGGGCTTTGGCAGGGGGCCAGGGACAGGACCGGAGAACCTGTCAGCAGCTGGGGGGACCTTCTGCTTCCCTGGGACTGTTGTCCATGGACTCTCACCACAACTGCCTTGTCCACTCCCCGTCTCTGCTTTTCCTTGCATCTGGGTCACATATGGCTGCCACTGAGTCACCTGTCCTCTGTTTGGCGTCCCATTTTCACATTCCTGCAGGGAGAGTTCAGCTGGGACAGCTTGGACCAGGTGTCACCCTCCTGGCCCAGACCCCAGGAGAGCCTGTGGGGTCAAGGCCACATGGGACAAACCCAGCGCCTGGCCTAGGGCAAAGACTCGGTTATGTGTTTGTTGTTATAAACAGGATGTACTTGGGACCTACCTAAAGAGAGGGAATGGGGCATGTTTCCCAAAGAAGTTTACTGGACCAGGCTGAGTTTTTGCTTGATTCGATGGGGGGACCAGAGTGTTAAAGGACTTTGGGGGCAGGAGAGTGACGCTGGCTCATGTGTTAATGACAGGCCCCTGTTTGGATCTGTGTGAGCTGGGCAAGGAGCACCTGGCACCATGTTCACTGAGGAAAGAAAGACTTGCAGGTGATGGGCACCTTCCTTCTCCCTGGCATTGGTTGGCATGCAGCATGCTAAACAACTCAAGGAAAGGGAGATTTGCCCTCTGTTTTCCACATTGTATGAATTTGCTGGGACTTTGGATAAGTCACTGAACCTCTCTGGGATGCTATAACTCTAATTCTTTCATTAATAGGTTATATATATACACATATATGTGTGTGTACACACATATGTATGCACTTACGTACTTATATACTGTGTATTATTTTAGCAGATTATTATTGTGTTTCTCTTTGCTGGCCTGGAAAGGGTCTCAGAAGGCCTGCTGGAGGTTGGAGGATTATAAATTGCTTGTAGCTAGGAAGAGAGCTGCTTTGTCATCTCATGGGGGAGGGATGCCTGCTGGGCGTGAAGAATTAGGCATGTTTTGGTGACCCAGGAGGCTAGAAGTGAGCAGAAACTTGCACTGTCTCATCTCTGCTCCCTTTGGGGGCTGGGTGAGCATGGGAACCTTTTGTAGACTTGGGGAGAAGGAGACTCTAAAAAAAGATCGGAAAGGCCCATTGCTAGAAACCGTGCTGGTTTTCTAGGAGTTTTTTTTAAAGCACTTGTTACCTGGCTGTCCCCTAGAGGAGAGAGTACTTGGCAGGGACAAGCGGTCCGGCCAGCCCTCCTGCAGGTGACTGGGAATGAGAGCCGAGCACCTCCCAGGCAGGGAGGACAGGTGCAAAGGGGCTCACCCGTTCCGAGAGGAGAGAGGAGGTGCCCTCGGCAGGCAGCAGAGCCAGCCCAGCCGCCGGCTTTCATTTCCCTTCCCCGCAAGAGCCATTCATGACAACCCGTCACGGCAGGCTGATGGGGCAGATCGCTTTTGGCAGAAGTCCTTTCTACTTGTCATAAATTAAATCACAGAGAAAGCCACCGGAGGTGAATACAAGGAAAGTCTAAGACCACTGGCTGGAGGTTAACAGCTGTTAGCAACCCAGGGTTCAGGAGACTTTACAAATCCACAAATACGAACAAGGCAGGCTCCTCCGAATACTTTGTGCTGTGAACAACTAAGCATGCTGTCTGGGATGAAAGTCACAACTCAGAATCGCAAATGATCACACAGCAAGAGCAGGACAAACGTGGCCTGGCCAGAGAACTTTCCCGTCCTCACAGGACATGCACGCATTTGTATTCCGCCACAAACTCCTCTGATCCTGTGAGGTGGGCTGACCAGCTATTATCTCCTGAAAATGCCATGGCGCTTGCCTATGGTCACACCACTGGTAGGTGCCAGAGCCAGGGTTGAGAGGCAGGCCCCTGGATCTGCCTCCAGTGCCCTTCCCATGATGCCAGGAAGCTCCTGCGAGCTGGGTGCAGGCCACGTCACGGGCGGTGCAGGAACCGGTGGTGAGAGCTCGTCACACAGAAGCTCCATGGTGCAGCCCAGAAAAGAGCCCAGGGCTCGCCACTTGAAGCCCCTAACTTGATTCCTGCCTCACTTTGGGATAAGGGGCTTAAAAGCTCCCCTTTTTATAAACACAAGGTAATATGTGCTCATTGTTTAAAAAAAAAATACAGGTATGTATAAGGAGAACACAGAACGTATGAGAAGTATATAGAGGTGAAAATCCCACCGTTCAGAGATGAGCATTGTCACCCTCCGGGGCACCAGTCTCATCCTTGCAGACACTTTCTCTTCATCTTGACACATATTTCCTCACCAAAATGGAACGGTGCTGTTCCCCACCGTTCTGTGACTTCTCATTCCGTACATATTAGGAATATCTCTCCATATCAAATACACTTCAGTGTTTTTCTCATTCCATTAGAAATGCTATATGTATATTTCTTGATTGAAGATACAACATAACCATAAAGTTATATACTCCCTGTAAAAATACTCAAATCCAAACAGTGCAGGTATGCATAGCAAAGGAAGGACAAGTTTTACTGAATTCCACCCTGGAGACCTAAGCAGTATTGCTAAATTTCATCTTCACATTTTTCTGTGCACAGACTGGACATGTAGATGCATTTTCCCTTCTGCAAAGTGGACCCACCTACTGTTTGGCAGTTTTCTTTTCCCTTCCTGCATATTTGTAGTGTGGACATCTTTTCCTGTTGGTACAGGAGGCTCTAAGGTATCTTCCTTCCAGTCCTGGGAGAAGGATCCTCAGGAGGGGGCTGCCCCCTCAGGTGGCCACTTGCCCTCTCGAGGGGGGGTGGGTGCGGGCAGACAGGCCCCCACATCAGCCCTGCAGGACCCCCGGAGTGGGGCTTCCTGTGGCCCCTCACGGGATGCTGTGTGCTGTCTCAGGTGTGTACATTCTCACGACCGGCGTGATCCCTGTGCTGGAGAAAGAACACGACCCTCGAGTGGTGAGTTGACCTTGTGGGATGTTTTGAGAGTAATGGACTTTGCTCCTGATGGGAAGTTGGTGGGCCCAGGTTTGCTGCTAGGCTACCCTAAGGGGGCCATTCTGTCCACATCCACAGCAAAACCCCAGTTCTGTCGGGGGACCAAGAGGGAGGTGGAGGCATGCCAAGAGAACATTTAGACCCTAGCCCTCTCTGAACCCCCCCCAACCCCACCCCCAGCTGTCACATGGGTGTCGGCAAAGCACTGGGGAGGGAGGCCTCTGAAGAGCAGAGGTGGCTTGTAGGGCGCTCAGGTCAGGGTGGTGGTGCTTTTCCTGGGGACTCTCCTGCTCAGAGGGGAAGGGACTGGCTACTGGAACCTGTTCTCCCCCAGTGGGTTGAAGTATCATACATTGGAGGAAGTAGGAAGAAGACAATTGATGGAGCCTGCCTTCTCTGCTGTGATGGGCGGAATAATGATACCCCTCACTCTGCACCAAAAGTTCTTATCCTAATCCCAGAACCTGTGACTATGTCACTTTTGGATAGCAGAAGGGACTTGGCAGCTGCAGTTCAGTTCAGGGGCTTGAGATGAGCATGTCCTGGAGTATCCAGGTGGGCTTGATGGGGTCTCAAGGGTCTATGGGAGGGAGGGAGGAGGGCCAGAGTTAGGGGAGAAGTGACTGTGGAAGCAGAGGGTGGAGGATGTGGCTGTGAGCCGAGGAGTAGCCTCTAGAAGCTGAAGGCAAAAAAATGGAGTCTCCTCTGAAACCAGCAGAGGGGACGCGGCTCTGCTGACACTTGGATTTAGTCCCATGAGCCCCATCTCAGACTTCTGGCCTCCAGAACCGAGGGAGAATACATGGAGGAGAATCCTGTAGAAGAATACATGTGTTGTGTCAAGCCATAGCAGACGCACTGTTCCACAGAGGGCGAAGAGTGGAAGGGGTCGCAGGCTTTACTTTGTAAATCTCTGTTACCTTTATTGCAGATAACCGTCTCCTCAGGAGGAATGTTGGTTCAGAAACTGAACACTGATGATCTCCAGTCTGAAAGAACACCGTTTGATGGAACTATGGTCTATGCACAAAACAAGGTCAGTGACGTGGGTTTCCCAAGACTGCATTTTACCCACGGGCTGTGCAGGCCCTCTTCCAAGGAAAGCTTACTCTGGGATGCACAGTAATTGGACCTTAGTAGTTCATGTAGCACCTGAAAATGTTCCCGGACCAAGAGGCCCCTCTTTGGGGAGCACAGCTCTGCTCAGGCCCGGGGGGCTTTCAGCAGCGTCTGAGGAGAAGCTACAAAGCTGCTGCCACGTCTCCTCTCGGTGTTTCTCAGACCCAAACAGAACAGAATCCTAGCAGGGAGATCCATTGTCCTGTGCTGCTCAGAGGGAATAAGGTCCCTCCTCTCTACTCTGGGCAGCTCCTGGCTCCCCCAGATAGACAGATGCCCAGGGTCACTGGGAGGGCTGCACATGGAATTTTGAGGGACTGAAGGAGCCAGAGTCCAGAACTCTTGACTACTCTGAACAGAAGGTAGATTTCTACAGATTGAGCACCCTTCATCTGAAAATCCCAAATCCAAAATGCTCCAAAATTCAAATCATTGTGAGTGCTGACGTGATGTCATGAGTGGAAAATCCCACACCTTTGCTTTCTGATGGTTCCATGAACACACCTTTTGTTTCATGCACATTATTTTTAAAATATTGTATGAAATTACCTTCAGGCTATATGTATAAGGTGTCTAGACTCGAGTTGCATCCCCCAAGGTATCTCATTGTATATATGCAGATATTCCAAAATCTGAAAAAACCTGAAATTTGAAACACTTCTGGGCCTCAGCATTTCAGATGAAGGATGCTCAACTTGTACCGCTGTCTCTGCTTATTACAGCTCTATTTAAAAGCCGGATATATATAACTTCCATATTTACAGTTCTTGCCCTTAAATTCACCTGGTAGGGTGCCCACATTGTCTGTAAGGCTGCCAGCCCCTCCGCCTTCCCTGTCGGTGCTGTGTGCCTTCTGAAGGGGGCCCTGTCTGGGACTCTCTGCGCCTCCACTTCTTCTGCTTGTATGCCCCAGGTGTGCCCAATTTTGCTCCCTGACCCCAGACCAAATCTTGGTGAATTACATCTCATGACTTCAAATCCTGACATTTGAAAGAGCCGCACTTCTTTACAGTTTTCCCAGAGGACATGGGAATAAACCATCCACTTGTGATAAATGAGGCCCAGAGATGGAGTTCTCTGCCAAGCATGCTCAAACTGCCCTGGGATGGGGCAGTAGTGGGACTGCAGCTGGGAAAGGGAAGTATTTAAGGATTTTAATGTCTGTGACCGATGTATTCTCGAGTACATTGTTCCCAGTACATTTGCTATGCTCTGCCTAAGGCAGGAGTTAATTCTCTTTTTTTTTTTTTTTTTTTGAGATGGAGTCTCGTTCTTGTTGCCCAGACTGGAGTGCAGTGGTGTGATCTTGGCTCACTGCAACCTCCATCTCCTGAGTTCAAGTGGTTCTCCTGCCTCAGCCTCCTGAGTAGCTGGGATTACAGGCACCCACCACCACATCCGGCTAATTTTTGCATTTTTAGTAGAGATGGGGTTTCAACAAGTTGGCCAGGCTGGTCTTGAACTCCTGACCTCAGGTGATCCACCTGCCTCAGCCTCCCAAAATGCTGGGATTTCAGGCGTGAGCCACCGCACCTGGCCTTAATTCCCATATTAGCAGAACACCCACTCCATGCCAGTCTGTGCTGGGGGCCCGAGGTACAGCAGTGAACAAGACAGATACCACCCCTGCCCTCAGTAAGCAGCAAAGAATAGAGTCACACAGGCGATCTGTAGACAAGGAACACCTGGGCACTGAGGGGCATAATTTCATGGGTGGTGGGTCTGCTGTTCTCCTCTCTCACAGCATTTTGCTGGGTTTGCTTGTTGCTTGTTCTCACCTCCTTTGGAGGAGGCAGAACCTTCTAGGTCCTACCGAGACCTTCTGGGTCAAGAGTGATTCTGGACGAGGGTGATATCAAGGGGCCATACATACTGCAGAGTCCAGTGTAAGAGATGCTAGGCTGGGCAGGGCCTATCTCCTGCCCTTGCACCTAATGGCGCCTCCTCTCTCCTGTTCACCTCCTCGCTCCTGTCCAGAGGCAGCAAGTGGTTCTGACTGAGTGGTGGGCCCAAGGGCACCCGGCCATCCATTTTTCTTCCATGCATCCTGGCTGGGCCGACACCCCAGGTATGTCATAGCCTTTAATTGCTGAGCCACTTACGTTTCATCTAAAAATACCTGAGCAGCCGCAGGATTGACTCTCCCCAGGAATGACCTAAAACCAGTGTAATGAGGACTAGAGTTGCTTCATTTCCATTTAGGCAGGGGCGCGTTGGGACTGCACCTGGGGGAAGCCTCATGCAGACACAGAGCTTTTGCTTGCAGCTTGCCCTGTGCAAGTCAGGGAAGGGGATGGTGGGAACCGGAGCAGGTGCTGCTGGGGCGCCCTCCTAACCTGGCAAGAGAGGGAGCCGTTGACCACTGTCATTTCCACGTCAGACAGGAATGAGCAGGGCCTGAGGGAAGGTAGTGGGAGAGGCCCAGGCTGCCTCACCACTCCCCAGGTTTTTGGAAATAATGATGCTTGAAGGTAAATGACGTCCACAAGGACACAGTTCAAATGATCTGGAAGCCTGTTGGGGCAGCGGTGGAGGGGAGCAGAATTCTTTTTCAGATCTGCCTCGCCGACTCCGTGACCTCAGGCAGCTCACCTGGGCTCTCTGCAGCTCTTTCCTCCTCCACAAATAAGGGAACTGAAAGCAGCAGCAGCAGCCACAGCACACACCCTAGGGTGCACCCGCGGCGCCAAGAGCTGGTCTCAGCGCTGTCTGTGGATTCACTCACTCATCCTAACAGCCCCCGTGGGGGTGGCCACTACTGTCTGTTATCATACCGATTTACAGATGAGGGAACTGAGACCCAGAGAGGCTAAGACCTCCCAGCTGGTCCTGGCCCGGGGGGTATTGGGGATTAGGCTCTCACATACTGCTGGCATGGCCTTTCTGAATATCAGAAGCCTTGAAATTCATCCTAAGAAATAAAGATAGGGAAAACAAGCACTGCTTATCACAGTGCTGGTGGTAGGAGATGACAAATTATGGAACACCTGTACAAAATCTGTTCGGGGCTGAAGACTCTGCTGTCAGTCATGCCTATGGAAAAACCCCTGTGTGCACTATATCATTAAATGAAGATACTAAGTTCCCGAATAGTACACACCTTGTGATCTTATTTTTGTGACTACCACATCCCTATAGAAAGAGTTGTGCGCTGGTGCTTTGTGACATCCCATGGAGACCAGCTTGGAGATTTGCTGGAAATTAGCCCTCTGCTGCACAGATGGGAGTCTCCTGTCTTAAATACAAAAAGGATGTTCTCAGCAAAGTGCACCAGGGGGAGTGCTCAGGGAGCGCGGCTTCTCCATTCTTTTGACTGCCTAATGGGAGACATGCTTGCTTCTGCCTGTCCAGGGTGAATTCTAGGAGACCATGGGGGGACCCCTAGCCTCTTACCCTCCAAGGATACCATTCTGAGAATCCCAACATCAGCTAAGATGTTTAAAATCTGCCTGGCACGCCCTCCACTGGGATCTGTCATCTGGGTCTACCATGTGTTGCTCACAGGTTAGAGAGCAGCTCTCAGGAGCACACCACCTTGGCTGTGGCCACAGGGGCCTGGGAGGGCTGAGGATGTGGACATTTGTCACCTCTGAGTGATACACCACCAGGTTTTCAGATTTTTTCATTTTGCCTAGCAGAGCAATCTGATTTTTCCACAATTAACAAGTATTGCTTCTGTAAAAAGAAAAAAGATGTTTAATTTAAAAAAGGAGGGCCTTAGCTTAGGTGATCCTTTCAATCTCTAAAATCTCATGATCTCAGTAAGGCTCTTAATAGTTGTTTTCTCTGGTTTCTTTTCTTTCCTTGGCTTCGAGAGAACTATTTTGTTTCCCAATGTGCTCACTGTGGAGACACTGTGTTCCCTGAGGTCTGTGGGAAAATGGGGTGTGGCCTGCAGCTAGAGCCGTGGCTGGGTCCTAGAAGGCGTGGGCAGGTAGAGCGGCAAGCTTGGGGCCACCTGAGGCACAGGCGAGGCCCGGGGGAGAATACTCCAGGCAAACCTGGGATGCAGAGGGAGGGACACCTCGAGGGGCTTGGCAGAGGAAGTGAAGAATTAGTTCCTCTTATCTACTCCTCCCTAAAAAGAGGAAAATACTAAAACAGTCCAAGGAACCAACAGCCAGGATCCTCTGAGCCTAGGATGGTTTGAGAGGGCGCCCGAACCCAGGAGGCGGAGTGAAGGTTTGCTCCGCCCAGCCTCATTGTGGGCCCCACCGCTTGTTAGAATCCTCTCCTAGGGTGGAAAGGGGGCTCTGCCGGAGACTCTGCTCTCTGGCTGGGCTGGGTGCTGGTGTCCTGGGGACATGGGAACTCAATCAGGCCCATCAGGGACACCTCGGGGGCTTTTAACAAGGTTCTTTGGAATCGGTTCCAAAGAACTTTGGAGTGGCTTGGGTGAGTGCTACTTTCAAGTAGAAAGAGCAGTTTATGATCCCATTTCATTTTTACACATTTTTTTTCTAGTAAGGGAAGTCAACCACATTTGCTGGAGAATTCTGTCCTAACCCGCCTGCCCCTTCCTTTTCCCAGGTGTGAGGCAGGCGATGCCGGGGTTCCACGCCAGGTTCAGGGACCGCCTGCGCTCTGAGGCCCAGGGGCGCGGACACAGTGGTATGGCTGGCCCTCTCCTGCGCCGCAGCCACGCAGCCCAGTGGCCGCTTCTTTCAAGGTGACGTCCTCCCTGGCTATGAAGGCAGCTGACACAGGGCTGGAGGCAGCAGCTGGGCCTTAGAGGTGCACCTTCCCCTCCGTGAAACCTACGTTGGGACCGACCCCTGGGGGGTGCCTGGGCTTCTTTGGCGAGATGATTGCTTTGCCTGCTGAGGTTAGTTTTGGGAAGTGCTTTACCCGATTGGTAGATTCTTTGAAGACTTGTGATTACCCTGTCATCAAGGTCCTGTGGGGACAAGGTAGAGGCAGTTCCTGCCTTGGGGATTTTCTCTGCAGTTTCCTGAGGCCCGGGAGGGGCGCTATTCAAAGCTCCAGTGCAAAGGGAGTAATCAGCTCTACTCTATTTTTGGAAGCAGTGATCTGTTTACGTCTCTCCCCAGTGGGCTCCTAAGGGGGCAGGGGTATGGGTGCATGCCATCTGAGGAGAACACTTGAGCTTGGATGGAAGCCAGGCTCTTTGCTCTGCTTCTCTTTCTTCTCTTCTTGATGAGAACCACCTTGCTTGAGGGATCCTGAAGCGCTGGTGACCACTGGGGTGTCTGGGAGGATGGCTGTGCCCCCTTCCCGCTGATCACTCAAACGTGGTCTCCCGCCAGCCCTGGGTGCAGCCTGCCAGTTCCCAAACTGCACTTCACAATCGACCCATGCTGCCTAATCCATGTGGGACCTCTGAGGGCAGGATGGGGTCTAACACCCGCGGGGCACCACCGCTCCCTCCCCAGCAGGCGTCATTTCAGGGCCTGAGCAGCACAAGGACAGAGGCCCAGCCCTGCTGCGGCGGCTCACACGTCTGTGCTGTTCCCTCTCACTTTTAGACCGGAAACCAGTTTCGACACACTTGCCTCTTGCTAGAACGTCCTCCTCACCAGCTGAAGAAAAGAAACTCATTGAAATCCTAGAAGAGCTGGCTCAGACATTTAAATAGGCCAACCCAGACACAATGCGGTACCAGAATTGCCTTAGAAAATACCAGAAGGTGTGATCTAGTGACCAGTGAGCAGACCCCACTTCAGCTTCCCCTTGAAGACGTTGTGCCTTACAGTGAGGGGCCTACAAGGTATGGGAACTTTTGTTTCAAAATAAATCCTACTGGGGCTGTGATTAGGCTCACCCTGAACCCTGCAGCAGGCTCTTCTCTTAGTTTAAGTCTCTCATTTATTTGAAAATGTGGTTTTCTAAAGAATCTGAAGTTTGAGATGAACCACCATTGTCAGTCTGAGGGGAGGGAGGCGTGGAGGTAGCAGGAATGCCCCCGCTGTGGACTGTGTTTCCCGACCCTTTCTCAGATCCTCAGTGTCAGAGGCTGGTATTGGGCCCCCCCTGCAGGAGAGGGCTGGGCACTGGTCCCAGGAGCACAGCATAACCAAGGACAATGCGTATTTACATAAACCATTTACATGAGGCCTAGTTTACATTTTAAGATTAGGAGTGGCTTCTGTAATGCATCTGGCATTCTGGTACTATGCTTGATAAAAATCTCTAATTTATAGCATTTTACCTCTTAGTGACTCCAGGGAAAGCTGTAACAAAACCAATGCGCAGATTTAGATATCTACATAGATTCTTGGTGTCCATGGTGGAATAAACATAACTCATCCCCAGAGGAAAACCCAGATGGCTGCAGCTTCTCAGTGGTCCTTGAGCCCTGGATGGAAGTGTCTCACCAGCCAAGGACCCCAAGGAAGGGATTTTTCTGGATGTGCCAGCCTGAAACATCGGCGTCTTTCTGACAAAAGGTGGTGCTATCGAGCACACACCAGCTCCGTTTAACTGCATGCCCCCTTTTCTGCAGGAGGAAGATGGGCCTCAGCAGTGCTGGCTGTGGGCAAGGCTGTGCTGGCAGCACCGGGACAGGGCAACTCAGCCACCCCCCTCGACGGTGATTCCGTAACAGGCAGGTCACTTGTATCTTTGTACCTACTTTTTCTTCTCCATAAAATGAACCCCACAAGTTTTAAAAGAGGCTTTCTCTGGCAGTGTTTGCCCTGAAGTCCTCCTCATTTAGAAAGTTTACTAAACACAGGAAAAAGCTGACACTTACAGGACAAAGAGAAAGGGCTCCCTGGTCACAGCCCGTATATGTGCTTAGACTGTGGTGAATGGGCCCCAAATTCATCTCCAGATGGCAGCTCTCCCTGGCGTCTCGACCAGGTGGAGTGGTCAGAACCTCCCCTTCCACCAACTGGACAGAACCCATGAGGCTAAACAGCGCAGCAAGGTTGTCGGTGTGTGTGTGGCCGCATGGAACAGTGACGGGACCACAGCTGGAGAAAGGTTTTCACAGACATTTATTTTAAACCATGGAGGCAACTCCACACTGAGAGTTGTACGTTGGTAATGGCTACACGTATATTTTGGTTAGAGGGAAGCGCAGTGGGAAAGTGAGCGGAGTAAAAACATTCACAATATTCAGCAGCATTTGAATGGAGGCCTGGATACAGACATTTCAACATCCTCGGAAATTCTTGCTCATTACCGCCTAATCACATTCAGGACATCAAAGTCAGGACTGATCAGGACTGGCAGGCAGTGTGGCAAATGCCGGAGGGGTCCAGCTAGACCACACGGGAGAAATCTGTTCCAACATCAGGCTTATTACCTTCTCAGCCTGACCTCCTGAAGAATCTCCTCACTTCAAAAAAAAAAAAAAGAAAGAAAAAGATACCCATACGGTAACATGCCCACTGCAGCCAGGTCCAGGTGTGGGCTGCAGCCCGGTGGAGGTACAGAATGGAAGATCCATGTCCCTGGTTAGAAGTTGAGTGGTAGGCAGGCACTAATGTGGGGCCAGCACCTTCCCTGTTGTCCAGTTAGTAACAGTTTTTGTACTTTTCATATAAAGATTTCCTTTTGCAAAATGACAGTACCTTGAAAAAACAAAGTCATTTAAAAAGCAAGGCAAATGGTATAAGCCACAAATACATGAGAGTACAACGGTTACGAGTGACACTAGTATTTTGGTCCATACTTCATATTGGCATATACTACTAATGTAAGGCTGCCATCCACTTAAATGATAAAAAGAGTATATATGTAAAACATATTTTTCAAACCATTTTCCCTTTTTTGTGAGTGACCGCTCACCTTCTCATGCATCTCCGAGAACCAAGGGAAAAAGAATCATAAATATCAAGGTCAGATTCTCAATCTAACTTTTAAGCCAAGCTGCAATTCCTGACACTTCCAAGTCAGGTATTCTTCTTGACTCGTAAAGATAAACATTTTGAGGTATCTATTTTTAATGAGATGGTACCATGATTAATTTCCACCCTTACCATCTTTTAAAAAAACTTTTTTTTTTCCTATAAACTCATGAAAAGAAACTTCATCTTTTTCCAAAACCAAACGTAGTAGGCTCTAGATGGAAAAAGTCCAGAAAGCAACTCACTTGATATGATGGAAGACAACAAAGGCATGTGGTGATGACAGGCTCCTTTGTCCAAGTGAAGGCAGCAATATGCGGGCAGCTCACTGGTGAGGGGTTAGGCAAGCCCAGTAATAAACAAGACTCATGGAATCACAGAATCACAGGACTGGAAGGGACCTTAAGAATGATGATTAAATTCATCCCTTACTCAAGCCTGTATCTCCCTTTCAACATGGCTGGCAAAGGCTACATACTCTTTGTTAAAAAAAAAAAAAAAAATTCCCTAATATGTGACATGCAAGGAAGACATCCCATTCCAGTTTAGGACAGATCTAATTTTTAGACACTGCTTTCGTGTGTTAAACCTAAGTAGGCTTCTTGGTGGAAAGGATAATGTTTAAAGGGAAAAATACTACAACCCTGAAGGGTTGACATGTAGTTCTTGGTTATGAAGCTGAGCTGAAGTTTAAACAGGAACACAGATGTTTCTAGACTGTTTTGGACATAGATCTTTGGGTCTTACAAGGAAAAGGCAAATTATGTGATAGCAAAGACAGGCACTGCCATGCCCCCATGTGGTGCAGTGTTCTTGCCTCCACAGGGCTGGGTCTCCCAGGCAGACTTGTACATGAATTGATAAAAATCTCTCCCTTCCCCTTGCAAGTGCCCCTGTGAAGAGAATCTCCCACATTGGACTGGAATGATCTGTGACTTGCAAGAGCAGGAAGTAGAGGGCAGCAGCTGCCTGTGTCTGCACCCAAACATTCGGCACCACCTGTCTGTGCAATGCCACACTCGACTAGAACAATCCCTTCCTGCTGCTGGTCTAGGGCTTTCCTTTACCAAAGTGGACCAGCTGAGCCCAGCACACTTTTGGCGTTAGTCTGGGAGTCCTTCCTGGTTGCAGGCTGTGCATGTAATAGTCTCCACCTCCTCCTCCCAGACTCCCGTGAGAGGCTGTGCACCCAAAGATACAAAATTAGTTATCCTGGGGTTTTCAGATAACAGTTCTAAAGATTTCCAAAGAAAAAGAAACTGATACTTTTATAATATAAACTAATAGTAGCATTGGCTGCAGGAGGAGCCTCTGGGGAAACCCCTCCTGGTGAGCCGTGTGCTGCCTCCTCTGAGGCCAGGGAGGAGCAGCATCTGATAGTGACGAGAGCTCGGTTCTGGGACTGCAGCTTGGCTGCAGCCACTTGGCTGTTCTCCGGCAGCTCCAGCCCACTTGTGATCCCTGGACACACCACACTGACTCCAGCTCTCAAGCCTTTGTTTATGCTATTTCTGAAGCCTGGAAAGTCATTTCCATTTTTCCCCCTTATGACTCACTCCTCATCCTTTAACACTGAGCTCAAGTCTTTTCCTCTGTGAAGCTCCTCCTGCCATACCTGCTGGGTTTGTGCTCCCTTGGCATGCCTCTATCACGACCACATTGTACTGAAATGACCCATTTACTCACTGTGTGACCTCTGCCCAGCCTGGGGGCCTCATACGCCTTGCACCGCCAGTGCCTAGTTTAAAGCCTGGTGAGCACTCAGCACGGTTGATATGAACATCCAGATCTCAAAGATCATCTAGATAACTCAGTGTTCAACGTGAACTTAATTTCTGCGTTTTTGAATCTCAAGTTAATACATATCTGCCTTCATACCAGGAAAAATTCAACAACATTATTGTAAAGGAGAAAAAAATAAGAATGTATTGGTAAAGTGCTTTCTTTCAGTTTGAAATATAAATCTTAGTGAACAGGAACACTTACATACAATTAAACTTCTATGAACAGCCATAACCAAAGGAATCTCATTTAGTGAATGTCCAGTAACTGTGACCCACAGTTAGAGCTATCCTTTTGCTTAAAAACCAAAATTTGGGCCTTAAGAAGTGATTAATGTCAGGCAAAAATAAATTATACTTTTATTTATGTATTCAGGGTCTTGCTCTGCTGCCCAGGCTAGACTGCAGTGGTGCAATCATAGCTCACTACATCCTTGAATTCCTGGGCTCAAGTGATCCTCCTGCCTCAGCTTCCTGAGTAGCTGGGAATACAGGAGTGTGCCACTACACTCAACAACTAATTTTTAAATTTTTGGTAGTGACAGGGTCTTGCTATGGTGCCTAGGCTGGTCTTGAACTCCTGGGCTCAGTGATCCTCCCACCTTGTCCTCCCAAAGTGTTAAGATTATAGGTGTGAGCCATGGCAACTGTCCTATGCTTTTATAAAATCAATCTCAGAAAATGAAAACATGATATTCCATAAGGACAGTGCTGTAAGCCCAGGAATCATGGCCAAATGGGGTAGGGTGAATTTTAAGTGCCCCTAGATTTCCATTTCAGTTTTGCCCCTGGGGTGGTCTCTAGGGGGATGTATAGGAAGGAATTTATGTGGATGAAGGCAATAATTACCTCCCCCACCACAGGGCTGGGGCCAAAATAAGTGTCATATACACTTGCAGTAAGAGGAACAAACCTGGTTCCAGAGAGCACCCTGTCTCAAGGTGCTGAAAGTCTCTCTTCCCTCTTATGCCATTATTAAGTAATGTTCAAAAACAGCTATTCCTTGAACATTCTTTTAGATTCTCTTGTTTACATCTCAGCCATAGCTAACTGCCTGGTATAACTAAATGTGTTTTCTGCTTGGAACACTCTAGATCTCTGAAGATCCCTTCCAGTGTTGTGACGTCATGATTTCTTGAATAATTAAAACAGTCAAATGAGAAAGTCATTATGGTGGGTTGACCTCATGCAAAATGACACAAGATTCCAAATGCTTAATCTCAAACGATTTTGCTATCGTGAAGACATACTCAGGCAGTAATGTCAAGTAATGTCATTTGTTGGGAGGAACCGAGAGCATGTGGTTGGTTTTGTCCCGCCAGGCAGAGAACAACTCTGTGTATGATATGTGTCGATCTGTCACTTTCTCAACACAGTCACGTTAGGCATTATTGGCAAGAACTGCTATATGTTAAGTAATAGAGCAAAAATATATGTAAAGTGCAAATCCAAAGGGTAAAACAAGAATTATGAGTTCACCTGGACAGAACAAAAGCCAAGTGCCGGTACCAGCTTTCACTCCTAAGGAATGGAGCCTTCATTTCCATAAAATGCTTGGAAGACAACACCAGTACACATTTCTCTACAAATTACAAAAATGGGGGAGACACTTAATGCAAAACTCAAGAATTCACAGTATTACAGACACACAGTTGGTTTGCTAAATGCATTTCACCAAATTCAACCACCCACACAGATGAGAGAAAAGGGAAGAGCAATGGATACCTTGACTTATCTGTGGTTTCTTGATCGTGATTCTCCACACCAGTGAGATGTGAAGTGGCTCCAGCCTCTGAGTGGCTCTGTGGGCTGGGAGGGAGATGGTAGAGTGGCGTGCAGGGCCACAGGCCAGAGCGACTGCAGAGTACATACGCAATCTGACGGGACACTCTGCTTCCCGAATGAGGTCTGAACACATCTAGATCCATCTCAGAACCCACACAGGTTTGCTGGGGCTTCGCTGTCCTAATACTGTGTTCCTCTCTCTGTAGACAGGCCAAGCTCAAAGTTCAGGAAGGGAAAGTAGAGTGATTCATGTCTATTCCTCATTTCCCACACACAGTCCTCTATTACATACAACTTAGTAAGTGGCTGCAGGTTCTAGTAATCAACTACAAAATGAATATTTGAATATTTTAAATTTCATTCCCTTATTAAAGCTCTCTCACGGAGCAATCATGCAGAAAAGACTCCAAGTAGTTATAAGAGTTTTGACTGATGCAAGCACGGGTAGTGTGGACCAGGGCAGCGAAGTCACAAGCGCTAACAGCCTCGTGCGGTGCATGCGTCTGTGCCTCTTCAGGGCTCTGGTCACATGGGCTGATCTGGGCTGATGGCTCAGGCAACAGCTGCCATGGACCATGGCTGCATGGGACACATGCACTGGTCCTGCTTCCCAATGCTGGGGCAGCAGAATCACCTCTAGGAAGAAAGCACACGTAGGGGCAGTACCCGAGGATGGCTTGTAGTACTTCCCCCTAGTTAGAGAAGGAATGAATGATTGTGAGGGCAAAAAAACGGCTTTCCAGGAAAAGAGGGAAAACAATAGGGGGGGATTTCAATTTCACTCCCATATGTATTACCACAAAAAACCTGTAAAATCAGAAGAGGGCAAGACACTGTGGGGTGGGGCTTGGGTCGGGAAGGACAAACAATTGGCCTGTGATCCTCAAGAGACTGGTGAGCTCCCCTGATGCTCCGGACACATGAGGCTGAATGAGCTGTATGTGTAAAGTGCTTAGGAGTGGCAGGCACCCCAGGGCAGGCTTTCCATTAATTTTCCTTCCATTTTTACAGGTGAAAATAAGACTTTAAAAAGGACTTCAGTATCCTGAGTTGAGCCACTACACACAAGAATATTTCATTTTTTCAAGCTTGACTGGACTCCCTTAGAAGTAAGAGTTCTTCAGTTGTACTCTCTAAAGTCCTCTTTTCCATTCCCCATGGGAACACAGCCTGCGCTGTAGGTACCTTTCTCGGACCAATCACATCCTGTTTTAGTAAAGTGTGCAAAGTGTTCTGATGAAAAATATCTAGTTTTTAAAGGGACAAACTACAGAGGGTGAGGAATACAGCAGAATTACAACCTTGCTGTAATGAACACATTCAAGTTCAGAGATGATGTCACACAGAAAAACACATCTTAAAGACACTTATTTTCAGAGCATGTATGGTGGGGGTCCCCAACCCTGGGCTGCGGACGGATACTGGTCCATGGCTTGTGAGGAGAGAAATGGGGCTGCACATCAGAAGTGGGCAGCGGGCAAGCGAGCATTACTGCCTCAGCTCCGCCTCCCATCAGATCAGCGGTGGTATTAGATTCTCACAGGAGCATGGACCCTATAGTGAACTGCGCATGCAAGGGATCTAGGTTGCATGCTCCTTATGAGAATCTAATGCCTGATGATCTGAGGTGGAACAGTTTCATTTTGAAGCCAGTCCCTGATGCCAACAAAGTTGAGGACTGCTGATGTAGGGTTCTGTGTGTGTGTCGTTAGTCTCATTGTTATGAGTGAGGAAGAGCTGTGTCAAAAAACTAAGGCTCAGGAGGCTCCAACTGAATTCTAAATGATCCAGGCACTGATCGTTGAAGCTCTGAGTTAAAATAATCTGTGATAACCATGGTTGGGAGCAGCTTTCTCACAGCATTTTTTTTAATGTGGGAAAGACAGCAGAGGCAACTGAGGCAGAAACACAGTCTTTTCTACTTAATAAGAACATGAATGAAGCAGACATTACAAACAAATCTTCAGGTGATTCCTGCAGGCAGCTGGCAAATCCACGTGATAGG
The DNA here is from genome assembly GCA_036589455.1 of Ateles fusciceps. Lineage (NCBI taxonomy): Eukaryota > Metazoa > Chordata > Mammalia > Primates > Atelidae > Ateles > Ateles fusciceps. The sequence goes on from JAZHEH010000630.1 coordinate 12,294,977, forward strand.
TTTGTAAGTCTCTCCACTGAGGAGGACATGAAAGCAGAAACACTGGAATAAATGATGTAAATACATCTCCTCCAGTAAAGGCAGAGAAGGTGCAGGTAGATGCAGAGGGAAGAGAAGAAAAAGACCCTGGCCACGTGACACATGTTGAAGTAAAGAAAACACAGAAACTATAATGACCAAAATACTCGGAATAGATACTTCCCTTATTTCTCTGACACACAAAGCAACAAGTAAAATGGAGTGTTGAGAATTATAAAAGTTAAACACCCCACACAGATTTTTCGGTATACTCAAAACAATGCAGCACAGCCAGACCGTATAAACCATTTGTTAAAAAAATAGCTTCTATTGTATGAACAAGTTGGAAGAGTCCCCTTGCAAGTGTGCATTCGCTGGGTTACCACTGTACGCACAGGTAATCTGCAAATTCATCCAGGGTCTTCAGTTTCTGACCTCTCACACATCTGCTTTACTACTCTGGTGATGATTTGGATTGAAACAACCATTTCTTTAGTAAATACCATCTTTCTGATTCCTGGGAGAGTCATCAAGACACAACTGGGGTCATATCCCATAGCTGCAAAAAGAAAAAGAAAATACAGAATGAACTAAAATTAAATTGTGTTGAGGATAATAATCCTTATAACTAAATTCTTCAAAGAATTTTTTTTCATTTAACAAACTACATACTATACTAATATGATTTCTAAATCTGTAAAATAGTTTTTCATCAAAAAACTTCAAAGAAAGCTCAAAGACATGACAATGACAGCTTGAAATTTTGATGCAGCTAATGAAGAATAATGGCAGAGAGGACTGGGAAGACAAGCTGCCCCTGCAGATCCTCCTGTGAGTCACTAAAAGGGTAATGTTGCAGAGCACTGTGTTTACACCCGAGGCAGCTTTAGATGAGCCAACATTAAAGAGACAACACAGATTTGTCCTACCCTCCGAATAGACTGAATCCATTAAATAACTCAATCTATTAACTGGACACCAAGCACGTGCTGTGTCCTTTCCATTTAAACTTCCATTTTACAAGATATCTCGTTTTCAAAAATAAAGGACCTGAGGCTCCCAGAGTTTATTCTATTTTAACTAATTAATTCATAATTTTGAGACAGGGTCTTGTTCTGTCACTCAGGCTCGAGTGCAGTGGTGCAATCATGGCTTACTGCAGCCTCAACTTACTGGGCTCAGGCAGTTCTTGCACCTCAGCCTCCCGAGTAGCTGAGACTACAGGCAGGCACCATCACGTCTGGCTCATTGTTAAATTTTTTGTTGAGATGGGGGTCTCACTATGGTGGCCAGGCTGGTCTTGAACTCCTGCGACCAAGTGATCTTCAGTCTCACCTCCCAAAGTGTTGGGATTAGAGGTGTGAGCCATCATCCGGGCCTCAGAGTTTATTTTAAACTTCCTCTCAAAGTCATGAAGATCTAGTAGCTTCCAACGTGGGTTATTTTAGCCACCTAATCCTGTTGTGACCTCAAAGAATGGGTCAGGGAGGTAGAGCTCAGTGCGCTATAAATTCTCATCTGTATTACTGTTTTGACTGCTGTACATGTGACCTATTACAGTCTTTTAAAGAGTCTGTCCCAAGTAGACTATCTATCCCTTGCAGGCTGGAGCTATGTTTTATTTCTTTGTGTTGAGCCAGTGCCTGGCATGAGGCTGTGCATGTATCAGATAGCAGGTTTGTAACAGGTTCTCAAAAACACTCACCTTCAAGGGTAGCTTTTTTTTTTTTTTTAAGAGATGGGGTCTCGCATTGTTGCCCAGGCTAGAGTGCAGTGATGTGATCAAAGCTCACTGTAGGCTTCAGCTCCTGGACTCAAGCAATCGTCCCACCTAGATCTCCTGAGTAGCTGGGACTACAGATACATATCACCAAGCCTGGCTACCCAAGGATAACCTTTAGAGCAGTGCTTCCCGTGTTCTTGGTACTCCTGTGTATTTATATGAGGCCAAAGATGGAAAGCTTCTTAATAAGATGGGATCTTACCTTAATAACCTTGTCAGTTCCAGAAGTCAGTAACCATCCTCTGGTTTCATCAAAATGCACATGCACTATGTTATGTTTACTGTCATGGAAGGTAGCTGTGGGTGCACGTCTGGAAGGAGCAAAGAAAGTTTCTGAGAGGAAAAGGTGGTGACATATGAATGAAAGAGATCTAGGATGACATTAGCCTCTACATTTTGGCCTCATGGCTAAAACTGCTTTACTCATAGGAATGCTCCTCAGATCTGCCTTTATTCCCTGGTGACCAGTTATGATTAAAACAAAAGTATAAGGATTCTTACTAAAATGGAAAAGAGATGAAATTTCCAAAAGTCTTTCTGGAGAATGTCTTGCTCCAATAGTGTCTAATATAGTGATAATCTCCACCTGAGCTTTTAAAAACCACAGTGTTTCTGCTAAGTGTGAGCTCAGAAGGACTTGCCAGTAAAATAGTCTACCTTTGTCTATTTAATAAAAAAAAAAGACCATGATAGTACCAAGTGTCCCATGATATTACTAAGTGTCATTCTAATTGGAGAGCTATCCACCTCTATTCATTTTTCCTTTTTCACTGGTATGACTGCGGACTTGGTTTTTCTATAGTATTCTAAAGCTGTAACATGCAAAACAAAATAAAAAATAAACATCATCATTTTTGGATTTTTTTAACATACATATTTTTTTTTTAAGTAAGAAGTCTTGTTAACTGCCTAGGTGCTCAGAGAGGCAATGCAAGTGCTTCCTCAGAGAAGAGGCAGAGGAAACCAGTGGGGAAGGTGCAGGGTGCTGCCTAAGACACAGCGCTCTTCTCATGCTTCACGGGGCCCACTCCACTGCAGGGGGCTCTCTCAGTACAACTGTTTTTTTCTATAGCTAAATCTGCAGGATAGATCTTCAGTATATTAAAATGGTTACTTTAAATGTTTAGAACAATTAGGCTTAATTTTAAGTCCCTTAGACTCTTAGGGTCTATGTCTTTAGCTATAAAGTGGAGAATTCAAGCAGAATATCTCTAAGGTCTCTTGCACTTTCTAATTCAATGAGAAGAACCCTCTTACTAATTTCATCACATATGATGAATGGGAAATAATGAACATAAGTGCATACTTATGCAAGGGCATCTTATTTTATATTTGATATGGGTAAATAAGACTACTTGCGATTTTACTGTAATACCAGGTGCTGGGAGGATTGGGAAGACAAGCTACCCTGCAGATCCTCCTGTCAGTCACTAAAATTAGGGAAATATTGCAGAGCACGGTGTCTACATCTGGGAGCAGCTTTCAATGAGCCAACATTAAAGAGACAACACAGATTTGCACCCCTCCACAGCACACTGAAGGGTAGTTAGTAATCTATGTCCTGGGTTACTCGGCAGGTCTGATAAGCAGCCAGCTGAGTAACTGGGCAACTGGAAATATTTGCCTCTTGGGTAAAGCAACTTAGCTCTTCCAAGAAAATGAAACTTTCTGGACCTTGTGGACTCACTGAACTCCTGTAGAGATACCAGCTTGTGCTAGAAAGTGAACCTTGGGCCCTTATACTCCTGGGCAATTCTCAAGTAAATCAGCAGACAGAAGAGTTTGCTCTGACAGCACCTATTTTAAAGGCACATAACCTAGAAATTGGGAATAACATGGAGCTGAATTCTTTGAGTATATTTTCTCTTCTCCTGTCTCACAGGATGACACAAAACTCTTGGTGGCAAAGGACAACTTGTACTGCTTGCCACAGACTATGTTCTAAAGCAGCAGAAACTAGAGCAACCCGGGAGATGGCTGCAGCACCAAGCGCAGTGCTCAGATTCCATCCTCGCCTCAACCTGAAGCAGTATGCAGGGTGCGGGGAACTCACTCTTCATCTGTGATGGCCTCGTGGCAGCTGTCACAAACCCTCACTTCAAACTCGAAGCCCATCAGGGGGATGGAGGAGCGCTTGGAGCTGCACTTGCCGCAGACGGCCTTTCCACACTTGCGGCAGTGGTGCTGGAGGAGGGAGAGAAAATAGATATTCATCATGGCTCCCTTGGCTCCTGAGGCCCCCCACGCCTCACCCCCTCCTGGCAGGCAGAGGTATACTTAACCGCATCCAGGTGAGGATGCTGAACAAGAGAGCCCCAGAACTAAAGGGAACACATTAGATGTGTTCTCATTTGGGGCTCTGTTTATTCAACAAGGACTGTTGGGAAACACATTTGACAGGGACGGACACCTCCCTACTCTCTTGCTTTCCCTACTCCTTTGTTTTTTTTGAGACAGAGTCTTGCTGTATTGCCCAGGCTGGAGTGTAATGGTGCGATCTTGGCTCACTGCAACCTCTGCCTCCTGGGTTCAAGCAATTCTTCTGCCTCATGGTGACCTTGGCTACCATGCCCGGCTAATTTTTGTATTTTTAGTACAGACGGGATTTCACCATATTTGCCAGGCTGGTCTCGAACTCCTGACCTCGTGATCTGCCCGCCTCAGCCTCCCAAAGTGCTGGGATTATAGACATGAGCCACCACACCCAGCCTGCTTTCCCTACTCTTGGTCCTTTCCAATTATCATACTAGGAACTACAGAGGAACCACCCAGTGACCAGGTGATCTTAAAGCGGGTGTATGAGAAAGTGCCATCTCTGGAGATTATGCTGCTGAAGGAGAACATGCAGGAAACCTGATTCAATCTGCTGACTTTGGCCATGCTAAGCCTAGGTGACCTAACATTTGATTTCCTTGGGGAAGACCAAGCAGAACCATGGAATTAGATTATTACAAGTAGATCTCAATAACTAAAATTAATCAGAAAGAGGAAAAGTAAAATAATTAAGGAGAGAGAAACACCACTTATATGATTTCATGGTTTGGTATCCATATGAACTAAGCATAACACCTCTAATTGTACGGTGTATTGCAATACGGCCACTAGAATTCTAAAATCATATCCCTAACTGTTTACTGGGAACCACCCACTATAGAAACCAAATCCAGTAGGAATGAGCTATGGTAGACAAGGAGAGTAAACTGTGCAATCACTGGGTGACTCCAGGGTAATAATTTACCCTCACCACAACCCCCACCCAGGGGTGTTATTTCTTCTAAGATCACATGGGCTGAGCTATTTCCGAACAATTACATTTTGATGAAGCATCCATATCGCTCACCTGTCTTAGACCAATTTTCTTACTGTCCCACATTTGCTTGAAGTTCCAGAAGAAAGGCTGATCACATTTCTGGCAGGAATCACTGTCCAACCATTCAGGGGTCTTGTCAAATAAAGCACAGAACAGGTCACAGTGGCCAGCAGTAAGGACAATGGAACCACTGACCCTGATGAAATTTACGGAGTAATCAGGATGTGTTTATAAGAAACAGAGGTGTGATTTCTCAGTCAATAATTCAAAAAATATTTACTGAATGCTGATTCTGTGGCAGGCCCTGGGGATGGGATGCAGTGGTGAATAAGAATCTCCACCATCATGAGAATATGAACAAGGCATCAGGCATCACAGGAGCCTCTGACCCAGGCTGAGGTTCTTAGACAAGACAACTGTGACCTGGGGATGGCTGGAGTGCAGATGGAGGAAGCAAGGGATGAGGCTGGAGGAGGCAGTATTAATGTTTGTGAAAGAATTTCTCAAATGCCAGCTTATTACCATTAAAATTAAGTAGCAAAAACAAATATTTAAAGACATGGAACATGTTCAATATATAATAAACTAAAACAAAACCCCCAGGTTATTAAATAGTATCGTAGCACAAAGTTAAGAGAGACTAGGAGGAGATATTTATAAAGTTTGTAACTAACAACTCCTGCAAATTACTGTGTACAAAGAACCCCTGGAAAATCAATATGGAAATAACAAGAAACAGTTGAGAAACTGGCAGAAGATGCAAAAGATATGAGCATGCAGCTCACAGAAGTCTGAATTGCTAAAGTGAGTCTCTCTTCATAAGAGATGCTCAAATCTACTGTTAAACAGAGAATGCAAATAAAAATGAGATGCTATTTTACCTCTGTCTCCAAAAGGGCAAAAACAGAGAGGAGGTAACAATAGCTATTGGTGAGGATGTGAGGTGTCAGAAACCTCCCTGTTCTCTATTAGAAGTATAAATGAGTACAGCTGTTTGGTTGTTTGTACAACCAAACAGCTGTACTCATTTGTAGCAAAAGCAAGAATATACCTTCAATTGATCCCACCCTTGGATTTATGACCCTGAGATTCTCACACAGGGCAGGTCTCTGAGGGGGACACATACAAGGTCATCTGGGCACTGTGTGTGGTATCAGAGAGTTTGTGCCAATCTACATGCCCTTTGCTTGGGAAACAGGTAAAATGTGACTGCTACACACGATGGGGTCCTATGCAGAAGCACCACAAGAAACAGTAGGATGGGATAGCCCAGAAGGGTGCAATGATGAAAGTTGTAAATGGAACCAGACTTATAGAACATCAGTTATGTAAACTTTTTTTTTTTTTTTTTTTTTTTTTGAGACAAGAATCTTGCCATGTTGCCCAGGCTGGAGTGCAATGGTATGATCTTGGCTCATTGCAACCTCTGCCTCCCAGGTTCACGGAATTCTCCTGCCTCAGCCTCCTGAGTAGCTGAGATTACAGGCATGCGTCACCATGCCAGGCTAATTTTTTTGTTGACAGGGTTTCGCCATGTTGGCCAGGCTGGTCTTGAACTCCTAACTTCAAGTGATCCACCTGCCTTGGCCTCCCAAAGTGCTGGGATTACAGGCATGAGTCACTGTGCCTGGCCCAGTTATGTAAACTTTGACTCACACACACACATACACATAGACACCTTTTATAAGGAAGCATGAAGCATGTGTGTTCAGGACGCACATCAAATGCATGACAGTGGGTATCTGTGAGGAGGCATTTAGGAGTTAAGGACCAATAAAGGGGGGGAAAATCAGCATGCTGTGAGTCTGTTTTTTGTTTAAAAAAAAAAGTCTTACACACATGTTATGTGTAGAGAAAAATGTTAGGAAGGATGTCTGCCAACACATTCAGAGTGATATTTCTGGGTGGTGGTAGTATGAGTAACTGACATCTTCTCTATTTACTAATGAGCCTTTTATAACTTTTCTACCAAGAATATTATATACAATATATACTTTTTAAAAATACTAAAAGTGAACAAAAATGGATTTTGTTAACTGTATAAAACACCTGTTAAACCTACGGGATGTCCCTCTATCTGCATCCACCCACTCAAGGTCTTCCATCGTTTGCCCTTATCTTTCAGCTAGCTGCCTTCCTCTCATTTCCGACTGATTCTCTAAAGTGTTCATGAGCACTAATGGACCGCATCAACCTATCATGTTAACCTTGTCCTTACTCTTGCTGTTTCTTGGCCTGCAAAGCCCATGCGCTCCTCCTGCTCAGAGCACATCCAGACCCTGTTGATCCTGCAGCACAATATTCCTCCATCAGTCCTTCACTGAGAACATTAGCCAAAGATGACTCCATCCCTTCTGAAATACCCAGCACTGATGTTCTAGCATATATCAACTATAATTTCATTATTTACACCATTTGATAGAATTCTGAAGTTTCCTCCTGCAAGCCTTTTCTTCCAGAAAGTCTATTGGTACTTCAAGTTAGAGATGACTTCATTGTATGTCTCAGACCTCCCCAAGGTGAGCATCACACAGCACTTATCATAACCAGGAAGCAGCTCCACTGAGGCTAAGATTAAAACAAAAATCTCAGGAAATATATGTTTTAAAAAATGATACTTGCAAAAAATGAATGGAACCATCTCCATTGCTTATTTAGAGTGTTGACTCACTGGACAAGATTTTAAATTAGTCAATAGTATTGGGTGTCCCTATATCTGCATATCAAGAGGCATAATTTAAACAAGGTTGCTTAAAGAACTGCCAATAAACCACTTGGTTTCATCTCTGGATACCCACACTGTTATCCTCCTTTGGCCCCTGTCCATTAAGGGTCCAGACTGTGTGCACCAAGGGAAAAGAATCTGGTCCTTCTTCCCTCCCCTGGTTTGGTTAGGTGGGCCCAGAAGGAAGTCAGGACAGACCAGGTGTGACTGTCTCTAACCGAAAGCAGGCTACCATGCAGAACCAACTCACGACATAATCATCGGCCACAAGGGAACCTGGTTAGCATGACCGACACTCACTGCAAAGATCCCCACACTTTATATTGATGGTGCCAAGTATAGTTTTCAAAAGCAATGTTCTACAATTCCCTACCTTCTAACAGTAATGATCATTTTGATTAGTTACTGATAGAACTCCCATGGACTTAAGATCTGAGCAAATAAAGCTTTAATCTTCTTAAGCAGATAATTACTGGCATTTGAAAAGGCATTACATTGTGGGTAATAGCAACTACTCTCTTGAAATGAGACTGGGGTGAGGGCATGGAAAGAAGGTGGGAGACCCCTTTTGTCTTTTTAAAGTGTTGCTTTTCTATTTAATTCTTGCATCCTGCAAGAAATTAATTATAAGAATCTGCCTTATCAAAGGGAAAGTCTACCCAGAATAATTCTAACATAACAGGAAAACAGTTAACTTCAAAGTACTTATCAAAGGAGATATGCAGGAAACATATTCATTGTTAAGATGCTCAAAGATTAAAATGAAAACTCATAAAAAAGAATGTTCTGATAACATGTAAATACATGCAAAAAAACTAACGATATGTTTATATCTGGGGAACTATTTAGAACGTGACTTATGAAGTACAAAATAATTATTTCTAGTATTTCTATTAATACCAAACTAAGGGTTCTTGCTTCATCTTAGCCACTATTTTCCCCCACAACATATATTACATGAGTCTTCTGCTTTTGTAGGGCATTTTATACCAAAGGACTAATCACCAGGAAATAGATGGTTTCTTTTCTCACCTGTACTTTTGCTGTGAATGGTGTGACAGATTTAAACAGCTTAGTCTCAGTCAAAATTCTTATGAAATCTCCATCACAGTAATGTTACATGCCAATTTGTGAGGGCAAAAAAAAACAAAAAAAACCCAACTCAAACAACTCCTTTTATGCTATAATTTCTAATTCTTTGACATTCCATGCCTTATTTCATGGTTTAATCATAAAAGAAATAACAAATAAGCAGGAAGGGAGGCAGGGCCAGAACCACAGGGCCCATCCCACCCTGCTGTGCCACTTACCTCCTGCCTCTCCACGTCCATGTTCCAGACGACAATCCCACCATCCCCGCCACAGGAGATCAGCTGCCGTGTGTGCTGTGCATAGGAGAGGGCCTGGACTTTGTCGCTGTGAAGAAACCAAGGGTTAGTGACTGTTTAGAACAAATGCAAGGCCTTACGGCAGAAACCTCAGCAAAGTCAGCCGATGTGCTCACTCACTAGCCCCAAGTGTAGATCTTAAAAACCTGATGGAATTTTCAGCATGCTAAAGGTCAGGAGAGTATCCAGGATTTAAAATAAGTCTGAATGCTCCTTGACATGCTCAGGCCCCAGGAAGAGGTAATCTGTCAGTTATAACACTTAAGGTGTTCATTTTATATTTGTTCAAGAGTCATGATTTTCCCTTTTAAGAAATTATTCTTGAAGAGTTTTGGAGGTCATCCATCGAGACGCCCACTGGATTTACCTGACACAGCCAGGTAAACTGTGTTACCCAAGGTGTGCATCTCACAGGTGGCTTGGGACCAGCTGTGCCTTTTCTTGGCTCCCAGAGTGAATCCATAGCAGTAACAGACTTGAATGTCACAGGCTCTACATTTCTCTAGTTTTTATTCCCTCTCTCCTGATTCTGTTTTATGTTTCTTTCTAGTTTGTGCATGGCTGACAAGTTATTCCCTCTTGGCAGCAAAAATGATGGAGAATTTAGTTTTATGGTCTGAGTGATCACTAACAATGGATTTACAGAGATCTATTCTCTGTTGGGTGAGAGAAGTTTCTTGATCTTTTTTTTTTGGTATGTTCATCTATTTTGAGCTCAAATCAATGAAGAATTTTGTTTCTACTGGGAAGGAGAACAGCTCTTTGATATCTGGACTGGTGATTTTTTGTGTTTCTGCTTATTCTTGATCTGTGGCTGAAGTTGAAAAACTAAAGCTATTAAGCTCTGTGTGTCTATGTGTTTATAATCCAGAAAAGCCTTCACCTCTTGCTGTATGTGGAATGCTTTCCTACTTGTAGATGGTTTCGATAAATTGGATTATGATACCTTTTAAATTAAAAGAATTTGTTCTGATAAACAAGTGCTTTTATAAATGGAATCCTCCTAAAATCACAGATCAAACTTCTACTATTTTGAACCTGCTAGACTTAAACATAAAAATTATTTTAATAAAAACTGCTAGCCAATCAGTAATATTTTAAGAATCCAAGTTCATAAAATTAAGTTTCATTTGGCAAATGAGACTAGTAATATAGGTTTTAAAGCAGAATACAAGTGTGCATTTTATTTTATGTGTGTTTATTTCTCCTAAATTTATTTAGGATAGCTGGTCAAATGAGCTCATACATAATGTTTAAAATTATTAAAAATATAAATTTGTATTCAGCTGAATTGAATAATTATTCTGACAAACTTTTTATATGAATAACAATTATGTGTTGTAGCATATCAAAGATAATTTCCAAGATCTTTACGTAATAAAATGGACTAATCTTAACTTGAGCTAATCAATAATCATTGGATACCTAGATAATTTCTAAGTTAGAATACTGTGACTTTGATTATAAAGTATAATATTAAGTTTATATATGTTTGCTTATTTTTCTATGCTATAGTGAGGCTATACCTTTGGTTATGACAATAAATGAGTTCATTTTTTACCACTTTAAGGGAATGTAAACGTACCTTATGTCACTATGGAAATTTCAGTAATGTGTGTTCACGAGTTTTGCTAGTCTGCTAAAATGATTATATGGGATGATTTTCAATTGTCCATATCCTCCCTCCTCCTAATTTTCTCTGTGAAATATAAATTAGCTTATTTGGTTAATTATTATAATTTAAATGGGTGGCTGAGATTACGCAAGAAGCAATAATGAAAAAGAAATACAATGATGTGTGCATTTTGTTTTTCAAAGAAAAACAGAGTAGTTTTGTCTCAAAGTAGTGGTTCTTGAACTTTCTGGTCTCACAATCCCTTTACACTCTTAAAACTTATTTGAGAACACCAAAGAGCTTTGGTTTCATAAGTGATAATGATTGATATTTACTGTATTTACAATTAAAACTGAGAAATTCTTAAAATATTCATTTGAAAATAGCAATGATGAATCCATTTCATTTTAACATAGGTCATATATTCTGTAAAAAAAAAATATTTTTCAAAACAAAAAATTTTGGTGAGAAAAATGACATTGTTTACTATTTTTGCAAGTCTTTCTAATGTCTGACTTAATAGGAGAGCTGGATAATTATCTCTTTCTACATTTATCATAATCATAATATCACTTATCATGTAGCTTCTGGAAAACTCCACTGTATACTTTTGAGAGAATGAAGATGAAAAGGGCAATCCTAAAATGTCAGTTTGTTCTGGAATATGAAAGAGAAAAAATGAAGGACAAACTTGGAAAGTGAGTTTTAGTTGCTTTGGCTTTAGTCTAAAAAAAAGCTATAAAATGCATTACAATTTTGGCTAAGTTCCCTCAGTTTTGATGGCTTGCTTCCTTAGTTTACTGATTAATGCCTACAATGTGAAAGGATATTCTCTACCTTCTGTGGAGTCTGCCTAGCTAGCAGAAATTCCGTGTTTCGCCAGAATTATTTTTAGTGCTTTATATTAACTTGATTAATGTTCTTGATTTAAAAAAAAAGAACAAGGAGTACTCACTTGTGAAAAGGATTTTAAATTATTTAAAACTGTGTTATCATCTACATTTATTTTAAAATGTTTTCATGCTTTGAATATACAGATAACCAGGTATTGTTTCTTGAGCACCTGTGCTCCTATCTTACCCTACTTAAAATTCCCTTGATGACTCTGGTTTTGTCTTTTCAAACTGAACCCTGTATTTTGAAAAAATAAAATTTTTAGGATGTGCTTTATGCCTAAAACTCTCTTTGAGATTTCCCAGAGAGGTCCTGGAAAACCATAAAGATGAGAAATGTGGTGAGGCACAGTGGCTCATGCCTGTAATCCCAGCACTTTGGGAGGCTGAGGCAGAAGGACTGCTTGAGTCAAAGAGTTTGAGACCAGCCTGGGCAGCATGGCGAGACCCTGTCTCTACAAAAATAAAAAAATTAGTCAGACATGGTGGTACACGCCTGTAGTCCCAGCTACTAGGGAGGCTGAGATCAGAGGATTGCTTGAGCCTGGAAGGTTGAGGCTGCAGTGAACTGTGATCATACCACTGCACTCTAGCATGGGTGACAGAGCAAGACCTTGTCTGAAAAAGGAAAAAATTTTTTAAAAAAGAAATGCTATAAATAATTGTATTTGTTTGATGTGTTACTATTTTAAGAGTACATCAGAATAATTGTCAGATCAGAAGAGATGTAGAGACTGCCCTAGATTAAGTCAGTAACAAATTTTATTAGTATTTCAGAAATTAAATGTTTTATTGGAAGACTGTAGCGATTTTCCAATGTCGTTATTGTCTATAATATGTTTCTACTCTTGGGGGAAATACTAATCACAATTTTTTTTTTTTTTTTAGAAAAAAGAAAAGAGAAAGAAGGAAGAAAAAAAAAGAATGAAATAAAGAGAAAAAGAAGAAGAAAAAAAAAAGGGAGAGAGAACAGGAATCTTGCTCTATTGCCCAGGCTAGAATGCAGTCTACAAATGGATATTAAAAGCTTTTTTATACTAATAATTGTGTTATACAATGGAGACAGGAAGGAATAAGGGAGGAAAATAACAAACAAACAGCCAACCAATATTTCATTTAAACCTATGAAATGCTATGCAATTGCTAGGGAGTGATTTATGCCCAACCATGTGGTCACTTTTAGAATAAATGTGATGTGTTACTGAAAAAAAAATGTATATTTTGTGGATTTGGGAGAGTTCTGTAAATGTTTATTACGTTTACTTGTTTGAGGTTTAAGTTCAAGTCCCGGGTATCCTTCTTAACCTTCTGTCTCATTAATTTGTACAATATTGACAATGTAATGTTAAAGTCTCCCACTATTATTGTGTGGGAGTCCAAGTCTCTTTGTAAGTCACCAAGAAGTTGCCCTATGTATCTGGGTGCTCCTATATTGGGTGCGCCTAGACTTAGGGTTGTTAGCTCTTCCCCGTTACATTGATCCCTCTACCATTATACAATGTCTTTCTTATCTCTTTCAGTTTCTATTACTTTAAAGTCTATTTTATCAGAGATGAGAATTGCAACTACTGCTTTTTTTTTTTTTTGCTCTCCATTTGGTTGGCAAATCTTCCTCCATCCCTTTGTTTTGAGTCTCTGTATATCCTTGCATGTAAGATGGATCTGGATGCAGCTTACTGATGGGTCCTTTGAAGTGGCTGATACTGGTTGTTCCCCTCTATACATAGTGCCTCCTTCAGAAGCTCTTGTAAAGCAGGCCTGGTGGTAATGAAATCTCTGAGTACTTGCTTGTTTGCAAAAAATTTTATTTTTCCTTCACTTATGAAACTTAGTTTGGCTGGATATGAAATTCTGGGTTGAAAGTTCTTTTCTTTAAGGATGTTGAATATTGGCCCCCACTCTCTTCTGGCTTGTAGGGTTTCTGCTGAGAGATCAGCTGTGAGTCTGATAGGCTTCCCCTTGTGGGTAACCTGACCTTTCTCTCTGGCCGCCCGTAGTATTTTCTCCTTCGTTTCAACCCTGATAAATCTAATAATTATGTGCCTTGGGGTTGCTCTTTTTGAGGAATATCTTTGTGGTGTTCTCTGTATTACCTGGAGTTGGGTATTGTCTTGCCTTGCTAGGTGAGGAAAGTTTTCCTGGATAATATCCTGAAAAATATTTTCCAGCTTGGATTCATTCTCTTCGTCACATTCAGGTACACCTATCAAACGTAGATTAGGTCTTTTCACATAGTCCCATATTTCTTGGAGACTTTGCTCATTCCTTTTTACCCTTTTTTCTCTAATCTTGTCTTCTCGTTTTATTTCGTTAAGTTGGTCTTCGACCTCTGAAATCCTTTCTTCTGCTTGATCAATTCGACTGTTAAAACTTGTGCATACCTCTCGAAGTTCTCGTATTGTGTTTTTCAGCTCCATTAATTCACTTATATTCCTCTTTAAATTGTCGATTCTCATGAACATTTCGTGAAACCTTTTTTCAAGGTTCTTAGTTTCCTTGCATTGGGCTAGAACATGTTCTTTTAGCTCACAGAAGTTTTCTCATTATCCACCTTTCTGAAGCCCGATTCTGTTGATTCCTCACATTCATTTTCTATCAGGCCTTGTTCAATTGGTGATGAGGCACTGCAATCCTCTGTAGGAGGAGAGTCATTCTGATTTCGGGGTTTTCAGCCTTTCTGCGCTGGTTTCTTCCCATCTTTGTGGATTTATCCACCTGTCGTCTGTGTAATTGCTGACCTTCAGACTAGGTCTCTGAGTGGACGTCCAGCTTGCTGGTGATAAAGTTTCCTCTATTTCTTAATTTTCCTTCGGCGGATGCCCCTCCCCCCACAGAGCTGAACCTTCCCGGGTTGAGCTGCACTTGCTGTGAAACTCTCAATCTTCAGCAGTTCCAACCGCTGTTTTTATTTTTATTTTTTTGTGGAGGGGGGTACCAGCCTTCCCCCTGCGGCGACCCACTATGCCAGCTGAAACAGCGGCATTAAGATTCGTGGTGCTTTTCTGCCCGGGAATCTCCCGGTCTGGTTCCCCACTTCAGTCCGCTTTTTAATCAGCTGAATGGGAGACTCTGCTTTCCCGGAGCTCCAACGCCAACCAAAAGGGCACTCAGTCCCGTATACTCCGGACTGAGAACCGCCACATCGGGGCGCCTGCAAAACGGCCGCACCCTCCAAAACGGTCGCGCTGGCGACCCGTGGGGCTCCTCCGCCAAGAATCTCTTGGTCCGTGGGCTATGAAAATTCGTCTGAAAATGTGGCGTCCACTCACTCTCTGCGCTTTCAGTGGGAGCTACAATCCTGAGCCGCTGCTAATCGGCCATCTTGGATCTCTCTCCACAATTCTTAAGAAATAGTTAGATAGCATATCTCAATGGGGAATTTTACTTTCCCTTATTCTGATATCATTGATCACAATTACAAATCAACCATTAAGTCACTAAATCTCTGTAATCTGTAGATAATTTTTGTATTATTCTCATCCTTGCCTAAGGGCTCTGCTACAAAGTAGAGTTTGTGACTTCAATAAAAGACGGCCTCAGAGTTTCATGGAAAAGAACTATTTGTACTAGGTATTTTAAAATATTGATATTTCAAAGAACAGACTCTTTGGCACAGGCCGCTGAGCTGCCATTGCTTAGATAATTTTTAAGCTGTGCCAGTGGATTGAGTCAGGATTTCCTTGCATTTCTGGACTCTTTTAGTCTGGATGCAGATGGCTTCATGAATGTGAACTGCTAAACCAAGAACCATCAGAACAAGAATTAATTACAGTTCATTCATAGAACTGAATGAACTGAAAAGGGAAATTTTATTGTGGTTATTTGTCTGGAATACTGTTGATGCTGTTTTAATGTTCTATTTTCTGGATATGTGAGGATGCCTTTTCTCTTATTTTAAAGCTATCTCTAACCCACAATTTCATAAACTCTATTTTTATAAGTTAAAACATTTAAGAAATGATATCCAGTTCTGATTGCCCAGAATTTTAAAAAACTGTTAAAGAGACTCCTTAATTTTCATGGAAACATAGTTATTTGCACTGATTCAATGAGAATCTATCCACAAGATATAACTGGGCAATCAACTGTATAACCTGGTGTGTCATATGTGAGAATGATGCTCATTGAATCAGATATGACTAGCCACTTTAAGAACTTATGGAGCCAAGGCTTACAAAGCCTTCCCAGGAAAACTGGCCTGGTAACTGATTTGCAGGGTCCTGGCCTTACAGCTGGTAAGGAAGATACCAGGCCAAGAACCTAGCAAATGGTGGAAACTTTGAGGAATTCAACTGTTGCAAGTGTTGTAGGTGAAATATGGTAGAGTTTCTTGGACTTGGTTTTCTAGCCTTGGTATGGCAAATAATAGAGGCTTTGAGAAGTCCAGTCCTGCGGTGGCTCATGCCTGTAATCCCAACACTTTGGGAGTCTGAGACCAGCCCAACCAATGTGGAGAAACCCCATCTATACTAAAAATACAAAAATTAGCTGGGTGTGGTGGCACATGCCTGTAATCCCAGCTACTTGGGAGGCTGAAGCAGGAAAACTGCTTGAACCCAGGAGGTGGAGATTGCAGTAAGCCAAGATCGCACCACTGCACTCCAGCCTGAGCAACAGAGCAAGACTCTGTCTCAAAAGAAAAAAAAAAGAAAAGTCCAGTCCAAGATTTTTTATAAAAAGTTCGAAGCAGAAGTGAATTTTGTAGGCTTACTGTAAAATTGCTGAATACTGTGTCGCTCTGGATATACAAAGCAAATCTGAGTGCCTATCTGGTTAATTAACACTCTTTACTGTACCAACATAAATAATTAGGCCTAACCTTGTAAGACTAGCCTGTTTTTTTGTGATGAAGGGTAATCACTGAGATTATTATGATCACAGGGGAGGAGGGCGGAAGCACAGTCAGGTAAACTGAGAAAGACTTGAAATGGGCAAAAGAGATCACTGGGTATCTTTTCAGTGGAACTTCAGGTGTTGTCTAGCACACTCTTCTGGGCTGATTCTACAGGGGGACTACACCTTTCAGTATCTTTACTAACCTATTCACAACTGAAAAGAATACTGGTATTATTGTAAACAAATCTTGTCCAGTGAAGACATACCTAATCCCCACACCCCACCCTACCCATGGGAGAAGCTGTGTGTCTGCTAAAAAATTCATTTTCACATTCTCCATTGCCTATGTATGTGTCTATTCTGGATTTTCCTTTGGACTGGCTGTAACATCTTATTCTGCCAGTTAATTAATTATTAATGCCTAACATAAAATCTTTGACATATATTAATTTTTTAAAAAGCCAGTTGGGTTTTCCCTATCTCTCCTGGTTGTTATTTCAACTTTGAAAAGTATAGAGTGTCGGGGGGAGGATCCAAGATGGCCGAATAGGAACAGCTCTGGATTGCAGTTCCCAGTGAGAATGCAGAGGGTGAGTGATCACCACATTTCCAAACAAGTTTTTGCTGCCCACAGACCAGGAGATTCCTGGGCGGAAAAGTGCCACAAGTTTCCAGCACAGCTGTTTCAGGCAGCGCAGCGGGTCTCTGCGCAAAAACTCACACAAATCTGGGTGTCCGTTTCAACTGACACCTGGAATGCCTAGGAGACAGAGTCGCCCATTCAACTGAAAAAAGGGGGCTGAAACAGGGAGGCAGGTGATCTGGCTCGACAGGTCCCACCCCCCACAAAGACCAGCAATCTGAAATGCTCTGAATTGAGAGTTTCACAGCAAGCACAGCTGGACCCGGGATGGTACACCTCTGTGGGGGGGAAGGGTGTCCGCCATTACAGAGGCAGTCTACCACTACCGAGGCAGTCCACCATTACAGAGGCAGTCCGCCATTACCGAGGCAGTCTGCCATTACTGAGGCAGACCACCATTACCAAGGCAGTTCTAACTATACCTCTATAAACAAAACCACAAGGAAGTTCATACAGCAGCTGGGCAGAGCCCACGGCAGCTCAGCAACGCCTCTGCTGGCAGACTGTGAACAGGCTACCTCCTCGCTGGGCAGGGCATCTTTGAAAAAAGGCAACAGCATGTCAGGCACTTACAAATAAAGCCCCATCTACCCAGGACAGAGCACCTGGGAAAAAAAGGCGGTTATGAGTTCCGCTGCAGCAGACTTAAACGTACCTGCCCAGCAGCTCTGAACGGAACAACGGAGCTCATAGCTTAGCACTTGTGCTCCTATAAGGGAAAGACAGTCTCCTCAAGCAGCTTCCTGACCCTCGTATACCCAAAGAGACACCTTATAAAGGAGAGCTCAGGCTGACATCTGGTGGGTATCCTTCTGGGACAAAGATAACAGAAGAAGAAACTGGCAACAACCCTTACTGTTCTGCAGCCAATGCAAGTGATCCCCCAGGCAAGGCGGATCTGGAGTGGACCTCCAGCAGTCCTACAGCAGAGGAGCCTGTTAGAAGGAAAACTAAAAAACAGAAAGAAATAACTTCATCATCAACAAAAAGGACATCTTCTCAGAGACCCCATCTGAAAGTCACGAACTACAAAGACCACAGGTAGATAAATCCACAAAGATGAGAAGAAACCAGTGCAAAAAGAATGAAAAAACCCAAAATCAGAATGCTTCTCCTCCTCCAAGGGATCACAACTCTTCACCAGCAAGGGAACAAAGCTGAATGGAGAATCAGTTTGATGAAATGACAGAAACAGGCTTCAGAAAGTTACTAATAACAAACTTCTCTGAGCTAAAAGAACATGTTCTAACCCAATGCAAAGAAACTAAGAATGTTGAAAAAAGGTTGGATGAAATGCTAACAAGAATAAACAGCTTAGAGAAGGATATAAAATGAACTGATGGAGCTGAAAAACACAACACGAGAACTTCACGAAGCATACACAAGTTTCAATAGCTGAATCGACCAAGCAGAAGAAAGGATATCAGAGATTGAAGATTAACTCAATGAAATAAAATGAGAAGGCAAGATTAGAGTAAAAAGCAATGAACAAAGCCTCCAAGAAATGTAGGATTATGTGAAAAGACCTAATCTACCTTTGATAGGTGTACCTGAATGTGATGGAGATAACGAATCCAAGCTGGAAAACACTCTTCAGGATATTATCCAGGAGAACTTCCCCCAACCTAGCAAGGCAGGCCAATATTCAAGTCCAGGATATACAGAGAACACCACAAAGATATTCCTCAAGAAGAGCAACCCCCAAGGCACATAATCGTCGGATTCACCAGGGTTGAAATGAAGGAAAAAATGCTAAGGGCAGCCAGAGAGAAAGGTCAGGTTACCCACAAAGGGAAGCCCATCAGACTCACAGAAGATCTCTCAGCAGAAACCCTACAAGCCAGAAGAGAGTGGGGGCCAATATTCAACATCCTTAAAGAAAAGAACTTTCAACCTAGAATTTCACATCCAGCCAAACTAAGTTGCATAAGTGAAGGAGAAAAAAGTCCTTTATGAACAAACAATTGCTCAGAGATTTCATCACCACCTGGCCTGCCTTACAAGAGCTCCTGAAAGAAGCACTAAACATAGAAAGAAACAACCAGTACCAGCCACTCCAAAATCATACCAAATGGTAAAGAGCATTGACACAGTGAAGAAACTGCGTCAACCAATGGGCAAAACAACCAGCTAGCATCAAAATGGCAGGATCAAATTCACATATAACAATATTAACCTTAAACGTAAATGGGCTAAATGCCCCAATCAAAAGACACAACTGGCAAACTGGATAAAAAGTCAAAACCCATCAGTGTGCTGTATCCAGGAAACCCATCTCACATGCAAGGACACATAGGCTCAAAATAAAGGAATGGAGGAAGATTTACTGAGCAACTGGAGAACAACAACAAAAAAAAAGCAGGAGTTGCAATCCTAGTCTCTGATAAAATAGACTTTAAACAAACAAAGATCAAAAGAAACAAAGAAGGACATTACATAATGGTAGAAGTATCAATGCAGCAAGAAGAGCTAATTCCTAAATATATATGCACCCAATACAGGAGCACCCAGATACATAAAGCAAGTCCTTAACAACCTACAAAGAGACTTAGACTCCCAAACAATAATAGTGGGAGACTTTAACACTCCACTGTCAATATTAGACAGATCAAGGAGACAGAAAATTAACAAGGATATCCAGGAACTCAGATCTGGACCAAGCAAACCTAATAGACACTACCTCTCCACCCCAAATGCACAGAATATATATTCTTCTGAGGACCACATCACACCTACTCTAAAATTGACCACATAATTCAAAGTAAATCACTCCTCAGCAAATGCAAAAGAATGGAAATCATAGCAAACAGTCTCTCAGACAACAGTGCAATCAAATTAGAACTCAGGGTTAAGAAACTAACTCAGAACCTCACAATTTCATGGAAACCGAACAACCGGCTCCTGAATGTCGACTGGATAAACAATGAAATGAAGACAGAAATAAAGATGTTCTTTGAAACGATGAGAACGAAGACACAACATACCAGAATCTCTGGGACACATTTAAAGCAGTGGCTAGAGGAAAATTTACAGCAATAAATGCCCACATGAGAAGCAAGGAAAAATCTAAAATTGACACCCTATCATCAAAATTGAAAGAGCTAGAGGAGCAAGATAAAAAAAAAAAAACTCAAAAGCTAGCAGAAGACAAGGAATTAAGATCAGAGCAGAAATGAAGGAGACAGAGACACAAAAAACCCTTAAAAAAAAAATCAATAAATCCAGGAGCTGGTTTTGTGAAAAGATCAACAAAACAGACAGAACACTAGCCAGATTAATACAAAAGAAAAGAGGAGAATCAAATAGATGCAATAAAAAATGATAAAGGGGATATCACTACAGATTCCACAGAAATACAAACTACCATCAGAGATTACTACAAACAACTCTATGCACATAAACCAGTAAACCTGGAAGAAATGGATAAATTCCTGGACACTTGTACCCTCCCAAGCCTAAACCAAGAAGACGTCAAAACCCTGAATAGACCAATAACAAGGGCTGAAGTTGAGGCAGCAATTAATAGCCTACCACCCGAAAAAAGCCCAGGTCCAGATGGGTTCACAGCTGAATTGTACCAGGCATACAAAGAGGAGCTGGTACCATTCCTTCTGAAACTATTCCAAACAATACAAAAAGGGAATCCTTCCCAAACCATTTTATGAGACCAACATCATCCTGATACCAAAACCCGGCAGAGACTCCACAAGAAAAGAAAACTTCAGGCCAATATCCATGATGAATATCAATGCAAAAATCTTCAATAAAATACTGGCAAACCAATGGCAACATCACATCAAAAAGCTTATCCATCACGATCAAGTAGGCTTCATCCTGGGGATACAAGGCTGGTTCAACATATGCAAGTCTATAAATGTAATTCACCACATAAACAGAACCAAAGACAAAAACCACATGATTATCCCAATAGATGCAGAGAAGGACTTTGACAAAATTCAACAGCCCTTTTTGCTAAAAACTCTCAACAAACTAGGTATTGATAGAACGTATCTCAAAATAATAAAAGCTATTTGCGACAAACCCACAGCCAATACCATACTGAATGGGCAAAAACTGGAAGCATTCCCTTTGAAATCTGGCACTAGACAAGGATGCTTTCTCTCACCATTCCTATTCAATATAGTATTGGAAGTTACAGCCAGAGCAATGAGGCAAGAAAAAGAAATAAAGGGTATTCAATTAGGAAAGGAGGAAGTCACATTGTCTCTATTTGCAGATGACATGATTGTATATTTAAAAGACCCCATCATCTCAGCCCAAAATCTCCTGAAACTGATAAGCAACTTCAGCAAAGTTTCAGGATACAAAATCAATGTGCAAAAATCACAAGCATTCCTATACACCAATAACAGACTTAAAGAGAGCCAAATCAAGAATGAACTGGCATTCATAATTGCTACAAAGAGAATAAAATACCTAGGAATACAACTAACAAAGGATGTAAAGGACCTCTTCAAGGAGAACTACAAACCACTGCTCAAAGAAATAAGAGAGGACACAAACAGACAGCAAAACATTCCATGCTCATGGTTAGGAAGAATCAATATGGTGAAAATGGCCATACTGCCCAAAGTAATTTACAGATTCAATGCTATCCCCCATCAAGCTACCTATGACCCTCTTCACAGAACTGGAAAAAACCACCTTAAACTTCATATGGAACCAAAAGAGAGCCCGCATAGCCAAGTCAATTCTAAGCAAAAAGAACAAAGCTGGAAGCATCATGCTACCTGACTTTAAACTACACTACAAGGCAACAGTAATCAAAACAGCATGGTACTGGTACCAAAACAGAGATATAGACCAATGGAACAGAACAGAGGCCTCGGAGGCAACACCACACATCTACAACCATCTGATCTTTGAAAAACCTGACAAAAAC
The DNA here is from genome assembly GCA_036589455.1 of Ateles fusciceps. Taxonomy (NCBI): domain Eukaryota; kingdom Metazoa; phylum Chordata; class Mammalia; order Primates; family Atelidae; genus Ateles; species Ateles fusciceps. The sequence continues at coordinate 12,317,091 of JAZHEH010000630.1, forward strand.
AAGCAATGGGGAAAGGATTCCTTGTTTAATAAATGGTGTTGGGAAAACTGGCCAGCAGTGTGCAGAAAGCAGAAATTGGACCCCTTCCTGACACCTTACACTAATTAACTCCAGATGGATTGAAGACTTAAACATAAGACCTAACACCATAAAAACCCTAGAAAAAAACCTAGGCAAAACCATTCAGGACACAGGCAAAGGCAAGGACTTCATTACTAAAACACCAAAAGCATTGTCAACAAAAGCCAAAATAGACAAATGGGATCTAATTAAACTCCAGAGCTTCTGCACAGCAAAAGAAACTATCATCAGAGTGAACCGGCAACCAACAGAATGGGAAACAATTTCTGCAATCTACTCATCTGACAAAGGGCTAATATCCAGAATCTACAAAGAACTAAAACAGATTTACAAGAAAAAAGCAAACAAACCCATTCAAAAGTAGGTGAAGGACATGAACAGACACTTTTCAAAAGAAGACAAATATGAGGCCAACAAACATGAAAAAATGCTCATCATCACTGGTCATTAGAGAAATACAAATCAAAACCACATTGAGATGCCATCTCACGCCAGTTAGAATGGCGATCATTAAAAAATCTAGAGACAACAGATGCTAGAGAGGATGTGGAGAAATAGGAACACTTTTACACTGTTGGTGGAAGTGTAAATTAGTTCAACCATTGTGGAACACAGTGTGGCGATTCCTCAAGGGCCTAGAAACAGAAATTCCATTTGACCCAGCAATCCCAATACTGGCTATATATACAAAGGATTATAAATCATTCTATTATAAAGACACATGCACATGTATGTTCATTGCGGCACTGTTTACAATAGCAAAGACCTGGAACCAAGCCAAATGCCCATCAATGATAGACTAGACAAGGAAAATGTGGCACATATACACCATGGAATACTATGTAGCCATAAAAAACGATGAGTTCGTGTCCTTTGTATGGACATGGATGAATCTGGAAACCATAATTCTCAGCAAACTGACACAAGAACAGAAAATCAAACACTGCATGTTCTCACTCATAGGTGGGTGTTGAATAATGAGAACACATGGCCACAGGGAGGGAAGCATCACACACTGGAGTCTATTGAAGGGGACCAGGGGAGGGACAGCAAGGGGTAGGGAGTTGGGGAGGGATAACATGGGGGAGAAATGCCAGATATAGGTGATAGGGGGATGGAGGCAGCAAACCACACTGCCATGTATGAGTGAAACACAGTGATGAATGCTGGATTCCAAGCTTGATAATAAAGCTGCTCTGGGACTTCTTGATTTAGGGATTCAAAATGTAACCACCTTGCAGTTAAAAGCTAGGTGAGGGAACATCCCAGGTTTACAGACTAAGGGTTATGAAGAATGAAAAGATACCTTCAAACATTCATGTTTCAGCCGACATCATTGTAGCATTTATACTAGAAAGCATTTTAAAACTGAGAATTATTTCATGGATGAATGTTCCATGTACTGCACTGCAAATGCTCTTACAAGTGCACAAAGCCTCCACTTTTCACAACTACCAGGATCTGTCATCTATAAATACTACACTTAGTGGGATGGCCTCATTTCCTTTCTCACCAGTCCTAGCAGCTATATAATTCGAGAGACTAGTCCAAAATGAAAATACAGAGTCCCTTTACAAATTTTTATTAAGAATTACAAGATGGTGGCAGCAATGCATTAAACCAAGTGTGAGGTCCTTCTAAGAATGGGGCCTTGTGTGACTGCACAGGTCGCAGGCCCATGAAGCCAGTCCTGTGTCTGATGATTAAGGGAGAGGGAAGAGAAGGCCTTATCCTCTTTAGAGAAACAGATCTTGGACACAAGCTAACATCTGCCCAACAGTCAACTTAAGCCTTTCTTTCATCCTCAAAAGTAGGAGAAACTCAAATGTATAGTATTGTTCATTTCTTTGATGAAAAACTTATGTTATTTGGTGGGCATCTAATTAGTTATGCTTCTACCAGAGATCTCACTCTCCTATATGCATAAGTTTTCACCAAGGACCAGAGAAAGCTGTGAGCAATCCACACAAGTGAGGTCTCCTGGGCAATAATATGTAGGGTCATCCGAAGCCAAAGTACCCTAAAAGGGATCTGCTTCCTCAGGGATCCTTGGGCCACTGCCAAGCTAAACCTGAACTCATAGACCCTCATGTAGGGGCACTGGTTTGAGCACCAGCGATGTTCTGCTGTTTGGTGGCAGGGTGGATGTTCAGATTAGGCTCTCGCCCTCTGTCCACTGGCATTTCCTGAACCCACTGTATTTTAGTTCAGGTTGTTCACTGTTTTGGGTAACTTCCTAATCCTGAGAACTATGAGAATCTGTTCATCTAACATCCAAACCAAGAGTGATGCCCCTTTCCCCACCCCGAGGCCTCCCACTTTCCAGTAAAACTGGTGAATGGTGCCATCTGTCCCTTTTCATACTTCTAGCATGGCTCCACAAAGGCAGGGCTGTTTCCCAACTCACTTTTGTGTCCCAAGTGCCTAACACAAAGTCTGGTATGCAGCTGGAGCTCAGTAAATGTGTTGACTGAGTTATGAATATATGTTAATATTTCCACAGGAAATTCTACAGAGAGAAACAGTAGTCGAATCCCAAAGCAGGTTTTTTGACTTGGAATTTTTATTAACTAGAGTAATCTTAACAACTGCCATTTACCAGGCCCGAATTCCTGGGCTGATTATTTTATATGTATTACATCATTTATATTTTTTGACAACCTTGTGAGGGTTTTTCCTTCCAATTTTGTCCTTATTTTAGAGATGAGAAAACTGAAGATCAGTGAAGCACAGTGCCTCGCCTGAGGCTGCAGGCCATTGGCAGGAAGGCCAGCTCAAATATAGTCTGACCCGACTCAGAGGCCTGCACACTAATGACCACATTTTCCAGCCCTTCTGTCTTTGAGAAGATTCTACCTTCTATGAAAACTCTCATAGCTGATATTTTGATCTATTATGTGTTTAGCTAAATAGTTAGAAATAAAAAAGACATCTCTTCCCCTCTATCCTAACAGTACCCTAGTACTACAGTGGGAACTGGTCTTAAATTGCACAGATTTGCACAGAAAGAAAGCTGTCATTCATACTGATCCTTGTGCTCCTGTCCCCTAACCCAGAAGCTGAATGCAAGAATTCTGCTCCTTTTATAACTTTCAATGCAATTTACTCGATACAAGGGGAAAAGCACAAATTCTCTCAATGTGTATTTATTTACAAGTGGCTTATTTCTTTGCCAAAAGGCTTTATGGAGGCTTATAACAAAATTCTCATGCATGGTAAGAGTAGTAGAGAGAGAAATCAAGAGCTTGGATTTTGGAAGGAGAAAGCGAATACACAGACTGTAAGTGCCTCATGGCTGTGACCTAGCCTCACACAAGCTGCTGCATCCAGTCTTGGTGAGGGTTCCGACAAGAGGAATAGCAAAGATCTTTACTCGTGCTTTAAGTCAGGTAATACTAAATTACCATCAAGTCTTAGAGGTCTAGGAAAACACTATTAGAAAGAAAAATTATGGGCATGAAGTTGGTCATGAAATGACAGGATTATGTAAGAATTTAAAAGGGATCTAAACAGACCAAGTACCATTATTAGCTATGACAAGGTAGGCATGAGACAATACATGTCCAGGTTTATGTTTCCGTGATAACCATCCAACTAGTAACTGATGCTTGCAAACATAACTGGTCCTGGAATCTAGAATCTTTTTTTTTTTTTTTTTGCCCTTCCTCCCACAGAGCTAGCGCAGCACACAATCACGATCCACTTGCTACAGGGAATAAATACACCAAAATGCTTCCAATGCAGGTAATATTGTATAAAAGAATACTTTCTTAGCTTTTTTCCCTTGGACTTGGAAACAGTTTCGCTGTTATCAATCACTTTCTTTGGTGCTAAAGCTTTCTCTGCTTTATGGGATTTCTACACACCAAATCAAGCTAGTTATAAAAATGTCACATTTTCTGTTGCTAAAGGATGGTAAGAAGCTGCAGAACCCAGAACAGAAGACATGTGCAGCTGTCCCTCAACAGAATGGCTGGACATTTCCATACCAAGGAAAGGCAGTCTCTCCACCCTGGGGAAGCCAGTCTGCTCTCCCTAGTTCCCAGGCTCGCCAATTATGCCCCCGATTTGGAACTCTGGCCACCATCAGTCACCTTGGGGGTGGAGGGAAAACCAGGAATTGTAGGAGATCAAAGGGCAGCCGTGAAGTCTAAGCATCACCAGGCATGTTGGGGTCCATGTGTTAGTCAATGTTCACTTTAGAATACCAAGTGCCTTACTGAGGGCTGGATATATGAAAGGTGCTAATTAGCTCCCTGCTGGACTCAATTAAGGTTTAGAGACCTAAGCTACCAGCTAGGGTCTTTGAATAAAGTACCTCGATAGTCTCTTCTAAAAATGATATCTGAGCTCTCTCTTTTATAGTGTTATTGCAAGATTAAACTGAGTCTGTGTGTTTTGAAAGCTCTTTGACAAAATATTAGGTGCTACTCAAATATGAGAATCACTGAATGCCAGCAGCTGACTTTCAGGGTGAAGGAATGATGGCTGTGAAAGTTGTTCCCTGCTGGCCTGAAAGTGGTCTCCTATTCTGCCAGATGATCCTGAAACCTTTCCATGCCATCTCACTACTTCCAGCAGCTCCAGGGGCTTCTCTATCCCCCACCCTGGTATTCAGACCCACTCTAACAGAGTGACACTGATTGATGCTGAGGAAGTTTACTCTCCTGGCTCTGTGATACCAGAGCCACCCCTCTCAGGGCTAAGATCTAATGACAAGGAGTCCCTCATAGAGCTCACTTTATGTATTACTAAGCTTGAATTAAATAAAGCACCAGGCAAAGGCCCTCTGCCCTTCATCCTGTGTAAAGGCACTTCTGCCTAGTTGCTCCTAATCTCAGCAGCCTGCCTGCCTACCTGTGCAAGTTCTAAGGGCATGATTCTATCAGCATGGACTCCAAGCATGGTCTATTCCATTTTCTAAAAGGGCAAGTCTATACTTAGAAACTGAAAGACCTATTTGTTAAAGTTTTATTTTTCTAGGACTGAGAGACTTATCTAAACTTCATAGCTTTCCTTGCTTAACAAACTGTAGGTGTAAGTTTCTCAGAACCACATTTTCCATTCAGGTCAAGGGCCCTTTGCACACAGCGATGCTGGTGTTAAGCCCTGCTGTAGTTGATCACCTGGTGCATGAAATCGTGCAAGAGTGCTTGCAGTCTTCATTAACCACTGTGTAAAAATAAAACTAGTTAGGAGTTAAACTGAATGAGTCCAGTAAATATTAGTCATCTTCATTCAAAACCTGCATTTCACTTCTCTGAGAGAGTCCAAGTTGGCGGCAATTACCTGGCAGATTAGACGATAATAGTGTTACTCAACAGAACTGTGGTTTGGCTTTTTTTTTTTTTTTGAGATGGAGTCTCGCTCTGTTGCCCAGGCTGGAGTGCAGTAGCACAATCTCGGCTCACTGCAACCTCCACCTCCCGGGTTCAAGTGATTCTCCTGCCCCAGCCTCCCGAGTAGCTGGGATGACACGCACACGCCACCACACCCAGCTAATTTTTGAATTCTTAGGAGAGATGGGGTTTTACCATGTTGGCCAGGCTGGTCTCGAACTCTTAACCTTGTGATCTGCCTGCCTCGGCCTCCCAAAATGCTAGGATTATAGGCATGATCGTGCCTGGAGCCCTGGCTTCTTTTTTCTTCTCTTACATGGATGATGTGAACTCCTTCTATAGAACCTGGATGTGTGTTCCCTTGTCATAAAGATAAACATAAGGGAACGATTCCTCTAATGAACTGATGACAAGGTCTGAGTGGCCCCATAAGCCAGGAGTGACCCCAGATAGCTGTTCTGTTCTCCAATATGAAAAAGAAGAGCTTAGTAGCTACTTCTCTAACACTAAATTCTAAACTAAAACAATTATTTGTATATGGGTCCTCCAAAATTTAGTTTATGTCCAACAATTGCAAATTAGATTTAACTAGTTAGCAGAATATTTTGAAACTAGGGTTTCCAAGCAGATTTACAGGAAAAGCTAACATTGCTTAAAACCGGTTAGTTCATAGGAGCATTACCAACATTTATGGCTGCCAAGGGTTGCTCAATATCATTTTGAAAACTTTACAAGGAAAAAACAATTCAGATGAGCACTAGAGTTGTAAAGCAGATCTAACATTCTTTTATGCAAAAAGATTAGGCTTCTCCCCCCAGGGACAGCAGGGCATCTCAGGGTGTGGGCTGAGGGTCACCAGTGGTGAGTTGCCTGGGAAGCTTGTCAAAGCACAGATCCACACAGTGCCAGAGGGCAACCAGAATCTTAGCAGACAGGGACCGGGCAACTTTTCAGAAATTCCTCACTGATTCTCTGCGCCCAGCAAAGTTTGAAAACTGCTCTAAGGAAATGCAAGGCTTTCTCTGCACTTCCTTGCAGTCCCATAAAACCTAACCCTTACGGAAGAAAAGCCTAACACGAATCAAGGCAAGGACTCAATAAATATTTGGTCAAGTACAAAATGTACTGTGAAGGATCTTACCTCTCCTCTTTTCTGTATGCTGCCAAGAAGCTTGAAGCCACATTTGAACTCAATTATAGAAATTTTGTAAGCCTTCACAGCTTGTATTTTTAAGCTCTTTTTTCCTCACTTTCAAATTTTTACTGTTATATTCTTCCCAGTTCTAATTTTTGCCTTTTATTTATTTGCTGCCATTATTTTATGGTTTTGTAAGCACTCTCAGATGCTCTGTGGAATAAAATGGGGTATAAGTATACAAACACAGCTTTACACAGTTATAAATCAAAGTGGCCAGTATTTGTGTTCCCACCATGTTCCCTCCCATGCTAGGATCTTGCCATAGATACTGGGCTGCACTCCTTTGTTCTAGCTGTCAGCCGAGAATCTTTTCTCAGAGTTCCTTACCAAAGCACCGGCAGCCTTACTTGTGTCCTTGGAGCTCGATGGCTGTTCCTTTTCTCCCACCGATGTCCCACATGATGACAGAGTGATCTGAACTGCCTGAGAACAACACCCGCTGGACTGGGTCCCCAACAGAGAGCGGTCACCCCCACCTGAGAGGACAGACACAGCCAGACATCAGTCACAAGGTAAGACTCTTACCCACCAAAGAAATGTGAATGCAGCAGAGACAGGACCTAGTGCAGTTCCTGGCACACAATAATTTTTTGTTGAAAGAACAAACAAATAAGACCCCAAAGAGAAAAAAATTGGCTCCAAGGAAATTCCTGCCCTTTAAGCATTTTTCACCAATATTTAATGTACCATAAATTACTGTAAAGACCAAAAGAAAATTTAAAAGATAATAAATTGACCTTTAAAAGGGAGACATAATTCTAAGAAGAATGAAAAATATTGCACTGTTTGGAAATATTAACCACATTTTCTTAACTGTTGCCTACCTCCCACCCCTGACAATAACAGATGAGAAGAAAATAGGGCTTACAAATGCTCAATTAGACTTTTTTATTCTTGAATATCAGATTTAATTAGGCCACAATATCAGAAATTAAAATTATGTTTGCTTCTTGGGAATTTTAATTTACAGATTCCGGGCAAACTACTTATGTTCTTAAATGTCAGTTTCCTCAACTGTAAAATGCAGATGACAGTAACACCACGACCACTTTGACTATTACTAAGAATGATAACATCAACCTAGCCGTTAACTACTTCATAGGGTTGTAGTGAGAATTAGATCAATTACATAGGACCACTCTACCACTCTAAACTGTAGTGTGCAGTACAGACGTGGGTTATTAGGATTACTCTAGTGGATGGCTATAAAATATTATAATAGATTTTCTATGGTAGTCTCCTTGTAAATCAAACCCTTGTGTACTGACAATTTTTTCCACATAAGATGAGCACAAAGCCTGCAAATACTTAAAAATGTCAGAAATACTCTTTTCACATTATTAAAAAATATTGCATTCTGAAAAGAATATAAAATAGCTCCAAATTTGTTAGAATTGGACATTTTTCTTATTTAGATTATCAATTTGTTCTAATGAAGGGCTATACTTTAAAAGTTTTGAGGGAAGTTTCTCTCATGCATTTGTTTCAGAAGAATACTTTCTTATTTTTCAAATGACTCTTCTTAGTAAGATTTTTTTTAAGCTCAAAAAGGGGGAGGGAAACCCCAAACTCTACTATTCTGGATTATGCTTCCTAGTCTTCTTAAACCTGCACCAGTGCTGCTGGTATACACTCCTGCCCCTGTAAGAATAAACACGGCTTCCCCCAGTGCATATGTGGTTAGCCACTGCCTGCAGCCCAGCCCTCACCCCCGACCACCAACATTCTCCACAACAGCAACCAAATACAGTGACGGGTGCAGGCCACTCACTGTATGTCTGTTAAACTGTATTGTCTGCTGAATTAATGAAGGAGCAGATGAATGCAAACATAAAGATCATTTTCTCCACTTCACACAAGCCCTTGCTTAAATGTCACCTCCTCAGAGACACTTGCCTTGACTACACTCATCACTCTCCTGCTTACTCAGTTTTTTTTTTTTTTTAATTGATTGTCTACTGCCCCAGTAGAACAGAAGCTCTAGGAAGGCTGGAGCTGTAGCTTATTCACCACAGGATCCCTAAGACCTAGAATTCTGCCTGCCTTACCTACAGCAAGCACTCAATAAGCCTGGACAAATGGGCAAATGATTTAATGATGGAGTAAGAATATGAAAGAATGCCCTTGGCTTTGTTCCTGGCTGATGAAACAGACATACAACACCTATTAACGGGTTAATATTAGATTAAATGGGTTAATTAGGTTAAATAGGTTAAGATTAAATGGATTGATATTATAAGCACACAAAACAGTGCCTGGCACACAGGAAGAATGTGCCTGGCTGACTACTATTGTTAATGTGATGCCCTCATCTACTCTACTGCTCACTTCTTTAGGTCATGGCATACCTGTGGTCAAGGACAATCTCTGAGATGGTCTTGCTTGACTAAGCCACTCCAACTGGGGAGCTAGATAAGAGAATGGTGACAAGTGTTTAATTTCCCCTATATAACACGTGAAATAGGTAGTTCAGGTTCTTTAAGGCATCATTATCAGATTTAATAATGGTGGGCACTGGTAAAAAGAATGATTAGAAAGGCTTACTCAACTCAGTTAAAAAGACTGAATTGGAAGAGTTGTTCATCCTGTCAGAATCAACATGGAAATATTGAAATAAGGCTTACCATGAGCCAGGTGACAGATACCTTTAGATTTCTCTGACCAATATATACCTACACATCTAAGAACACCGCACCATGAAGAGCAGGCCCTCTGCCTTCTTTGTTGATGACTATGGGATGAGGATGGTTTATGGGGATAGAAGAGAAAGTTTAGATATGGTGTTATAAGTGCACAGGCTCTGAAACCAGAATCTAGTCTTAAATCCCAGCTCTATCTTTATTAGGTATAGGACCTTGCGCAAATTATTTAATGTCTCTGTGCCTCAGAAGTCTCATCTGTAAAACAGGGATGATTATAGTATCTAACCTACAGTTTTGTTGAGATTAAATGGGTTAATATATATAAGCACACAAAACAGGGTCTAGCATATGGGAAGCATTACTCACTAAATGTCAGCTATGATTACAGTACAAGAGATCTCATCTATACAATCTCTGTGATAGTGTCCTTTGTTGAGTCAGCCTTAAGGCAGTGACCAGCTTGTTCTGCTATCCCAGCCATCATGACATCAATTAAGGTCTAGCTTTGCCACATTGTATCAGGCCAGAAGGGGCCAGGGCTAGGAAGGGGAGTTCTTAGTAACACAGAGTTAGGAAGGGAAATAGATAATCTGGTTAAAGCAAATCAGAGTATATTCATCAGACCCTCCCAGGGCTCAGAGTGGAAGAGAAAGAAGGAAAAGCTGCAAGACAAGAAAAAGTTTAGGATGGGGTAGGGAGTAAATAACTCTGGAGTCCCATGCCTGCTCTGTGTAAATGTCCTAACAATGATGTCATTTAAAGTTGGCTTATAAATGATAAATTACAGCATTCATTTCAAATCAGTTCAATAAGCATGTACTGAGCCTGTTCTATGTGAAGGAACTGTGCTAGCCTTAGCAGATATAATGAAATAAGACTTAGACTCTACCCACCAAAAACGTACAACAATATGATGATGGATTACCTTTGAGAACAAGAAGAGCATGCACGTTATGTTTGGTCGATCCATTCTCTTACGCGATATGTGACTGCTTCCCCTATCTGGAGTGCCTGTCCTGCCTTTTATCACCCAAGTAACTTTTCTCCCTCTTCAAGGTGCAGCTCAAATACCCTCTCCTCCAGGAAGCCTTCCCAACACCTTCAATCCAGGTAAGGTTCCAGTCTCTGTGCGTATCTCTATTGTTACAAAGACCCCACTATATTGAACTTGGTTGGTTTATAAGTCCGTCCCCACAGTAGACTTTGGGTTATATATCTTTGTATTCCAGCACAGCACACGGTGACTGGTACACAGGAGGTGCTCAGTAAGTGTTTACTCAACTGTTCTGCTGAATTGAATGGCAGAGAGGAATGGGAGAGCAATAAGCAAGAGGCATCCAGGACAGCCTCGGGTGGGAGCTGATGGGAAGGCTGTGCAAGACACCAAGTATCAGAGATGCAGTGGTGAGGTGATGATGGGAACGGCCTCTCCCTTATTTTTTCCTGCATCTCTCTGTACATAGGGCTTCCTGATGAACTAACGCTTCTGGCAGCAGAGAAACCACCTTCAGCCAGCCTGCATTCCAAGCAGTGCAGACACACACCTCACACCCCAACCCACACTGGGGGCAGAGCCCAGGGCTTCAATGCTTGTGGTTTTCCAGTGTTTCTATTTTAAATGATAAAAAGCATTTGTTCCATTTCATTTGATTTCATTTCAAGTTATTCCATCTTTCTGGTCCCTTTAAGTGTTTTATTTTATGCTTCTTCCTTCCTTTGGCCTCCCTAATATGACCTACAGAATAATTTTTAAATTAAATGGTTTAATTCTTAGAAATAAAGTATTCTACTTATTCTTTAGTGGGCGCAGGTCTTCTATTAAGGATGATGAAAAAGTTCTGGAAATGGATAGTGGTGATGGCTGCCCAATACTGTGAATGTACTTTATGTCACTGACTTGTACAGTGCATGACTTGTACACCTAGAAGGTTGAAATGGTAAAGTTCATGTTATATGTATTTTATCAAAATAAAAAAATTGCCAAAATAGTTTTAAAATAAAAGTTTTCATAATTATACAATTTATACTACTATATACCCTCATAAGTATAACTGTTAGTTGCTGGCTAGTATCTCACACATGAATGTATCTTATTTCAACTATTTTTAGATTTTTCTTAACTTTTAAGTATTACACATTTTGCTAAGATGAATATTTTTACGCATACAACTTTGTTCACATTTCCAATTAGTTAGAAGGGAATCCCAAATGTAGAACTGAATCAGACAATATAAAGATTTTTAGAAATGTAATACATATTACCAAAATGCTTAGGGAACTAATTTTTTTTTTTTTTTTTTTTTGGAGACTTTTACCACATACCTTGCAAAAGTGAAAGACCACGCAGACTGTTACAAAATCAGGGTTGGAAACTGCTGGGTCTGTCCTTCCCAGAGCGTGATCTGGTAACTCAGCAGAGGGAGTGTCACACCACACCCTCAAGGGTAATAGGTGCAGGCCAACAAGAAACTAAAGGAGAGGAAGAGCCTCTTGAATAAAATATTTGACCTTCTGATTCCTGCATTTTGCTCTAGGGTGAAGTGACAAGCGTTTTTGTCAAGCTAAATGCCCTCCATCTCTAGACTATATCTTCATCCTGAGATCATAACTGTTCATCCAGCTGTCTCTTTCTGCCACCCCAGGGACGTGTTCAGTTCAAGCACAGTGCTGTTCTCTCCCAGACCTGCTCTCCCAGCAGTGCTCCAGGTTTCAGGAAATGCCATCACCAGACACACCAGCAATACATGCTACGGACAGAAGCCTTGGGAGTCACTGCTACCCCAGTCAGTTACCAAGTGCTGCTGACCCCTGTTCTCCAAACAGATCTTAAATCTCCCACACACTGCTGTCTCCCAGTCCAAACAAAGTCAGCTTTCCAAGGGACTCCAGCAGTAGCCTCTGAAACAGAGGCTAAAGGAGACTAATGGTCTCCTTTAGCCTAGACTAATGGTCTCCTTTAGGCCTCCTTTAGACTAATGGTCTCCACCCGAGGCTGTCCTGGATGCCTCTTGCTTATTGCTCTCCCATTCCTCTCTGCCATTCAATTCAGCAGAACAGTTGAGTAAACACTTACTGAGCACCTCCTGTGTACCAGTCACCATGTGCTGTGCTGGAATACAAAGATATATAACCCAAAGTCTACTAATGAACTAATGGTTCATCCATTCTGTTCCCAGTCAATCTACCACCTACTGCTGCCACAGTGGCTTATTAACATGCAAATCATGTCACTACTCTGTTTAGACTTCATCACTGGTTTCCCACCAACCTGAGAATAATGCCTGAAGCTCCTAACACTACTTGTAAGGTCACTTGCCTTTGTGTGGTTGCTAACATTTTCCCACTCTATGCTGCTGGAATGGCCCCACCACGTAGGTAACTCCATTTTCTCCTTAAGGTGCTATTTAAACATCAATTCTGGCCTGGCACAGTGGCTCATGCCTGTAATTCCAGCACTTTGGGAGGCTGAGGTGAGCGCATCACTTGAGGCCAATAGTTCGAGACCAGCCTGGCCAACATAGTGAAACCCCATCTCTACTAAAAATACAAAAATTAGCTGGGCATGGTGGCATGTGCTTGTAAATCCCAGCTACTTGGGAGGCTGAGGCAGGAGAACTGCTTGAACCCAGGAGGTAGAGGTTGCAGTGGGCCAAGATTGCACCACTGCACTCCAGCCTGGGTGACAAAGCAAGACTCCATCTCAAAAAAAGAAAGAGAAAGAAAAAACCAAAACTAAAACCACTTCTTTGGGAAGCCTCCCTTTAATTCTCTGCATGAGGAGAGGACCTTTTGTAATTTGCTTCCAAAGAAGCCTCTGTGCACATCCGGGCTCCACAGCGCCTGCTACTCATAATGTTTGGATGAATTATCTGTAACTACTGGTCTAATGCATGTATTCCATGCTGGCTGGAAGATGGATAAGGGCAAAAATTATGTTTGTTTTATTCACTCACATATCCTGGCACCATCATATCTATATATGATGACAATTCACACCTACTGACCTGCAGTTTATATAAACTGGATCTGTGTGAGTCTCCACTGTAAACAAAAATTGAAGTTCTAAATTATAAGAACTTGCATCTTTGCATTGAACTGTGACTTTCTTGGTTTGTTTAGTTATTTTTGTTATAGTTACACTGTTCCCTTCAATAATTCCCCTTATGGTTCATGAACAAGTTTGTATTTAATTCTTCATTAATGAGTATGCTTTGGCAGATTTACATTCAAGCCCCCCTGTTTCAAATATGTTCATGCTAATGAAATAAAATAATTTCTTAGAAATAAAAGAAAAAAAAGACTGTTATTAACACTATTAATTTCCAATGGTCAAAATACGATTTTTGGCTGGATGTGGTGGCTCAGGCCTGTAATCCCAACACTTTGGGAGGCTGAGGTGGGTGGATCATTTGAGGTCAGGCGTTCAAGACTGGCTGGCCAACATGCCTCTACTAAAAATACAAAAATTAGCCGGGTGTGGTGGCGGGCACTTGTAGTCCCAGCCACTCTGGAGGCTAAGGCGGGAGAATTCCTTTAACCTGGGATGTGGAGGTTGCAGCGAGCCGAGATCATACCACTATACTCCAGCCTGGGCAACAGAGCGAGACTGTCTCCAAAAAAAAAAAAAAAAGAAAGAAAAAGATTTTTTTTCTCCTTTATTAAAGTTTATGACTTTTTCACAGAAATACATAATACTTTCTGCAGAAACAGCAGAAACGGCAAAGAACTATGATACTTGGCATTTAGGTCCAGAAAGAAAACCAGCAGAGGGAGCATAAGAACATAAAACTAGTATCCTAAATCCCAAGGGATTACAAAAATGTTATGCTTTGGCCTCTGGGCATGACTACTAGGTCGATCCCCTCATTAACCCACATTTTTGTATGACCTTTTGTACTGTGAGAGAGAGTGATGGGGTGAAGGGCTATGATTCTGGACACATACTGAAGACCTGTCTGCTTCTGAGTTTACATCTGGAGTGATGGGACCTCCAAAGCTGCTCTTTAATGGAACTGGATTAACTTTAGGGTGTTCGTTTTGTCCTTACAAAAATCCCTTTACCAGAATTGAGACTAGCTGTATTTGGGACCTCCCAGGGCCCAGAATGAGCCTACCACGTAGGAAGAGCTCAACTATATGTCTAAACCACCATGGGCTCTCTTAGATGCCCTCACTCTAGCTTTACAGGAATGAGTTGTGTTGTAGCCACATTCGTGATGGGCAGATACTACTGTTTAGGAATAACGACGAGGTAACGATCTGACCTGCTACATTTGCCTTCCTGTCTGTTAGTGAACTTCCTGGGCCATTTCCTGTTTTTCTCTAAGATATTTCTTGATAAAAATAAAATTAAAATGCTTTAAACTCTTTAAGAAAGATAAGGTACAATGCCAAGGTCATGTTTCATATCAGAACAAGCCCGTAAAACATGGGACCCTTGAGCCACATGTGGCTGACAACAGTGCTTAGAAGCCGCTACTGCCCCTTTTCTGACCTGGAGGCAACAATACAAAACTCAGAGGGCTCCTATTAGCTGCCATACGGTGACTCGGGGAGTGGGTGAGTGCCTGATTACTGGAGACTCAAGAGGTCAGGCTGAAAGCCACCCCTGCCTGAAGGAAACCTGGAAACCATCAGGTCTAGTATCAGGCCTGCAGAATACACCTCTGAACTCTACCTTGAATCCATCCACTCCTTACTTTCCCACTGCCATGGTCCCATCTCAAGGGACAGTTCCCTACCAGCTTTCCAATTCCACTCTCTACTGCCAGACAATCTTTTAAAATCCAATCAGGTTACCTTCTTTGCTTCAAACTCTTTGATTGTCTCTCAGTGACGTGCCAGCACTGCCTCAGTGATGGGAAGTGACCCTTGCTTCCTTTCTGGCTGCTCCTTCGCCCTGACCTCCCCACTCCCTCCCTCATACTCAGTGTTCCGAACAAAACAAGAGTGATAGCAGTTCTCAAGAGAGCCGTGCTCTTGCACATTTCCTTGCCTTGAACACGCTGGTTTTCTCTGCCTGAGTTGGTCTTCTCATTTGTTTTCCATGAACTCAATACTTACTCATCCCCAAAGATCTGAAGTCAGGCAATGACTCCCGAGGAGGCCATCCCTAACTGCCTCCGCCTCCTTCAAGTGGGCTGCCCTTCCGTGTTCCCAGAAGCGCAAGGTGCTCACTCTCTGCCTGCTCTTGCCACCATGCACTAGAACTGTGCTTCAGCTTTTGTCTCTCTCACTGGGTTGTGAAGAATTTGAGGACAATGACTGTGCCTTTTACTCTATGACTGGGAGGAATGGCTGAGATGACAAGGGACAGCATAGAGTGTAAAGAGAAGGGGACCCAGGGAAGATCCTGGACACCACAGACCACAATGGAGCCCGAGAAAGCCAGCAGCGTAGTAGAAGAAAAGCCAAAGGAAGGCAGTTATAGCCAGAAGGAATGGCCACAATGTAAATGCTGCTGAAAAGTTAAGTATGACAAGGTTTACAGCATGCCCCAGCAGGCCGCTGGACACCTCGGGGACTGCAGTTTCAGTGGCGTAATAATGACAAACCAGATTGCAGGGAGCTGGAAGGCGATTGGAAGTGAAAAATATGAAGCAGCTGGGAAAATTATATTATTCTAAGAAACACTGTTGTTTGCTACAACTTGGATGAACCTTGAGTACATTATGCTGACTGAAATAAGCCTGTCACAAAAGGACAAATACTGCATGATTCCACTCCTGTGAGTCACCTAGACTAGTCAAATTCATAGAAACAAAAAGCAGAATAACAGTTTCCAGGGAATGGTGGGGTTGGCGGGGGCGGGGGGTGGTGCGGGGGAGGTGGGGAGGATGGGGACTTAATGTCCAAGGGAAGAGAGTTTCAGTTTCACAAGATGAAAAAGATTCTGTGATGGAAGGTGGTGATGATTGCACAACAGTGTGAATGTAGTTAATGCCAATGAACAGCACATTTAAAAATGGTTAAAATGGTAAATTTTCTGTTTTACACATTTTACAATTTTTTTTAAAAAAAGCACTGCTATTAAGAGAATAAGAAGGAAATTGCTGTAAGACATGGGATTGAGAGGGTGTTGGTTTATTTTCCTACCAGAGAGGCAAGAAACATAAGCATGTTAATAAATTGAGAAGGCTGAGTTAGTCAAAAGAGAGACCAAGGCAATCCATTTTGGTGTGGTGACCCTGAGAATAGCCTGGGGCCAGAGGAAAGCAGCTTTCCTGCACCGAGAAGAGGAGAAACAGGGAGAAGAAAAGTTTGTTTGTTGGGGTGGGGGGATATACAATGGACAAGAAATATGTTTTTTTTTTAAAAAGCTTCTATCTGATAGCTTTTGAAGGACGAGGCAAGGAATGAGATGGAGACAGGGGCTTGGGAAGGATGGTGAAGGTCTCTGTTTAGGGGCCTGGAAGAAGGAGTGAACTGAGAACAGGGAGAGGGATTATTAGGCAACTTCATGACTCTGCAGAGGAAATCGTGAGTGTGCAATGGTCATGATGGTCTAAGCCTCAAGGCAGCATGGCTACTGTAGACCCAGCAGCTGGCTGCACAAGGAGAAAAGGTAGAGAGTTAGTCTGAATCAGAAAGGCTTACCAAGAAGGCAGAATATTTACATTCACAGAACTGAGAACACTGGGAAGGCATGGGTGAACTGATGTACCACTGGGAGGAAAGGTGATGCAGGGGCTGAGACGCTGGGGAAAAGGGAGGGACTGCGGGCTGGAATGTGCCACAAGGGGAAACCATAAGTGGAACAAAGTAAAGGTGTAGGGAACCGGAGGATGAGGAGGCTGAAGTCCGCAGTCAAGCACAGAAGTTTAAGAGTTCTGAGGTGGGACAGGTCTGAGTGCCCCCCCAGGCCCCTAGGCCCAGTCTTGGCCAAAGTTTGGTGAGGGTGTGAGTGGCTAAAAAAGAAATTCAATCAGGGAAGACCAGGGTCCTACCCATAGGGTATATTTCTATGTGTTCTTCCTCCCGAAGGCATAAATAAAGGTGATCTTTATGAATCTTCTTCCTTGGATTCAATTTTCTCCTTACTGTATGTTTTTTATTCCAGCATTCCATTTTATTCCCTTTAGGAAGCCCCTTATGATCTAGGTACTATTCAATTTTACATCCTCGTTCCCCTACTTTTTTCTTAAAACATCTAAACTCAGGATTATCCCGTTTTACACAAAATCACGGGTTGGTAGCCGGTAAAAAAAAACAGAAAAAAAATAACCATGAAAACTGGCAATGACTCATTTTCTAGGGTCAATGTGTTCTAGAGTCAATAGTACTTTAAAACCACTAGTAAAAAATTAATCATTATCATCTATGAAGTCTTTCAAAGGCTAAGCATGAATATTTTATGTTACCTTGCTTAAATGACCCTGAGCAGACCAATGACATAAAGGGGACCTTGGGTTTTAAACTGAAAAGAATACAAAGGAAGGAAAGTTGGAGAGGAACTTGACCTTTTTCACAAAGTCTAGCTACCCATGAAGAGTATACCTGTCTTTTCATTTGAGTTGGAAATGGGAATCTTTTTTGTACACCATCTTCTAACTCCAGGAAGGGCAAGGTCAGACCAAGGCAGCTGTCTTTTTGGCCTTCTGGGGTTTGGGCCTTCCAGGGTTTGAGCCGTCTGAGGCCACGTGGTCTCAAACAATCCTTCATTATTGTAGGCCAACACTGGCTTTCTCTGTTGCAATATGACAGAGAACCAAATTATCAACATTTTCGAAATAGACTGGTTTCTCTTTTGTTTGGATTATACAGAAAAATGTCTGACATTATATCTTACTGAACCATTTTGAAATCAGTTAAGCATACCATGTGTACTTTTGCACAAGCATGGATTGTACTTTGCCACTTTCAAAACATATCTGAACATCAGTAGATGCAGCAGGCAGTATCTCACTGTGTTATCAGCACATGATGATTTTGCTGTTAATCCTACCTGTGTGTCCTCTGAATGTTGTGACCAAGGTGCAGTTTTCTTGCTCCAGTTTGAGGATTGTTACTTGGCCTGAGTGGTCACCAATAAACACATGCCGGGTTTCAACATCAAATCTGTCATGTAAGCATTAAGGATTGTTTCTCAAAACTGAATGGGAAAATTTACAATGAAAAAACAGGGCATAAATGTAACAAGAAATACACAAATGCCATCTGAGGAAAACTTGAAGACAGTGCTGAAAGACACAAAAGTGAACTTAACCAAATGAAGGGCATACTGTATTACTGGACGATAAGGATTAAAACTCAAAGAAGTCACTTCTTGCTCCATAAATGTATACATTTAAAATCTACACATTACATTTTTAAACTGTCAACACATGTTTTCTAGCTAAGTGTTCATATGGAAAAATAAATAAGCAAAAAGAGCCAAGAATACTCTGAAAATAAGAACAGTATGTTATGTGATAGGGAGGTTAGCCCTACCAGATATTTTAAAACGTTAGAAAGTTTAATTAAAAGTGTGGTATTGATGTATAAATAGACTAATAGAGCAGAATGCAAAGTCAAGAAATAGACCCAAAAGCATACTGAAATTTAGTAAATGTCTGATGAAGGTAGCTTTTCAAATGAATAAGGAAAAGATAGATTAAAAAAAATGATGTTGGCACAAACTGGATAGCCATTTGGAAAAAGAAAATAGAATCTGTATTTTACATTGTATACCAGGAGAGATTCCAAATGAATTAGGGACCTAAATGTAGAAAATGAAAACATAAGCTTAGGTAGGAAAGTTTCTTTGTAACCTCAGAGTGGGAAAAGCTATGACTCAAAACCACAACAAATATTATGAGCAAAGCCAAAAGACAAACTGGAAAAAAACAGTTGCAACTTATATCACAAAGGGCCCAAATCTCTAATATAAAAAGAGCAATCAAGAAGAAAAAGATCACAAACCTAACAGAAAAATGGGCAAAATTTGAATGGAACTATTAATAGGTAGTTCAAGGAGAAATCAAGATGGTGCTGTGCAAAAAGAGTTAACACAGCAGCTCTGTGATCTTCTGAAAGTCTGCTTACAAAGTTGGCATGGTGTCTGAGAATTTGGATTTTGCAAAGGTTCTCACCATTAACTGATAAGTGGCTCACTGTGCCTTAACTGTTCAAACAATATGGCTTATGCTGAATACCTGTTTACCTTCTGGGAATCTGGAATTTTGGAATGTCCCAGGTACCTGCCTACATAACCAGTGAAAGCCCTAGGCATGGAGTCTCTAACAAGCTTCTCTGGTTGACAACGCCTAGCAACCCTATTTCTAAAGATCTGTCCCAGAGATACACAGGCAAAAATACAAAATGACACATGCCCAAGGCTAGTCACTTCATGTTATTTTAATAGGTAAAGTTTGAAAATAACCTAACAGTCTATCAATAGCACACTTACTGAATTAACTATGCTACATCCACACAATAGAATATTATGCAGCTGGGGGAAGAATGGAGATCTTTATACACGAACAACAGGATATATTATTAAGTTGGGGGGGGGGCGCAGCCAAGGCATGAGAGTTTATAAGCTACACTATTTTTGTGTAAGAAAGGGAGAGAAATACAAATGTGTATGCATGTGTGTGCATGTGTATGTATCCACTCATTTAGAAAGAGAAGTACTAGAAGGATTAAGATCTAACAAAAGTGACCCCTGCAAGGTGAGGGGGACAGTGATGGGAGTGAGACCTCTACTTTGTCATAGTTGCTATTTTGGCATTTTGTAATATTTTTACATATAAAAAGGTACATAAAATTTGTAGCCAGGCACAGTGGCTCATGCCTGTAATCCCAGCACTTTGGGAGGTCGAGGAGGGAAGATCACTTGAGCCCAGGAATTTGAGACCAGCCTGGGCAACAACGCGAGACCTCACCTCTACAAAAACTAAAAAAATTAGCTGGGCACAGTGGCACATGCCTGTGGTTCCAGCTATATGGGAGGCCGAGACAGGAGGATTGCTTGAGGATCCGGGGAAGTTGAAGCTGCAATGAGCCATGTTCAAGCCACTACACTTCAGCCTGGGTGACACTGTGAGACCCTGTCTTAAAAAAAAAAAAATATTTCAAATAAATTTTTTTAAACTCCCCCATATTGAAAACAAAGTAAAATGAATGAACGTAACTATCAAATTGGTGACATAATCACATAGAATGATTTCAAGTGCCTTTAAAACACAACATTTTCAATGTTTCAGTGTCTCACTCTGTTTCCCAAGCTGGTCTCAAACTCCTAGGCTCAGTGATCCACCCACCTTGGCCTCCCAAAGTGCTGGGATTACAGGTGTGAGCCACCATGTCTGACTAAAAATTTTATGTATTTTTTAATATGTAAAAATATTACAGGATTCCAAAATGGGAACTATGACAAGGGAGAAGTCTCCCCATCACTGGTAGAATATATTCTAAGGACAAAGAGAGTTGCAAAGAAATCTAAAATCACTTCCAGTAGTCTTATTGTTATTTAGTATTGCTCATTATTTTTGAACCATTTAAATAAACCGTAGGATAAAGCAAATGAGGAACTATGCCAATGTTTTAACAACTAAGATTTTCAGCTTAAGATAAAGAATCAAGTACAAAAACCAAAAAGTAAAAATCCTGTAATGTTAAATTTGAATAACAAATATATGAACTGATGATTTATTCTCTTTTTAAAATACACACTCATTTATATATACTTCTTAGCTATCTCTGAATATTGCTCCTCACTAAAAAAAATGACTGATTCCAGGACTGGACAGGAAAAGTACAAGATGAACATGAGACATGTTGAGTCAGAAGGCAAGGAGGCTACCAAAGGCTAAATAGGCTTTTTTTAGACACAGAGGTAAGAGACGAACAGGTAGAGCACAGAGGCTATTTACAGCATGAAACTATTCCATATGACGCTACAATGGTAGATACATGTCTTTATATATTTATCCAAATCCACAGAATGTACAACACCAAGAGTGAACCCTAAACTATACTTTGGGTGATAATGACGTGCCAATGTACGTTCACTGATTGTAATAAGCGTACTGCTCTGGCATGGGGGTGCTGGTAATGGGGAGGCCGTGCATGTTGAGGTCATAAGGTGCACAGGAAATTCTGCTTAATTTTGCTATGAATCTAAAACAGCTCTAAAAAATAGACTTTAAAAAATAAAAATTGGGCCAGGTGCAGTGGCTCACGCCTGTAATTCTAGCACTTTGAGAGGTTGAGGCAGGCAGATCACGAGGTCAGGAGTTTGAGACCTGCCTGGCCAACACAGTGAAATCCCGTCTCTACTAAAAATACAAAAAATTAGCCAGGCATGGTGGCAGGCACCTGTAATTCCAGGTACTCAGGAGGCTGAGGCAGGAGAATCACTTGAACCCAGGAGGCGGTGGTGCAGTGAGCTAAGATTATGCCATTGCACTCCAGCCTGGGCAACAAGAGTGAAACTCTGTCTCAAAATAAAATAAAATAAAATAGACATTGGGGTCCATTTAATGGAGCTGTTACTGGCCAAAGATGGGATAATTTGAACATAAAATAAAAAGATAGTAATTTATTGAAATATACTGAACATACTATTATTTAAAAACAAACAACCTAACATTTATAATAGTGCTCAAAAAGAAAAAAAAAAGATTCCTATTAAAGGTAACCAGGGCACTAAATCTGCACTCTGAAAATTTGCAACTAAAAAGATATAAGAATGTATCCTGCTTTTCCTATAATAATTGTATTTCAGGGTAACCAAACAGCCCTAGTTAATGAGGGGGGAAGTTATCCTTTAGAAGAATTCCAACAAATACATAGGAAAAATGATAGGATTAGAAAATCACCATTTTGCAACATTAACGAAAAAAGAGTTCAGGCAAAGCTCAGCAATGGATGAAACCATGAAAAGGCTGGTATGGAGGACAGCGCTACAGGGATCTGGCTGTCACCACCTGAACTGCCGATCAATCTCAGCATAACTGAAAGGGCGACAATCCAATGTCAAGTGCCTTATAATGGGAAGCTCTATGAAGCACACTTGGTGAGAACAAAATGCTCTCACTAAAAAGCTGAATTTGAATGAAATCAAGATTATAGGGGCAGTTTTTCAGTTTACAGAAAATATGTGAGGAGGGTAGGCAAAGGAGCAAGTTAAATGACATCAATTTAGAATGTGGGACTGTGTGCAGAACTGATTCAGTACCTTCAACTCGGCAGTGGCATTAAAGAAAAAGTGAAGGGGGCACTGCTCTGGATGAAGAAAGATTTAGAAGATATGATAATCATGTGCAATGTGTGGCTCTTGTCTAGATGCAATTTCAAACAAACCCACTACAAAAAAGCTATTTTCAAAATAATCAGTGAAATCTGAAAATGGATTGATTATTCAACAATATCAAGGAGATCAAAGAGTGATTGTTAATTTTTAGATGTAATAATAGCATTGTGATTGCTGAAAAAGTAACCCAAATATTTTCAATGAAGTATATAAGGATAAAATGATATAAGGTCTAGAATTTGCTGTAAAATAGCAAAAATTGAGAGAAAGCAAAAAGGAATAGAAGAATCAACAGTGGATGTGAGTGACTGGCATTAAGAACGATAGGAAGAAACTGTCATAATCTTAACAGTTTTTCAGAACTCTTTACCTGAACAGAAATAAATCTAAGAGATTGCCTTAGGTGGGAAACATTCCACTACACATGGTGACATTTTGGAAATATCTCCAACATGAATAAAATCCTAAAATAGAGTATTTGAAGTATTTTTGTAAAAACAGGAAAAACATAATCAAAATATGGTCAAACAACAAGACACTGACAAATGAAGCTGGATAACGTACTTACAAATTTAAAGACTAACAAGTGAAGTGGGGAAGGAACACATTTCTACTTCCTATCACCTACCTGCCACAGGGCCTTCGGGAAATAACCCCATTCTGCTGTACCCAGTTGTGCAGAGGGCTGGCTGAAAAATTATAATCCCCAAATTCTAATTCTGGTTCTGCCAGTTAACAGGCACGTGACCTTGAGCAAGTCATCTATTCCTGAGCCATGGTTTCTACATTGTGAAAACTGAGAATTAGGTCTTTTGTTTTTACTTCACATTATTGTTTTGACAGGTAACAAAGTAATGTGTAAAAACCTGCAAATCTAAGATATTTTTTTCTTTTTCCTTTTCCTTTTCTCTCCTTCTCTATTATTATTGTCATTCTTATTGTGACTATTACAGGTCATTTATATTTAAAGCTTCAGATCTTCAGTCAAAACAAATAATTTGAGGTTATTCATAAACTGATAATTCAATTTTGTTTTTATTTCACGTTACTGTTTTGACAGTGAACAATGTAATGTGTAAAAGCCTGCAATCTAAGATACTATGAATTATCATAAATTGATAATTCAATTTATAAACCAGTCTCTTTGTCTTCCTTTATTTTTCTACTTGAAATTTGGTTATTTTCACTGCATATTTACTTTTCCACTAAGATGCCTGAAAGAAGAGGAATAAAGGCGGAATTCAATCTGATTTAGTCTGTCACTTGTTACCTTGGGTGAATGACTGTTTTAGGTGGAAACAGGAGAGAATAAGTCATCTGCGGAGATCTCTTATCAACCACTAGCTATCTACTATGAAGATAAATAGGGGTAATGATATTATTCATATTTCATGTTGATTCATCAGATCTTCCTCCTCCCTTCATCACTAAAACAAACGAACAATGAAACCAAAACCCCTGTAAGTGTGGAGGGTGACAGAAAGAAGGAAAGGAGTGGGGGGGGGGGGGTGGGGATGTTCACAGGAGGAAATGTTTTTAAAAGCTAAATTTAAATGTGAACGCTAATACTGTATGGCTTGCCTATTAACAATCTGCCTACCAGCCAGCATCAGGAAAAAACTTCCAGCCTTAGAAAAGTCACATGGTTCTTGGTTAAGACCCTCTGGCAAAAGCACAGAGCTGTCATGCCATCGGTGTTTAGCAATGGAAAAATACTCAAGAGCAAAGGTTGGCACCATGGTTCCAAAAATCATAGCTGGCAAGGCAGAGCTGACACAGGTCAGGGAATCTTCTGGGAGGGCCTGTCTGTAGTATTGCAGCTCTTCACCACCTGAACAGTGAGGGTGGTTGGATGGAACTGAAACCAGAGGCTCTCACACACACAGGCTTCTGATACCCAGTCACATGACTTTCTGCTTGGTAAGCCACATGGTGTGGCAAAGGGAATAGTCACAAAATGAGGATGACTCCTGGAGATGCCCAAAGGGAGTAGTTGTTGTGGTTATAATCCTGCATCAAAGACTACAACAGTTAGGGCAAGTTGAACACTGTGCATCTGTTTTTTGTTTTTCATTTTCAAATAGTTTAAAAAGTTAGCTTCCTGAGGGCAATATCTGTATTTTTTTTTCCATACTCCTTGGGCTTGGCTAAGTAATACATAAACCAGCATAAGACCAAATTATATTGATGCCATTAGTTTCTTCTTGAAGGAGCGATGCAGTATAATGGGGGAAAAAATAGGAGTCCAAGGCAGAAGGCCTGGGTTCTTGTGAGGATTTTCCTACTTACTAGCTGGTGGCCTTAGATAAGACACAGGACCCTTTCTGGGCTTCAGCCAGCTCATCTGTAAAATGAGGGTACTATAGACTGAATTTTAAAAAAATATTTAATTGACAAAGATTGTACATATTCAAAATGTAGAATGTGATGATGTAATATACATATACATTGTATAATAATCACCATGGTCAAATTAACACACCCATCACCACCCATAATTATAGTGTGTGTGAGATAGAGAGACAAGCAAGACAGAATAATTATGTCTCCCCAAAATTTGTATGTTAAAATCTAATTCCCAGTGTGATGGTGTTTGGATATGAATCCTCATGAATGGGATTAGTGCCCTCATAAAAAAAATGTCCCAGAGAGCTCCTCTGCCCTTTCACCATGTGAGGACATGGGGAGATGTTGTCTGTGAAGCAGGAAGCAAGCACCCTCACCAGACACTAAAGCTGCTGGTGCCTTGATCTTAGAATTCCCAGCCTCCAGAATTGTGAGAGACAAATTTCTATTGTTTATAAGACATGCAGTTTACAGTGATTTATTATAGCAGCACAAATGGACAAAGACAGAAGGGTTGGACTGGGTGATCTCTAAGTGTCCTTCCAGCTCTAATACTGTAAGAAGTCATTAATGTACTGGCAAGAGAGTTCATGTATTTCAATTTCAGTATTATGCTCATCTCAATTGGCTTTTAGAAAATAAAGGCTGGAGTTTATTAACAGGCAGTACTAGCCTCTCAAAGATGAGCTGATCCTGCCTGCCATTCCTTATTATCCTTGCCTTTGGTCTTCTTGGCAACTTGCTACTTTCACAACTTTCCACAATGGTCATTCTTAGTTTCTTCACCTTGCTCTTCCAGTGAGAAAAATAAGAGTGATATTACCTTATATAAACACAAAAATATACCTTTGAATGCCACATGGTTTCAAAGAAACAGCAATGTACTTTGTTAGATGTTGAGAATCACTGAATAGGCATTTTATAAATACAGAGATGAAATTAGGAAGCAGGACTTACTGCTTTTTCCTGCTTTCGCTGACAAGTGACCTGTTTCTACCAACTTCTTAATTTGTCAGAAGATAAAGAGACCGTCTGCTTTTTAAACTAAGAACCGCAGGGTCCTTTACTCCCTACAATGGCAGCCTCATCTACACGTCATGCACTGCTCAATACTGTGCTTAGCTGGAGCCCAGTCGGGCAGATGTGAGCATTACCCAGCATCAGCAAGGATTCACCCTGAGCATGAGGACCCTGGCAACTTGGGAGACAAAAATATCATTCTACATATCCTGAGAATGTCTCATTCCTGGAACAAAACTTTTAATGGTACCATGTAGATACCAGCTCATCTACTTTGGTCCTGGTATGGTAAAATCTCAATAACTATTTAAAATTGAACAGGAATCCTGTGGTTCTTTTCCCAGGCACTAACAGGAATGTTCACAACCTCGATATCTATGTGTAAATTATGTACAAAAAGCAAAGATTACATTTTGGTGACGATTTCATCTTCATGTACCATAATTATTTCTGACAGCGGAGGTTCATGAATCTGCACTGTGTTCTGTCTACATGTCAGACCTTGTGTTACAGTAGGATCACAAATGGCCCAGCAGTCTATTATTTCAGGTGAAGTGACCGTACTTCACTCTGCTTACATGGGAACTCTTGAGGATTTGTGCCTTAGGAAATTCTACAAGCACTGTAATCACACTGGGCAACTCAGTCATTAACAAAACTTACAAGTTGCACATACCCCAAAATTTCATGAAACAAAGAGGTCAACAGGTAAGTTCCCACTAAGAGATTTTTGTCCAGCAAAGGATACTGCAGACCTGAGGCCACAGCACTGGTCCGATAACCTCCCAGGCGCTGCCCACTCTCAGAGCAGTGCCAGGCAAATTGCTTGTCCTGTCCTGTGCTCAGCACCCACTCCAGCTCCAGGACAAACAGGATCATCGTCACTCTGCTCTGATGCGCTGAAAACCAAGAGAAAAGAAAACAACCTATAAAGCATCCTAAGGAGGTTGGAAGAACATGGCCCAAGGGGATGCACCATTCTCTTCTCCCCCACTCCAGAATAAGCTGACCGGCAGAACATTTTAAGGACAGGGTAGAACAGTGGTTCTCACTGGAGGTGGGCATATTCCCCAGTAGGCAGGCGTGTCTGAGTGTTTTTGGTGATTTTAAAAAAACTATCCATCTCTTCCCAATGTTCTCCCTCCTGCCCCACATGTGCCAACCCAAAGATTACTGCCACACATAGTTCCTGTTACCAAAGGGCTTGGGCCACCTCCCTCAGACATGCTCGGGCTGCTGGACTGGAGAGAGCCACATCCAGCTGTGACCACAACACACATTAGCAGTGACGTTCATATAATATAATCACTACCGTCAGTTTATGTGCACTTACAAAAAAACTGGTGCATACTGTTCTTCTTTCAATGGAGTCTGTCTTATAAAGCCATACAAAAGTTCTAGATGAATACTTTCCTTCAAAAATTAAATGCATGGAAAGGACAGAATTATTTCTAAGAACCATATAGAAGAAAGTGAAGTATCCCTTATGTCAAATGTGTGTGTGTGTGTGTGTGTGTATGAATAATGACAGCAAATTTCCTAGAGTTGTTAATAAACAAGAGCAATATGATCACAGTTATCACATCACACAATTCCAGAGTCAGAAGAGGCTATTCATACCAGTTAACCCATCTCCCTATTTTACATATGGGCAAGGTGAGGCACAATGAGGTGGAGTAGTTTGGCTGAGGTCTTATGGCTTCTCAATTACCAAATGAAATCAGGTAGAAGGACTTTTGCTTTCTTATTATATATTCCAGGCAGTGAGGTGGAGGGCATCTGCAGTCACTGAACAGAGCTAATTGAAATGAACAAAGACTTGATATCCTGCAACCCGGACCCCACTCCCAAGGGCTGGCAGTCTGACGGGGCATGAACACACACATCATGACTGTGGTGAGGTCACGGAGAAGACACTGGTTTCACATTCTGATCATGAAAACAGAGTTAGACAGTATGGATGAATAAATGCAGCTCTGCTGACAATAACAGTATCATCTGCCAATTTCTGAGTGTCTAACAAGTGCCAGGCACTTAAATACATTTTCTAGCTTAATCATTGTAATGACCCTGCAAAGTGGGTGATTTCATCAGTTTACAACAAATACAACCTTAGCAAGATGGCCTTTTTAGATTGCTACCATACAATACAGTCAGAACCATAGGGCAGTCATTCAACAAATGCCTGATGTTTTAAGAGCTGGTATTTGAAGCTTGGAGAATTGAAGGGAATAGAGAAGCAGTGACACTGTGATGTCTCTACAATACACATCTTTCAGAGTACCAACCACCATCAAGATCAAAACATAGACCTTAACTAAAAGATGTGGCTTCTTGGAGAAACTCGTGAAGATCTTTTTATGTCTCTATCATCAAATGTTCAATTCAAGTTCTATCAGTGATGGAATAAAAAGTGAACTCTCTAATAAGTTCAAGTATACTCAAGTCTATTTCAAGCAGAAAGTGGCCCCTAACACCTCACCCCTCTTTTTACTGAGGGGGCCTTTAGCCTTCTATCTATCATATTCGAGCCCAAGGGGATGACAGCAGCCCTAGATAATAAGGGGCTTTAGCTTTCTGAGCAGCCTTCCTGGGCCAGAGGAGACAAAGGCTAGAAATGTTAAGTGGCTTGCTCAAAGCTACAAAACCAATGAATGGCAAAGATAGAATCAAAACCCTATTCTCCCTGATGTTAAAGTTGGTTCTGTGTCTCAGTGACAGGCTACCTTTGACTACTGGAAAACAAAAAACAAAAAAACCACAACACTCAGATCACCTATTTTTGTTTAGGGTGAAAAAGATTCTTTTATTGAAAAATTTCAGAAGATAAATAATTTATCACTAAGCTTCAGAAACTCATGAGAAAAAACGTAGGTTTGATGTCTGGCTACACTTCTGGAATAGGAGTGGTGAGGGGGACATCTTCCTTGCCTTGATCCTGATCTTAGAGGGAAAGTATCTCTTTTCTCACCATTAAAGATGATGTTAGCTGCAGGGTTTCCGTAGATATTTCTTTATTGAAGAAGCTTCCTCTAGTCTTAGTTTGCTGAGAATATTTTATAACAAACTGGATTTCACCAAATGCTTTCTCACACTGATATAATAATATGATTTTCTTCTTTCATCTGTTCATGTAATGGATTACATTGATTTTTGAATGCTGAACTTGCTTTGCATTTCTGGAATAAATCCCACTGGGTCATGCTGTGCAATTCTTTTTATACATGATTGGGATCAATTTGCCAGTTTTTTTTTTTTTTTTTTTTTTTATGAGAGATACTGCTCTGTAGTTTTCTTCTTGTAAGGCCTTTGGTTTTGGAATCACTGGTTGATTTTTAAAAATTTGTATTGAAATAACATTACACAAAATTCACCACTTTAACCATTTTAGAGTATATAATTCACTGGCTATTAGTTACTCACAATGTTGTGCATCATCACTATTATCTATTTCCAGAACATTTCCATCATCCCAAAATGTCCCCAATTCCCTCATCCTTGGAAAACACTAATCTATTGTCTTTCTCTATGAATTCTCTCCTATTCCTGACACTTCATATAAATGTAATCATACAATACATGGCCTTTTCTGTATGGCTTTTTTCTCTTAGCATAAGTTTCTAAGGTTCAACCATACTGTAGCATGTACTTCATTCCTAAATGGTCAGCTAAGTCACTGTATGTATATACCACATTTGGTTTATTCATTTATCACTCATGGACATTGAGGTTATTTCCATTTTTGGTTATTATGAATAATGTTGCTATGAACAGCTATGTACGAGTTTTTGCGTGAATACTGTCATACTCCACATAATGATGCTTCAGTCAATGATGGAAACTGTGGCACCATAAGATTATAATGGAGCTGAAAGGGCATGGCTGTTGTAGCCCAATGCATTAGTCACCTGTCTGTGGTGATGCTCGTGTAAACAAACCTATTGTGCTGCCAGTCATATAAAAGTATACCACAGACAATCATGTTACTTGATAATGATACAAAATGACCATGTTACTGCCTTATGTATTTACTGTACTATACTTTTAAAATCATTAAAGTGTACTCCTTCTATTTATATATTTTTTAAAAATATTAACTGCGGAACAGCTTCATGCAGGTCCTGTATGAGGTATCCAGAAGAAGGCACTGCTATCATAGGAAATGGCAGCTCCACGGGTGTTACGGCCCCTGAAGACCTTCCAGTGGGATGAGTTGTGGAGGTGGAAGACAGTGATATGATGATCCTGACCCTAAGTAGGCCTGGGCTAATGCGTGTGTTTGTGTAATCATTACCACCTTTCAATCTCTAGAACTTTCTCCTCTTCCCAAACTGAAACTCTGTACCCATTAACTTGCCATTTCCCTCTCTCCTGGTCCTTGGCAATCATCATTCTTCTTCCTGTCTCTATGAATTTGATTACAATAACTACCTCATATATAAGGGGAATCCTTCAGTATTTGTCCTTTTTTTTTGTTTTGAGACAGAGTCTTGCTCTGTTGCCCAGGTTGGAGTGCAGTGTTGTTGTTATATATCAGGCAAGATTAAGGGACCAACACCAGACAAAAGTATGCCAAATAGCAGGGTTTATTAAGCCGGCGACCACGGAGGACTCGCGTCTCTCCAACCCATGGCCCCGTATGGAGGGTGTTAAGACCTTTTATTCCCGTAAAATCACTTTGGGAGTGAAGGTGAGGGGCGGGGGGGTGGGGGTGAGGGGCTTCAGACATTCCAAGGGCTAGTGGCACCTTCAGGGCGGAGATGAGGGTGAGGGGCGGGGGTGGGGGTGAGGGGTTTCGGACAATCCGAGAGCCAGGGGAACTAAGTGATTCACAAAAAGGTTAAGATTAGCATGTGTTTACACATTGTCTGGGGTAGGGTGGCAATCACAGTCCTTAATTACTCATTCATATTTGGGCTATAGAGAGCAGTTTCAACAGAAAGCCGAGGTATGGTTGAGGTATGCAGGTTTATGGGGCTTTTTACAATGTCACAGTGTGATCTCGGCTCACTGCAACCTCCACCTCCTGGGTTCAAGTGATTCTCTTGGCTCAGCCTTCTGAGTAGCTGCGATTACAGGCACCTGCCATGACGCCCGGCTAATTTGAGTATTTTTAGTATAGATGGGGTTTCACCATGCTGGCCAGGCTGGTCTCCAACTCCTGAGCTCAGGTGATCCATCTGCCTTGGCCTCCTAAAGTGCTGGGATTACAGGAATGAGCCACCACATCTGCCCTTGTCCTTTGACTGGCTTATTTCACTTAGCATATGTCCTCAAGGTTCCTTTGCATGTGACAGAACTTCCTTCCTTTTTAAGGCTCAATAATGTTTCACTGTATGCATACACCAAACTTGTTTATTCATTCATCTGTTGATGGACATTTAGGTTGCCTCCACCTTTGGGCTAATGTAAATAATGCAGCTATGAACATAGGTGTACATATATCTGCTTGAGCTTCTACTTTCATTTCTTCTGGGCATATACCACTAATTAAATTTTGAATGTAAATCCAACACTGTATTACTGGGATAAACTTTACTTGATCATGAT
Organism: Ateles fusciceps; assembly: GCA_036589455.1. NCBI lineage: Eukaryota > Metazoa > Chordata > Mammalia > Primates > Atelidae > Ateles > Ateles fusciceps. The sequence goes on from JAZHEH010000630.1 coordinate 12,348,504, forward strand.
GTATTATCTTTTCTATATATTGTTAGATTTCATCTGCTGAAATTTTTAGATTTTTTGTACCCATTATCACAAGGCATGATGGTCTCCTATAGTTTTCTTTACTTGTATTATTTTGGTCTAGTTTTAACAACAGGTAATGTTGATTTCATAGAATGGGTTGGAAAAGTCTTTCACTTCTGCAACTTATGAAAGGGTTTGTATAAAGCTTGCATTGCCTCTTCCTTGACAGTTTCATAAAATTCAGCAATACAGGCATCTGGGCCTGGAGCTTTCTTTGTGGGAAGGTTTTAACTATACATTAAATTCAATTTCATTAGTGGATACAGAACTATTAGGATTACCTATACCTTTTTTAGGGATCCATCACAATTTGTATCTTTCAAAGATTTTTAAATTTTGTTTTCAAATTTATTAGGATAAAGTTGTTCATAATATTACTTATTATCCTTTAAATATAGACTCTGTAGTAATATCCTTCACTCACTCCTGATATTGATAATTTGCATCTTCTCTTTTTTCCCGTTAAGTCTGGCTAAAGATGTTTCTATGTTATTGAGTTTCTCAAAAAATAAGCTTTTGGGTTTCACTGATATTTCTCTATTTTCTGTTTTCTATTTCATCTATTTCTACTGATCTTTCTTCTGCTTAGCTTAGGTCTCCTTTGCTCTTCTTCTCTGGTTTCTAAGGTTGAAGTCAAAGTCACTGATTTGAGTCCTTTCTTTTTTCTAATATAGATGTTTAGTTCTGTAAGTTTCTCCTTAAATACTGCTATGGCATCATACCATAAATTCTGTTACATTGTGCTTTCATTTTTATTCAGTTCAAAATACTTTCCAATTTCTATTTTGACTTCTTCTTTGACTTGAGAATTATTTAGAAGTGTTTTATTTAGCTTCTAAATATTTGGTGATTTTCCAGAGATTAATCTTTCTTTTCTTTCTTTTTTCTTTTTAAGAGACAGGGTCTTGATCTGTTGCCCAGGCTAGACTGTAGTAGCACTGTGATAGCTTACTGCAACCTTGAAGCCCTGGGCTCAAGTGATCCTCCAGCCTCCGCCTCCTGAGTAGCAAAGATTATAGGTGTGCATCACCATGCTCGGCTAATTTTTTTTTCTTTAAGGTGTGTGCGAGATAGAGTTTTGCTCTTGTTGCCCAGGCTGGAGTGCAATGCTGTGATCTCAGCTCACCACAACCTCTGCCTCCAGGACTCAAGAAATTCTCCTACCTCAGCCTCCGGAGTAGCTGAGATTACAGGCATGTGCCACCACTCCTGGCTAATTTTGTATTTTTAGTAGAGACGGAGTTTCTCCATGTTGATCAGGCTGGTCTTGAACTCCCGACTTCAAGTGATCCTCTGCCTTGGCCTCCCAAAGTGCTGGGATTACAGGCGTGAGCTACCGCGCTCAACCTTTTTTTTTTTCAATTTCTTTTAATAGAGACAGTGTCTTACTATGTTGCTCAGGCTTGAATTCCTGGCCCTAAGTGATCCTCCCACCTCCGGAAGCACTGGGTTAATAGGTGTGAGCCACTGCACTGTTGATTCCTACCTCAATTCCCTTTTGATCAGAGAACATACCTTGCATGACTTAAATCCTTCCAAATTTATTGAACTTTCTTTTATGACCTAGAATATTGTCTGTCTTGATAAATATTCTCTGTGTACTTGAAAATAATGTATAAATAAAACAGACTTTAGTTGGATAGAATGCTCTACAGAGCAAGTTTGTTGACTGTTTTGTTCAAGTCTGCTATACTTTTCTTCCTACTGATTCTATCAATTAACATGTTCAAATAAGTTATTGAAAGTATTAAAATTTCTAACTATAACTTGTATCTATTTCTCCCTAAAGTTTCATCAGGTTTTGGGTCACATATTTCAAAATGATGTTATTAGGTGCATAAACATTTAAGATTGTTATGGTCTTCTGGTGGATTGGCCCTTATGATACCTTCTTTATCCCTGGTAATATTCTTTGCTCTGAAATCTATTTTGATACTTAAAAAGCCACTTCAGTTTTCTTTTGACTAGTATTCTCAGTGTATATCTTCTTCCATCTTTTTACTTTTAACCGATTTGTGTCTTTATACGTAAAGCACACTTCTTGTAAACAGTTTATATTTGGGTCTCACCTTTCACTCAATCTGACGTTAACTACCTTTTAATTGCCTTTAGATCATTTTTTTAAATGTGATTACTGACATTGTTAGGTTTAAATCTATTATTGTGCTCTTTGTTTTATATTTTTCTACTGTTCTTTATTCCTTTTTTCCTCTTCGTCTGCTTTTTTTTTAATTGGGAATTGCTATATGATTCTTTGGTTTGTCTCTTAATGGTCACTTTTTGATTTGCTATTGATTTTATTTTTTATTTTATTATTTAGAGACAGGATCTTGCTCTGTTACCAAGTACAATGGCGCAGTCATAGCTAACTGTAACTTCAAACCCCTGGACTGAAGCATCCCTCCCACCTCAGCCTCCCTAGTAGTTAAGTCTACAGGCTAATTAAAAAAAATTTTTTTTAAGAGATGGGGTCTTGCTATGTTGCCTGGGCTGGTCTCAAACTCCTGGGCTCAAACGATTCTCCACCTCAGCTTCCCAAAGTGCTAGGATTACAGGTGTGAGCAGCTGTGCTTGGTCCTCAATTTGTATTTTAATAGTTGTTTTAGGCGGGCCACAGTGGCTCCCGCCTGTAATCCCAGCACTTTGGGAGGCCGAGGCAGGTGGATCACCTGAGGTCAGGAGTTCAAGACCAGCCTGGCCAACATGGTGAAACCCTGTCTCTACTGAAAATACAAATATTAGCTGGGTGCGGTGATGGGCACCTGTAATCCCAGCTACTCGGGAGGCTGAGGCAGGAGAATTGTTTGAACCTCGGGGAGCAGAGGCTGCAGTGAGCCAACATGGTGGCACTTCACTCTAGCCTGGGTGACAGAGCAAGACTCCATCTCTAAGAAAAAACAAAATAGTTGTTTTAGGGTTAAGACTATACATCTTTAACTTACCAGTCTTCCTCCAAACGCTGTAACACCTCTTCATGTATATTGTTCCAGAACCTACAATAGTACCCTTCCATTTCTCCTGGCCTTTGTGTTATTGTTGTCGCACACTTTAGTTTACATATATTATTAACCCCTTGCTACTTTAACTTAAAAATCAATTGTCTTTTAAAGAGATTCATATAATGGATGAAAAAAACCTTTCTGTTCCCATTTTTAACATTGTTCTTTCTTCTGAATAGACATACAGTTTCTTTTGGCATCATTTTCTTTTTTCCTGAAGGACGTCCTTTAACATTTCTTTTAGTGTAGGTAGGTCTATGAATGATGAATTCTTTCTGTTTTGTGTGTCCAAAAAAATGTTTATTTTACTTAGGTTTTTGAAAGGTATTTTCTCTAGGTATATAATTCTATATTGAAAGTTTTTTCCTTCTTATAGAACTTTAAAAATGAGCAGGGCACAGTGGCACTTGCCTGTAATTGCAGCACTTTGGGAGGCCAAGGTAGGTGGACTGCTGGAGCTCAGGAGTTCAAGACCAGTCTGGGCAACATGGCAAAATTTCATCTCTGCAAAAAATATAAAACTTAGCCAGGTGTGGTGGCACACACCTATAGTCCCAGCTACTCAGAAGGTGAAGTAGGAAGACTGCTTGAGCCCAGGAGGCAGAGGATGCAGTGAGTTGAGATCACACCACTGCACTCCAGCCTGGGCAACTGAGTGACACCCTGTCTCAAAAAAAAAAAAGTTTTAAAATGTTGTTCCATGGACATCAAATCCATCTGCCACTCCACTAATTTGTCTGTGTCTAAGTAATCTAATCTACCCGCTGATTTTTAAATTTCAATGACTATATTTTTCATATCTAAAAGTTCCATTTGGTTCTCTTAAAAATCTCCCTGTTTTTTCAATAATCTTTTTATTCCCTTATTGTTTCTGAAACTTCTTCATCATTTAACAAATTATGTTATGGCTTCTTTCATTTTATTGACCATTATCTAAGATTCTTGGTATTCTAACCATTCTACTTGTGATATCTGCTAATATTTACTCATGGTAGATTGATTGCTTGTTAGTTTTACAATTAAAAAAATTAAGAATTCATCTTAAGCAGTGCTTATTTTTGCTGTAGGGCCTTTGTGCAATTTGTCTCATTGAAAAGAGCTTTTACATTTATTTCTAGCAGGTAACCATGGGGTCTTATTGGCCAAGGACCAACTTTATGTTAATTTCTTAACATGGAGTTCCAGCATGTTATAATTGGTTAAAATTTGTATTCCCAACTCAAAAGTTTTCAGTTCGGGTTTTGATTTATCATGGGAAAATTTCATCCTTTATCCAGAGTTGGGTTCAGGAATAAATTTCCCTGTAATCTTCAGGGACAATTAGTGGAAAGTCTTGTTCTTCTCCTTCTTGTGGGGGTACAGTTCTTTATGAGATTCAGCCTTTTATGGAAATCTCAGTTCCAATTTGTCATCTCACTCAGGCCCTAGGCCTTATTTCTTGTCCCCAAGTGCATGCTGATACACAAGTGTCTGTCTCTTACTGGTTCTCCATCTCCCCAAGACAGCTGCAATGACAGATCGTATGTATATCACTGAGTTTTACTTTTCTCTTTGCTTCTGGCTCATAGGAATTTTATATTTGTATCTCTCATGAGCTTAGTATTGTATTGAGAAGAATGACGAAAACAATAAGAAGCGCCATTTTGTCATTATCTCCAGGTATTTGTGGAGAACAGGTGTCTATAGTACACTAGTTATCAATTTTTTATAATCCTCTTGTAGACAAAATAAACTTATATAAAATATTAAGAGACTCAAAGAATAATGGCATATGAAGAGGGGTTTCTAGTGATATGCTCATAATATGCATACCTGTGAGGCCAATCATTATTTTAACAAAGATATAGAAAATGGCATGTTGTGCTTATACATTTAAGAAAAACACAAAATTAAGTAGAAATTAATATGTTTAATGACAACTGGGGTTTCTAAATATCTTGATAAGCTGAGGGTAATGGGCTAAATAAAGTGAGACAGTGAACATCAGAATCTCAAGTCCAGCATTTAAACTAAAAACAAAAACAAAAACAGCTTCAAAAGTAGTGAAGATACAGCTTAAAAACAACCCAATACATTTTAAAATAACTAAAAGAGTTAATTGGATTGTTTGTAACATGAAGGATAAATGCTTGAGGTGACAGATCTACTGTGATGTGATTATTATGCATATATATACCTACTATGTACCCATAAAAATTAAAAATTAAAAAAAACTAAAATAACCAAACAATTCAAGTGAGAACTGTGGAGAAGCTTAAGTTGACTGCTCCACATGAGCCCATGGTGTAAAACTGCTGCCAAAAATTCACCCTTCATATTACAAGAAGAGTGTTGAGAAGAGAGAAGGGAAATATAATTTTGTACTTATCAGATTACATGCATGTATTAGTTATCTATTGCTGTGTAACAGATTACCCCAAAACTTAGTGCTTCAAAACAGTAAATGTTAATTATCTCAGAGTTTGAAATATTGGTACAGTTTAGATGGGTGCCTCTGCCATAAAGTCTCTCACAGGATGGAATCAAGGTGTGGAATGGAGCTGTGGTCTCATCTGAAAGCTTGTTGGGGGGAGAAACTGCTTCCAAGCTCTCTCACATAGTACTGGCTGGATTTAGCTCCTTGTGGGCTGTTAAACTAGGGTGTCAGGTCCTTACTGGCTTTTGACAAGGACCTCCCTCAGTTCCTCAGCACATAGGCTTCTCCGCAAGGCAGCTCACAAGATGGCAGCTGGCTTTCATCAGAGCAAGCACACACAAGTGCAGGAGAGGGCAAGCAAGGTGGAAGTCCTGATATCTTTTAACCTAATCTCAGAAGTGATATCCATCACTTGCCATGTTCTAGGTCTCACCCACACTGGAGGTACAGGGTAAATTTCAGGAGGCAATGATCATTAGGAACCATCTTAAAGGTTACCTACAACAAGGTATCATATTTTTAAATGGTCCTAAAGGTAACATATGATATCCCAAATATGTGACCAAGCCAATTAAAACAAATTTTTTTGTTATGTAATATATTTTTAAAATTTGATCAACAATAATTGTACATATTTACAGGATAGATGTAAAAACTGTTTTTCTGGTTTTTTTTTTTTTGAGACAGAGTCTGGCTCCGTCTGCCAGGCTGGAGTGCAGTGGCGCAATCTTGGCTCACTGCAACCTCCGCCTCCCAGGTTCAAGCAATTCTCCTGCCTCAGCCTCCCGAGTAGCTGAGACTACAGGTGCATGCCACCATGCCCAGCTAATTTTTGTATTTTTAGTAGAGATAGGGTTTCACCATGTTGGCCAGGATGGTCTCGATCTCTTGACCTCGTGATCCGCCCACCTCGGCCTCCCGAAGTGCTGGGATTACAGGCGTGAGCCACCGCGCCCGGCCAAAAACTGTTTTAAAGAGTAAAGGCTCAGATAATGTGAAATAAAAATTAGAGATGTAAAATATATAGGCTGGAAGAGAAAAGTGAAAGCAGAACACTGAAGATTGAAAGAGGAGACAGAAGGACAGGGGGTAGAAACTTTCATGGCTGTTTTAAAATAATTGAAAGGCTGTCATGTGTAAGAGAGATTGTACTCAGTTTCTATAGGTCCAACAGGCTAAGCAAACACCAATAGAGAAACATTTACCACTTATCACACAATTTTTTTTTTTTTGAGACAGAGTCTCACTCTGTCGCCAGGCTGGAGTCGAGTGGCACGATCTTGGCTCACTGCAACCTCTGCCTCCCAGGTTCAAGCGATTCTCCTGCCTCAGCCTCCTGAGTAGCTGGGACTACACGTGTGCACCACCAAACCGTTTCAGTTTTTTTGTATATTTAGTAGAGATGAGGTTTCACCCTGTTGGCCAGGATAGTCTCAATCTCTTGATATGCCTACCTTGGCCTCCCAAAGTGGTGGGATTACAGGCGTGAGCCACCACGCCTGGCCTCACACAATGTTTTAACGGCCTGCTTACTATCTGTATCCTCTCCACGATTATAAACTGCTTACACATAGATACTATACATGTGTGGTTCACTATTACAATTCTATTACTGGAACACAATAGGTACCCAATAAATATTTGATGAATGATATGTGAAAAAAATTAAAGAATAAAGGGAAATAAATTTTAGCTCCAAACCCTAAAATAAAGAATTTAATGCTTAGAATTTTGCAAAATCATAATGGTTCCTATGTCTCTGGAGGTACTAAAGGAGAGGCTGGATGACTGTCCACTCACAAAGGCGAGTCAAGAGAATTAATTGGATGAAATGACCTCTAAGTGTTAAAAGATCTACCTCTAACTTCCTGGGTCCACAACATTGTTAGTCTGCATAAAAATCCCTTCCAAAAATTGTTGGCAGATGGCCTGGCAATATTGAAGACATGATAAAACCACGATTCTTCCCCTTGGACAATACACTCTGAGCTTTTTTAAACATTTAACCAAATACAAGATGAGTCCTCTGTATGGCAGCGTTTTACTGGCCCCACTTTCTAAACCTGCTGTACTGTTGCAAGGCAGCGTGGTATAGTAGGAAGACAAAGGCTGTGGGTTTGGGAGTCACACTGACCTGATCTGGCCCTGCACTTGACTAGCACCCCAGGCAAGTCACCCAACCTCATTGGGCCTCAGTTCTTTAATTCAAAAACAGGGATAACATTCACTCAAAAGGTTGCTCTGTTTTGTCCCCTTGATGATTATAAAGTATGTATTCTCCTGTGGCAGTGAAAACCATCGAGAAGTATTTTAGAATCTGGGTAATGAAAGTACTGTTCTCACTCCCTACCTTGATAGTTTTTCACGGGAGTCATCTTGTTATAATCTTCTGACAATATAAACTCCTGTAAAAGAAAATAAAAATATTAGATGAAAATAAATTCTTTAAGTGAATTACTGTATTTGGTAAAACCAGACTGTATAAAGCAAATTATCATGACAATTACATCTAACATTTGTATTGTGCCCATCAAGTCAGAATTTTTGTACTCCTTAAAAGTAACAATCATAATTATGATCCAATGCATTTATCATAATTTTAACTTATAAATATTGACTTTTTGTGTATGTATGAGAAGAAAACCAGATCAAGTTCAGCATCTTGATACTGGTCAATTTTGAAGATAAACCTAATTCAAAATACTTTTCTTTCAAGGGTGCCACAGCTAAAAATTTGCAAGGCTCTAACCAGTAAGGAAATTGATAGCAATTCTCTACTAAAGAAATAAATTAGATATTTTAAAGATTCTTTTTCTAAGATTAGTAATTTATTTTCCCTTACTTACTACAAGCATCTCAAGGTTGCATCTTACTCATCCCTGTATCCCCAGGGCACCAGGCACAGTACCTTGGCACGGTAGGCAAATAATAAATAATGGTCACACAAATATAATAAATAATGATCACATTAGATTGAGAGGAAGGCACCCCTCAATCTAATGAGATTAGTCTGAATGTCAAATTTACTGAAAAAATCAAGTTTCTATATTGCACATTATATATCCCCTTTGTGGGGACACATAAAAGGTGTGTGTTGTTTCACCCAAGCATCTGCATAAACAGTGACCGGTATGCAGAAATCGATTGAGTGTTTATGAGATCCAGCCAGGTTTTGAATCTTTAGGCTTCATTCAAGTGCAAAATATCCAGGTATTCTTAAACAGTTCATTATAAAACATAAGGAAAGCTGCAAAGTATAATAAATTGATGCCTTCATCTGAGTTTAAAAACAGCACAATGAATCTTTTCAAAACATTTGGAAGCATCCAGGATTTTTCTTTGATAACTTAAAAAAAGTGGGGACGGGGAAGACAGATACATAAATGCCTTACTTGCTATCTGGGTCTTCCTGAGTTCGGTAGTTTGTGTAATTTTTTAGAAGGAAATAATTATTTTATTGTTTTTGATAAAAGTCACAGAGGCAAAGTAAGGGATGATGTGAGAGAATATACAAGGCAATAAAGTTCCTTTGCTTATTCACTTTTCTAACTCAGCCCCCTTAAAAAGCTTATCTACAAATGAATTTTCTTCACCATGATTTTCTCAGTAATAACATGATTCAACTTGTCACTTTAACAATTCGTATCATTATTTCTTCAAGGAGTGGCGCTAGATCCACTTCTTGTTTTGGAAGCATTGGACCTACAATTTGACAGAGCAGATTCATTTTTAAAGAAGTAAAGTAGCTGGCCCACAAAGCACTTCTAATGTGGGTAAGGAAACGTGGCATGAGCCTGAGCAACAATTCACTAGCAACGTTTCAACCCAGGCAACAGGACCTTGACCCTGACCCCCACCTTACAGGGTCCCAAATGTCCTAACACATACACACACAAATAAATTTAGTAAAGACAATTGTTATTTGGCCAAGTGTTTTCTGAGTTCATATAGTTTATGTTATTTTGAATATATTGAAATGGTTCTCTGGCCTGGTCAAAAGACACCTCAATTCCTTTTGAAACAATGTAAGGTATAAAATAACACAACTTAATAGAGGTTTGCATTTAGGATTTAATATATACACTAAAAATAAAATTACCAGTTCCCTGCATTGGTAAAACCTAAGTTTTTGGTCATTTATTTTTCCTGTGATAATAAAAACATAATTATGAAGAAAATTTAGATTTTGTCAGCTTTTGTTGTTACTTTTTTGATCACAGAAACAACATACTAGTCTAAGAAATGTAAGAAAAATAAACACTAAAAATCCCTTGTGATACCGTTTCTCAAAGATAAGTATTACGGAAAGCACAATTGCAATAATGTGTAATAAAACAAAACATAAAAACTACTTGGCAATGCTGTTTTCTTTTTATAGTTCATGCATATAATTTCATGGGTACATACTCATCAACTTCATTCTTTTTGATGACTGCATAGGATGTACTATAATTTTTTTTTTTTTTTTTTTTTTTTTTTTTTTGTATTTTTAGTAGAGACGGAGTTTCACCATCTTGGCCAGGCTGGTCTTGAACACCTGACCTTGTGATCCACCTGCCTTGGCCTCCTAAAGTGCTGGGATTACAGGTGCGAGCCACCACGCCCAACCTATAATATTCTTTTAATATTCTTTTATTGATGAATGTGTATCTTGTTTCGAGTTTTCCTTATTAAAAACATTACATTAGCCAGGCACGGTGGCTCACGTCTGTAATTCCTGCACTCTGGGAGGCCAAGGTGAGTGGATCACAAGGTCAGGAGTTCAAGGCCTGGCCAATATGGTGAAACCCCGTCTCTACTAAAAAAAAAAAAAAATTAGCCAGGTGTGGTGGTGGGTGCCTGTAGACCCAGCTACTTGAGAGGCTGAGGCAGGAGGATTGCTTGAATCTGGGAGGCAGAGGTCGCAGTGAACCAAGATGACAGCATTGCACTCCAGCCTAGGCAAGAAAGCAAGCTTCCATCTCAAAATTAAATAAATAATAATAAAAATAAATAAAAATATCACATTAAGTGTACTATATCTTTATATGTCTCCAGCAGTATTTCTATAAAAGTACTACAGGTAAAATTGTTGGAACAGAGAGTATGACCGTGAAATTTGGATAGATACAGCCAAATTGAGTTTTTAAAAGATTTTATCTATTAACACTCACAAACAATTAAAATGTAAAGCTTTGGCTGCAATAATTTTCTTAGAATTGACCAATCAAAGTTCAAAAGAAATTAGATCAAAGATATACACATTTGAAATTATTTTGGATAAAATAGTTTGTATTCCTTCTTTAATTATTTCTATCCTTTCCTCTTTCCATTCAGCTGTCCACCCATTTATCACTAGTTGTTTTTAATGATCATTGTAATACATCAAACAACATAGGATATACAAGCAAAAAGCTAACAATTGTCTTCACCTTCAGTCTCACCCTTTTGTGGCAATCAATGTTAACAGTCTGGTGTATCCCTCCATGTCTTTTTTTAAAACCCTTTAGAAACATATATACATATTTTTTGTTTTGTTGTACAAAAACAGGATCACATTATAGATATTATTCTGTAACTTGGTGCTTTCACCTAAAATACAGCAGAGCTATTTTCCAAAAGCACATAATTCTAACATTCTTTCTGATGGCTGTATAATAGTCCATAAAATAGATATGCCAAACTTTATTCAAGTATTTCACATTTGAAGTAGACATTCCATTTGTCTGCTACAATTTACAATTATAGCAATACTTTGAGAAAGGTCTTTGCAAGTATATCCACATGAACTACTGTCTATGTAGAAGAGATGCTGGCTCAAATATTATGTACATTTAATGTTTTAATAAAAACTGCCAGATTACTTTCCAGGAAGCATGCAGCCATGCACTCTCTCACCTACCCCCACCTTCACTTGACAGCGTATTTTCCCATATCTTATCAGCATTGGATGCTATTCATCTTTTCAATTTTTGCCAAACTGATGTACAAAAAAGAGGGTATCTCATTGCGGTTTATGTTCATTATACTATTTATGAGCTGGAGAACTCTTTGTGTTTATTTGCTATTTTCATTCATTTCTTGTTTTAGGAATTTTCTGTTCAAGGCTGTAGCCTGCTTCTCTAAAAAACAGCGTGAGGCAAAGCTTAAGTCTAATGCTTTATTTGAAGGTGGAATATTGGCAGCAGAAGTGAGGGTAAAGCAAAGCAAAGCAGACAAAGTTGGTGGTGCATTACCAAGCTCGCCTATGATTCACGAAGAAGCCCAGCTGCTCCTCCAGCATTCAGGACGTCTCTGGACAGACAAAAGTGAAACACCAGGTTTTGGAAAAATCCACCGGAGGAAAGGGTGGAGAGGGGAATTTATCTGCCAGCTGTCTCCACCTCCCTTTGCATTTTCATCATAGCTCCACATGAATCTAATTTCTCTGTTCTTGCAGACAGTTGTACCACCTAGCCCTGTTGTAGCCACTGGAAAAGTCAGATCTGTAGCCTTGCAGTGCTGTGCTTCATGTAATTCAGAAGTAGCAGGGGAACCAGATCTTTTGGACTTTGATCTCAGGGTGGAACAAGGTGCCATGAGAGCCCAGGAAACAAGTACAATCATGAAAATCTGAGGCAGTATATATGACGTGGCCCAGGCATATCCTTTGGTCCTTTTTGTCTATTGCATTTCTAATTGTCTTACTAAATTGTAGCAATTCTTTGATTATTAGGGATAGTTATCCTTTGCTTAATATGTGAATTGATAGTATTTTCTCTCCTAATATTCTGCCTTTGAATTTTATTAAACCTTTTGTAGCACTGACATTTTTTTTAATTAACAAACAACCATGGCATTATGAGTTAAAACTGCATTATATCTTTTAAGTTTTAGTTTGGGAAGGAATAATATTTTAGTTGTAATATACTCAAGTACTTAAATATAATTTTTCTTTACTAGTTTGAATGGCATTTCCCCCAACCCTATTTAAATTTCTAATGAGTTACTTCTCACACATAATGAAAATGGCTCTTGGTTTTGAGATACACATATATTAAGTTTTAGTAAGCTACTGTAGCATTTAACACGGCATTTGTTGTTGACTTGGCAAATAACCCTGACTGAGTTTAGGTAATCACTGCTATTTTAGTGTTATCTGGAATTTTTATTAAGAGTAGCTGCTGAATTTAACTAAATTGAATGGAATGTGTTTTTGACATCTATTAAGTGAAATTTGTTACCTTCAATTTATAAAAGTATTGATTATTGTTAAACATTTTTCTAATAGTGACCCATTCTTAACTTCCTGAAAGAATCCAAACTTGCCCTGATGTTTTATTCTTCCTTTACTACATTAATGGATTTGATAAGAATTTTTACATTTACATTTAAGAGTATTATTGGTCTATAGTTTTCCATTTTGGTGCTATCTTCTTCAATGGGTTCTGGTTTAAAGCTCTGTGCTTCACTTTCCTTCTGTGTAATAGCCTCACGTATGAGGAGTGAGATAATGTTTATAAAGCATTTAAAGCAAGGCCTGTCACATAGTAAGTACTCTATGAGAGCTAAGTTTAAAAAAAAAAAAAGCTACCTTTTGTAAAATGAATTAAGCAACTTTTCTTTAAAAAAAAAAAAAAAGCCTCTTTTAGATCCTTGCCTTGTTGCTTAGTCATTTCAAAAAAGAAAAAAAATCTTTTGAAAGATACTGAACAATTATAATTGAAGAATTAGAATTCAGCTTTTTAAGCTTTTCCCTGTGTATACACACAAACACATATAATTGGAATAGTAATAATCTTTATGATGTTTTATAGCTCTCCTTTTTAACAACACTATTACATGGGCATTCTTCATGTCACTATATATTCTCTGAAAACATGAATTTTAATGACCACATAACATTTCCTTTTTTTCTTTTTTGAGACAGGATCTTGCTTTCTCAACTGAGGCTGGAGTACAGTGGCATGAACATAGCTCACTGCAACCTCAACTTCCCAAGCTCCAGGGATCCATCCCACCTCAGCCTCCTGAGTAGCTGGGACTACAGGAACGAACCACACCTGGCTAATTTTTTTTGTAGAGACGGCATTTTACCATGTTACCCAGGCTGGTCTTGAACTCATGAGCTCCAGCAATCTGACTGCTTTAGCCTCCCCCAAAGTGCTGGGATTACAGGTGTGAGTCACTGCTTTCTAAGAAAGCAATGTTTTATTATTACAAAAATAGGAATATCCTTATGAATAATCTTTATTTTTAAGATTATTTTCTTTGGATGGGTTTCTAGAAATGAAATTATTGACATAAAAGTACAAGTATTTCTAAAGCTCTGGATAAATATTACGAATATTTTTTCTAAATAGTTGGTGCCAATTTATGTTCTTTCCATTTAATGTTCTAGAGTGCCTAGTTTATTCAATTCTACTGACATGTATATTCTAAAATTACAACTTAGATAAAAATAGAATTAAAAAATTTTTAACACCTTAAAATTTTTACTGGCCCTTAGTATTTCTTCTTTCATGCCTTTTCTATCTACAGGATTTTAGTGATTTTCTTACCTATTTGCATATGCTTGTCATGAACTGAGGATATTTCCCTTTCTCTGTTATATTCCAAGGAACTATTTGTTGCTTTAAAAAAACCATATTTAAGTAGATTCTCTTAATGCTGAGAAGTTCTGAACATTATGTAGTTAAATATAATAATAATTTTCTTTATGACTTCCATTCTTTTAAGCTTACAACATTCTTCTTGGTAGATTGTCTATAAACGTCTAGTCAACTGATTTCTAGTTTTTTTCTTTTTAAGGCTTTACTTTGTAGATGTAATGCTGCTTCATGTTCCTGGAATTAATTTTGGTATAAGACAAGGGATGAGAATTAAAATCAATCTTTTTTCTTAAAAGCAAACCAACTGCTCCAGCACTATTTATTTAATAACTTTTCCTATCCACAACTGACTTGTGGTCATCTTTACCATATTTTATTTTTTTCATTGAACTCAGTCTGTTTGGAGGTTCTTTAATGCTGCTTTATTCCTTTGCCAGAACAAAAATAGGAGATATAACTTGTGTTAATATAAAGGCCATGTGTCTCCTATTTTCTTCTTAAAGAAACAATGTAGCTAGAGGAACATAATAAATAACCTTTTTAATAACAAAAAAGAAAAATCACATTAACAATTTTGATTGGAATTGAATTATTAAACCTTTAAATATAGGAAGATTTGACATTTAAAGGTCTTCTTTTATATATATTAATAATTTTTTATAATTTTCTTCAACTGATTTACATATTTTTTGAAATTATTTCTATATTTATGTGATAGTAACTTCTGTGAATGGGATCGATTTTCTATTGCTTGGTAAACTCTGAATTTAAAAAACAAAAACAAAAAGGTCGATTTATAGGTGCTAACTTTGGAGCAAAACTGAAAAACACTGGTATCACAGCTCCTGGAAGGCTCACTACCAATCCATTTAAAATCTTGATATGTGATAGTCAGAATGAGTTGAACAATCTTGGATAGGGTACTCGGCTACGTGGGACACTTAACACACTCCTAACTCCTAAGATTTAGAAGGAAAGGAAGAAGGTTTCTTTGATGTATCACAACAAATTAAGGAAACAGAAGAAAAGAGAAAAAGGCTTTTTAAGAAGACTAAGCTTCAACGTTATTAGTAGCGAATGCTTTGGGCTAGGGGTGGAAAAAGAATAAAAATGGAGAAAACTAATAATATAAGCTTGTTTGTACATTTGTCAATGCCTTTTCTACTCCTCTTTGTCTCTCGAAATTCCTATGAAAGCCAAGCCTTGCAGAATGAGTAAATCAGATGGTAATATTACTGTATTTGGGCAATACTGCCTTTCTTTAAAATAAGGTTCTAGCATGCCCTGTCATTAAAGAATGTACAAGGCCCATGCCTGTGTATACACATGTCATTTACAACCCTCTTGTGGCACTTTTCTTAAGCACAGTTCTTATCTTCTACTGGCTTATAAAAATGCATCTGCCAAACAGATACCATGTCTCCTGTTTGGTAACAGAGGTCGCCTTATTTGAGTCAAGTTGTTTCTCAGCTTTCTGTCAGTCTAAGCAAGAGGCCAAGAGGCAGGACTTTCTTTTTTTATTTAAATGAAAGGTATGATTTTGTTTTCTGGTCATCCTTAGGTTCTTCCTGCACAAGTTCACAGTGATGTCTTGAATCTGTCTGTTAAAAGCAGGAAGAAATGGAAAGGAAGACTATGGGTCCACAAGTGCTGTGGCTTCTGGTTCCATCCATGGAATTGGGTATGGCAGGGCACAGTGACGCCTAGGTGCAGTGCTATGATTTAAATGTTTGCGTCCCTCCCAAAATTCCTGTGGTGAAACTTAACTGCCAATATGATAGTATTGAGAGGTGCAACTTTTAAGAGGTTATTAAATAGGATTAGGGACTTTGTAAAAGAAGTTCAAGGGAGCATTCGCCCCTTTGCCCCTTCCATCAATTCTGCCATGCGAGGACACAGTGTTTACTCCCCTACAAAGGAAGCAGGCTTCAAGGTGCTATGTTGGAAGCAGAGCCCAGGCCCTTACCAGACAACAAAGTTGCCAGTGCCTTGATCTTGGAATTTCCAGTCTCCCGAACAGGGGAGAAATAAATTTATGTTGTTTACAAATTACTCACCTTCAGTTGTTTTATTACAGCAGAAGGAACAGACTAACACATGCAGGAAGAAATTTGAAGTATCTGCACCCCACACAAAGATACTTTCAATTTCATGTAACTGTTAAGGCAGCAGCCCCTACCCTGGGTCAAGTACTTTTACCGGTCAGTTTTTGTTCCCCCTTCCCCACCCTGCCACCATCGCTGTGTCTCTTTTTCTTTCTTTTTAAATGTAATGTTCAGCCACTGCAAAATATAAAAAGTTTTAAACAGGGTGGGCATGGTGGCTCATGCCTGTAATCCCAGCACTTTGGAAGGCGAGGCTTGATCACTTGAGTTCAACATCAGTTTAGGTAACATAGTGAGACCTCTGTTTCTACCAAAATAAAAAATAAAATTAAAAGAACTTGTGAACAATACAAAATTTAATTAGAAAGCAATGAGCTTGGTTCTTTTGCTGGTCCCATGGTACTCTGACTTTTCACGCTCTATCTTCAGTGATAAAGGAATATATTAAGCACTGCCCACCTGCTCATCTATTAAGTCAGTTTCAATGAAATAGATCCTCAAGAATTACAACAGAACCATAGCACCATACACATTTAAAAAAATCAATTGTTAGTTTCTCTACTTGAAACTTTGCCAATTATCTCTTATTCTTAAAATATTTAGACAATAATCTAAAATTAGATTTGCTAATGATTCTTTGTCATGTTTATTGCATATCAGAGATATAAACTGATGTAATGCTTGAGAGATCCAATTTTTGGAAGAAAACTAAATGGTAGTTACATTTCCCATATAGATTTTTCTCTCCTCCTAGAAAAATACACCTCAAACCATGCAGGAGGTCATTGAAAAAACAGGAATTCTTAACTTGGCCCAAATGTGATAAAAAAAATGAAGGAAAGAATAATGTCATCAGTTTAACTACCCAGCAGAAGTGTCATATGAAAGTATATGGCTTTGAAGTAATAATATTTGTGTGCCTATCTAAAGCCATTACTGAAGAGAAGAGATATATACATAAAAATTTTCATGAATACAGAGATACAACATTTCTGGTTGAGGATAAAGCTGTTTTCTTTCTGCATCTGCCTACATAAAAAAGAAGTTTGTCTAAAGGTGAAGTCTAGTTGGGAAACCTGATATTAGTAAACTTCTCATTTATATTTCCACATAAAATTTATTTCTATATCTGCTTTAGAAATGCCCAGGATATTGTCAAATATATTTAGTGTCTCAATAATTAATTGAAAGGAAGGTGACTGATTTTTTTTTTTACTGTGGTAAAGAACATACAATATTAAATTTCTATCTTAATCATTTTTAGGTGTATACTTTAGCAGTGTTAAGTATATTCACATTGTTGTACAACCAAACTCCACCACTTTTTCATTTTGCAGAACAAACTCTGTATCTATTAAACACTAATTCTTCTTCCCCCTCTACCCCAAGTCTGTGGCAACCACCTTTCTACTCTTTTTGTTTCTATGATTTTTAACTACTTTTGATACTTCATATGAGTGAAATCAGAGAGCATTTGTCCTTTTGTGACTTCCTTATTTCACTTAGTATAATGTCCTTGAGGTTTATCACATTATAGTATGTGACAGGATTTCCTATTTTTTAAAGGCTGCATCATATCCGATCATATGTATATACCACATTTTTCTTTATTCATTCATCTGCTGATGACACTTGGCTATTGTGAATAATGCTGCAAGAAACATGAGTGTGCAAACGTCTCTTCAAAATCTTGCTTTCAATTATTTTGGGTATATACTGAAAGTGGGACTGCTGAATCATATGGTAATTCTATTTTTAATAGTTAAAAAAACCTCTATGCATAAGACAGTGATTGATTTAACTTCAGTACTAGAAAAGTATTACTACCTTTAAAACTGCCTTTTAAAAAAATTATATAGTTTCAAGATTAACAGTCTCCTTTTTGCCTTGACTACCAAGAAGTTCAGAACCAAAATCAAGTCTTAATCATAAAAACTGTGCTGGTCCTTATAATCCCCATACTTGTGTTATTCTAGGTTTTACTTGGCTCTTTTGGTTCCAAGGACTTTGGTCCACTTGAAAAGAGAGGATCTACTGTAAAGAGAGAGACGGTATAATTGGAAAAGCACTGGCCAGTGAAGCTGTACTAGTTACTCTCTGTGTCTCGCAGGCTCAGGGCCTCTCTCCTGGTATCTCTGCTTTTTTTCTGTAGGTGCAGTCATCTGTTCATATTATCCTTTGTCAACCAACTGGTCTCTTCTGATCAGTCAATTTCTGTTCTCTCAAACTGGAGTTTGCATATAGCCATCACAAAGCACAGAGGATTTTTAGGGCAGTTAAGACTACGCTGTATGATACGGCAACGGTGGACACATGTCATTACACATTTGTCCAAATCCACAGGATGTACATCACCAAAAATGAACTCTAATTGTCACCTATGAACTATGTGTGATAATGAGGCATTCATGATGCAGGTTCATCAGTTGTAACAAACATATCACTCTGATAGGGAATGTTGATGATGAGGAAGGCTATGTATGTGTATGGAAGGGGGTATCTGGGAAGTCTCTGTACCTTCTTCTCAATTTGCTGCGAACCTAAAACTGCTCTTAAACCCCACAAACTGTCAAATCCCATAAGCATGGCTCTACGAAAGACCCTCTGAGATATTTATGCCTCTTATTTATGGCTGTCCTCACACTTGAACAACCAGTGGCCTAGAACTTGCACCCTCTGGTTGTCTTTTCGTTTAAATCAGCAGTTCTCAAACTTTTGGGTCTCAGGTTATCTTTACTGCCAAAAATACTACTAAGGGCTCTGATGTGCTTTTATTTATGTGGGTTGTATTGATTAAAATATATCATGTTAGAAATTAATACAGAAAATTTTAAAATATTAATTTATTAAAATAACAATAGCAAATGTATTACATGTTAATATAAATAACAACCTATAAAAAATAACTATTTTCTACAAAACAAAAAATTTAGTGAAAAGAGTGGCACTGTTTTCTATTTTAGCAAATCTCACTAATGTGTAGCTTAACAGAAGACAGATCCCCATTCTGCTTCTACATACAATTGGGACATTTCTTAGAAAATAAGAGTGAAAAAGGCAAATAACATCTTAGTATTATTATGAAAATAGCTTTCATCTCACAGATCACAGTTTGAAAACTACTGGTTTCAGTGACTGACTTGACATCAGGCTTTGCTTAATCTTCATTTCAGATTCTGCAAATGTGCTACAGAGTTCAAAGAATTATTTTTGTTTGTTTATAATTATGAAAAGAGGTTTCGCTGGCTACCAAACAATGGGACGCTGTTTAACCCAGGAACCCAGAGGGTAGGTGCCTTTTTCCCCTCCTGTTAAATGTCTATGAGCCTAATCTTTTCTGACCACGTGTATTTTTAAAGTGGGGGGGAAGGGATGCCTCACATACAAATCCCCCACCAAGGCTCCAAACTCCATAAGGAAAGGAAACCCCAGGTCACATTTCTAAGACTGGCATATGCCACACTACATGGAAGCATCAGAAATAAGAGATAAAAGATAATCAGAGTTTGTGCAGCAATAGCAGCTGCTTGCCTCTCCAGATTCCAAGTATCACCTACAAAGAGACAAATTCAGGTTTACAAACTCTTCCTATAAATTCTTCCTCAAATTCAGGTTTATACACACAACACACAAAACAAAGCAATTTCAAGGTTTCTCCACACAAGAACAGTTTAATTGTCTGGCTGCCGCCCCTCTAGTCTGCCTGGATGCTTCACGATTTACCTGTCATCGTCTTTTCTCATCAATGGTAACATGTTTTTGTGCACTCCTACCCGCAGTCCCCCAACACTGACTGCAAGTAACCAGATGCAGTTGGCTTCTCAATAATATCCCTCCCAAGAGGATGGAAGGGAGAAGGTAAAAGAGAAAACACACACAGCTTTGGATGCAACCACATTCAAGACTGCCTCTGGCAAATTTCAGAATCTTAAGGACAGATGTTCTTGGAAGTTATTCAGTGTACGGGGAATATCCTGCTCATGGCCAAAATCTGAAGCCAGAACACTGATGTATCACACAAAGAAAGCTGCTCGCTGAAGTATTCTATGCCCCTACCATCCTTCAGTGAAAGAGGGTGTTGTTTATTTTAAATAACATTTATACACAATAAAAATTCTGCTGTAATCTTAAATAGCAAATGACATCAGATCCGTTTAGATAGCCTAGTTGCTGGTATTTATTTTTTTAAAAGAACAAATGGCTCAAAACTTTTGAGAAAATTATTCTGAACAAAAAAGCTGCCTGCTTAAATTTAAAACTGCTTACACCTAACATCATGACATTTAGCCTAATGGTTAAGAGGCTGATAATTACTGTTTCTCTACTCAGGAAAGCGGCTGGTAAAAGAAGTCTGGATCTTTGGTTGTTAAGTTTTGGATTTGGTGGAGTTTTAGAGTTTGTAAGGGCTCTTAGAGATTA
The DNA here is from genome assembly GCA_036589455.1 of Ateles fusciceps. Classification (NCBI taxonomy): domain Eukaryota; kingdom Metazoa; phylum Chordata; class Mammalia; order Primates; family Atelidae; genus Ateles; species Ateles fusciceps. Next base: position 12,369,073 of record JAZHEH010000630.1, read on the forward strand.
CCTAGCACAATGACTTATTTTTTAGATAGGGAAACGAAAGTCTAGAGATACTAAGGAAAAAGTCTCAGGGTCAGAGGCTTACTTGGTTGCAGGTTGCATATCCCACACTTAAAATGTGGGTCTGTCTCTTGATTTTTTTTTATCCACTGATCTTTTGACTCACATAAACCTCAAAGAGCTCCCTCAAAATGACATTGAAACTTAGGAGAATATTTCACTGAATCTCTATGAGCAAAGAAAAAAATTACATTGCAAATTCTGAAGCCACTACACTCTTCAGAAAATCAGGTGACAATGCATTATAACAAACACAAAAGACAAATAAGCAGAAGCTATGCACGGTTGCTCGCGCCTGTAATCCCAGCACTTTGGGAGGCTGAGGCAAGTGGATCACCTGAGGTTGAGAGTTCGAGACCAGCTTGACCAACATGAAGAAACCCCATCTCTACTAAAAATACAAAAATTAGCCAGGTGTGGTGGTGTATGCCTGTAATCCGGCTACTCAGGACACAGGCAGGAGAATCGCTTGAACCTGGGAGGCGGAGGCTGCAGTGGGCCCAGATTGTGCCATTGCACTCCAGCCTGGGCAACAAGAGCAAAACTCTGTCTCAAAAACAAGAAAAAAGGAAAAGAAAAATAAGCAGAAAGCACCACACACCACTAATGCCTCCATCATGATCCCTGTTAGCCATGCCTGACACCTGGAAGCAGGACCAAATGGTCTCCCATGGACACTGGCAAAGCAGAACAGCCGCTGGCTGCAGACAGCAGCAACTGTGTACTGACTGAACACAAGCTTGGTTGGGGAGTTATTTTTGCCAACTATCCCTTCTCCCCATTCAATTTCTCCTACACATCTAGCCATCGGATCCTTACCATCCTTCTTGAATCCAAGCCCCTTCCAATGCATTTTCAAGGGAACTACATTTATGTTTCGACAGTGACCTGCACATCCCCCATTTCCTAGCCTTTGATCTGTTTCATTTCCCCAATCTCCATCACTTTTCAAAACTATCCTTCTGAATGGTCTGCATTCATATAATCACCTTAGGCAGGATGGAGCTCTCCATGCTGATTTTCAAGAGACTCTGTAGCTCTTTTAGGCTATTCAACACAATCTGCATTAAATGAAAGCTATCAATGATCAGATCGTTTTATCTCTCCTTATAGATTTCGAGGAATGGAGTTCTTGTTTTCCTAATATGTCTCCCCAACATGTCCAACATTTTTCCTAATACACAATATATGAGAGGTAATCAATAAATATTAAAAATAAAGAAATAATACTCCTTGGTTTTTTAAAAAACAGAAATCAAGTCAGGATTTTAATTGTACTACTATTATAAACACTCCTGCTGTGGGGCTTTTGTACTGACTGTTACTCTGCCTTACACACTCTTCCCCAGACAAACACTAGACTGATTCCTCCAACCTTCGAGGCTTCTGCTCAGATGGTATCTTCTCAATGAAGCCTAACCTACCAGCATCCATTCCCTCTACCTCATGCTCACATTCCTAATCCCCCCTTACTCTGTTCTATTTCTCCCCATAGCATGTATCCCTTCTATGACCTTCTAACATATATAGATTATAACGTAACTTATTTATATAGAGATTACTAAACGCAACATAAACAAGGGGAGGGGTTTTTCAGCAGGGGAGGGTATATTTTGATGTATCTTAAGTACCCAGAACACTGACTAGCACATAGTAGGTGTTCAATATATATTTTAAAAATTGAATAAAAGTGTTATTTTGTTTTATATTAATTTACATAGTTGTCTATTAATATATTTTAAATATATGAAAATGTTAATACATAATATACTATAAAAATATTAAGTATAATTTTTTTCAGTGATGGTTACAATAAATGAGTGTGACATTATTAGTGTTTTCATTTAGATAAGCCATCAAAGAAGATCAAACAATTTGCTCATCAATAGTAGGCTTGAAAGTAGGAACTAGATTTCTCAACTGAGGGTTCAATATTACCCACAGTAGTTTGGAATGAAAATATGTGCAATTACCAGACATTCAAATAATAAAAGAACAAAAAAGAGAGGCTAATTGCTAAGCTATTACTTTTCCTAATCAATACTGAATAACAGAACAGTACATACTTTTGACTCAAATCTCAGTATTAACCATGCTTTACCTCTTGGATTAATAGAAAACACAACAATATGTTGCTTTTTCAAGCTGTTTATAATCATGGTCTCCATATTAAAATGCTATAATTAACTCTTTTTCTGGATTTAAATTGATATATTTTCAGTCCTGAACATTATTCAAACAGAAAAATACATTTAGCAAGTAATGAACACCAAAAGAAAGCCAATATTACATGTAAAACTCAATCTTATGTGTGTCAAAAATGGCACACACAAGAAACCAGTTTAAAAACAATGAGTTTTTAAACATTATTGTCAAACCTGATGTGGCAAATAATTGTGTAAAAAATGCTACTCTTTAATTTCAGATAAAATTAACCTTATCAAAAAGTAAGTTAAAGTTCACCTACTACTGAAATGAATAAAATTTCTGCTGTGAAAACAATAATTACCACTTACTGAGGGCTTACTGAGTGCCAAGACCTTTAAAAGTTACCTCATGTAATCCTCACAACAACCCCATGAGGCACAGATTACCCTCAATCAACCATGATAAACTGAGGAGCTTGTGAAGTTAACCAACTTGTTCATGATTATCAAGTTAGAAGATGGAAGAGCTGTAATACAGATACAGACCTTTATGGGAGCAAAGTTCGTACATCAACCACCACCACATCTGCTCTTACTATATGAAGGCAAGGTATGTTAACAATCATTTCTCCCACAAACTCTGAGAAAGCTCTACCGATAAAGAGAGGGGAAGAGAATAAAACAATTGCTTCCCTATCAAATTGTTGGGAAGAAAGGGTTTCTGTAAGATGACTGGACTTTAAGAATGAAGGTAAAAGGAGAATGAACTTACGGATAAAAACACAAAGGAAACTGGTTTGGCTTTTATGCATTCAAAAAAATCACGATTCCAATTTGCACAAGGCTCTCTACTGGGTATTGGAAATGCCAATGCACGTTTCCTGACTCCAAGTTGCTCTGACTAATGGAGATAAAGAAAACAAGGAAACTGTTATTTACTAGACACATTTGGCGACTACACTGACCCTTGAACCACGGGTTTGAACTGCACAGGACCACTTATACATGGATTTTCTTCCACCTCTGCCACCCGTGACCAACCCCTCTTCTTCTCAGCAGCCTACTCAATATGAATAGGATGAGGATGAGGGCCTTTATGATGATCCACTTCTATTTAATGAAAACATACTTCTTCTTCCTTATGATTTTCTTAGTCACATTTTCTTTTCTCCAGCTCACTTTATTGTAACACTACAGTATACAATAAATATAACATAGAAAACATGTGTTACCCGACTGCTTATGCTATCAGTAAGGCTTCCGGTCAACAGTAGGCTATTAGTAGTTAAATTTTTGGGCAATCAAAAGTTATACTCAAATTCTCAACTGCACGAGGAGACAGAGTCAGTGCCCTAATCCCCACATTGTTCAAAGGCCAACTGTATATATACCTCACTTAATACAAAATTATACAAATGAAAGGTACATGTAATCTAATGATACATAAATACTAAAGTAGAAATTTGAACTAAGGGTTGTAAGAATTCTTAAAAGATCTTCACCCCTGTCCTGTAGTAGGGCAGGTTTCTCATAAAAATGGATTTGGGGCTTACAGCTAATTCTTGAAGGTAGGAGAGAAGTTCCACAGGAGGCAGCAGGAGGTCAGTGAAAAAGAACATCTATTTTTGGTAGAGGTACACAGGCATGGATGTCTGAACCAAACAAGTTTGATGTTTGGTGGGAAAGTTGTGACAGGTGAGGCTGACAAAGGGGGAGAATGAAACTTTGAGCTTCATTCTTCTAAAAGTGGTTAAGTGTCTATACACTGGGGAATGTGTATAGAACTCTGGACATCTGATGGCAGAGCAGCTAGAGGAAACTAGAGATAACAGGCAGTTTGACCAATCTAGGGCTTATTGCAACAATCCAAGCAAACCTGCAAGAGACAGAAATTTCCAAAGTACTTGTGGGAATAGACAAAGAGGGCCAGAGTCTGGAGACAGCTCTGAGCTAAGTCAGCAGGCCATGGGCATTGAGACCGTGAGGTTAGAGGAAAAATGTGGGTCATATTTCTGGGTGGGGTTACTCATTGATGACATTTACTGAAGGAACAGAGAAAAGCATATTTGGGGGGGAAAGAGAATTATTTCTATTTAGAATATGCTAACTGGAGTGCAGTCTCGGGCTCAGGAGAACAGAATGGGGCACCGTCTTGAGAACTGTAGGTATAGGATAATTAAGCCATAGGTTCTGTGGCTTAACTCTATCTAGTTCTGCCCTCCTGCTGTGTACTCTTTTTTTTTGGTGATCTACACCTGTGGCTTAATTCATATCTAAGGCTCTGACAGAGGAAAAAGAACCAACAGAAAAATCTGGAGAGAACTCAGGGTTTACTAAACTTAAAAAACCACACCAAATACTCAACCACGATACCACTCAATCCACTGGAAGGCATCTTTTTCGCTCCTTTCTTTTCCTACCCATAACAATTGCTCTGGGCTGAAGAAGCTGTCCTAATGTTTTGACTTCTCCAATTCAGGAAACAAGCTAGACCTCCATGATTGCTACAGATGGAAATGCTGTTCTACTCTTTGTGCCAATATGGTTAGAAGTCTTTTTGCAACTGTGCAATTTGCTCCAATGAGCTTAAGGTCTAATACTGATGGTTGTCTTCCTACACTAAATGAATATGTGTTTATAAAAATGTAAAACATTCACCGGTAACTAAGAGAAGAGTTATTCCTCCATCTGTAATGAGGTGAAACTGCAGAACAGTGAGGTGTGGAGCCTGCATTCAAGGCTTAGTGCGGGAGGAGCAGTAAATAAACAAGGAAGGGCATATATCTCAGAAAGAAAAACTATTCAGGTTTCCACCACCCTGGGTCACTGTAGCATCCAACTGCAGCCAAGCAAAGACATACAAGCTCAGCATTTAAACCCAGCACTAAACCCCAGAGACTAGGACATACTGAATACCACTCCCCCTCTCTGCTAATGTAAACATCTAGCCAGCAAGGGGGTAGCCTTTGCCAAGACTTCCTCAGATCACACAGCAGGTGGAGCAACACCAGGTGACAGTTCAGCAACCACAGGGACTGTAAAAGAATAACTGCTTCCTTCATGCATTTTGGCTCTTGTGAGTTCTCAAGCTTTACAGTAAAAGAATAAATGTCAGATGGTTCTCTAGAGGATATGTTTCACAACTCTGCTGTTGTCAAGGTACTCTTGAGAGGAATGCCTTCAAAGGGATTAACAGTAAAATACCACACACCAGCCCACCTGGGCTTGAAACCTTGCAATACGAATGATAGTGATATGAGAACCATGGCTTACCTCAAGTTTGTATAAAAGATGAACTCAAAGTAAAAACTGGCAAAATATTTGTATATACAGAAAATATTCCCAAATGTCTAGATGGAAATGGTTAACAAAATAATTTTTATACCAACAAGACTGATTACTAGTATTGATTTTAAAAGTTTTAGGACCACCGATAGGTCTCTGGACATTGATCCATAAAATCCAAATTCCTAAAGGAATAGAAAGCAATTTAACCCTTAATGGCTTGCAACTTTCCCTCTTCCACATTCTCAATCCACTAAAATAAGGGAGTCACTTGTGATGACAAATTTGCTACATCTTCTCCAGTCATCCATTCAAAGCATCTTCAGTACTCTGTACATCTCTCCAAGCCCAGCTCCTTTTCTTGAGGATGATGAAGATTAAAATGGCAACAACTGGGAATAAGAAACTCTTTTGCAGAAAAAAATAGTGTCTGACAGTCCATGTTTTTGCAAATCGCTGGTAAATTACTGTGATTCAGCAGCAAAGACTGAAGATGGGGCAAGAAGCATGTTGAATCATCCTAAGGAATATGCCATAACTAAGACATTTCCTCCCCTTGGAACTGGCCCACTAAATGCTCATGACATAGACTTTAACCAAGGCTTCCCTTTAAATGGGGGATGCTGCTACTGATGATGATGACAATGACACTGACAGGAGCTAATATTTATGAAGCATTTGATACATACAGGGACTCTTCTAAGAGCTTTCCATGTATTATGTCAGATAGTCCTGATAACAACTCTATAAAATAGATACAACCATTATTCCCATTTTACAGATAAGAAAACTGAGACACAGAGAGTAAAGCAACTTGCCCAGAGTGATACAACTTGAGGGAGTAGAGGCAATCTGATTCCAGGGCCTGTGCTCTTAACCTCTATATAATATCAACTCAATAAACTATATTCATTCATTTACTCACTCATTAATTCAGTCTATAAATATTTACAGAGCACTTAAAACTCATGGACGTTGTACTGGATGCCAGATTGTAACAGAATCAAGTGCACACAATCCCTGCCTTGTGGAGTTTATGCTGAATATATGTGATCAATAAAATAATTACATCAGTGATTATTCCAGGGGAAAGAGATTATTTAGATATAAAGTTCCTAGGACAAAGGGAGAGTAGCTTGGAACATAATACCCTCATCAGTTCCCAGCTATTGCCTTTCTGAAGTCTAGATGTGCTGTGTTGATGTGGCCAAGATAACTCCTGCAGATACTGTATAAATGATTTCAATCCATCACCCACTCTACTGAACCTCTTCAGTAACTAATTCAAAACACAGAGCAATCTGGGTGATCGTATGGGTATTCATGCTACAGAATTGGTCTAAAAGCTGGTTCAAGAAGGCCTTTAAAAGTTCACAACTTCAACGAAGTGCCACAAATTAATCTCAGGTCAAAAAATGCTCTTGGCATCTGCATTCACGACTGCTTGACCAAATTTTTGGATAAAATGTAGGTGCTGAGCAGAAGACGACAGGGCTACACGTACAATGATATATACCTAAGGGAGAAGGTTAGTTTTTGAGAGGTCTTTGATCCACACAAATATCAAGGGCACAATAACTCCTACAATATAACGAGGGTTTTCTTTGATAAAACCATCTTCAGCAAATGATATTAAATGAATAAATAGTAAGTGGATTGTCAGCACCCTAAGACTATTTTCCTGCTAAGCATAGCTCCACACCTATAGTATTAAAATATGCATATTTTCATATTTTACATATGAAATATATATGTGTAAATTCAATGTAACTTAGCACAAACTCACAAGAAAATGGCTACTTAACATTGTGTAAAATGAACTTCTCACATTAGGAAGTCCAGTGACTCAGAATGATAAAATGACTCAGAAATGCTGGTCTTCTGTGACAGAAACCATGGTATAATGACAGAATCATAAATAATGGCAGGGTTATGTAACAGTTTAAAAGGAGGCGGCCCCATAGATTCCAGGCCCAGATTTCTCCGAACACAGAACTTCCTGAAATTTTCTTCAAATTCACCTTCTATACCCTCATGATTAGGATATTATTCATAAATGGTATCACACTAGAAATCCTGGAAAACAGAAAATTCCAGAAATAACATCAATTCTCCTGTAAGTACAAAACTTGGAATGCATCATGATGACTAAACAAGAGAAAGTCAACTATTACACTGCTGTTTTGAAGCTGATTAAGGCGAAAATTTTCAAAAGACTTTCTCCCTAGCAGGAGTGAACTAACTGTACAGTCAACTTGCTTGGGTACAGCTGAACTGCTTTATTCAGAGGCCACTTGTCATCACTGTAGAACATGCTCTTATCATCTGGGTTCAGTTCCCCCATAGGCTCATTATAATCCATGGTAAGAAACAACTCATCCAAAACACCTTGTTAGATTAAATGCTGAAAATCTACCCCCCACCCACTGACCCTACACACATTTTAAAAAAGCGGCTGGATACACAGAATAACACAAGCTCACTCCTAATTCACTAGTGAATATCCTAGGGCAATTCCTTGCAGCTGGGCTGTCTTACTTGTATGAAGAAATTGGCCTGGTATAATACAAAGAAAATTTGTCTAGGGCTCAGGGAAGTCCTAGCTCTGCCACCATTATCTTGCCATGGGACCTATTCAAGGTATCACTTAATCTAGAAGAGAGTGGCATTAGCTGCAGAAGAAGGTCCCTTTCAATTATATTTTCTTATCTCCCACAAGAGGATTTTGAACCATCTTCTTATAATATCCTTGGATACTTCTTCCTGAAGACATCATGTCTCACATTGAGCAAACCATTTTAGCACTGTTAGGGAAACACAGTAGATACAATATTACCAGATGTACTGAGTTAAATAATATCCTCTCAAAATGCATGTCCACCCAGAATCTCAGAATGTGATCTTATTTGGGAAATAGGGTATTTGCAAGATGTAACTAAAACAAGATCATACTGGATCAGGGGGAGACCTAAATCCAATGACTGGTGTCTTCATAAGAAGGTCACGTGGAGCCAGGCAGAGTGGCTCACAGCTGTAATCCCAGCTACTTGGGAGGCTAAGCTGGGAGGATCCCTTGAGCCTAGGAATTCAAGACCAGCCCAGGCAACATAGTGACACCCCATCTATGAAAAAAAACCCAAAAACATTAGCCAGGTGTGGTGGTACACATCTGTAGTCCCAGCTGCTTGGAAGGCAGAGGCGGGAAGATCACCTGAGCCCAGGACTTTGAGGCTGCAGTAACGTATGATCGCGTCACTGCACTCGAGCCTGAGCAACAAAGCAAAACCCTGTTTCTAAAAGAAACAAATAAACATCCATGAAATGAGCCAAGCATGCTGGAGCACACTTATAGCCCCACCTCCTCTGGAGGTTGAGGTGGGAAGATCACTTGAGTCCAGGAGTTCAAGGTTGCAGTGAGCCATGATTGCACCACTGCTCTTTGGTGTGGGCAACAGAAAGAGACTCCATGTTTTGTTTTGTTTTGTTTGTTTTAAAGGAGTCCATGTGAAGTCACAGAGACATAGAAAGGAAGGCAATGTGAAGATGCAGGCAAGGACTGGAGTGACACATTCACAAGCCAAGGAATGCCAAGGATTGCTAGCAACCACCAGAAGCTAGGAAAAAGCAAAAAAGAATGCTCTACAGCCTTCAGAAGGAGCATGGCCCCCCTGACACACTGATTTCAGACTGCAGGCTCCAGAACCGTGAGAGAAAAACTGCTATTTGAAGCCACCCCATCTGTGGTACTGTTATGGCAGCCCTAGGAAACTAACATACCAGCTAACTCATGTGAACTATATACTGTAAGAGTATAATAATCACAATCACAAGAACTACCAAAACAACAACAAATCCATACACAGTCAGTATCACTTACTTTTATACAATAATCACCATTCTGAATGCTAACCATTTATCGATCAATCTTCTTATCCCAATCAAATTTCCCATAGCACATACATGAGATTAATCTTCAGAGAACAGAGATTTTTACCATTTTAAGTCCTTCTTCAAAAAATCTTCAATGACCATGCATTTATCTTACCAAGATACTAATAAAACTTCTGGCTCCCTATAAGTTTTGATGAAGAAGAAAATAAGTATTTGTAAATATAGATACATCCACCCTATACTATCCTATAGCAATTATTCAGTAGGGTTGGTGAAAATTAGTTTAATGGAAATGCTTTACTGCTGTGTTGATATTTCCTCATCAGTCAATTATCCCCTTTAAATATGGTATGAAGTCTTAGAGCGGGATTGGGAGAATCTTCCATGTTACGGATCCAGTTCCTTTACCTTACATAACGCTTACCACTCATCCTGAATCAAGGCTTTCAGGATATCCTATTAATCCTCTTACCAAACTGGTTTATTTCTCTCCAAACATTTTTGGTCCTTTGGCACCTCCATGGTTTTGGGGTTTTTCCCCCTACTCCATTAACTTTGTCCGAAATACCTTACTTTCCTATCTTCAGCTAATCCAATCCTAGCCAGTCTTCTAAATCCAGTTCACATCCAGTCTCCAGGGAGCCATCCTAGACCATTATCTCCCACTGTCTTCTGACATCACCGCTTTGCCAACACCACACTCATTTGTGTAACAGTACTCTGCGATTATTTGTTTACTTTGCGTTACTTATTCCATAACTTCATTTTTCATTTAACTCCCTAACTGAAAAATAAATACTTTGAGAACAGAAGCCACACTATGTTAGAATTGAGCGTAACCTTTTGTACAGAGTTGATATTCAAATATTTGTTAGTTGGCTAGAATACATGAGACATAAAAATGGAAAGTTTAAAGTTTTACTTCAGCATGAATAGCAGTTAGCACAATCTGACTGACTTCTCTATTAAAACGGAAGACACTGAAAAAGCTCAAGGTAAATTAAACTATTGGCATGTTTTTCCCCTACAGAAGGTCATTCTATTTTGAAAAACATTTTGAATGGTAAAAGAATTGTACAAATAAACTATCTCAGAATTTAAGCAAGTGCTTATGACAATCAGCTACATTAAATAATAATAGTGCTTGTACTTTAACCAATAAACTATTTAACAAATTATTCATTGAGTTCCTGATTTGTACAACGAGACACAATAAGATCTACCAGGAAGAGAGATGAATAAAAGACTAGTCAACACTCTTCAACACTCAACAGTTTAATGGAAGAGACAGACTTAAAAACACTTCACAAGCAGAATTTAAATACACAATACAACATAGCTAACCTATTGAGTAACATGTGTGACTAATTTCAATTGGTAGGGCTCCAGAACCATTGCCAAAAATAAAAATACAAACAAAAAGATAACATTTGAATGAGGTGGGAAAAATAATTACAACTTTATAGACCAAGATGGCAGAGAGGGATTCTGGGCTGTATGATCGGAAAGAGCAAAAGGTAGAGAGAGGAAAATTTACTCCCACCCCACATCTTTAGCTTCTCTTAGTAGGTGACCTCACCTGCTAGCTCACAGGAAAAAGTAAAAGGCATTCCTCTCCTATATCTCAAAACTGAATGACATTCCTCTCTCCTTTCCTTCTCTCTCAAGTGTCCCCATTCTTTCCCACAGCTAACTTTTCCACATTGTTCAGGACCCTCTTGCTGCTTGTCTCCTACCAGGTCCTGCTCCACTGCTCACGCTCTCCCCCCTCCTGCTCTTTGTGGCCACATTTTGAAAGAATGGTCTCTATGTCTTATCTCTACTTCACCTCTAATTCACTACTTAGATGCGTAAGTTTGTCTCTTATATCTTACAAAATGTGTTCTTTTTATTCAGTAAAGTCAAGTGAAATAATGTTACTTTCTGATTTCACATTTTCTTAGTTTTAAAATAAGTTAACCACTATTTCTTCCTAAAATTTACTGGCTATATTCGGGAAATAGAGAATATATAGCTTCTGACTAGGATTTCTCATGTCTAAAAAGTAAATTATTAAACAGCTGAGACTAAGTATTTTCAGTAAAGAGCCTGCTATTGTAGTGATCAATGCGAATTTTGAACCTTAAACATGCTGTTCTGTCAGTGTATCTTTCGCTAACTTAGAACTTGCTCTAATTCTGTAGATGAGAAGAGGTAGGGTGTGTAACTCATCTTCCTCAACAATACAAAGGTGGTACTTTGAAGGAAATTATTTCATATAAGCTAGGGTCCTCAATCTTTTTCAGAAGACTGCAGTAAGTTAAGGTTTGATATCTCAACTGTATACTGACATACTTGAAAAGATAGGCCCTGATTCATATTCTGCTTCTCTGGCAGTTTCATTTACTAAAGGTTAAATAATGGCTAAGGTGGTTTCTCCTCTTACATACAATAAATAGCTAGAATTCTCCATAACTTACTTTGCTCATCTTTCTTGCCTTCAAAGCCAAATTTATCAGTATCCATTAACCACCTACACTGATTTCAAAACTGCAACAAACCACTCCTATGTTATACATAAACCTAAGTCTTTTCATGAACAGTGAGCCTAATGGACACTATCCTATAACTGTTGGGTAATGGAGGGATCTCAGCTCATCTTTTCAGATTTTCTTTGCAATGAACACTTCAGAAGTCCATTGAATAATCCCAACGATCTTCCTTTATCTTTTAAAAATAAATTTATCTCATACACACTCCTCCTTTTCAAAATGGCTCTCCTTAGACAACTTTGTATCATAAACTTCTATCCACCTGAGAAACAGAGTTTACAGATCTACCAAATGTATTGAATATTACAGAAATTTCAAAAATACCTGTCAATAGGCTGATTTATATTTAACAATATTATTAATAGTCCCAAAAAGGCCACCAAGCAAATGTTTTGACTTAAGATCAAACAGAAAACTTTAGACCCAGTAACATTTGTAGGAGCTGGGGCAAGATTACAAATAGAGGCCCATGTTCCATGTTTACATATTTAAAAGTTACAAGTCCAGTTGAACTAGTAAATAAAATATGGTCTCATCCTCCAATCTTGACAAATACACCTTTCACCAGCTGGAGGTACAGGTTCAAATTTAGAATTCTTAGACTCTTTGAAGTTCCATGCCATATTGTGGTGACACTGGGGCTAGCCTACTCCCTTCTCTTTTTGTTCCGCAGTTTTCTCAGGACCTTGAGGGGCCTTGTACTCAAGTGTGGACATCCTGTCTACTGCAAACTGCTACCTCTTTGCCACCTCTCAGGCCTAAAAGCATACTCACTGGTTTTATCTAAGGACAGATCCAGAAAAAAAGCCAGTGAAGACTTTGGAAGCAGATTCTAAGCAGTTTGGGGGCAGCAAATTCCAGAGTCTTGGTAGGGGGAGGATGAAGTGGGAGAGAGGGAGGACTTCGGCTGATCACATCCCCTTGGCCCCTCAGATCCTTCGCCCTATGGGGAAGTGTGAACAGAACAGGGCCTTCTAATTCATGGGTTCTGAAGCAGGACTTCTCTCGCCCAGGACTAAAAGCAATGCTGGATAATTTACCAAATGGAGAATTTACCATATCAGTCACGTTACTGTTAACATACTAGTGGAAACATAATATGTAGAAAGATTAAGTAGGTAAATAAAACCCAAAATTCCAATCTTTAATCACTTTAGTTCCTCCAACATCTGTAATCAAAGGGTCTAATATTTATGTGGATCTACTCTATAGACTAAATCTAGACTCCATGCTGTTTTCACAAATTCATACAAATTTACAGAATTCTATTCAGATGCTAGATGGAGCTGAAAAAACAAGAAGCAGAAGGAAGAGAGAAAGAACACAGAGTACCGACGACAAGATCAGACATGCAGACATAAGGGAAAGCATTTTCCTCCTGTTCAGTTGCTTACGTGGCAAAGCTTAAGGCACCATGATTAACCATCTGATTAAAGCTGCTAGTATCACAGCTTGCTCTCGCTAAGGCAGATTCATGAAGTTTACTCACTGGCCTCCGAATGCCCCCATCCTAGCCACTGTGTACAGGGTAGGTCAAGCTGAACTTTGTCAGCACTTAAGTGGATACTGATAATAGCTCTCCCTATATTAGAATCTCTTACCTCAACATAATTTGCTATGCTGCAATTTTCACTCTACTTAGCAAGAAAATTTCTGTTAATTTGAAAAAACTAATAAATACATATACATACTCCACAGGAAGGGAAGTATTTCAACTGGAAATCTTATTTATGTGTACTTACTGAGATTGTACCATTGTCTAGACCTATGGACAGTCTTCTTGTTTCCGGGTTAAAAGACATGCATGAACATGGAGCTGAAAGAAATGAACATGTTGATGAAATTAACAAAACCATGATTCTCATTGATTCAGGCGTGCCTAACTAGCTAAAAGTGTGGAGCTATATTTTCCCACTATCTCCTGGAAAACATTTCATTTAACACCCACTCACCAAAAAATAAAAACAGTAATTTTACAGTCACCTCATAGTTGTTGAGTTATCCTTTTAATTAATATAACAAGATATTCTCAAATGGGACAAGTTCCATGGGGCTTGGTCTTGGCTGGTTCTGTCAGTATGGAGTCTAAATTTGCTTGACTAGATTAACAATACTTTGTGCTGTGTAATGTTTCTGTTACCACTCTCTCTGTACCACTCCAATTCCATCTTAAATAGAAATAACCTATCCTTTCTGAACTAGACAAACAAAAGAAAGATCTTATTATCCCTCCACCCTCCCCACCCACATACAGACACATACACATATGAGTGAGTATAGAGTCTATTTTTTGATTCAGAATTGATTTGGGGTGTGTGAATTAACAGGAGTTTTTTGCTCTTGGCCTTTGAGGGTATGCTGGAGTCTGCTGATTAAAAATGGCTGAGGTGGATTTGTCTCAATCTAAAAAAGAACCAACTCATCACAGGGCTAGGCACTGTAGGAAAGAGACCAGGTGAGTCAGTACACCCAGGACTCATCTGGGTCTCCCTGTTCCGCAAGACTGACTGCCTGAGGACACCTAGGCCTAAGTAAATTAGGTATGCTTGGAAGCCATGTGTGGTCAATAAGTGCTTACTACACATTCAGCTCCTACGCCCCTGCCTTCTCAATTTACATTTGCTCGTAAAAAGGGAGTCTTTTGACAATTTACCCAATACTGAAATATTTGATAGTTATTCTAAAGAGTCCAGCACAGTTTTTATATATCTCCCTTCATATTCACAGAAGCCACGTAGATCATGAACTACTTATTACCATAATCACAATCAGCATCAAATATTTTTATTCCTACTTTTCACAGTTATGATTAGATGTTTTACCCAAGGTAACATAGGAAACAGTTGGAAAAGGTTCAAAGACATCATTCAAACATACAGTCCCATTTTCAAACAACCAACTTAGATTATTTTTAAACTAGAAAAGAACTTCAAGTTCTACTGACAGCCACTTCATAAACATATCACTTAGTAACATATTTTTCACTCTCTATAAAAGGGCCCTGAATAAAACAACAAAAAGATCTTCTAAACTGAAATTTAGCTCTTTCTAATTTTCTATCATGATATATTCAGAAAATAAAAGCATACTAAAAAGAATTTCCCCCTAAAACTTCTACCAGTACAACAGACTTCTTCCTACTTGGCTACAAAATAAAACCAGATTCCCAAGAGTACACTGCTGAAAACAGCAATCAAATGATATTTAATACACTGCCCTAAGAAAGTCAGTTTTATTGCCCTTGACCTGTAAACTATGTTGGCACAAGTTCCATACAACACTAAGATGTCAGGTCTCAAAATCCCATAACATGTGTGCAGAATTAAAATCTAATAATTTCATGGAAAATTATCATGTTAGCTGAAAAAAATCTGAAGAAAAAAATATACTGTGATTACAACTGTGTAAAGTACATACACACATAAAAGTACAGTATACATAAAAAAACTATTCTTGTTTTCAAGTGATAAGATTATTTCTATAACAGTCTTCTTTATTTTGCTATTCCTGTTAAAATAAATTTCAAGTATGTCACAATTTATGAAGCCATAAGTATGAGCATATGAAGCAAAACTCTATTTCAGCCCCAAGGGGCTAGTGACTAGCCAGGAACAACCTTATCATTTAGCTGCCCACTTGACCATCTGAAAGTATTTCCTGTATGATTTCCTCTAAAGTCCATATCCAGTTATGCTATAATTAGAAAATCCACTGAACTTTGAATGTAATTTAAAATACTTTTATACAAAAAGCATAGGCTACTGTTAGATCTTTCTTGCCATTCCTTTATTCCTTGTTTTTTCTCTCAATTTCCTATATTTCTTGTTATTCTTTCAAGAAAAATTTCGAATGCTTACTATGTTCAAGGCTTGTCCTACAATGATATAGAAGGTATTATTGCTGCCATCATGAAATTTTAAAAAATTATACATTGTGAAACCAACTGTATATAGAAACTGTAGGACAGTTTCACCCTATTGGTTCAAATCATTTCATACATAGTAAGAAACACCATCAGAATTAAAAGCAAAGGACTGTTCCTATAATAAATGAATTCAGCAAAGTTTCAAGATACAAAATTAATGTATATAAATCAGTAGCTCTGCTATACACCAACAGTGACTAAGCTGAGAATCAAATCAAGAACTCAACCTCTTTTACAGTAGCTGCAAAAAGTAAAATATTTGGGATACCTAACCAAGGAGGTGAAAGACCTCTACAAGGAAAACTACAAAACACTGCTGGAAGAAATCATAGACGAAACACATCCCATGCTCATGGATGGGTAGAATCAATATTGTGAAAATCCCCCATATTGCCAAAAGCAATCTACAATTTCAATGCAATTCCCATTAAAATACCACCATCATTCTTCACAGAACTAGAAAAAACAATCCTAAAAGTTATATGAAACCAAGAAAGAGCCCACATAGCCAAAACAAGACTAAGCAAAAAGAACAAATCTCAAGGAATCACATTACTCGACTTCAAACTATATATATGGCCATAGTCACCAAAACATCATGGTACTGGTATTAAAACAGGCACACAGATCAATGCAACAGAAAAGAGAACCCAGAAATAAACCCAAATACTTACAGCCAACTGATCTTTGATAAAGCAAACAAAAACATGAAGTGGGGAAAGGACACCCTATTCAACAAATGGTGCTGGGATAACTGGCAAGCCCCATGTAGAAGGATGAAGAATGAAACTGGATCCTCATCTTTAACCTTATACAAAAATCAACTCAAGATGAACCAAAGACTTAAATCTAAGACTGAAACCATAAACATTCTAGACATAACATTGGAAAACCTTTCTAGACATTGGCTTAGGCAAAGACTTCATGACAAAGAACCCAAAAGCAAATGCAGATTGACTGTGGTGGCTCACGCCTGTAAACCCAGCACTTTGGGAGGCTGAGATGGATGGATCACGTGAGATCAGGAGATCGAGACCAGCCTGGCCAACATGGTGAAACCTCGTCTCTACTAAAAATACAAAAATTAGGCAGGTGTGGTGGTACATATATGTAGACCTAGCTACTCGGGAGGCTGAGGCATGAGAATTGCTTGAACCCAGGAGGCAGAGGTTGCAGTGAGCTGAGATGGCACCACTGCACTCCAGCCTGGGCGACAGAGCAAGGCCTTGTGTCAAAAAAAATAAAGAAAAAAGAAAAAAGAAAAAAAAAAAAACAAATGCAAAAAAAAAAAAAAAAAACACAAAGATAAATAGATGAGACAAACTAAAAATCTTCTGCACAACAACAACAACAACAACAAAATCAGCAGAGTAAACAGACAACCCAAAGAGTTGGAAAAAATCTTAGCAATTTATACACCCAACAAAAGACTAATATCCAGAATCTACAAGGAACTCAAATAAATTAACAAGAAAAAAACAAACAATCCCACCTAAAAGTAGGCTAAGGACATGAATAGACAATTCTCAAAAGATATACAAATAGCCAACAAACAGGAAAAAATGCTCAACATTCACTAATAATCAGGGAAATGCAAATCAAAACCACAATGCGATACCACCTTACTCCTGCAAGAATGGCTGTAATCAAAAAATCAAAATGTAATAAATGTTGTCATGGATGTGGTGAAAAGGGAACATTTCTGCACTGCTGGTGGTAATGCAAACTAGTACAATGACTATGGAAAACAGTATGGAAATTCCTTAAAGGTGCAGCTCCAGGTGCAGGGTGGACTCTTTAAATGCTATAAAACAAATAATTCATAAGACAATAAAGTAATAATTGGTCTCTATGACATCTGAATATGCAAATTACAGACAAACTGGCTGAAGACTGGTCAATTCCCCAACCTTAAAAGTGCTTTCTCTGACTTCCCCTCCCCTGCCACCAGCACTCCGGTTCAGATACTGTGCTTCTCCCATGCCCTCTGCAACCCACAGACCAGGAGATCCCCACCGAGCTGAAAAGCTTCACGAGTTACCAATGCAGATCTGAGCGGCAGCACTGGCAGGCGCCGTGGGTTGTTGGCATAGATCTGGGGTGAATGTTTTGACTAGCACTGAGAGTGCCTGTGGGACAGAGCTACCCTCTCCCCCAGAAAGAGGGGGGAGCTGAAAGCAGGGGAGACAGGTGATATATCTGGGCGGGACCCACCTCCGCAAAGACCATCAGACTGAAGCCCTCTCACTTGAGAGTCTCACAGCCCGCACATCAGTTCGAGCTCAACCGATGACAATCGAGCTTGGTGGGGGGGAAGGGCATCCGCCATTGCTGAGGCGGGTCTAAACCTACCTGTGTAAACAAAAGCCAGAGGAAGCTTAAACAGCAGCTGGACTGAGTCTGAGACAGCCCAGCAGCGCCTCTGAAGGCAGATAAGGGAAAGACTGCCTCCTCAAGTGGCTCTCTGAACCCTGTATAACCAAAAAGACACCTCATACAGGAGAGCTCTGGATGCCACCTGGTGGGTACCCTTCCAGGATGAAGCTACCAGAGGAAAGATCAGGCAGCAACACCTGCTGTTCTGCAACCCCTACGAGTGATTCCCAGGCAAGCAATATCTAGAGTGGACCTCCAGCAGTGCTACAGCAGAGAGACCTGACCTTCAGAAGGAAAATTCAAAAACAGAAAGAAACAGCTTCAACATCAACAGAAAGGAGGTCCACTCAGAGACCCCAACCGAAATCACCAACTTCAAAGATTAAAGGTAGATAAATCCATGAAGAGGGGAAGAAACCAATGCAAAAAGGATGAAATCATCAAAGACCAGAACGTCTCTCCTCCTCCAAGGGATCACAACTCCTCACCAGCAAGGGAACAAAACAGGATGGAGAATGAGTTTGACAAATTGACAGAAGCAGGCTTCAGAAGGTGGGTAATAACAAACTTCTCTGAGCTAAAGGAGTATGTTCCAACCCAGTGCAAAGAAACAAAAAACCTTGAAAAAAGGTTAGACAAAATGCAACCTAGAATAAACAGCTTAGATAAGAACATAAATGACTTGATGGAACTGAAAAATACAGCATGAGAAGTTCATGAAAAGTACACAAGTTTCAGTAGCCAAACCGATCAAACAGAAGACAGGATATCAGAGATTGAAGATTAACTCGATGAAATAAAATGAGAAGGCAAGATTAGAGAAAAAAGAGTGAAAAGAACAAAGCCTCCAAGAAATATGGGATTATGAGAAAAGACCTAATCTACACTTGATCGGAATACCTGAATGGGACAGGAAGAATGAATCCAAGCTGGAAAACACTCTTCAGGATATTATCCAGGAGAACTTTTCCAACCTACCAAAGCAGGCCAACATTCAAACTTGGGAAATACAGAGAACACCACAAAGATGCTCCTCAAGTAGAGCAACCTCAAGGCACATAATCATCAGATTCAGCAGAGCTGAAATGAAGGAAAAAATGGTAAGGCAGCCAGAGAGAAAGGTCAGGTCACCCACAAAGGGAAGCCCATCAGACTCACAGCAGATCTCTCAGCAGAAACCCTACAAGCCAGAAAAGAGTGGGGACCAATATTAAACATCCTTAAAGAAAGAACTTTCAACCCAGAATTTCATATCCTGCCAAAAAAAAAGCTTCATAAGTGAAGGAGAAATAAAATCCTTTATGGACAAGCAATTGCTGAGAGATTTCATCACCACCAGACCTGTCTTACAAGAGCTTCTGAAGGAAACACTAAACATGGAAAGGAACAACCAGTACCAACCACTGCAAAAATGTACCAAATGATGAAGACCAACGATACAGTGAAGAAACTGTGTCAACTAATGAGCAAAACAACCAGCCAGTAACAAAATGACAAGAGCAAATTCACACATAACAATATTAATGTTAAACGTAAATGGCCTAAATGCCCCAATCAAAAGACACGGACTGGCAAACTGGGTAAAAAGTCAAGACCCATGGGTGTGCTGTATTCAGGAGACACATCTCACGTGCAAAGACACACACAGACTCAAAATAAAGGGATGGAAGAAGATTTACCAAGCAAATGGAGAGCAAAAAAAGAAAAAAAAAAGCAGGGGATGCCATCCTAGTCTCTGATAAAACAGACTTTAAACCAACAAAGATCAAAAGAGACAAAGAAGGGCATTACATAATGGTAAAAGGATCAATGCAACAAGAAGAGCTAATTATCCTAAATATATATGCACCCAATACAGGAGCACCCAGATACATAAAGCAAGTTCTTAATGACCTACAAAGAGACCAGACTCTCAAATAATAGTGGGAGACGTTAACACTCCACTGTCAATGTCAGACAGATCAATGAGACAGAAAATCAACGAGAATATACAGGACTTGAATGCAGGTCTGGTCCAAGTGGACCTAATAGACATCTACATAACTCTCCACTCCAAATCCACAGAATATACATTTTTCCCAGCACCACATTAGACTTACTCTAAAATTGACCACATAATTGGAAGTAAATCACTCCTCAGCAAATGCAAAAAAATGGAAATCATAACAGTCTCTCAGACCACAGTGCAATCAAATTAGAACTCAGGATTAAGAAACTAACCCAAAACCACACAACTACATGGAAACTGAACAACTTGCTCCTGAATAACAGGATAAATAATGAAATAAAGGTAGAAATAAAGATGTTCTTCAAACCCAATGAGAACGAAGACACAATGTACCAGAATCTCTGGGACACATTTAAAGCAGTGTCTAGAAGGAAATTTATAGCAATAAATGCCCACATAAGAAGCAAGGAAAGATCCAAAATCGACACCCTATTGTCAAAATTGAAAGAGCTAGAGGAGCAAGATAAAAAAATTCAAAAGCTAGCAGAAGACAAGAAATAACTAAGATCAGAGCAGAAATGAAGGAGACAGAGACACACAAAAAAAAAACCCTTAAAAAAATCCATAAATCCAGGAGCTGGTTTTGTGAAAAGATCAACAAAACAAACAGAACACTAGCCAGACTAATAAAAAAGAAAAGAGATGAATTGAACAGATGCAATAAAAAATGATAAAGGGGTATCACCACTGATCCCACAGAAATACAAACTACCATCAGAGATTACTACAAACAACTCTATGCACATAAACCAGTAAACCTGGAAGAAATGGATAAATTCCTGGACATTTACGCCCTCCCAGGACTAAACCAGGAAGAAGTTTAATCCTTGAATAGACCAATAACAAGGGCTGAAGTTGAGGCAGCAATTAATTGCCTACCACCCGAAAAAAGCCCAGGTCCAGATGGGTTCACGGCTGAATTCTACCAGGCATACAAAGAGGAGCTGGTACCATTCCTTCTGAAACTATTCCAAACAATACAAAAAGGGAATCCTTCCCAAATCATTTTATGAGACCAACATCATCCTGATACCAAAACCCGGCAGAGACTCCACAAGAAAAGAAAACTTCAGGCCAATATCCATGATGAATATCAATGCAAAAATCTTCAATAAAATACTGGCAAACCAATGGCAACATCACATCAAAAAGCTTATCCATCACGATCAAGTAGGCTTCATCCTGGGGATACAAGGCTGGTTCAACATATGCAAGTCTATAAATGTAATTCACCACATAAACAGAACCAAAGACAAAAACCACATGATTATCCCAATAGATGCAGAGAAGGATTTCGACAAAATTCAACAGCCCTTTTTGCTAAAAACTCTCAACAAACTAGGTATTGATAGAACGTATCTCAAAATAAAAAGCTATTTATGACAAACCCACAGACAACATCTTACTGAAAGGACAAAAACTGGAAGCATTCCCTTTGAAAACTGGCACTAGACAAGGATGCCCTCTCTCACCATTCCTATTCAATATAGTATTGGAAGTTACAGCCAGAGCAATGAGGCAAGAAAAAGAAATAAAGGGTATTCAATTAGGAAAGGAGGAAGTCACATTGTCTCTATTTGCAGATGACATGACTGTATATTTAGAAGATTCCATCATCTCAGCCCAAAATCTCCTTAAGCTGATAAGCAACTTCAGCAAAGTCTCAGGATACAAAATGAATGTGCAGAAATCACAAGCATTCCTATACACCAATAACAGACTAACAGAGAGCCAAATCATGAGTGAACTCCCATTCACAATTGCTACAAAGACAATAAAATACCTAGGAATACAACTAACAAAAGATGTGAAGGACCTCTTCAAGGAGAACTACAAACCACTGCTGAAGGAAATAAGAGAGGACACAGATGGAAAAACATTCCATGCTCCTGGTTAGGAAGAATCAATATGGTGAAAATGGCCATACTGCCCAAAGTAATTTGTAGATTCAACGCTATCCCCATCAAGCTACCATTGACTTTCTTCACAGAACTGGAAAAAAACACTTTAAACTTCATATGGAACCAAAGGAGAGCCCGTAGAGCCAAGACAATCCTAAGCAAAAGGAACAAGGCTGGAGACATCATACTACCTGACTTTAAACTATACCACAAGGCTACAATAATCAAAACAGCATACTGGTACCAAACAGAGATACAGATCAATGGAACAGAACAGAGGCCTCGGAAGTAATGCCACACATCTACAACCATTTGATCTTTGACAAACCTGACAAAAACAAGCAACAGGGAAAGGATTCCCCTGTTTAATAAATGGTGTTGGGAAAACTGGCTAGCCATGTGCAGAAAGCTGAAACTGGACCCCTTCCTGACACCCTACACTAAAATTAACTCCAGATGGATTAAAGATTTAAACATAAGACCTAACACCATAAAAACCCTAGAAGAAAACCTAGGCAAAACCATTCAGGACGTAGGCATAGGCAAGGACTTCATGACTAAAACGCAAAAAGCAATGGCAACAAAAGCCAAAATAGACAAATGGGATCTAATTAAACTTAAGAGTTTCTGCACAGCAAAAGAAACTATTATCAGAGTGAACCGGCAACCAACAGAATGAGGAAAAATGTTTGCAATCTATCCATCTGAAAAAGGGCTAATATCCAGAATCTACAAAGAACTAAAGCAGATTTACGAGAAAAAAGCAAACAAACCCATTCAAAAGTGGGCGAAGGACATGAACAGACACTTTTCAAAAGAAGACATATATGAAGCCAACAAACATATGAAAAAATGCTCACCATCACTGGTCATTACAGAAATGAAAATCAAAACCACATTGAGATACCATTTCACGCCAGTTAGAATGGCGATCACTAACAAATCTGGAGACAACAGACGCTGGAGAGGATGTGGAGAAATAGGAACACTTTTATACTGTTGGTGGGAGTGTAAATTAGTTCAACCATTGTGGAAGACACTGCACCGATTCCTCAAGGATCTAGAAATAGAAATTCCATTTGACCCAGCAATCCCATTACTAGGTATATACCCAAAGGATTATAATCGTCCAATTATAAAGACACATGCACACATATGTTCATTGCGGCACTGTTTACAATAGCAAAGAAATGGAACCAACCCAAATGCCCATCAATGATAGACTGGACAAAGAAAATGTGGCATATATACACCATGGGATACTATGCAGCCATAAAAAAAGGATGAGTTTGTGTCCTTTGTAGGAACATGGATGACTCTGCAAACCATCATTCTCAGTAAACTGACACAAGAACAGAAAACCAAACACTACATGTTCTCATTCATAGGCGGGTGTTGAACAATGAGAACACATGGGCACAGGGAGGGGAACGTCACACACTGGGGTCTACTAGGGGGTGGGGGTTTAGGAGAGCGACAGTGGGGGGATGGGGAGGTTGGGGAGGAATAACATTGGGAGAAATGCCTGATGTAGGTGACGAGGGATGGAGACAGCAAACCA
The DNA here is from genome assembly GCA_036589455.1 of Ateles fusciceps. NCBI lineage: Eukaryota > Metazoa > Chordata > Mammalia > Primates > Atelidae > Ateles > Ateles fusciceps. The sequence goes on from JAZHEH010000630.1 coordinate 12,392,755, forward strand.
CCACGGCATGAGTGTACCTATGCAACAATCCTGCAAGATCTGCACATGTACCCTAGAACTTAGAGTACAATTTAAAAAAAAGAAATCCAAGAACTTTTTTTTTTTTTTTTTCAGACGGAGTCTTGCTCTGTCACCGGGCACCAGGCTGGAGTGCAGTGGCGCGATCTCGGCTCACTGTAACCTCCACCTCCTGGGTTCAAGCAATTCTCCTGCCTCAGTCTCCTGTGTAGCTGGGATTACAGGCACATGCCACCACAGCCAGCTAATTTTTGTATTTTTAGTAGAGATTGGGTTTCACCATGTTGGCCAGGACAGTCTCGATATCCTGACCTGGTTATCTGCCTGACTCGGCCTCCCAAAATGCTGGGATTACAGGCGTGAGCCACCACGCCCGGCTGGAATTTAACTCATTTTTAAAAATCACCAAATAATATTGCATTGTCTGGATGTGCCCTATTCACCTACTGAAGGACATCTTGGTTGCATCCAGGTTTTGACAAGTATGAATAAAGCTACCATGAACAACAACAACAAAATTGCTTTCTCCAAAGGGTGAGTGAAGTGCCTGACCAGAACCATAAAATTATAATATAGCTGCCCTCTACTGACTTCCTCTACCAAAACTGCGTTCCCTGATAGATTAAATAAATACAGCATGATATAAATTGTGAAGATACATTTATTACCCCCCACTTTTAACTGTTTCCCCATGAGAATAACCATACAGAGTGAAATGTGTAGGGTGATGTCATTTGTCAAGGCCATATAATTTAAAAGGAGGAAAGCACAGGAGACATAGCCCTAGACAAAGGGGACCCAAGAGATCAGCATAAAATCTCTGCAGAGTCAATAATTAAATGGATTAGAGAGAAAGTAACTATTTGCATTTCTAATACTTGTATCTCAAATTGGTATTTTAAAAATTGCCCTTCTTTATTTAAAAAACATGTACGTAAGAGGAGGCAATCTCAAAATATTTCGATTTGGGAGGAAATTTTTCTAATTTATGTTACTTACACCAATAATTCTTTCATTTTATAACTAATGTATTTTCTGTCCTTTGCTGACCAGTTGAACTTTGCTCAAATAAACACAAGTTTCATTGAAAGTTAAGCTGTGGATTTCAATCACACTGCTTTACAATGCTAAGGGCATTATTTGGCAGGAGACACTAATCTTCCTCATGAGAGCTTCTGGTTCAAACTTTAAAGCTAATTAAACAATGGTGACTTCTGCAAATAAAACTTTAGGTGCTAATGGTATCCTGGTGAAGTTGAATGCCAAGATTCTGCAATAGGAGGGTCTTCAAAAGAGCCTCGAATGAGCAATACACCCCAACAAAGCAAAAATTTAATTCATGGACACTATTTGATTCAGCCCTGTTTATAACAGAATAATATTTAATAGATTTACAGTACTCAACATATGTTTTATTTTATTAAGCATACCTATATTTAGGACTTTAATTTTCTAGCACTAAAAAGCATTTCACATTTAAATCCAACATTTTATTTACTCTACTAACATTAACTGTTCTGTTTTCTTCTCATCTAGTCTGAGTAATATCAGCAAAGTGAATTAGACGTGGTCACTCCCAGACAAGTTTTAAGTTACAGTAAAGTGATCTAACTACAGTAAATTTTAAAACATCCTGTCAGATGAAAATGAAAGAAGAGTATCCTAAATAAATGCTGTACTTAATCAAATAAATAATATCTAGCATGTTTAGTTTGGATAATCTATTTTTTCCTTCATTTCCGTTAAAAATGAAAAGTTCCTCAAGTACCTTTTTCTTCTTAGTAAATACAGATTTAAAAGATTATATTGTATTATGGTTTTTAAGACTATGAATAGTAAAAACAACAAATTGTTTTTACACATGGTTCCATAATATAACGTATACCAAAAAAAAAAAAAGGCAATAAATGGATGAATACATTTCACAACCAGGAACCCAGAGGTTTTTCTTGAAATAAGGTATAAATTAAAACAACAGAATGAGCATTTCTCAAGTATATACCTGTTTTCCCAAATCTGCCAAGAAATTATCTCAACTGAGTTAAAGATGTTTAAAGATCAGGAAAACAATCACCACCTTATAAAAGCAGACTGCCTCGTTCATAATTCTAAATATCTTTCTATAATACCACTAATACACCCACATGAACTTTTCCCCGAAACTCCACAAAACCCAGCAGAGGAGGTGGAATAAGCACACAAAGCACCTCCACAGTCCGAAGGTATTGAAAGTCCTCCTCACCAATTCGAAAACTTACACTTTCAACTTACTTACAAAGTAACTCATTTCCATTCCAGATAAAAGCATGTACATATATTAACCAACTAATTTTCCAAATCCCCAATTTTAACTTATCTGTTACCTTAATATTATAGTCCCAATAAATGAGAAAAGGAAACCAACCCAGCCACAATCTCACAAAGTAGCCAATTTTTCCTAATAACTCTGAGTTACTATCAGCTTAGTTACTATCAACTGAGTTACTATCAAGAACCTGAAAGCATTTTACAAATAGTTATTTGGTACATCTAACAATCAAAATATATTGGGAAATTTGAGAACAAAGAGAACAGTTTATCTGTTAGGCTTCAAAGCAGAGAAAATGTGAAGGACTTGCCCAAAGTGACTCAGCAAATTGTAGCAAAAAGAAAATCAAATTCCAGTTTCCTACCTAGGCACAAGGTCTAACCTACAGGCCATTTTGAATACTCCAATCAGAAACAATAAATTTTTGGAAGATGAATTAAATGTAAATAATAGACTATGTTCAAATATCCTTTCCATAGTTATCTTAACTAAGATTATTTATTATACTTAATATATTATTCCCTACCATTTGAAATGGCTTAAAAGCAGATACGCAAACCAGTTGGCTAAGACCAAAAATGCAATGAGGAAAATGAGTCAACTAATGAGAAAGAAAACCAGCCAGTAACAAAATGGCAGGATCAAATTCACACATGACAATATTAACATTGAATGCAAATGGCCTAAACGCCCCAATCAAAAGACCCAGACTGGCAAAAAAAAGTTTTGCAATCTACCCATGTGACAAAGGGCTAATATACAGAATCTACAAAGAACTAAAACAGATATACAAGAAAAAAACAAATAACCCCATTCAAAAGTGGGCAAAGGATATGAACAGACACTTTTCAAAAGAGGACAAATATGAGGCCAACATATGAAAAAATGCTCATCATCACTGGTCATTAGAGAAATGCAAATCAAAACCACACTGAGATATCATCTCATGCCAGTTAGAATGGCGATCATTAAAAAAATCGGGAGACAACAGATGCTGGAGAGGATGTGGTGAAATAGGAACACTCTTACACAGTTGGTGGGAGTGTAAATTAGTTCAGTTCAACCATTGTGGAAGACAGTGTGGTGATTTCTCAAGGATCTAGAAATAGAAATTCCATTTGACCCAGCAATCCCATTATTGGGTATATACCCAAAGAACTATAAATTGTTCTACTATAAAGACACATGCACACGTATGTTCATTGCAGCCCTGTGTACAACAGCAAAGACCTGGAACCAACCAAAATGCCCATGAATTATAGACTGGACAAAGAAAATGTGGTACATACACACCATGGAATACTATGCAGCCATAAAAAAATCATGAGTTCGTGTCCTTCGTAGGACTTTTATGAATCTGGAAACCATCATTTTCAGCAAAATGACCCAAGAACAGAAAGCCAAGCACCGTATGTTCTCGCTCATAGGTGGGTGTTGAACAACGAGAACACATGGACTCAGGGAGAGGAGCATCACACACAGGGGACAGTTGGGGGGGTTAGGGGACAGATAATAGGGGGTGGGGGAGGGAGGGGAGTGTGGGGAGGGATAACATGGGAGAAATGCCAATACGGTATGCCCCTAAAGTAAAATAAATAATTTTTTTTTTAAAAAAAGCAGATACAGTAAAACCAATAAAACCAAACAATAGAAATAAACAAAAAGAAGTCATGACTAAGAGTGTGTGTGTGTGTGTTTGTGTGTGTGTGTGTAAACAGAAAAAAAATTAAAATAAAGATCTGTTATGAGATTCAATTAAGTTTCATGTCTCACATTATCCATAATGACAAAGTACCAGGTCCTAGGGCTGTTGCCCCCAATCTTTTCTGTCTCATAATATACACAGAAAATTACATGTGTAAAGCCACTGAAATTAACAGAAGAGACTAGCCCTCCCTCTACCCTTTTCTCCACCCCTTTGCTTAGCTAAAGGGATCAGTCTCAGGGAACCTGTAATCCATTTAGACGACACCAGGAGGCTGTGTCATATAGGCTGGGAAGTTCTGCATTTGAGACAGCAAAAAGTTCCTGGCCCTCATGTCTGAAAAATATTCTACCTTTTTGCTCCTGCATATTATGGTAGACAATTACTTCAAAAACAGCCATAAAGCATTTCATATAATGTACACATCAATGTAAGCTGAGGGCACAATGAATGAAGGCATTTCTGCAGAGGGCTAACACAAAGTGGGAAAACTCCAAATTTAGAGGAATAATCAGACTAAATATCTTTCATGCTGTTCACCAGAAATAGCCTTTCTCTCAACCAGGCTTTTGATAAAACTGGGAAGCAAGCAGTTCGCAGTTCAAAATCACATGTTTCAGAGAACACTTGAGTTCCTATACTTTAAACGTTAACTGAACAGATGGTAGGTATCCATACTTGTGTGAAAACTGAGCAGCCCAACTGCATTTCAGATTGGGCAAACGCCATCCCACCAGGCCAAGGCAGAGAACTGGGAAGGTGACAAGACAGGTCATTTTATTGCTACATTAGGTGTGCCTATTTATTTGTAACTACATTTGAAAAAATGAAAAAAAAAGTATTGTTTGGCTTTGTGGAAAAATTTATAAACACTTAGGAGCCAAAGTAAATTCCACTTGCCTGCCCTGGCAACAACAGAGCCCAAAGAGGGTTTCCAACTGTCCAACACACCTGGCCTGAGACTCCAGCCCTCTTCAAGCCTCCTTTTTACAACATCTCTGGCAGCCAAGTTGATTGATCTATTCTGCATACCCAGAGAGAAGTTGGCAATAAGTGCCAGGCATGACATCCAATCCTCTGATAGAGTAAGAAAAATTTCCAACTCCACCAACTCCTTCAAGAGGTTCCTCCCCAATCTTTCAAAGGACAAAGGTCTGACCCCATGAATGGCAAACCTAGCTGGTAAATATGAAATAACTCAACCATAGAAATAGAAATGCTTGTGCTTTTTACATAATCTTTCTCTATAATGTGATACGACTATGGTGGTTGAAATTGTATCTATCAGAAACCTGGAACAAATAATCACATTTATGGCTGTAACTGAAACTTCCACTCTTACCCTGAGGACCTGATTTACAAGCTCACGCAGGGTCCCAGATGGGTAGGTTGTAAGGTGATATTGTCACAGGTGATGCACAGCTACTACATAAGATACACCAAGGGGATATTCCTTTTTGAAAGAATATTTGATAAGGAAAGGCTCTGATTTCTCATTCATCCATAAGAATCAGCTAGCTTACAGCAAACTACAAAACAAGCCAGCAGTCATCCCCCGAATTCTCTATAGAGAGTAGGTTTTCAAATGAACTTGCCTTAGGGAGACTTTGTGACCATGTCCCCCATTATGCCTCCTTCCCATGTTACAACACTCACCACACATCATGGTTGGTATTCATTTAATGTCTGCCTTCCCCACCAGAGTATAAACACCACAGACAGGAACCATCTGCCATATTTAACTACTACATCCCTGGTACATTGCATAGTGTTGGATGTAGAAGAAACACTTAACATTTGTTGAAAGCGCTATCCAAAGAAATTAAACAAGGTCAAATATTACTTTCTGCTTTCCTTCTTTACACCTTTCCCAGACTATGTTAAGCTCAACTCCACCGTGGACCAATAGGGCCATAACTCAGTCCTTTCTCATTAAAGATCATAGAGATCCCAGAAAAACTGAAAGAGTAGGAATTCGGAGGTGTGCAATGAGGCCCAGGCTTAGTCAAATACTTGCTGTCACAAGTGACAGAAATCTGCTCAGGTGAACTTAGGCACAAATGGGCATATCCAATAAGAGAGAGGGGTATCTTTTGAGCTCAAAGGCAGAACAGAGCCAGGATTCTCAGGGGATTAGGAGGATGAGGAAAACCTTGAGCATCACTTGCTTGCTTTCTCTTCCTCAGGAGCCAGATGTTCTTCCCTCCCTGGTTCATCATACCTTTTCTGCAGATCAGCTTTTTCACTCTTTCTCCATGCACACAAATGCCTCACAGCTCTTCGGTTTATATGTTCCCAGTAAAATGGCCCTGCCCAGGCTGAAACTAGCATTTCCACCTCCAAATTCTAAATTCCTGGGAAAATCAGATTGGCCCAGGGACAAACAGCCTTAACCAAGCGAGCTTGGTTTTTCCTGGCTCCCTCCTATGGAGGAGGAGCTTCTCAGAAAAGACAGGATAGGAAGACATCCCCAAAGCAGTGCTTCTGTTTTTGACCATGATGCGTTTGCTCTTCTTTCTCTTGTCTGCCAGTCCTCCAAGATCACTCAGCCTCATCACACTCTGCCTTTCAAGCTGCTTTCTTGTCATCAAACTTGGCCTTCACTGTTTATTCTTTCTCATTCAATGCCTTCCACTTCCTACCTTCATTAAACTTCAAATTCTTCTCAAAGCTATAATGAATTTACTTTCTTACCTGGAACATGGCAAATACTATATTTAAAAGGTATTTTAATGGACAAAATAAATAAGCCATATTTTAATAAATGTACAGAATTTTTTTTATTTTCTTCTGTACTTGGAATACTACTTGTTATGTATTAGAATAAACACAAAATATGGTTGTATCTGCTTTGTGGTATTTATTTTATAGCCTCTGAATATATTGTACATTTTCACTTGTTTTGAAACCACTACCACATAACCATCATTTAAGAATAATACTGAGTAACCTCTTAACAAAACACCTTTCAATAGGAAGGACTACAAAACAATTCCTTGGAAACTCAAATCTATTTCACGTTCTCTGATTGAAATGTAGTATTTCCTTACGCAATAAGATTCTGCCTCTCTCAAGTTATTCTTGCTCAGAGGTCAGTTACTATGTCATCTGAATGCATAAGATTCCTTGGAACACAAAATCCAATTTCTAAGCAATTGTGATGAAGATAACTTTTTTTTCATCTCTATACATAGTGAATCCATTCAAAAGATTAC